>OX101802.1:10457500-11657500 GCA_944452935.1 Rhogogaster chlorosoma
GGTTCAACTCCCACAAGACCTGATATGTATAAGCTGACAGCATAGCCAACCAGTGACGTTTTGGCACCCATCAAACCCCGACGTCACAGCTTATTATAAGAATGAGAAATAACCGTGTTGTTGTTCGACTTCAAAAAAGGCATTACGACAGTCATTTCGTGTAAACACTCGAGAACAGCTTTCGCCGGGGTATTATATTTTCATTTGACAATTCGAGTACTTAATCGCATGGGCTAAATGCGCTTGCGCGATAACTGCCGAGGACGTTCTCGTATTTGAATGATTACAGTCACATATCAGTTTTTCAACTAGGATTCATAACATTTTTCTCTCTGGGGAGTTTATATTAATAATAACAGAGTCGTGAATATTGATTAGTATCAAGACTCGACATGGTCAGGATGCTACTTGCACTTTGATTCCCACCATTCTGTCACAGAACGGAGGAGTGTTGCAATCGGACTTACTGATTGAGTTTTCGATTCATTGGAACTTCAGTATAAAAAAAATGTATAAACAAGATAACGAGTGCCTTACATAATGACGGTTATCCAAAATGTTTTATAACCACATCAACGAAGAAAGCGTACGCGACAGGGTGGTCCTCAATCTGATCATTTTCGAATTTCAATGCTCCCATGGGCCAGCGATATTTTGTTTTGTCTCCAAATATATACAAATTTTTTTTGCCAAAGCCCCCGGTTCCATCTCAATTCTAACGATAAGTACCTCCCTCAAGCCTTCGAATTTTCTTATTTGAATAAAACACGATTTGTGTAATTTTTTTTTCTTCCTATTGCAGTATAGCTTAGAAAAACCTCATACGATATAATACCCGAAGCTACAGCATAGGTACAAAAAATATCTTTACTAAATACTTTTTCCATATCGTACAGGTGCTGGAAAGTAAAGAATCAACATTTTTATCACACATGTGTGAAAACGCCACTTTTCGAAGTTGTTTATTTCACTTCACTGGCCTCACTGCATCTTCGCCTATGCGCATATCCGAAATGCTTTACTATTACTTCTTCATTATTTTCTCTTAGAATAATAGAGTTGACAGGAGGGAATATAAACCCGAGCGCGCGCCAATTGTGATCAGTGCCTCGTATTTTTATTCTAGATTTTTAGCTAGAAAAATAATAGTGCTTAGGGTTATAAAGGAAGGCAAATTTTTGCCAATTGCGGGCATACAAAAGTAGCGCTTCCATACATGTGAGATAAAAAATAGCGTGTGTGATTAGGGAGGGAAGTTGGTCTTTTCTGACGAGTGTGAAGTTCACGCTCGAGCCTCCGGCAATATATTCTTCTTTTGGAGGTTCTACTACAAAAATTTTCGAAGTTACCGCCAAGTCTTCCAACAATGAACCTCTGTAGGGGACCGTGCTGGCATTTAAGTCTGAAAGTTGCCTCAATCAAAAAAAAAAAATAATTCTCCATCAGATTGACACGCGAAATTTAACGTCATATGATGATAATAAATCACTTAGGTAGTACTATCGATACCACAAGTTTCAAATGTGTGCTTAATGAAATTCGACTTCCGTAGTCTTTATATTTGGCAACGCCGCGTAAAGGAAAAAAAGACAGAAGTAGGTTTACAGTAACTCTGTTTCACTCGAACTATGAGATCATGCGCAAAAATCTACTGCGCAGACATCTATTTATTTATACTAGTTACGGGCTATAGGGTAAGTTCGGTATAGTTGCCCCAGCGGGATAGTTGCCCCACCTTCCGGATCTCCATAACTACAAGCCAGATGATCAATTGCCAGATGAACGTTTGATCATTTGCGTAATAGTAGAAAACATACGTGATTTGCGGTTGGTTTCACGTACCTAAAGAACGAGGCAACAGACTTACAGGTAAGATGTTGTGTCAAATTAACGCCAAAGTTTTTATAGCCCTTTCTATAGATACGTATAATGCGATTGACTACATGATATATCTGAGTTTATCGGCTATAATAGAGAAGTACGAGTCCCGCACAACTGTTTGGGACCATATCCTCAATTTTTGAATACGAAAAAATAATTTCAAAGGCCTGGATCATCTAACCCCTACATTCGGGATACTTGGCCAGCTTTTTTCGGGGATAAATGCCTCATTCATAATATGTATAAAAAATATTTTTGCTTAAAAAAAAAATATTGAAATATATTAAATAAAAAAAATCTATCGCAAATATCAGTGCCGATCATGGCAACAGATCCCTCATGGCTCTTAGCTGCAACTGTCGAATCACCTTCGAAATACTTGTCGAAAATCAGTCCGATTCCAACTCTTCCATTACGCCAAAGCAACCGAAGAAAACAACTGGCTCAAATTTCAACCACGCCTCAAAATATCGAAAAGAGATAGATAAAAAAAATTGTGCCCCGAAAAATTTTGAAGGAAAAAATAACAGACGATGGAAACAAAAAGACTTCTCGCAAAAAAATGAAAAATAAAGAACCGGATGACGATGAACTATCTCTTGACCTATCCGGGTCAGAGCAATACGGGGATGACTGCTGTGTGGAGTGTCACGAAAATTATTATCAAACAAAGGAAACGGCTGATTGGATAAAATGCATAAGTTGTCAAAAGTGGCTACACGAAAATTGTACAACATATAGAATATGGTGCAATATTTGCGGAAAAAGTGTAAAAAGAAAGAAACACGATAAAAAGTGAATAGATAGGCGAAGATACGTAATTATAAGGTGGGGCAACTATCCCGAGCCAATGGGGCAACTAACCAGCAACCTCGGGATAGTTGGCCATTCGCCAAACTTCAATTTTTTTTTTTTTCAAGCACAAAGTATTTAATTGTCATATGGATATAAGATTTTTATGATTGTTTGATGTTTACTTGACATGAAAAAAAAATATAAATAAATGGATACTACAAAATCAACATTGTTATTCAACTTTTTGAAAATGTGGGGCAACTATACCGGACTACATCTTTTTTCATAAAAATGTCGGAGTCAAATTTATGAAATGACAAAAAAAAAAATATTTGACCACAATACCGCATTCGATGTGTTTAAATTTCGCGCGCGTCATAACCTTTTTGGCGGCGCTGCCACATGTGAGTAACCTAGCACATTTTTCTTAATTACTTACTAATGACTCTTATACAAGCTCTGAAGCTCGGATTCTGATAAGCCAAAATATTCAAAAAAAAAAAAATTTCCTTTCCGTTGATACCACTTTCATTGAAATCGAACGTCAATTCCAAAATCGATAGTACTACCTATTGTATATTCATATTGAATAGACAGTTTTTTAATAACACATTTATTATTCAAAGTTTCACATTTATGTGTTGCTGGACGACAGTATCATGGTCGTCTCTTGCGTCTAGCGGCGCTGTTGGCGGCGGGGGGGGGGGGGGGGGGGGGACAGTATCTTTGACTAGTCATGTGACCTAATGTGCAGAACGTGCTGCCATCTATCTCTTTATTCAAGATATACAACACTACCTTAATTTGATTCATCGGTACTTTTTTCGTAAAATACGGTAAAAACCGTACAAAACTATCAGTCATTTTCCTTGTAGCAGCATGAGTTGTTTTTGAGATATCACGTCGTTCAAAGTACTTACGGGGAACGAGAAAAATATAAAAAGTTCGACTATGTATATAGCTGCACAAATAAAAAAATGAGCAAATCGAAATTCTTAAAAATACGTGTCGGCTTTTATTATGTGTGTAGACTGTAGAGTGATATGCCTTTGTCGCGGCCCATATTTATTTAACTCGATAATATAAATCCAATGCCGTATAAATTAAATCCATATGTAATATATCTCTTGGTCGGGATATCGGTTGAGGTTTGATATTGATTAGATGGTTGGTGAGCAATGTACCAGTTATTGAAGTCGAATTCAATTGTTAAAAGCGAACGAATATTTATAGGTGGTTTGTGAAAGGTTTAGTTACTGCAGAATGGATGTGCTTAGCCAGGAGATTGAATTAGAAGTTAGTTGCAAAAGGGATATGAGTGAGGTGATTGATTTGGTGGGAGATTAGGGTAGTTAACTCGTTACATTCTGTTGTCCCTTACGAGTAAGAATTTCCAAAATAAGGATGAAAATGAGATGATAAGTTGAGGATAGTTACTTTTTCAAATACTACACAGCGCTGCAATTTCTATCTAGGGGATGAGTACTACATCACCTTAATCCAATGTGAAAAACCTGCTCTTGGATTGGGCATTGCTTGAACTTCAATAACAGCTCTGCGCTGTGGCAGATTACTTCTATGACGTAATTCTAGAGATTTTTGTGGTGAACTTGAATTATCAGTGACAACATGACGTTTTTCAGGTAACTTATTGCTGGCAATAATTTAATACCGAATTATACTGCGCATTATTACATCTCGTCATACAATTATATTCTGATTGGATTATATTATATGAGGGGATATACCGTTTTATTCTTCTGTTATTCATAGAAAAATCATCTTATCTAATCAACCTGGCATAGCCACTGATAAAAGTATACAATAACCGGATAAGTTTATTGTGTGGCCGTAATCCTCGGAGATGGGCAGCCTGATTTCTTCACTAAAAGAAAGTTGAAGTAAAATGCACTTACATTCTGTTGAAATTCACCACACTGATGTGTGATAGAATGTATACAAACAGCAGTCTCGCCTATCTCATAGTCTAAATCGATATAATGAGCCTGGAGATCTCATAACGGTGAGCTGCACCGATACTGTTTATATAATATACTGTTTATATTAGAGCAATAAGGATTAGTTCAATAGATGCGTTGTGCATACAGAATGCATACCAGAGTCTCTTAAAAGAGTCAATCCTGTTGCAGGACTAGTGCGATTGAATAAAGTTTTATATGAACTTTAGTAATTAATAAATGCGTATTCGTGTTTATACCCCAATAACCAATATATTCTGTAATCGTTATTTTACTTTTATTGGTAGCCATAATATTCAATGATATCACGGAGTTCCAGAATCCCCATGTCATAGATGCTGTGTATGAGTCGATGGTTAGTGAAATTGTAACAAGCTTATAGATTTTGACCAGCTGTTAAGGGAAAACCCTACAGAAACTGAGAACTTGGACATTTTTTTTATATTTAAAATTATTGATAGGCCTTGTGAAATTGTGCTCTGAAACTAAGAAATTCTCACCTTGAGCTTCTAGATTATCGAGTAATATAGAAGTTACGCAACGTTTAAGGGCAAAAAGATGAACTTCAAAATGCTTCCTGCGTCACAATCTTATTCGGATCATACTAATATTTGACTGGGGTCTCGGTACACTTAGGCGAAGAAAAGTAACGGATTTGAGATTGCATGACTGGTTTTTTTTACCAGAATTTCAAACTTGTATTTTTCAATCTTTCACATTTTTCATGTTATATGGATTTTGAATACTATGTTCCTTTTACAGTATAAAGAATTCCCTACATACTTTTGTGTATAAGGTATGCATGAATCTACACTGCGAAGGAGAAGTTGATCGGAGCAGAACTATGACGCAAGAAACATTTAGCGTAGCTGAAAATGTAGTTTTGAGTAAATCGCCTTTTAATGAAAACTGCACGGAGAGAATTTTATGGGAAATGTTGCCATACTTCGTATAGTAGTCGTGGGACATACTTGCATTATGGCGATCAATCCTATATTTATGTATACCGGTACTATGAATATAGCAACGAACTATTTGTGGAGTGAAGGAATATTTACTATACGTATGCGTTAAATTAAAATTCTCACTTTACCTGTACAAAATCATATTGCTCACTATACGGAAATGTTATATGCCTTGATCATTCATCACATTCACCCGTATAGTTTGGTAATATTCGCTTGAGAAGGGACATTGATTCTTGCGAGAGCATCGTACACGAATCAATGTGTTCCACGTTATTGCATATTCTGTAATAAATCTAGCACTTTCTTCGCACCGTATACTAATCGTTACCATACTAACGATAATAATTCGTCCAATACGATAGAACATGAGGCGATGTAATACTTATTATAACATGTTTCATAATAATAATATAGCACTGTGTGCCAATGGTATTGTGATTATTACCATACATAAGATATGTATTCTTGTCCAACTCAGCAAATTAACTGGTGCCCTAGCGGCATTGTATCATTACCTATGCGTACAGTAATTCATAAAAGTTGTATAGCAATATATGGGGCTTATATGGCAGAGATTCCTATACCGCATAGGAGTTACCGATTTCTAGCGAAGCCGGTGCGGCGCCTTGTCGGAGGGCCAGTTCTGTTATAGCATCACCACGAATCGTATGATTATTTTAAATAATCCGTTGAAGTGCAGCAGACTTTTTTGCATCGATTCACAGCTGCAGAATCTTTGGTAAGTATTGAACAATCATTATATCTTCTACTGTATTCGCCCTAGTAGAAATTTCGTACGCACCTCCCCGATAATAAAAAGGCCCTAGCCGGGCTCACTTTTGAAATTCCGAGTCAAGGAAGCATGCCTAGCTTCCATAGTAATATAACAGCTTATTTTATTTGATTATCCTCAGAGATGAATGTAGCCCCGTATCAGCATGGAGGACAAGGTGAACCTTTACAAGAGATGAGCACCGGAAAACACATTTTCACACCAGTCGACGATGACTTTTTTAGATTGACAATGAATACAACTTAGATGAACATATAAAATTAACAGTTATTACCGTATCGTTCAGTTTCGTACATTATTCCCGTTTTGTATCGGAGGTAAAAAAGATGTGTGATAAATAATTTCTGATACCTATTTGTTTCGCAATAACAGTATGTTTCACAATTTCAACCGGAGGACTTCGATATCGACCAGCTATCACGGCATCTGATTAATCCACTTCCGTTTCGTGATACTGGATCTCACGAGACTGCAGTTTAGTGTTAGTAGTAAGAACGAATAAAATAGTATAAGTAGTAATTTTCATACATTATAGAAAAATGAATGTAATTTTGAGATAAACATATAATGTTAATTAACATGACTTTCGCAGCCTATCTTGTTCAATAAATACAATATAATTTGCAATGCTACCGTAATGTGTAATGTTCTTATAATTTCTTAACAGTCCCCGGTGCTAAACTATATAAATTTAGATCAGGCAGAAGTGACTGATTGCGGTTGTAAGTATAATCACTGAATAAGTTCAGTGATATACTTATAACCGAAAATCAGTGACTCCCACTGATTTAGATTCAGAGCAGAGCGCTATTCCTTTCCTTGTCAGGGAAATATAAGTTTGTAGTAAGTGGATTTGGATTATATAGTACAGGAAATTCTCAATATTAGATCTGAATACGAATTACCACACAATAATTGAGTATAAGCTTTGCAGTATGTGAAAATTTCCAATATCGTGCTTGGATACCAATTACCATGCAGTATGCGAGTGTTGACTATGGTATGTGTTTCAATTTTTAATGTCACACTTTGACATAAATTACTACACTCTCTTTAGTGATACCTAATAAATGCGGTATAGCGATATTTCTCATATTGTACTTTAGTTGAACGAAGTATACCATCGTAGCGCTTGCTGCTACGTCAGTATGGCGATTCTTGCTATACCGTGTATAGTAAGACGTACTTAGTAAAATTTCACATACGGTATTGTAGGAACTATGATATTGCAAGTATATCCCACGGGTAGAATACTGTATGGCATTCATTACTATAATTTTTGCTGAATGACTCCTATAAAATTCTCTCCGTGTGGTACAAATTAAATAAATTTTCAAAATATATGGTCTAAGATAATTCGAAACGTCACGTCATCAAACTTTCTCATTGAGGCATCTCAGATTTCATGTTTCTTCTGCTGCGGCATCTTGGACCGCAGATCTTCTTCGCCCTGCGTTTCCAGATTCAACATCATATAAAAGAAAATTGAAAACGTTGATCGTTGAATTTGTAGTCCAGTCCTTCTTTATCTTCGAGACTTTACCTTGCGGCTCCATCAATCTGGTCGTAGCAGCACATTCTATCGTGCTGCGTTCTGCGATTTACTATTGTGGTTCTCAGAAAATCTTAGTGCTGATTTTTAATACTCATTTATCTCTGGCTATTGCTTTAGACTTTTTTCATGTGTGCACCTATTTAGCAGCTTGTCACTGACTAATCTCTCATAAAGAGGCATTAGTTTCCCATTTATTGGGGACTTTTGATCTGGCGGTTGATAATTTTTCAGCGTAGCCGTATTGGCTTTCTTCGTTTCAGTGCGATTTATTATGTTTCACAAGGTTTCTCTCTGTTTCACATAATAGCTGTCTTACAGAAGGTATTTTCAAAACAAAAAAAAAAAAGGTTGAGGATCAAATTTTATATTTCAAGCGCTCCAGCTCGTTATTGCATTTTTGAGTCCTGCGGTACCCATCCTTTTGGATACGTAGTTCATACTTGGACTTAATATTTTATGAAACTTAGATTTGATGATAGTTTCAATAGCTTGGTAAGATTCTAGAACTTTATTACGGAAGAAACAAATTTAAAAAAAAATTTATTATCAATTTTATCAATAAAATCAGCTGCCTGTGAACTAAAAAAAATTGAAGGGCCTTGAATATTTTTCACAAGGTAAGGACAGGCCTCTGGAGTATATTTCCGGCAAAAACGGAAAATCGATTTTTCGAACGATTTCGGTCAAAATCTCTGTAGGGTTTTCCCTTAATGTAGTTCATGGTCAGAGTAGATAGGTCAGACCTGCAAGTACATACACACCATTGATGATGGTGACATGGATTATGACTACAAGAAAAGAGCTGCACAATTCTTCCAAAGAGACCTTCAGAAACAAAATGAAAGATGAAAATATTGTCTGTTCGAAGCAAGTTTTAAAATTGTATTCTAAGCATGTCGAGTCAACCAGCGGACTATATGAAAACATACTTCGAGCAATTCGATGTATATATATCCTCAATATAGCTATCGCGCGGACACGAAAAATGTATATGCCACGATTGATGTTCAAGATATCCGATGCTTGGTTTGTACAATTTGAAAAACGTCAAGAAAATTGGGCCACAAAAAATCACAAAATATGTTTAATCGAAAACAAATATCAGATAAGAAGTTCTTAGAAGATAGATCTGGTCATTTTTCTTAGGAAGTGAAAGCCTACATTTGGCACCCATTAGAGCTGTAAACGTTCACAATTCAAATAAGAGTGTTTCGAGTTTCAAAGCTGCCTCAACGCATTTAAATCATTCAGGCTTTATCCCTGATTCCTATGTAAGAGCAGGATAAGACTTGTATCACCAAACTAGAGCTACACCTACCTTCGCTTATGGCTCAAAAAATGTTTTTTTTTTTACACAGACTTAACTCTCCGAATTTCGTCAAAATCCAATCGGTCGTTACACAATAGTGTTTTCAGCTTTTGAGTGATCCCGATCAGGCCAATTTTTCAAAAACTCACAAACTTGTCATGAAGAGTCCAATTATGAATGTCATGTTTTCACTGATGAATCAAGCGAAAGTATAATCACTACGGTGTTGGAATTAAACTCTTTTTTTTCTTGTTGTCACTTCCTATATATCGTGAAAATCAGCTGAAATAGGTCGATCAATTCGTGCCAACGGTAACTCACTCAAGTTTCTACGAGAGATTCAACAAACGAAAATCTCCCTCGAGTCGGTATACACGATTGCCAATATTTCGCTTACGCTCAAACTAAGTATGGTTATGTTCATCCTAGAGATTTTCTGACACAACGAGTGGCTATCGCCATGGAATACGAGTTATTTGGCGCCCGTGCTGTTGTTTCAGCCGATTCTCACGGTATTCCTATAATAAATTCTTACGTGGAGTGGCTTCTCTTAAATGGGGAGGCCTGTAGCTCAACCTTAGGTACTCCCTCGTATGGGATTTTCATTCTCATATAATTATGACAGGAAAAATAGATATTTTTACCAAAAGAAATATAACTTGGCTAAAAATCAAGAGCTCCCTAAAAACCCAGACCTTCAAGATAAAGCTTGATCACTTACGGGATGCCCTGGACGGGGGGATTCGTTTAGAATGCGAAATTACTTGAAGCTTTGTCTTTAAGCTCATTATTTTTTTTATAAATACCTCAAAACCTTTTTCATCGGAATCAGCCCAAAACAAATTTGATATTTTCATTTTTAGCCAAGTAATAATTTATGTGGTGAAAGTGTTTTTTTTTCGCTGTGTTGATTATTTGAGGAATATAAATCCTGTTGTAATGAGTGCTAAACATTGATTTACTGGCCTCTCCTTTGAGGATGAGCTACTTCACTTCAAAATCTATCATTTGGAATGCCAGCAGCGAAACAATCGAAATAGCATTTATTTTCATTTCCTATTACTATACTACTATGTGTGAAATAAGAAGCACATATTATCTCTAAGCCTATCTGGCAAGAAATTTAATTTAGGTAAAACACATTTCGAATATCGTTTAATACTCTAAGTCATTATTCGATATTCCAAAATATAAATTGCGGTAAATCCTTAATTATCTTAGGGTTGAAATCTTCAAATGTATGTGATAGGTATATTGGGAAATTGCCTACTGAACTGCACTGGCAGAAATATAGGTATACCCCACAATCGAAGAATTTCTGGACACATATCGCGAAAAACATGAGACTACAATTGAGCTAAATATGTATCCGATCTCTCGGTGAAAAAAGGTTTTAAAAAACTCTTGACACAAGCAGGGTTTTTGAACGTTAAAACAGATTTCGTGTCATCTTGATTCAATTCGTTTTTACATGACCTTAAAGAAGTAGTTGTTTTATCTTTTTTTATTCTTTACTTTAAACGGGTGTGTTTGTGTGAAAATGATCCCAAAATAATTAAAAACAATGTACTTTGAAGTGCCAGATCTAAAATTTGAAACGCGTCTTTGTTCTATTTTCGCTGGAAAGACGGCCCCTTACATTCATGGTTATTCTCAGCATCAGAAAATTGGTAAGTTTACCTAATGATATTTTCAAAAAGTTCTTTGACCTCGGCTGACACTTGAAGATCTTCAAATTTCTTTGGATCATAAGTCTCAAGGACTCTGGCTGTACCACCTTGTATCTCGTCGTCATCTGTCTCTTCGCTGTCCGAAGCATCATTCATCATTCCACTCGACTTCCCAAACGATGCAGGTGTGGCGTGGTCCGTAAGTTGATTCGAATACCTGGGTAGTGATGACAATCAGTGAAGTGACATTTGTTAGCAAAATCAAGGCAATTGATTGACAATCTAACGCGAGAGTGTCTCCGCGACATAAATTTTGCAATCTTTGCAATACTAGCTGGTTTGAATGTGATAAAACGCTTTCGGATGAAGAGGCCGATGTGATTGTTGAACGTGGTATGAATACTTTAAGAAATGCTAGTGCCGAGCGAAATGATTGAAAGATTGAACTCTTACGAGCTGTGAGCTTTGTCAGACTTCATTTGAATTGTCGCAGGGATTATATTCGGAAGCATAGCATTGAGGCTGTCAAGAAGCGACAAGATGTTGACGATGCTGTTAAGTCACAGTCATCCGCATACAGCCCTCCACGAAGTCATATACGGCTGAGAGTGTTGAATTCAATTTCAAAGGACGTTGCATGTTTTGTAGAAATCAAGCGAATGAGAAGAATGAATTTAAAAAACGTCAAGAGTTGCATGAATAAATTAAACACGTCTCGATACTTTCTTTCAAAGAATCCATTATTAAAGTTCCGATAAACGCGGAGATGACTTAGCTAAACCAGTTAAAAAGCGAATTATTTTGAAAAATAATTTAGTATAGACGCTGACGCAAAACATCACGGTAGTCATTTTGTCACTTTTTGTAAGCCTACTACTATGGATAAGATTGCACTTGATACCCCTGAATTTTAATTTATGAGTATATTCAGTCATTTATTGTTAGATCAGATACACACAAAAACACTTTTTGAAACGGAATTTTCATGGCGACTATAAAGCTATCGGCATACATTAAGGGGCAACACCACTCTAGCGCAAGCAAAAGAAGGCCGAAATTTGATATATTTTTTTTTAAGATATGGGTAACGGGATCGGGTTTATTTATTCAGGGTTTATTAAACACATATTGAAAAACGTAAACAAATTTTTTTATTGCAGTTTTTATACAAAATGGCTGTGATAGAAACCAGTCTCCAAAAAGGTACTTTTTTTTATGGGCGGAATCGTAACTCCGAAAGGATGAAAGCTAGAATAAAAAGACAAGAGTTTCTTAAACTAGATGTTATTAGCTGAAGAAGTACATAGCCGTTTTTGGATTTAATGAAAACTTTTTTTTTTATCAACAATTTACTGCAGATTTTTACGTCGAAAACGGGAACATTTCTGAAAACTTGTGCCATTTTTGCAAAAACTGATTTAAAAATAAAACCCTATTTACTTTTTCAGCCAATAACATGTACTTTAAGAAAGTTTTTTTTTTTTTTATTCTAGCTTTCATCCTTTCGGAGTTACGATTCCGCCCGTGGAGGTATAGAAAAAAAAGTCCTTTTTGGAGACTGGCTCTGTCACAGCCATTTTGTATACAAACTGCAATAAAAAAATTTGTTTACGTACTTCAATATGTGTTTAATAAACTCTGAATAAATAAACCCGATCCCGTTACCCATATCTTAAAAAAAAAAAAATATCAAATTTCGGCCTTTTTTGCTGGCGCTAGAGTGGTGTTACCCCTTGGGCCTAGACGAAGTAACTGGAGGACAAATGTGCCCCACCATTTATCCAGAAAGAGTCACTTTCGCTTCTTTTCGTAATTTTAGTTTTGTTTCAACAAGTATTTCACTCATTTTACTGTCAGTAAATATCCTTCAACGCAGACCATTCTCTTACTAATTAAACCACGAAAAAATTAATCTGTAATGGTCTTTTTATCGCAGATAGACAGAATTTGGGATCAGGAAACGAGTGGGAGCCGTAAAGATCCCAGCTACTCCGCAGAAGGTAAAAAACACAAAAACAAATTGCCCCGTCTACGATTAACGATGTATAAACCTTAGAGATATTACCATAGAGGAGGTGAGGCAGCTGAAACAGCATGTACAGCTTAGAAAGAAAGGGGAGGTCAAGTGGTGCAAATTGTTCTTCTCGCGCTGCGTCATCAGAGATTAAAGAAGGATAATCCACACCAACCCCTCTTCCCTCTGTTTCTATACCGATCACGCTTTCACTTACCTGCCGCCTTGGAACCCACCTCAAGTATGGTAATATCTCTATCTAGTATAAACACTAGGGTGGTCCTTATATGGGTTCTGGAAGAAATTTCATGTCGGAGCCCATCAAATCGACTCCAAATAGCCAATAATTATTCCCTCATTTTTTGGATTTTTTTTTCAGGGCCTATAAGAATTGTGACGCTTGTAATGATCGTAGCAAGCTTTTTTATTTTATTATTTTTTAAATAAAGAGCTTGATTTGTAGTTTTTGAAAGTCTACTTAGTTTTTAAATGATTTTATTTTTTATCGGCAATACAAAGCCTTAAATGTACGAAAGTCAACTGTTTTTTGGCCTTTTGCTTAATTTTATATATCTAGGTCTCGAGCTCCATGACACGTTAACATTTTTCATAATGGCATACCATTGAGGGAGATGTACGGTGTGGCGTCCTGGGCCAGGCCATACTTTATTTTCTTTTCTACAGTTCCTCATCATTGGGATACCCGACGTTCTCTTCAGAATCACATCCACTTTTCCGTTCCCACCACGCCTAACTGGGCAGCGTTATTAATTCTATTCTAATTACCTTACTCTTGAGTCAACCTTCACCTTTTTCACTTTTTCGCTCGTTCCTTTTATACATTCTCCTCATTATTATTCGCGATCAACAGAATGTAAATTCTAAATTGATGTTAATATTGACATTAAATATCAAGGTTTAACGAATAATACCAACAATTATTGGATCATCGTTCACAATTCCTCATTTAAAATATCACTTCAGTTACCTCGAAAGGTGTATGGACGAAAAGAATAGCATAAATAAAGTCTAGCTACTCAGGACGTTACGGCGGGTACAAAATATTCAAAATACGTTTTCATGTGTACAATTTTAGCTTTCATTAGAAAAAAAAAATGTCACTGTAGCATCAGAACTATGGACGTTGCAGTCACTGAAGTACTTATCGGCAAAAAGCTATGCCAGAATTTGCGACCACGATCCCGGCCGAACGAAATATTTGAAAATAAAAAACTTAAGATTGCTTTGGTGGTCAAAGTACTGAAGCTTCAGGCTTCTATAGGACAGATTTTTCATCCGTCGTTCCATTTCCAAAATACAGGTAAATTTATTACTTGCTGAAGCTGAAATTGTACACTTTAAAACCGTATTTTACTTTTGACTTTTGAAAAACTGCTCGTAATAAAAGGTAACAGTATAAAAGAATAAAATAAAAATGTCCCATAAAAAAAAACATTTTGCATTTTGAAAATACCTATTTTCTATTTTATATTTCAAATGCATTTCGAAATCGCCATTTACATTTCGTATTTCAAATGGAAAAACTTCACAGCCATTTCCATTTTCTGTTTAAATGGTTTTAGGTACCAATTTTGCACATCTCTGAATTTCTCATGAAATACACCAATTATGATTCTTTTATTTGTCACTGAAAAGAAGATGAATCTTATTGAATATTCGAAATTATGGATTTTTTTTGCCTACGATTGACCTTAAAATAAAATTTAGCACTATATAAAGTGAACAAGCATGTTTTTAATCATGCTCAAACAGGGAGATGAAGGGAATGAAGTAAAAATCTGAAAAAATTAGAGCTTTTTTCACCACTTGAAGCGGATTTAACGGGCTCCAACATGAAATTTTTCACAGACTTCATCTAAGAAATCCTCTAATAAATACTTCGATAAACTTAAGTCAGAAATAAATCACTAAATCGTAGCAACGGGTTCGATTTAATCGGAACATATTGATTTTTCCGCGGAAATTTCATTCTTAAGGCCAGTTTTTCCCTCTCCCCTTAAATATTAGAATACCTTGATAAATGTGGAGGATTAATGATGCCTGTTGGACTCCTAACCCCCATTTTCGGTGAACTATCACTACCGGCACTTTTTAGGCTTCTCTTTGACGTTAACATTGCAGTATTGACGGGGCTCTTGATCTCCTCAGCGTTCCGTACTTCGATGCTTTCGTCGAATTTGCTGAACGCTGATATATTTTGTGCATCCTCGTCATCACTGCTATCCCTAATATCCATCATTTGATTGCCTAATGCAAACCGTATTGACAAAAAAACGAACGCGATAGGACAGCAGTTGCAGTTGCGCGTTTCGATCAACAGCTGATGGTAAAAGTTAAGCTGGTTTGTTGTCGACAAGCGTTACCATGGTGATCTGGTGCTATGATATCCGACTGACGGCTATGTGTATCACGCCCGCGCCGTCTCAGGGGTGGAATTACGTAACCGATAGACTTCGAGGTCTATTCTATTGAGTTTTCACAATCGACTTTCTCTCTGATGAGTTTTATATTCTACGATTATTTGGACTGCTGCCACCTGTCGACGACATAATATATTATATTTGAATCGAAGAAGAGGAACCACACATCAAACTTATAACTGTCAAACCTATAAACTTATAAGCTTCAATTTTTATATTTCTTGCCAAAATAACTTTTGAGAAATCGTTTGAATACGTTATTATCGTTAAATTCGTGTCAAGTTTCCAGTAACTTGTGTTATTGTGTTTAATAAAGTTACTACTTATCATCAATTTTCCTTTTATCCTCATTTCTTTTTCTTCTCTCCTTTTTGGGTACGTTGTTATCGCTCGACTTGCGTTTAATTTCCAGTTCAAAGTTGTGTTTTATTGTTTTAAATCAAGGTACTACTTATTTAATTTTTATTCTATCCTCGAAAGTTTGATGGTATAAAAAGTAAAATTTGAAAATTGTGTTCTCGTTAATATTTTTATTGCGAAAACCGAAAGATGTCGCCTGTTCAAATTTTACAAATGCATATCATTGCAGAAAATGATGAACGGGAAAGATTTCGCTTATACAACGACCAGAGGCGATTTTTACGAGATACAAGCGACCCTCTCGGAATCCCGAATATTTCTTTCATTCAACTCTTTCGATTGATCAAGGACATGTACAACTATTTATATCGGCGGTTATATCCGTACATTAATGCTGAAGCAAATTCAGGATCAATAAGAGCCGACTTAAAATTATTAACCGCTTTGAGCTTTTATACCACTGGTACATACCAGAGGCTGATCGGTCAAAACTTTTTATTGCCGCTTCCCAACCCATAGTATTAGTATGTCAATGCATACACGAAATAACCGAACTGATTTGTACTCATCTGGCCAATGAATGGATAAGATTCCCTATTGACTAAGTTATAATTGAGCAAAATGAAAGGAAATTTTTCGATAACACGGGATTCCCTGGTGTAATAGGTGCAATCGATTGCACTCATGTAGCCATTATTGCACCACAAGAAGAGGAACACAATTATTTAAATAGAAAAAGCTTTCACTCAAAAAACATTCAGATTGTAAGGATTTTGATGATTATTTATTAGTTGATTATTCGTTAATTGGAAAAATTGATGTGAACTCAACGTTTCAGATATGTGATTACGATTTACGAATATTAAACATAAATCCTCGCTACGCTGGAGCCACACATGACGCGTATATATGGAGGCTTTCTTCAATAAAGAGAGAAATGGAACGAAGATATCATGCAGGTATAATACATCCATAGTGTTTGAGAAAGCCTAACCAGAAACTTCTGTAGTAACTCATTCGATTATCCGTGTAGGTGGTCATGGCACGTGGTTAATTGGCGACTCAGGGTATCCCCAAAAACCGTGGTTAATGATACCGATAAATGACCCATTGCCGAATACCCCTGAATTCATGTACACGCATACTCTTACTAGAGCGATAAGCTGCACCGAAAGGTGCAACGGTCAGTTAAAAATGAGATTTAGATGCTTACTAGGAGAGAGAGAGAGTACTGCGTTACAATCCACAAGCAGTGGGACGGTTTCCAGTCGCGTGTTCAGTTTTACACAACATATGTGTAAACGCTCGTCTTCCATACTATGCTGCAGACATCAACGGCATTGCAGAGCAGAATCAAATACAATTTGATAAAATATTCAACAATATGAACGGTAATCCTGAAGGCCAATATGCTCGAAGAAGACTTATTTACCAATTTTTTTTCAATGAATGGTTTCATAATATATCAAATTCATATTAATATTGATATATAATATTTGTAAATAAACTTCTAAAACAAACACTGATGAACGCTTGTACTGATTTATTTTACGTCTATTGCTAGGCTAAATTAGTGATTCATTACTACAAAATGTAAGAAATGATAATTTATAATAATAAATTAATAAAATAATATTAATTTACAATTTAAATTTATAATAATTTATATTGCCTCATCTATATAATTTATGAGGTTATAAGAATTTGGTACAGAAATTAATAGACCTATTAGATAAATAAGGAAAATTAAAATTCGCCGAAAATAATCACAGCTGCTGTTTTAGAAGTTCATACTTATGCGTTATGAAATAATATACCGTGAGTATTCGTGTACGCGGGTCGGTTGGATCCGCCCGATCCAGAATTTGGCGTTTCGGCACTGCCTTTCCGCCGTTCCTTGTTCACGCTGGTTGCCTTCTGCTTTGACAGGTGGACAAAGCGCGCGGAGTACGATTTTATGATTAGATTGCGGTTAGGATTTTCAGTATGAAATAGTACATTACGGTACGACTACGGAAAGGCTTTTTTGGCAAAACGAAAGGTTTACGGCACGAGCCGAAGTCAAGTGCTGTAACGAGGTTCGTCAAAAAGCCTTTACGTACGAGGAACGGTCTAATTTTTTCAGCATTCTAGCCTCAAAATCGCAACTTCGTCGCGATTTTCCGGCTTTCGTGATGAAAAAATTGTTCCGATAATCTGTCCATTATTATTCGACGAATAAATAATACTATTAAAACGATTCAATGCAATTCAGAAGAAACTGAAGTAGCTGAGTCACGAGAATATTTATTAGCGAATCCTGTAAAAGAGTGTAGAGAAGGATAAATTGTACCAGGCAATAAAGACAATTTTATAATACAGTCACTAAATTAACAGAGAGTGAATTACATTCAGGTTGCAAATTAATGTATTTAGCCACAAATGAAAACAACTTTCGAGATTTTTGACGAACGAACAATAATTTTATTACTATTACATTTCGATGAAAATTATTATTAATCAGTGTAACTGATAACTGATGAACAAATAAAAACAAATTCTTCTGAATTGCATTGAATCGTTTTAAAAGTATTATTTATTCGTCGAATAATGACAGATTATCGGAACAATTTTTTCATACTGAAAATCCTAACCGCAATCTAACCATAAAATCGTACTCCGCGCGCTTTGCCTACCTGTCAAAGCAGAAGGCAACCAGCGTGAACAAGGAACGGCGAAAAGGCAGTGCCGAAACGCCAAATTCTGGATCGAGCGGATCCAACCGACCCGCATACACGAATACTCACGGTATATCGCTTTATCCTCTTCTGTAGCACGTTGCATAAATTTCGTCCCTAATTCGACTAATTGTTTCAAACTTTGAGACATATCTCCCATGTGGCCATCAATACTTCTCAATACATCTAAAGTTGAGTTGTTCATATTTTCGATACGGTCGGATAATTCGGCCTTTCGTTTTTTTGTACTAGTAGTGTCTTCAGATACTTCTGCTTTTTTTTTTTGTATTTATATTTTGTTGGTATATTTTCTTCAACAGTGATATTCTGAAATCCACGTCAAGTGTGATTTTCATATAGTAATCAACGAATAGTAATGGACTGATACAATTTTTGCGTTTATGGTAATACGAAAATATGCGATGAGCTGATTATACATATCTCATCTGTATCTAAACCATATTCCTCTACACCCACATCTCCATAAATCGCACTTACGACCATTAAATTTAGCAGTCTTTCTTCCAAAACCGTCAAGACCAATTTACTAGGTGGACCACCTCCAGTTTGATTCATACTACTGCGTACAATCGCATATTTCTTTTTTGTGTTGCTTTTCCAATCAGCCAACGACTAGAAAATTTAGTTTTCAAAATCATTTTGATAATAACGTAATAAATTAAAAACGCGAAATATCGCATACCTGTTTCCACTGATGTAAAGTTTTTTCACCTTTACCGATTCCATTAAGTAATTTAGTTACATCTTCTCAAACATGATTCCAATTTTCGCGGCCTCTAGGACCCACAATAGTAGATTGTGATACATGTGGAGAAACAGGGACTTTGCACGAGTGATGTTTTGAGCATGAGCCGCAACCGAGTGGAGGTGCCGAAGGCGCCGGAACGAGATGAAGGCGAGTGCTGAAAACATCACACGAGTGCAAGGTCTCTGTCTTCACGCGTATCACATACTGTTTTTCATGACAACTGCATGGCAACCTTCGTTTTCGACGCGATGATAGTGTGGCAAAAATTTTGTCACTCCTCAACGAAGATTCATTTTCTCCACTGTTTGCACGAACAGAAAGTGAAGGTTGCCATGCATGCGTTATGAAAATTGATTTGTGATAACTTCTCGTCTCTTCTCAGCAAAATTACGCAAAAGCTCCCAATGTTCTTCAGTATTTCGCATGATAACGTATTTGTTGAGCGATAATAACGTGTCCAAAAAAGATGAAACGAAAAAGGATAGGGGATTTAAAACAAAGACTAAATAATAAGTAGTAACTTTATTAAACATGAGTTGAAAATGGAAACTAAAGACGAATTGAACGATAACACCATATTCAAACGGCTTCTCAAAAAGTATTTAGGCAAGAAATATAAAAATTGAGTTTGAAAGACAGGTGACTGCTGCCACCAGTCGATGACATAATATAATATATTGTTACACAGGGTGTATTCACCCCTTATATTAAACTTATATCCTGTAAATTCCATTGCCACCCGATCTCCCATGTACCAAACACAATAATAATAATTAGCGTGTATCTTTCTGTAAAACATCCGATGTTGGATGATACACGATCCTCTTTGTGTAAACAGTCTTGTCCCGGACATTAAACTGGACACTTGTACATTCTGAATATAACCCTAATCTGCTTTTCCCATTAATTTGTACTCTCAAGTCTTCTTATTTCACTCAAGGACTCACAACTCAATTTTGAGGTAACTCCTAAAGTTACAATATTCTTTTTATAACGACACTTCAAACTTATAACTGTCAACCCTAGAAACTTCATTCGATAGTCAAAACTGTATGCTTTTCAAATGGAAAATTTCAACCTTCTGGATGGCGACTTAATCAAAAATAAAAAATCATAAAAAATTGAGGATGAGTTAAAAATTGTATAATGTCAAATTATATAATACCAAATTAAGGCTACCCTAGTGCTAAGTGTTGGTCTAATTGTTACCTTCTCACACGGCAATACATTTGGTTCAGAGGATACAGAATCACAGATCGCAAAGAGCCGACCGAATATTAGGAAACGAAAAAATAATCAAGAAAAAGCCCCAATATCAGACGTTGCAACCGTAATGAAGGAATTTAATCAACAGATCGAACACACCTTGTCAATTTCAACCCAATCCTTTATACACTTTTTTTACAAATATGGCACAAACTGTGGAAAATTTTACTAAACAGTTTCAAGTTGAAATCAAATCAAAAGTATTTTCTTTGATAAATCAATCAATGAAATGCGTGTCGCGACAATGACAGACGACCACGAAAATGAAAGTTTCTTTGACTTACCCAATTTGAATACGCCGTCCTGTTCGTCAATCCTGACACCGCGAATACTAAATTTAAATGAACCTTCTGATCCTTCTTTTTGAATACCTATGCCGAGTTGTTAAGTTTCTTTTTTTTTTCTGCTATTCTGTCTTCAATTTTTACTGTCGTTTCTACGTTTTAACGGTTTTTTTGTATTCTGTTTAAATGTTTTTTTACAGTTTGTTCTGTTGTTGTTGTTGTTGCTTTGTAAAAATATCTAAAAAAGATCTAAAAAAAAAAAAAAAAATGAAGAAAAAAGGTAAAAAAACAAAAAAAAATGGTGTATCCTAGAAGTTAAAATAAAGAGACACAATTTTACCATATACATGGATTCGTTATTTTATTAACAATATATTGATGTCTTATTCAATTAAATTTACTAATTACCTAAGTCAATTTTAATTTAGTAGCCTTATCAAAGTTGCAAGAGTATGTAAATATTAAAAAAAAATAAGTTGACGTGACTGGTGAGCCCGGAGAAGTTATTCATTAAGTGAATTCGATACCCACATCTACATGATGTACTTTCAAATTGATGTGATAATTGCTGTGATTCGCTGGTCAATGAAAAACTACAAAATTCCTGTAAATGTTGCGCAATTCTGAATTCTTTAGATCGCAAGTAATAGATTGAATACGATGTACCTATATTGGTGTCGGTGAGGTGATAATTATGTTTAATCTGCAATTTAAAAGGGGTTATTAACCCCTGTACAGTGGTCAGCATTTGCCAAATAGTCAATACAAGTAAACAAAGGTCGAAATCTAAAAAATCACTGTATATGATTTAGAAAACAATGGATAAATAAATAATATTCATCGTGGGTACCGAATACCCAAAGTAGGACCGGTCGATTGGGCCATCCAAAACGACAGCATACAAAATATTTTGAGTCGCTTCCGAGCGCTTCCGATACCACTGCTTTCGCTTCTGTTCCAATCGGTTCGGTTCGCTTTGCTTCTGCGTACTTAGTACGCGTACAAACCTTCGGTTCGGTTCGCTTCGCTTCTGCACATTGCGCGTGCCTTTACATTAGTGTTGCCAGACCCTCCAGATTATATTATCGATTCGGGACTGTAAAATTATGGTATTTTTATAGTACGAGAATAGGGGTGCCAGCCAGGACCGTGCAAACCAACAAGAGTCAAGATTTTGGCGCTCAGT
This sequence comes from Rhogogaster chlorosoma, assembly GCA_944452935.1. Lineage (NCBI taxonomy): Eukaryota > Metazoa > Arthropoda > Insecta > Hymenoptera > Tenthredinidae > Rhogogaster > Rhogogaster chlorosoma. The sequence continues at coordinate 10,479,488 of OX101802.1, forward strand.
TTTCCACCACAGTACCGTCATTTTTCAAAGTAAAAGCATTTGTCGCTAATCAGGGGCCACGGAGAAGAATCTAAAAAGAATATTACTCCCTACTTGCTGGTGTTGCCAATTTGATGGTATTCCTACTACTAAACTTGCTAGTTTTCAAAAATTTCGGATCAGAAGAGTTAATAATGGTCAGCGGCAAATTTCGAGATTTCAAAATAATTTGGCATTTTAGTGAAAGTTTTGATCATTTTCATATATTTTGGCACTTGCTAAACGCATAAAGATGGAAATGATCGCGTTTGTGAAAGACTCGAGAGAACGAAAATGGGTTTGTTTATTAAACACAGCAATGCAAACCAGTGTGTTGGTAAACCCAAGACAAGAATGAGTATGGCTATTGAACCAAAGAGTTCGGGCTCAAAAACGTCCGAAAAAGTTATGGTACAAAATTGTGGAATAAATCGTGAAAAGTAAAATTATGGTACATTTATGAGTCATGGTACGAAACCTATGGTACATGGTATGAGAAATCAAATTCTGGTACGTTACAAAAATTATGGTACGGGCTGGCAACACTGCAGTTTACATTGTCATGAATGAAAAGGAGTGGTATTGTGGAATTTGTGAGACTACTAAGATTCAAGACATGATTCGATGCTGTGAATGCAATTTATGGTTTCATGAATCTTGTACTGGATGCCGACGTGGCATCAAAAGATATGTGTGTGCTTCTTGCAAATAAGATTGAAAGAACAGCATTATGAGGCAATAGAAATATATTTTATAAAAAAGAGTGCAAATTAGTTATAAGTTGTTTTTAAAGTTGAAAATAATATAATTAAAGGATTTTATTATTAGGATTAAAGTGTCGTGATAATAATATGGTATATTGTACCTAATATCAATATTGCAAGACGGCTCGTAATTATTATGAAAGAGAATCGGAATTATTTATAAATTGATCTCATGCTAAAAAATATAATCAACGTATTCTATTTAGTTATAATAACAAAACTAATGTGATACATACGTACTACCTACTGTGTTACAAATAAATGCGTGCAATCACTTGCTACTATTGGTTTTTTCTGTTTTTATATAAGGTGGTACGGTACGATTTACCATATCAGTCGGCTATATCGTACAGTTTGCAGAGGTTTAGCAATTAAACGTTTTCGGATCTTTATCTTCAAATTAACACAATACCGATTTTTTGGGGGGTCCGTCGAGGAATACCCAATACGAAAAAAAATTTACCAAAGCCACTTGATTAAAAGCTAAAAATTGACAGATCATAACGTCCAAGGTGGTACCCGATATACCCTATTCTCCCCTACAGCAATGCCGATAGCTAGGAGGACCGAGATCAACATATGACCCTGATAACTGTCCAACAAGTCAGAGATTAATTATTAATATAGACAGGCACGTATACCGGAGCAACACCGCGATAATAATACGAGGAACGTTCTTAGTGAGGAAAAATATCCCTGCTTATACGGATATTCCGCACCGGTCCTGAAGCCGTCTTGGAATTACTTTACTTGCGAGAAAGGTTTACATTTGAGACACCGTGCAGCGAAGGAGGGCCGACGCTGAGCGGTATTGACTGTGTTCGCATTTTTCATGACAGATGGCAGGCTCGCTAGTCACGCTAATAGACCAGGCGACAGAGGTTTTGAACGCGTTTTAAATCGCAATAAAGGTCTTAGAGTTGAAATCCCTTCATGTTGGTGCACTTTTCAACATACTAAGTTTTCGAACACCGCTCCCCCCGGAACAGCCTCATTTTTTGCAGAATAGGAACCAAAAAATGGTTTTCCACCAATATTTCGTTTCCGGTTGGCTTTACGGGAAAATACGTAAAGACATGAATTGAAGGTAACTAAAATTCCCATCGAAAAGTTTTTATACATTTTACCCATAAAACCAACATTGCCTGAGCTAGAGGTGAGAGAAGTAGAGGTATTCTCGAACTTGCACGGTAGACGGGCGTTTTTGCGCGGCATATCGATATCTATCCACTACGAAGTTCGACTTGCCTATTGGCAATTATTGTCAACGCGTTACTTACATTCATTTAATCTTGTTTTTTTGCGATACTTGCGATGAATAAACAAAAAGTTCATGCTCACTACGATTTCATACTCTTTTCCACACCACGTTGCGGTAGAGTTATTGGCGCGTTTTTTTTCACGAGGTATCCCAATAGGCGTAATCCACCGTTAATGTCTTGCGTCGCTTTTCCTTTTTTGGATGTTGAATCATTGAAAATATGTAAAAATGAAGAAGTTGGAGCCATTTAAATGCGACTTTGAAATTAGAAAAAAAAATTGATTTTGTATTTTTTGCGTTTTTAGAGTACTACAGGTTGAAACTATCAGTCCTACTATGGAAATGTGATACGGAACGGCCCCAAATTAGTTCAAGGTATAAAAACAGTTATATGGGCTATATGGTACCACAAGTCTTCGACAGACGATAAGCCGCAGCACCATCTCTGCCCAGACGATCGAAACTCTTGGTGTAGGTATCAACAGACAATTGCAGTTTGAACAGTTGAGACATTCAAACACTGGGCTAATCTCCCAGAAATTGGGATGAATGAGGTCAGACCAATCTTCGTTGACCTCAGCGACAAGGCATTACTGGAGCGCTGTATCGGAGGTAAGACACAGAATACGAGCAAGTCCTAAGACTTCATTTTCAGGTCGTGACGTCCTTCAAGTTGGAGCAAACATTGCAGCGATCACCTCCGAAAGTTAACGAGGTATGTTGAGAATCATACAAAAATTTCCAGTAAAGCCAAGACGCCACGCTGACGCTGCGGCGAAACTACAGGGCTAAGCCCGAATCGAAGCCGATGGGCCGATGGGCGAGCGGAGCAGAGGACCAAGGAAGCTCGTGTTGCTCTGAGGCAACTACGGACAAACCCGCAGGAGGAGGCCATCGAGGTGGAAGGCAGCAATTATGAACCAGGTGCTTTATAGAAATAAGGCAGTGCACGACTTAGGCGACGTCGCAAAACAAGCTTTTAACTTTACCTGCGTCGGTCCAACGCCTGGATCAAAAAGAAGGATGGAAAACTGTTTTGCATTATTAACTCACTCAGCGCCGGATTAAGACCCCGTGAGGCCCGGGGCTAAGTCTCGAAGGGGCCCTCTTAAGGGTGAAGAAAACCCCAATTTTGGTAAAAGTAGGAGAATAAATTGTAAGTTTTAGTTTTCGAGACCAATGTTACAATTCCAATTTAATTTGTCATGTGTCGTCGCTTCCGAATAAGAAGGGTCTATCTCCGAGTCCTGCAAAGAAGGGACCATCTCGCGATTCATTTAAAGTCTTATCTCAACAAATCTGGATAAAAATTAGCTCCCGGAGACAAGACTTTAGATGGATCCCGAAATGGGTCCTTCTAGCCGGACTCTGAGATAGGCCCTTTTCGAGCCGGTTTCGAAGATAGGCCTTTCTTATTCGGAAACGACGATGCGTGGAATACTATTCTAAATTATTCTGCGGGTCTAATCTAAGACATTGTGAATATTTTCGCAACATTTATCGTCTTTTACCTAAACGTGACATGTCTTTTCTGTTAGAAATCGTGCGTAACTACTAGAATTTACTACAAAAATTAGATTAAAAATATTGTGGAAAATTATTTTTCTATTTTAGATTTTATAAAATTCATCGTAACATATTCAAAAAAAATTGTTTTCCTAGAGAAAGGGGCCCTTGGGACCCTTGGGGCCCGGGGCTGCAGCCCCAGCTAGCCCCCTGCTTAATCCGGCGCTGAACTCACTCGATAGATCATAGAGAAGTATTATAGTAGTTTATCGGCATCAAGAACCACCAACGTAGTGATAAAGTTTAAAAGTTAATTTCTAAACAATCACTATTTTGACCGGTTGTCGTAAAGAATAAAATCAACCGTTGGACCGATCTTTGATTTTTTGGTCTTGAATTATTTATGAGAGATGCCTCATTCAGATGAACATAGAACTTTTTGATAAACCCATTTTTAGTTGAGATAATAGAAAAATGAGCCAAAATTTTGGCAAAATCAAAAAAAAAAAAAAAAAAAAAAAACGAAAAAATTCAATAACTCAAGTAATTCTTGCAATATCAAAAAATTCTATGTTCATCTGATAGAGGCATGACTTATGAACAATTGAGGACCAAAAATTCAAAGATCGGTCCAACTCTGGTTCTGATTCTTTACGACAACCAAGTGGTTTTGTCTTTTCTTGTCTTTAGCGCAACCACTATTAGACTGAAAGTAATACATGATGTAAAATATGCATAATAAGGGTCAAACCCTCCTCAAACATGATGATTTTTTTCAATTTGTTCAGAGTCTTCAAGTTGCAGAAAAAAAAAATTGTTATTCAGAAATTCAACCCATTTAAAGGTGTATATACCCCCTTAATGGTAATAAATATAATTGTTATAGCCTGAGGACGGCTGGCTGGGCCCAGCTGAAACGTTGCTCAACCAATTTCATGTTTATTTTGGTTGACCTTCCCCGACGAAATTTCTACTGATGTAGATACCGAGCTGTAAAAGGTACCGCCGCAAATCAAGCTTTCCTTCATGGCAAAGCCATATCACTTGAGTGGTGTCGTCCATTGGATATCCGCGGGGCCTCATACAGGCCAATCTGATCCTTCAAAGGCTGTGGGGCACTATTCTCCAATATGTCTCCTACCTAGGTGCTGCTGATATCCTTGAGAATATCGATAGTCCGTATCAATATGTATCGAAGCTTATCATATCACTACACCTAAAATATCGAAAGTCTGATATATTGATATTCAAAATATCGATTTAATTTTTCACATTTTTGATAGAATATATCAATAAGACACAAAAACTGTCCAGGTTTTACATTAGAATGCGAAGTAAACAGATTTTTATAAGTTTTTCGTAAACAAATTTTTCTTATTTGCAGAGTATAGACGAAGTAGGCACTTTACTCTGCACCTAGCGATACAAGAATCGTATTTCTCCCGCATTGTTCATCGTTTATTTAATCTACTATCAAAATATGACTATGCGTGTAGTGCGTATAGTTTATTATTGTTTTTCTATTCATGATCTTTCGACTTTCTAAATACAGTCGGCTCTCGCAATAGGGCCGGCCATGGGGGCGTAGGGGAAGATGATTCCAAGAACTGTGGTTCCCCCACCAACGCTTGATTCTATAGTCGCCGCGTTTGGGTACCAGACGCTCACAAGTGGGCAAATGGAGAAGTGGGGGAAGATGCCGAGCGTGATTCAGGGGAAGCGGTACTATTGCGAGCGGCCCTATTGCGAGAGCCGACTGTATGTGTATATTTTACAACGAATATATGATCTGATCGAATATTTCACTTATCTTTTTCTTCGTAAATGATTACTCAATACACAGCTGTGGATTTATCACCGTTCCTTTGCGGCTTCACGGTAAATACCCGTGAGCGTTAATTAATTGCATCTAATAAATACTTACACATCTTTATATTACATGTGTTTTTTTTTGTAAGCTTATCCTTTTAGCTTTATATCGATTATTTTATCAAAAGACTCGATAGAGTCTCGCTCCGAGTGTACTGAAAAAAGAGACGTGCGACGACAACAAAATATCTTTACCGTGACAGCTGCTTTCGGTTGGAGTGGGAATAGGGTTACGATCTGAGCAATCGTATTTATCTATTGTATGGAAGAATCTTCGTCCGACAGTCGGATTGAGGATTCGCTCACCGTTCATTTAAGCCTGAAATCAGTCCGCTCGGTTCGCGAGAAGCTGATTTATGACTATTTATTTATTTTGATCGAAGATATACGCTGACACTTCGAGCGTAGCACCGTCATCCAGCATGCCATTCTTTAAATAGCGTTTCGTCAACAGTTCCATGCCTTGCAACTACTAGAGAGTCTTCTCTGTCAGATAAAAGGACGTCGAGTTAATTGTGAGTCGTTCTACACTTTCTTGACAAGCTTTTGTCCTACGACTTATATGAAGATGAATTTTTCGCGTCTTGATAGTTCCTGATATCCAACCAATAGAAGAGATTTTCCGCGTACAATGGCGCTAGGAAATTCGAACCGCGGAATATGGCACTTGAAAATTTGAGCCGCGAAATAAGTACCTATATACTGGTTATTCTCCAGTTCACTACTCTCTATAATTAAGACAGTGATAACACGATAGGAATTTCTTTACTTTTACTTATGATTATAACTGTTAAAATGTGCACTGTGATAAATAGTCCAGTCTGAATGTACAGAAATATCACAAAGATTTAAAAAAACATAATACTCAGCTAGAAATTTTTGTACGGCTTACGGGGATGCCCAGGAACACAACCCTCAGTTATCTGCTAAATTTATTGACGGCTTTGGTAGTGGCAATTAATTGCAAATTGAAAACGTTGGATTTTGAAGCTCTCTTTTTATTTATCAAGTTGAGAGAAAAAAGTTTCCGACAAAAGTTGTAGGTATAATTTTCATCTACAAAATCGGTTCTATGCAAAAATCACCTCGGATTGTTGGTTTAGCTTTAAATTGCAACAGAAAATTCAATTCGACTCTTTTGTTTAGTGTATCCAGGTCAGTGGATTATCAATGCACATTGTCGAAACTCACCCGAATTGAACCGCCGGATCGTAGAAGGGCATATAAAATTATTTTGCCATTTCAAGCTGGCCCCTGACCACTTCTGGAGAAAGTGTCAAATTTTTATTTTCAAAACCCGTATCCTTATCGGAAATTTGATTGCGCATCTTTTTTTCCTTTTGAAAAAAGTTATAGCCTTTTTCGTTTTCGAAATAATGGGAAAAAACACAATTTTTTGAAAACGAAAAAAGTTTCTCTTTTTTCACTTCAACTCGCTGTAAAATCTGAAATATATCGACTTTTTACTTCAAATTTGGAGCAATTATGAATCGAACTATTCTAAAACTGGTAGAGCGACTAAATTTTTTTTTAATTTCAATCCAAAAAAGTTATTCAATTTTTTATGAGTAATTACACAAATCGCGGTTGAACATTTTCAATCGCTCGGTCTATCGAGGTAAGTTTGAGCAATCGCAAACTTCCAGTGGATGAAATGGTCGTCAGGATATCTAGAAGTTTTTTGTGAAATTTGAATCCAATTGAGCCAGCCGTAAATAAATTACGAGTGTTTAATTAATATATCGAGCCGCGCGACGCAGCGAGTAAAGAACTCAGCAGCGGCTCCGCGCTGGGTAGGCACGGCCACCTTTATGGACAGCCGCTGCTCTTGGGAAAATTTATTTTCCAATGATATTTTGATGCATTAATAATTCATACAAATTTGTTTCATAACGCCGAGAAGAATAATTTTTTCCGTGAAACATTTAAAAAGAAATATTCTTTGAACAGTTTTCTTGGAATGTTTTGTAAACATTGCCACGCATTTTGTGGAAAGATATTAAGGATTATTATTCTTCTTATTCATCATTAATAATTTATTGCACTACTCTTGAACACATATACATTAGATAACCTCTAATAGTGATTAATAATGCTACCTTCTCAATCTCCAACTCGCGGGAGAAAAAGAACAAAACATGAAGAAGAGTGGCAGGAAAATCGTCGAAAAACTAATCGAAATAAGGTGCTCACATTTTTGTTAAATTTATTTTGTAATACTAATTTCAAGGACTTAACCCTAGAACTACAAACCGGGGTAGATATCTACCCCAGGCGAACTCTGAAAAAATGACGTTGAGGCTGTTTTCTAGCACTTTCAGGTATTTGAATCAAATTTTCACCTACTAAAATTTGATGAAATTAAATTTGCTCTTCACTATTCTCTTTTGCATGAAAAAACGAAGAGATTCATGTACTTACGAGTTTCATTATTGCTTTCAGAACGATTTTACGAACAAGAAAAGCGTGGGGTATATATCTACCCCGGTTTGTAGTTTAAAGGTATAAAAAATGGGTTTGTAGCTCTAGGGTTAAGAATAAATTGGTTGTAATTGAAGTTTCACGCAGAAAATAATTCTTTCAGAACAAGCTTATGATTATATAAAAACTGCAACGACTCGTCCTACATTATTAATAATATTTGAACATATGTTTAAGCAAGTTGGACATGAAATTCTTATAGGGGGAACAGTATATCGCAACTAGCCAGAAACTTGTAATGTCCAAATCTTTCGAGCCGGTCCTCTCTTGCTGTAAATTCAAGAAATGTTACGAGAAAATAGAAATCCCACGACAAAAGAAGTTTCATTCGGATTTTTGGAGTCTAGGCGATTACCACAAACAAAATATTTTATTAAGTAACTTAATGAAATGTACAGAACCATTAAATGTTAATAATTCCGTCGAGCGACAAAGGTTGATAAAATGGAATTTTCAATTTCCTAGTGATGACAAAAATATTATTGTCTGCAAACAGTTTTTAAGTGATGTACTATGCATAGGATTTAAAAGGCTACAAACTGTACAAGCGAAAATTTTGAGTAAAGAGGGTTTAGACGATAAGAGAGGTACGCGTGGTAATCGAACCGAGAAATTAACAAATGTCGTTAAAGAATTAATTCAAATTCATTGTGAAAGTCTGCCGCATCGCAAATCACACTACAAGAGAGAATCGACTTCTTTAAATTATTTTAAAAATCCGGAATTAAACTTGAAGACTATGTTTAAATTATTTAGCGAATTTTATGAAAGCGTTATGCAGGAAGATGAAATTCCAATCGGTGAATCCACCTATGCAAAGTTCTTTAATCGTCATATTCCTTTCACGTTTAAATTACCTCGTACAGATGTATGCAATGAATGCTTCACGAGTGAGCATAGTAACGTACAATCTGAGCATATAATTGACCACAAAATAAAAGTCGAAGAATATTTAATTTTAAAAAAGAGACTTTTATCTGTAAAAGGTGTTTTGTGTTGCGAGTTCGACTACCGGGTGATTCCTCGCTGACGTCGCAGTATGTCCGGTAGCGGACTGTCAGGTATAGTTTCTTACCCGTGATCGTAGCCGCAAGATTCTATAGTCCCGATCAATATGGCCGCCCAAACAAACAAGACGATCGCCGGCGATCTTGAATTTTGACAGCTACAGCGAGGTGAGTGTGATAAATTATTACCGAAAATAATTATTACACCCACAAAATGTTCTTTGTGCACCGGATGATCGTTATCCAGGGGATTGCGACTGATTGGCGTGTCGGCGGATGGGTAAGTAGAACTGTTTTTCATAATTACGAGTGCATCTGTAAGAGCGTAACCTCAAAGCGACATTAACCCTCAATGTGCACGCTATATTTTTCGAGAAACTGCGTCTTTTATGGAACAGTCAGGGTTTCAGGGTTTTATTGGCTTCAGAAAAACCTTAAACAACTCACGGTTACTATTCTTATTGATTATACACTTATTAATTATTATTTCAGAGAGCGTGCAGCAGCTTCGGATTTTACTTGACCAGGCATCTTCATAGCTAGATCCTCGGCTAGACCCGTACTAGCATAGGGTGTGAAGGTGTTTAATGCTGCCAAATCATTGTGCGGATTGTGTGCAGGAATAACCGGAACACTATGCTTAACGAGAAGACCAACAGACTGAGACATGGATTGCACAATGCTGAAGAATAGGGACATAGGGGAATTTGATAATTTTTGATGATATTAATGCGGAAAATGATTGGATAATATCGAGGAGCGGATATTCCCATAACCTCAGAAAATAGAAAAAACTCAATTCAGTGACAGTATTCCGAAAATACCAACAATCATGAAAAGTTGTAAAAACATTTTGCTCACAACGATGAAAATTGTTCATTTTTGATCCGATTTCGAAATTTCAGGGTTTGTTATACTCAGTGATATAATCTCTACGAATTCCCTGAAAGAGTTTTGCAAAAACACTCATATTTCAGTAAAAATTCAGGTTTTCGCAATCCGAATGCATTCTGAGATTCATATTATACATATATACTGTTACATTTTTGCCTCGAATGTGAGTGTTTTATGTTATTATTATTATTATTATTATTTATATTATTACTATTATAATTATTCTTGTTGTTTTGATTAGTAGTAATTATCATTAATTATTAGTAATGGTAATTTTGTAGTTACGTATTCTATTTCAAGCAATATTCCACTGACTAAACCTGTAATTGGATGTTAAGTCTATGTATTTATTCCGAATAAATAAATAAAAATAAACAAATATCTTACCTATACCTATATATATACCAAATATACCTATATTACTTGGTAATAAGAATAGAAAGTTCAGTATGTTAGGGCTGATTAGAGCGACTACGGAACGATTGATTATCCGTGGAAATATTGGAGAACCAGCAAGAATTTGGAACACAGCTGTTGATTGCTTTAATATGATTTAATTGCAGACTGCACGAGGCTTCATTAATACAAAGATTGTACATGATGTATTTTAGAATCTTAAAACTATGACCTGTTCTGTTAAACCAAGCTAGCTCTATTGTACTGTATGGTTAGGAAAGAGGATCGTGCTTAAGGATGATTTGTAGGGTACAATCGGCATCAAAACAATAAGACAGACAAAAACCGAATTTAATAATATTGGATGATATTAATGCGAAAAATGATTGAATAATATCGAGGAGCGGATATTCCCACAACCTCAGAAAATAAAAAAACTCTCAATTTAGTGACAGGATTTCGAAAATACCAACAATCATGAAAAGTTGTAAAAACATTTTACAAGTATTTGCTCACAACGATGAAAATTGTTCATTTTTAATCCGATTTCGAAATTTCAGGGTTTGTTATACTCAGTGATAAAATCTCTACGAATTCCATGAAAAAGTTTTGCATAAAATACTCACATTCGAGGCAAAAATGTAACAGTATATGTATAATATGAATCTCAGAATGCATTCGGATTGCGAAAACCTGAATTTTTACTGAAATATGAGTGTTTTTGCAAAACTCTTTCAGGGAATTCGTAGAGATTATATCACTGAGTATAACAAACCCTGAAATTTCGAAATCGGATCAAAAATGAACAATTTTCATCGTTGTGAGCAAAATGTTTTTACAACTTTTCATGATTGTTGGTATTTTCGGAATACTGTCACTGAATTGAGTTTTTTCTATTTTCTGAGGTTATGGGAATATCCGCTCCTCGATATTATCCAATCATTTTCCGCATTAATATCATCAAAAATTATCAAATTCCCCTATGTCCCTATTCTTCAGCATTGTGCAATCCATGTCTCAGTCTGTTGGTCTTCTCGTTAAGCATAGTGTTCCGGTTATTCCTGCACACAATCCGCACAATGATTTGGCAGCATTAAACACCTTCACACCCTATGCTAGTACGGGTCTAGCCGAGGATCTAGCTATGAAGATGCCTGGTCAAGTAAAATCCGAAGCTGCTGCACGCTCTCTGAAATAATAATTAATAAGTGTATAATCAATAAGAATAGTAACCGTGAGTTGTTTAAGGTTTTTCTGAAGCCAATAAAACCCTGAAACCCTGACTGTTCCATAAAAGACGCAGTTTCTCGAAAAATATAGCGTGCACATTGAGGGTTAATGTCGCTTTGAGGTTACGCTCTTACAGATGCACTCGTAATTATGAAAAACAGTTCTACTTACCCATCCGCCGACACGCCAATCAGTCGCAATCCCCTGGATAACGATCATCCGGTGCACAAAGAACATTTTGTGGGTGTAATAATTATTTTCGGTAATAATTTATCACACTCACCTCGCTGTAGCTGTCAAAATTCAAGATCGCCGGCGATCGTCTTGTTTGTTTGGGCGGCCATATTGATCGGGACTATAGAATCTTGCGGCTACGATCACGGGTAAGAAACTATACCTGACAGTCCGCTACCGGACATACTGCGACGTCAGCGAGGAATCACCCGGTATGCTCAAAACCTTCCTTTACCAAAAATCCCTGTTTCTGACCAATTTTACAAACGATTGCTTTGGCTATATCTTTTTAACGTGCACGTGCATAACACCGAAACCAGCTACATGTTTCACTACCTTGAAGGAATTGCGAAAAAGGGTGCAAATACAGTTTGCAGCTTTCTACATTACGCAATAAATTTCCAATTCGATCCTGTACTTCATTCAAAAATAATCCTATTTTCTGACGCTTCTAGTGGGCAAAATCGGAACTACACTGTTTTAACTTTTTTAATAATGTTGTCAATTGAATTAAATATTGAGATTTGGCACATTTTTCCTGTCCGTGGTCATTCTTATTGCTAATGTGACAGAAATTTTGGAACGTATTCACTAAAAAAAAAAAAAATGGAAAGTATAGAAAGTACACAAAAATACTTCGATTTGATTCGAAATGCTCGTGATCCCCCTTTTGAAATAGTGGAATCTTCGAAAGACATAATACAGGACTTCGATACATTGTTAAAGGGCAATTTACAAAAACCGAAGGGTATGAAAATTACTGAAGCTCGCATCATTCACTATTACCCAACCGGGCAAATAGACACTTTTGATAATTATAATCAACAAAACCCTTCTACATATCAGAGTAATCCAGCAATAAAACTCATTGATCTTTCAAGATTACCTCCCCCTCGAGTTGGTATTACGGATGCTAAAATCAATGACGTTAAGAGTCTAATGCCTTATCTCAGCGATGAAGGCAAAGCATTCTTTAACGATTATTTTTCGGCAATAACTACCAGAAATATTAGAAATAACGTAGCCAACGACAGTAGTTCTTCCGATGAAGATGGATAATAAATTTCAAACTGCTTCGAACAGAACAAACTGTATTTGCTTTGAAAATAATTTATTTTATATAGTATAAAAGATCTCATGTAGTAACTATAAGCAACAATATTGTCCGGAAATATTTAAAAGGGTTGAGTTTGGTCTAGTTATTTTAGTTTATCATTTATTTATTTATTTGTCTGGAAGAAATACACAACATATATTGTGCCCTATAAAAGAGACATGAATTTAAAATATTAAATATAATTTGTACAAAAGTATTTGTAATTCGTAAAAATGTTGATCAAATTTATTACCATATTAATATATATTGTTATATCATTGAATGTATGTATTATATTAATAATTCACAATATAAAATACGTAATTCAACATAAGTTTAGTATGAAAAAATTAGTTTGTACACAGATTTAGATGATCCTGATTATTAATATGAGTAATAGTTACCTAATTTACGTGAATTCGCGCACGAAAATATCATTGGAAAACATCGTTTTCCAAGTGCAATGGCCGTTCATAAAGGTGACCGTGCCTACCCAACGCGGTGCCGCTGCTGAGTTCTTTACTCGCTACGTCACGCGGCGCGATATATTAATTAAACACTCGTAATTTATTTACGGCTGGCTCAATTGGATTCAAATTTCACGAAAAAATTTTAGATATCCTGACGACCATTTCATCAACTGGAAGTTTGCGATTGCTCAAACTTACCTCGATAGACCGAGCGATTGAAAATGTTCAACCGCGATTTGTGTAATTACTCATAAAAAATTGAATAACTTTTTTGGATTGAAATTAAAAAAAAATTTAGTCACTCTACCAGTTTTAGAATAGTTCGATTCATAATTGCTCCAAATTTGAAGTAAAAAGTCGATATATTTTAGATTTTACAGCGAGTTGAAGTGAAAAAAGAGAAACTTTTTTCGTTTTCAAAAAATTGTGTTTTTTCCCATTATTTCGAAAACGAAAAAGGCTATAACTTTTTTCAAAAGGAAAAAAAGATGCGCAATCAAATTTCCGATAAGGATACGGGTTTTGAAAATAAAAATTTGACACTTTCTCCAGAAGTGGTCAGGGGCCAGCTTGAAATGGCAAAATAATTTTATATGCTCTTCTACGATCCGGCGGTTCAATTGTAGAAATATCCCGTCTCGAGAGAAGCGCGCAAAGTTTACCAGGCTATGTCGTATAGTTTAGCAACAATAAATTTTTCCCCGAAAAAAATGACCCCTCCACAAAATTAGTCACGATCACCCGACAGAGTACAATAAAATCGTGCCACTAGTTTTTACCACTCTCTTTCAGAATCTCATTTAAAAAAAAACAGTTTTTTTGCCAAAAAAGCACGTTTCTAGCGAAAACTCGGTTTTCGCTTATAAACAAATGGAATTATCTTCGTTAATTTTCAAGTTACCGGCAATATTCCGGAAGAATATGATCTCCCTTTAAGACGCTTCTTTTGAAAAAAAATCATTCCTCAATCTCTATTAGAACCGTAGATACAGACAGGTTTACCTATTAATTCGTAATTGTCGATCTAAGCACCATTTTCGGATGAACAAAGTTCGGACGTCTTCTTGCGACATTTGGGCATCATCTACGATTTGTCTCATATCTCCCCGGAGTATTCATTTCATCAATGGGACAGGTTAAATGCAGCCGCACGGACGGACGCCGCGCCGCGCCGCCCGTCGGGACAATTAGACAAGTATCGATCGACGCTCATTCTGGACAGCGTGATCGGATTGGTGAGAAAAAAGTAGCCCGATTCGAAAAAAAACAAGTTTGTACGATAATTTTCAAGGGAGTTATTCGAATTGTTAACTAAGCGGTGCGACGTCGCGCGCGATTGGTTAGAGCGCTCCCCACCGCGCGGCTCGGCTCGACTCACCCGACGGGCGGCGCGGTGTCTGTCCCCGCGGCTGCATTCAAGCTGTCCCATCGATGAAATAAGTACTCCGGGGAAATATGAGCCAAATCGTAGATGATGCCCAAATGTCTCAAGAACACGTACGAACTTTGTTCATCCAAAAATGTTGCTTAGATCGACAATTACGAATGAATAGGTAAACCTGTCTGTATCTCCGGTTCTGATAGAGATTAAGGGATGATTTCTTTTTCAAAAGAAGCGACTTAAAGGGAACTATCAGATCTTTCCGGAATATTGCCGGTAACTTGAAAATTAACGAAGATAATTCCATTTGTTTATAAGCGAAAACCGAGTTTTCGATAGAAACGTGCTTTTTTGGCAAAAAAACTGTTTTTTTTAAAATGAGATTCTGAAAGAGAGTGGTAAAAATTAGTGGCACGATTTTATTGTACTCTGTCGGGTGATCGTGACTAATTCTGTGGAGGGGTCATTTTTTTCGGGGAAAAATTTATTGTTGCTAAACTATACGACATAGCCTGGTAAACTTTGCGCGCTTCTCTCGAGACGGGATATTTCTACAATTCGAGTGAGTTTCGACAATTTGCGTTGATAATCCACTGACCTGGATACACTAAACAAAAGAGTCGAATTGAATTTTCTGTTGCAATTTAAAGCTAAACCAACAATCCTAGGTGATTTTTGCATAGAACCGATTTTGTAGATGAAAATTATATCTATAACTTTTGTCTGAAACTTTTTTCTCTTAACTTGATAAATGAAAAGAGAGCTTCGAAATCCAACGTTTTCAATTTTCAATTAATTGTTACTACCAAAGCCGTCAAGAAATTTTGCAGATAACTGAGGGTTCTGTTCCTGGGCATCCACGTAAGCCGTAAAAAAATGTCTAGCAGAGTATTATGTTTTTGCACATCTTATGTACAGGGTGTATAAAAAAGTTTGGTCACCGCTTCACCAGGTGATTCTCCAGCTCGAGATCGGTGAAGATCTTGAAAAACATGTAGCCGCAAAACTGACCTTGACCTTTTATTGAAGGTCAATTTTTTTTATCGTTTCAAAAAATCCTACTCTCCGAGGTGAACAAAAGTCTCTGAGGAACCATGGGTCGCAACCGAATCCTTTTTATCGAAAAGGGCAACTGAACCTCAGAATAAACCTTTAAAATATTGAGCGAGTCTAATAAAATATTATTCGTATTAGACAGACTAACGAAAAGTGACAGATTGTTTTTACATTTCTTTCATCGCTTTATGGTAATCTGAAGGCGCTTATGAAGCATGGGCTATCATATGCTAGGGTGCTCAGGACTCAACATTGCATGTGAGAGAGATAACATGTGATTCGCGCCCGGGTAATAGCAATGAGAACTAAGAGAATATAAGTATGATTCAAGTAACTTACGCTGCTACCAACCGCGGTCGGCTTGGTAGAGTGTGTCAATCCATGATATTCAACTCGTTCTTTTCCGGCAAGCTCGTCGCATAGAACCAACGTTTTCTGGGGGAGTCTCGTGATGTTATAGGAATTTTACACGAACCAAATAAGAAATCAAGTGTTTCTGAGACTAGGTGCGTCATCTCGGAAGTGGAAAATGCATGCGACAGTTTCTGATGGTCTGAAAGTGAAATTTTATTTATTTCCGCTGAATCCGACCGCAAAATCGAGTTTAGACTCGCTCAATATTTTAAAGGTTGATTCTGAGGTTCAGATGCCCTTTTCGATAAAAAGGATTCGGTTGCGACCCATGGTTCCTCAGAGACTTTTGTTCATCTCGAAAATTAAGATTTTTTGAAACGATAAAAAAATTTGACCTTCAATAAAAGGTCAAGGTCAGTTTTGCGGCTACATGATTTTCAAGATCTTCACCGATCTCGAGCTGGAGAATCACCTGGCGAAGCGGTGACCAAACTTTTTTATACACCCTGTACATTCTGACTGGACTAAAAGTATAAGAATGATTATCATATTTGCGGAATACATCTTTTTTAATGTACCTAACTTGTAAGAATTTGTCATCCTAATATAAAAACGTGCTTGCAAGTACGAGCTTTTTTATTAGGGTGGGTTGAAAAAAAATTCTTTTTTTTTCCTTAGCATGGGGGTAGAATTTGTACCTTATAAACAAGAAAAATTTTCGAAAAAAAATTTTTTTTTACTCATCATTTTGAGGTGGCCCACTCGTTTTTTGAATAAATATTTAATCAAATGGGGTAGTGCCAACGGGAAATTCTTTTTTTGGTCCGAAATCGTGGAAAACATGTAAAAATTGTCGAATGTGATTTTTTTTTACTCAACTTTCATTCTAATACAAAAGCAAGTGCATTTCATTTTTTGATTTTCTACTTAAATTACAAAAATAATGGTCAAAAAACTTTCTCAACTTTTGACTTTCAATTGGCTTTTGAGGAGACACCCTGCAGATTCTAGAACTACCCCATTTGATTAAATATAGAACTACCCTATTTGATTAAATATTTATTTAAAAAACGAGTGGGCCACCTCAAAATGTTGAGTAAAAAAAATTTTTTTTTATTGAAAATTTTCTTCTTTTATGAGGTATAAATTCTACCCCCATGCTAAGAAAATTTTTTTTTTCAACCCACCCTATTTTTTATATGCAAATAACACGGGATATCACTGAATTTTTAACGATAATTTTTTTCAGCATCACAACTAGAATATTTCTGAGCAAAAACTATGGGATGTTGTTGAAGGACAATAAAGACGACATGTGAGCGGATCCACGTCACTTCACTAAAAAAAAAAACCGTCAAGTCACGGATTTTTGCGCCATTCAATACATCTGTAGTACTATGGAAAAAAAAGTACAATTTGAAGGATTTTGAAAAATTCTCAAAAATGGCGGAGTTAGAGGCATGTGAATTTTTGTGCACCACTTTGTTTGAAAATTTATATCTCCGAAAGTGTTCATCGGAGCGGAAAGATCCTTGGATCGTTTTGTTCGTAAAAGAATGCGCTTTCATAAAAAAAATCATATTAAAAAAAAAAATTCTTTCAATATTTTTTTGGCGTTTTAATTTTTGATTTCGCTGCCATTTCCGTGGGACTTACAGAAATTCATGGAGATAATTTTTTTTGGATACCTGGATCCTTCCTCTTTAATCCTAAAAAAAAAAATTCATGGAAAAAATACCTGGGCCAGAGATAAAAAATAAAACGTGTCGTCGCGCGTCACCGCGCGCGCTGATCCACGTCCGCGCTACTCCCGCAAGCTCGCTGTGTTACGTAGTGGAGGTGTCATATGATGCTTCTTTGCTTACCCAGGTTATCCATTCTCCGAAAATAGTCTTGTAATTACCTGAGCCCTTCCGTATCCGTCTACTGGTCATGTTTTCTTGGAGTTATACAATTGTATACGTGTATATATGCCTGTTCTGAAAATTCCAGTACGGTTATGGTTCGTTGAACATACTTGTGCTGGAATTAAGTTTGATTCCATTTCACTCGGTTTGTGCTATATGACTGATGGATCTTGTGCAATATTTTGGTGGCCCTGAAATGAGCCGATGTTTTTTGCGATAATTCGGTGGATGACACTTTTTGTCCGCATATTGCGAGTTTACAACTGATTGTCAATTCCAATAATTTAGCATGTTCTTATTTTCGAAGCATATCTTTCGAGTACTCTACATCTGCAGAACATCAACTGGAAGAAACTATTTTACAAAACCGATTCGATAAAGCATTTACAGTTCGTGGCACTCTGAAATTACATGCGGTCATTTCAATATCTCACAAACTCGTCAAAACAAAATTATTTTCCGCAACAAAAAAATTTGATTCGATAAAAATTATGAATTAATTTCATACAGAGGTGTCCTACTAACAATAAGTGTCATCCAGCAAATTATCGCGAAAAACATCGGCTCATTTCAGGGCCACCAAAAGATTGCACAAGATCCATCAGTCATATAGCACAAACCGAGTGAAATGGAATCAAACTTAATTCCAGCACAAGTATGTTCAACGAACCATAACCGTACTGGAATTTTCAGAACAGGCATATACAGGGTGATTCACTGCTACCGAGCCAAATTGAGTGGGTAGGTTCCTTGAAGAATTCTAAGACGAATATTTCTTAGCGAAAAATTCGAGAGATCTACGGTGTCCGAGTTATCGAATATTCTCGTTATCCATTGCTCCATAGTTTTTGGCAGCCAGCTCATCCGCTCCATAGTTTTATAGCCGTCTACGTCGACCACGAGATAAGTTTTAAAGACTAGGTCATTTGCGCCATAGTTTTCGGCCGTCTAGGTTCTCCGCGCCATAGTTTTTGACAGCCAGGTCGTCCGCTCCATAGTTTTCGGCAACCAGGTCATCCGCGCCATAGTTTTTTGTCGTCTACGTCAACCACGAAAAAGTTTTTTTTTCTTTTCATTAATTTATTTTTCAAGTCTTCAAGTTTTCGCTGAGGAACTTTCGTTTTAGAATTACCCAAGGAACCTATCCACTTAATTTGGATCGGTAGCAGTGAATCACCCTGTATACACGTATACAATTGTATAACTCCAAGAAAACATGATCAGTAGACGGATACGGAAGGGCTAAGGTGGTAAAATAACTATTTTCGGAGAATGGATAATCTGGGTAAGCAAAGAAGCATCATATGACACCTCCACTACGTAACACAGCGAGCTTGCGGGAGTAGCGCGGACGTGGATCAGCGCGCGCGGTGACGCGCGACGACACGTTTTATTTTTTATCTCCGGCCCAGGTATTTTCTTCATGAATTTTTTTTTTAGGATTAAAGAGGAAGGATCCAGGTATCCAAAAAAAATTATCTCCATGAATTTCTGTAAATCCCACGGAAATGGCAGCGAAATTAAAAATTAAAACGCCAAAAAAATATTGAAAGAATTTTTTTTTTTTAAATATGATTTTTTTTATGAAAGCGCATTCTTTTACGAACAAAACGATCCAAAGATCTTTCCGCTCCGATGAACACTTTCGGAGATATAAATTTTCACACAAAGTGGTGCACAAAAATTCACATGCCTCTAACTCCGCCATTTTTGAGAATTTTTCAAAATCTTTCAAATTGTACTTTTTTTCCATAGTACTACAGATGTATTGAATGGCGCAAAAATCCGTGACTTGACGGTTTTTTTTGAGGGAAGTGACGTGGATCCGCTCACATTGCCCCTTACTGTACCGAAATACCCCATCCTACATCGGATACAAATATTTTTACATGTACAGTAGTGTTCATGTATGGATGCCCAGTGGCTAACTTTCTTTTCCAGAAACGAGTCTCCTTTCTGGTCTTTTTTATGTGCCTATGATCGATGAAGCAGTCGACAGGAGAGCTTGGGAAACCACGACGAAGCCTCCCGCCGCTGTCATTCCGCATTCGCATAACCTCTAAGTTCGCGAGAGCACAAATAATTTTAATAATTGATCAAAATTAAATTAATTTTTCCCGCATATCGTTCCGCATTTAAGACTCAATGGGTGTGAAATATTTTATATAGTTTAGCATATTACGGAAAGCCTAATGCCCGGGGCTTTTCCTAAACAATAAATAGAATGCCGGGAACGCTGATAAGGTTAACCTGTGCAGTAATTTAAACTGTTTTTAGATTCACTGCAAAAAACCAGTAATAACCTCATTAGGTATAAATTTATAACGATGACACGTAGTAAAAAAAATGGGTTCATCATTTGTAAATTCATTCCGATTCTCATACTCGAAAATTTATTATCAATTAGTCTCATTTCACTACTCGCATACTAATCATCCATCCTTCTAGCATTTATGTCGATTGGGTTTATTTCGATCCCTTAACGATATGAAGTCGAAGTCGAAGCCTAAGGTCTGGTTTGAAAAGGAGAATCTACCCACTGTATCCATTATCAAGATCTGTGTCCAAATGTTGAAGTCATCTTACAGACTCCTTGCCAGTTCAAGTCTAGTTCTGCGATGAGAATCTACTCCATGTATCCATTAACAATATTTGTGTCCAAAGCCTAAAGTCCGGTTTGAAAATTAGAATCTACCCCATGTATCGATTATCAAGATGAGTAATGCGATGTACTTCATTAAATGTAATTTGCAAATGAAAACATTCAGTCATTAATATTCAGAAATCTCATATATTATTTTTCAGACATAAAATTAGGAGGTATTTGTAAAGTGAGGTGAAATTATTTCAACGACTCAACTAGATTGATACCTTTGAAGTATGTAACGTCTGGACCTTCAGTCCACACGTCACCTTCCCTCCCTCATAGCCGATAAGGCACGATCCTATAAGTAAACCATATACCCGCAACTTGTAGCTTTCCCACGTCATAAATGCTGAGCATGCATTTGACAGTACGATGCAACTCAGGCACACGTGGCCTCCCGTCTTACCACCTCTCCTAACCAAGCTACCATAATTTCTTTCTAATTAAATCACTTTTAAGTCAACCTTCAACCTCTCCACTTCTCTATCCCCGACTAGTCGGCTCTCTTCCACCCCCTTTCCTCTACAAGACAACTCAACCTCCAAAAATCTCCAATGAACCACTCATTTTCCCAATCACTATTGTTTTCAATAAACCAGACGACTCAATCTTCAATACTTTTCAATTATTTATACGAATTAACAACTTAAACTCATCCTCCCACTCCTCACTCCAGTTACTTTTAAATGCAAGACAGGATACAAATGGTGACAGCTTAGCCTATCTGTGACGATTCGGTAGCAACGAACGTCACAGATAGGCTAAGCTGTCACCGACGTCACAAGTAGGCTTGCCGACGTCACAAGTAGGTTCAACCAGAATCTAGAGGGATAGATAAAATTCAAGTAATGTATTACATTTGTTTGAAATAATTGAAGTATCTTGTCTTTAATATTCGTTGAAGAAAAATTTGAATTATGTGTATAAAATATTTACTGAAATCTGAAACAAGCTAAATGGAAAATGCTTAATGGAAACATCAATCTAATTAGTTGAACCCGAGGCCACTTTCCAGCTTGAGTATAGTTCTACGATAAGAAACTACCCCACATATAGATTATCAAGATCTCCATCTGCAGCTCGAAGTCATTTTTGAGGCCACTTGCCAGTTCCAGTCTGATCCAATGATGGGAACTGTGTATGGATTCTCAAGAGCGTTGCTCCTAACGTAGAATGAACCTTGCTGCAACTAATTGTGGGAATTCGTTTGAGTCATATCGTCGAGCGATCGAAATAAACCCAATCGACATAAATGCTAGAAAAATGGATGATTAGTATACGCGTAGTGAAATGAGACGATTTGATAATAAATTTTTGAATATGAGAATCAATGAATTTACCAATTATGAACCCGTTTTTTTTACTACGAGTCATCGTTATAATTTTATACCTAATAAGGTTAGTACTGGTTCCTTTCAGTGAATCGAAAAACAGTTTAAATCACTGCACAGGTTAACCTTATCGGCGGCTTCTTGTTCCCGGCATTATATTTATTTGTTAGGAAAAGCTCCGGGCATTAGGCTCTCCGTAATATGCTAAACTATATAAAATATTTTATATCCATCGAGTCTTAAATGCGGAACAATATGCGGGAAAAATTAATTTAATTTTGATTAATTATTAAAATTATTTGTGCTCTCGCGAACTTAGAGGTTATGCGAATGCGGTGTGACATGACAAGTCACAAATCTCCCCAAGCCACACGGGGAAAGCCGAAATTAGCCGTAAACACCCGAGACCGATCGACAATGAGTGTCGATCGGCACTCGTTGGTGATCTACGGAAGAGATAGAAGCTTGATATTTCGCAAGGATCCAGAGACTCCAGTAACAGGTCGGTGCATTTCGATCCAATACCATTCTAATTAACCAGCCGCAGTACTCGGCATAACTCGCTGTTTTTACACCCTCACACCCTCTTACACACGTGCACAGTTGTACTAGTTAAGTAATTTACAATAAATACGTCGAATCGTTCAATATATATATCTCGAACCCTTATTTAGCGTCCTACCCATCTATATGTAAGCAATCCCTTACAAATTGGCGCCCAACGTAAAAACTCACAAAATCCCCCGATCAATTAGGACGCAAAATAACTAAAATTAGAATAATTTTACACGAGGCAAGCGGAGAAACGCCGTTACAAAATTTCAAACATAACCCGGTCAAACACACATACGCGCAATGTCACAGAGACGAGCAAGCGAGCCGGCTATACCCAGCAACATACAGACATTCGGTCCGGTACGACCACATTTGGTAAATAACACGCTAGACATAGACTCACGAAACACACACACATATAGAGAGATACAAGATAGACACACATACAAATTAATTTAATTTTGATCAATTATTAAAATTATTTGTGCTCTCGCGAACTTAGAGGTTATGCGAATGCGGAATGACAGCGGCGGGAGGCTTCGTCGTGGTTTCCCAAGCTCTCCTGTCGACTGCTTCATCGATCATAGGCACATAAAAAAGACCAGAAAGGAGACTCGTTCCCGGAAAAAAACAGTTAGCCACTGGGCATCCATACATGAACACTACTGTAAATACGTCGTGCTTTAGTCACTCTCCATAGTCTTCACTTAGAAATATTACATTTGTAATGATGAGAAAAAAAATTATTGACAATTCAGTGATATCCCGTGTGATCTGCCTATAAAAAAGCTCGTGCTTGCACGCACGTGTTAATATTATAATACGATATTCAGAAGCTAAATTTACCATACAAATTGTAACATTGCATTTTTGCAACGCGTGTTATAAGGGTAATTCTCATTTCGGAGGTCGAAAATTGATGATTTACTGAAAACGTCTTTTCATTATAAATTATGGTAGATCTTTCAAGTTTAGGTCTTACTCTATAAGAAAAAAATAGTCGCTGAGCTCGCAGCCCCGACAGCCCTTAATTAGAGGGGGTCGAAAAAAAGGTCTTCCATGGAAGTGACATTCCTTGTATAAAAATAATGCATAGAAGTGACATACTACAAGAAGATAACACTTTTTCGAAAAAATATGTAATTGCATTACAAAATTACTTTTATTCGTCTTATTAATTTTATTTCCGTAGTAATAAAATTTCATACCTCAAACAGCTGCCACGGTTGTGACCGTTATGCTCGACGAGTTGTGAGAATAAAAATTGTACTTAAATTTTCTTGTTGTGATTACGACACCGGTACAAACAGATCACTGGCTTAAGATGGCGGGTTAGTTACTGTGTCTATAGCCATTTGGGATTTGTTCCCCGCGCAATATTTTCTTAAATAAGAGAGGTGTGACATAGGTCCATGGAAGTGACAAAAGAACTGATCACAAACTTTGATATGACGGTTCATATTAAAATCTGTGTAATTATAAATATTATATTGTACTATTAAATGAGTTATTTATCGTAGTTGATATTGGCTCACTTTAAAAGTGGATATTATAAAGAATCAAAATGTTCTGATTTTTTTTCCTCGCGTATGCGTGGTGATCACACCCATGGAAGTGACATTTTTGACGCTTTGACGCCTAATAAAAAATTAACTATGTGGTTTATTTACATAAATTTAGCTTGGGAGGATAGTATTTCATCTATTATTTACTACAGTAAATCACCAATCCGGTAATTAAATACTACAGCTTAGAAAAATGGTGTGCACAGCGATTTCAGTCGAAAATGAGAATTACCCATAAGCGACTTAGAGCTTAGACTTAGAACCCTTAGACGGCCATAGTTACGTAGAGGAATGAATGTATGAGGAAGGGCGCGTGCACTAGGATAGCCCCGAGGCTAAGAAAATCTCCGAGAGGCGACCGTGACCGACATAAGACTATCGAATTTAGTTCTTATTCTTTCGTTTTTTTTTTTACATTTTTCTCTATTACGTAAGAGTACAACGAATACGTACTGACGACGGGCTGTACTGAGACATTTGGGATACCCCGAGGTCCGGCGAGAAAGACAATATCTACGCCTCTGGAGGTGCAGGGCTACCGAGGATAACGCACCATCTTATGAGGACGCGGGGAAGTGCGTGATGCACTCGGCAAGGAGGGACCAAGGTGGTGGAAGCGAGTCCCGCCACCCCCAAGAGCCTGCAAATCGCGTTCCCCCTACCTCAGCTACATCCCGCCTGCAAAATTTTGAGTTTTCGCGCGGCATGACAACAACAACAATAACGACACGCCGCCCCGTATTCAGCGATATAGCGGTCGATCCGCATTAGGGTGGTCCTTATTTGGGGTGTTGACGAATTTCGACAAGTGCGCCCCCTAGACACGTTCGAAATAAATAAAAAAAAATGTGTGCAAAAACGGAGCGCTGTAGTCCAATTAGAAGACGTGCCTCTAAGCTCGTTTTGTTTCTCATTTGAATAACATGGGATTTTCAGACTACTTCAGTCATTATGTTTTTGAGTTATCCCCGAGCACGCAAAAAATTCTTTTTTCACATAAATCTGTTGTTAATGGGTACAACTACGCGTATAATAAATGTTTGACCACATTTAATAAATATATTCATACATGTATTAAATGTATATTATATGTTTGACCACATTTAATTAATATATTAATACATGTATTAATTAACATTTAATAACTTGTGGAAAAATATACGCATAGTTGTACCCATGAACAACAGATTTATGTGAAAAAAGAATTTTTTGCGTGCTCGGGGACAACTCAAAAACGTAATGACTAAAGTAGTCTGAAAATCCCATGTTATTCAAATGAGAAACAAAACGAGCTTAGAGGCACGTCTTCTAATTGGACTACAGCGCTCCGTTTTTGCACACATTTTTTTTAAATTTATTTCGAACGTGTCTAGGGGGCGCACTTGTCGAAATTCGTCAACACCCCAAATAAGGACCACCCTAATCCGCATATTAATAATCGATCGCCTAATGAGGGTGCTAACGACCGTCACCAAGCGATCTAAGATCACTCTACCGTAGGCTCTGCCGTAGGCCGTGTCGTAGCTGGCTACGCGAGTAGCTCGAGCTCCGGGTAATTAGACCCGGAGTTCTTAATTTTGTAGATCAAGTAACGATGTTCTTGGCCTTCGAGGGCATTATTTTTTTTTGAGTCTCAGTGTGACTGTGTCCCAGAGGACGTCCTGTGCGAGGCACTACTTTTTGATCCGGTGGCTGGACGACGGTAAACCCTAGAAAATATTACCCATCTGCTGATTTGAACCCGGCAAACGGCCGTCTGCCATATTGCCATTAGTTCAGCCACGAGGCTTTGTCGTAATTTTGGGATTCGAATAAAAGACGACTTCCGAGTCGGTAGACCGTCACTTAGCTCCCATAAATAATAGAGAATTTCGAGTCTGTAGTTTCGCGTATGCTAAGTTTTGAGAAGTATCATTTGATTTCGCGTTAGTAGTTTCCGCACACGAGTGCAAGCAAGATAGCCTGAGTCAGTCACTGTCGCTCTCTTTTCCTCCTGCGAGGAGAGTCCTCCGTTGGGCCCAGCTAGAGCCTGTTATCTGATTCATATTACATATTGTAATTTCATTCTGGATTTGTTCGCCGACGAGGTAGAGTTAGTTATTAAGAGAAATTGTAGGAAATTGTGTAATTTATTTGTCTCACTCTCGCGGCGAAGAATTTATTTATCGAGTTCTTTGTTGATTAATTTTTGTATTATTGCTGTCCTACGTGGAAGCTATTTTATTATTGTAAAATTCATAAGTCGTGGCGAGGCCGCCTTTACACGGCCTCTAGCCATTCTTAACTCGAGGGAAAGTGCCCCCGGGTCGTTCGTTTATTTCGTATCGTTTAATTTGCATTATTGCATAT
The DNA here is from genome assembly GCA_944452935.1 of Rhogogaster chlorosoma. Classification (NCBI taxonomy): domain Eukaryota; kingdom Metazoa; phylum Arthropoda; class Insecta; order Hymenoptera; family Tenthredinidae; genus Rhogogaster; species Rhogogaster chlorosoma. The sequence continues at coordinate 10,505,859 of OX101802.1, forward strand.
ATTTTTTTTTTTATTGAATAAATTTTTATGATATTTTCTTTTGTTAAATTTGAGTTCACGAGTCGTTATTTGACGCCGAATTAATCCTTCAAATTAATCCCGACCCCTCGATCTCCGCGGTACTGTTGCTAGCCGACGCGTCGAGTACCTGTAGTTTAGTTATAATTTGTTTAGAATTTTGAAAGTGGCGGTTATCCGCCTAGCGCCCAACTTATTAGAGTAAATTTGGTTCTTTCTCGGCCAATTGTTGAGTGAAGGACCTCGAGGTCTAGCGATCCGGTCTGGAGCCGGAGGTCAATAAATATCCACGTCACAACGTATATTGTTTCGCTAGTTTCCTAAAAACGAGTAGCTAGTATAGGTCAACATATTTTCTTCCATACTTAGAATATACGATCAAATTATAGATACTGAATACTTTTAATAACCACCTATTCAGGTATTTAAATAGTTAACATGAGCTGTTTAGTCAGCACCACTGTCTGGAAAAACAGTAAAAGGAACGATTTTTATTATCAAACAATGAGTGAGGTTTGGTTAATATCAAATTTGACAACAAAATAAAAGTATGACGTGGTAACGCTGTTTTGATGGTGGGATATATTCAAACTAAAACAATAATATGTTACGAATTTTCGAGGGATGATTTTACTCCTCAATCTCTATGAACGAACGTATGTTTAAAGTTCGGCTCGTTTCACACTTTATAGTAACTGAGGTGATACTTGGAAAAATAAATCTAGAGAGTCATAAGATGGTTTTTGATAACATTCATTAACGTTTGTATTTTTATTGATAATTTAATTGCATTCACAATTGACATCGGAAAGGAATTAACTTGAACGTGAATAATGAGCAGAATATGTATAAGAAGACGAAGAGAAGAAATGAAGAAGGCGAAGTTTGACTCAAGAGTGTCCGAACAATAGTACAAGGGCAACTGGGCTGTACCTACAGTGGGGGCCCGAAAGTGCGGATGCAAGCATGTATGAGTCTGAGGAGAGCGTCTGGTATCCGAATGATAAAGAACTGTGTGAAAATGGCTATGCCAGGACGTCACAAATAAATGTTATAAAAACTTTGTCAAACAGTGTAATTATGCCCACGCACTATAAAGTAAATATCTATAGAAAAAAAAAACTGATTCAAAAAAGGCGGGGCGTTGTCTTGGAATGCTGAATTGTGGATCACTAGCCACTATCTGACGTAAGCGTGCTAGATTGAGCGCGTCAAATGTAGTCATAATTTAAGTGCAGCATCTCGTGCATCTATTCGTGGTTGTTATTGGCGTATTGAAATAAATTTTCCTGATGTTGAAACCACGGGAATCAATAGTGTTCAACGATGAAATTCATTGGATACAAGTATGTACGAATTCTGATTCTAATGTAGACGCACGCAGTGTGTTATGGGTCTTAAACAGCTAGATTCATTGGATACTTTCCGTAAACGTGGCCGCTACGCGTACGTCGTATCAGCCACTCGTGTGCATCCGCTGCTCTCTTCAGTACACGGTTTGATGTCTGCGTGCTCTTAGAGTGTGCGTGATGAACGTTGTAGAGGCACGATTCCGCAAGACTTATCCCGCTCATGGCGTATTCAGGCTCTTTAACGTGGGCAGAGATGAATTCGGCGTCAGCTTCGCTACTGGCATCACCGCTTGCGGCACTGAAGTTGCCCACGTTCAGCGTCGGTGGTAGCTTGTATGTTCGATCCTCTGGTAACTTTACTCGATCTCTGAGTACCCAAAATGAAACACATGAGTTCAAGGTAATAAGAGGTATAAATAATAAAGAATTTCGGCTCAAGATGTTATAAGCACCGCTACTGTCTAAGTAGCTGTAATCATTTATGAGACACTGCAAAAAGCTACTTTCAGGAATTCAAAGATTGATTTCTGTTCCACGATAACTTTGGACATTGAACGCAACCGTGAATTTCATAGAAATTTTTTTAATTTCCAATAAACGTAAGATTGCATGAAAATTCCAAACGGAGTTTCGAATTTTCTACGATTAAGAACAATAGATAGACCCTAGTATAAATGGCACGGCCCTGGTTCAAGTTCAAGGGAGGGTCTAGCCCACAGAGCACGAAATGTTTCTAAAAAATCGTCCAACAAATATTTCGTCGAAATCTTTCAAAAATGTTCCATAAATATTACAAAATTAATTCGAAATATTTTTTTGAACTAATACAAAACAATATTTTTGAAAGGTTCCTGGAATATTTTGTGGAATATGAAAAAGAAGACATCATCAAATAGTTCGTAAAATATTTCTGAATACTTTCAAAAAGTTTTCATCATATATTTCTAAGTAAGCTCTATGGAATTTTATCAGTAACCTCACAGAAAGATTTCAAAGAATATTTCTGTAATGAAGTAAAAAAAATGTCACTGAAACATTCCAGAAAGCTTTCAGAGATAATTTAAGTAAAACTAACATTTACTTTCAGAAAAACTTTCCTGAAAAATTTTGACAATGCTGCAGGAAGATAACAGAAAAGTTTTTGTGAAAACTTTCTGGAACTTTACCAGAAACCTGCCAGAAATCTTTCAATGATTCCCCCTGAAAGGTTGCCAACGATATTCCATTGGAACATTTCCGGTAGATTTCAAAAATATTACCGCGAAAGATTAAAATTTACTCCCAACAAATATTTCACGGCAACTTTCTGAAATGTTTCTGGAAGGTTGCAAGAAAGATTCCGAGATAATTTTCTGTGATCTCTTTAGGAAACTGACTGAAATATTCAAAGTTATCTCGATGAACAATAACGAATAATATTTTATTGAAATAATGCTGAAAGATTTCAGAAACATTACCAAGAATGGTAAAAATGGGCTCTCATGAAATCTTCCATGGAAAGTTCCTGAAACATTTCGTGAAATAGAAGAGAAGACACATCTTCAAATATTTCGCGAAATATTTATGTGATTTCCTTGAAATGTTCTATGGAATATTTCGAAGAAAGATCACTGGAATTTTATCGGTAACATCTCAGAAAGTTTTCGGAGAATATTTTTTCAATGAAAAAAAAAAATATTTCATTGAAAAATTTCAGAAAGTTTTTAGAGATATTTTAAGTGAAACTAACATTTACTTTCAGAAAAACTTTCCTGAAAAACTTTTCCAACGCTGCAGGAAGATAACGGAAATTTTTTTTTGAAAACTTTCATGAACTTTAACAGAAACCTGTCAGAAATCTTTCAATGAGTCCTTGTGATATGTTATAAGCTATATATCATTGTAATATTTTCGGCAAATTTCAAAAATATTACCGCGACAAATCAAAATTTACTTTCAAAAAATCTTTGAAGGAACCTTTTTAAAATATTGCTGGAAGGTTGCTAAAAAGATATCAAGACAACTTTTTTTGATTTCTTCAGAAAACTGACTGAAACTTTCTATAGTAATCTCGATGAAATATGACTAATAATATTTCACTTAAATAATGCTGGAAGATTTCAGAAACATTACCGCAAATGGTGGAAATATCCCACACAATATTAATACACACAACATATATATCCCACATGAAATTCACAATTTCTTAAAAAATTGACCATATGAGATGTTTTGTTTTTTTTTTGAAAATTTTTATTTTTAACTATACTTTAAGAAATAAAAATACAAAAAACGTGATTATTATCAATTGCGGTATGATTTTTTCATTTAAAGTTCAGATTTCCCGATTTCCAGAGGTTGGACACTTGTTTTTCAATTCCCAAACAAAACATTGTTTTTTTTTTCAACAAATTCAGCCGTCGGATTTATCAGGGGGTCACATCTCATTCTATTTTTTTTTTTTCTCTGATTCAAAGTCTTTTTGCGTAAATTTGATCGTATCAAATTTCTAAGATTCAAAATAACTTATTCCGTTGATCAGAAATCTTCTAATCAGCTGTACCAACGTTTTCCGACTGAGAATTTGGAATCTAGGGCAGTTATATTGCTATCAATTACAATTTTGGGACCAATAATTTCATATTTTTATACTAAAAAAAAAAAATTAATAAAAAAAAGCGTCCAACCTCTCAAAATCGTAAAGTTTGAACTGTAAATGAAAAAATCATATCGCAATTGGTAATAATTACGCTTTTTGTGTTTTTTTTTCTTAAAGTATACTGAAAAAGAAAAATTGAAAAAAAAAGAACATCTCATTTGGTCAATTTTTCATGAATTTCTGTATTTTCGAAAAAAAAATTAAAAAATTATATCTTAAGAACACATCAACGAAAAAAATCGAAATAAATCGTGAAAGCTTCTCTCATTAGATGTAATCACCCATGAAAATTTTGATGGAATCAAAAATCCGAATTCTCATGCCTGTTCGTTTCGACGGAGAATGCTCCATATATGACGCTGATCCGTCATATTGAAATGTTTGTTAGCTCTTACTTCGATACTTCATTCACAAGTTTCGTCAAATGAAAGAAAGTTGGATCAGTTACCATAGGGTAGTTTGGCGTATTAGGTAGAGCGTGCGACTAGTAATACAGCGAATGCGAGCGAAAGTGGGTTCAAATCCCGGTCAGGTCAATACATCGGAAGTACAAAACAATTGTAGAATTAAAACATGTGTCGTTGGAATATTCCAGAAATATTCATAAAATATTCGATGAAATATTTCTGTAAACATATCGAACATATTCTGTGAAATATATCCGAACGCAAATTGTGAGGACATTTAGGGATTTCATAAATATTTTGAAAAGTGTTTGTGAAATCTTTCTCGAAATATTTCTAAAACTTGCGGAGTCGTATTTGTCGAAATATTTAAGAAATATATGAGAAATATAACAAGACGATTTTGGAAATCGAGAAATGTGTCGGTGGAATATTTCAGGAATATTACTAAATTTTTTCGTGACACATTTACAAAAACATATCACAAATATTTCGTAAAATATTTCCGAACAAAAATTGTGAGGACATTTAGGGATTTCAGAAATATTTCATAGAAAACCTATCGAAATATTTCAAATCTTTCCTGAAATATTTCTGAACGGTTTCAAAAATATTTCGTGCTCTGTGGGTGATATACATTTATTGCAAGCAGAAAAATTACACAATTTTTTCAAATCCGTGAATCGAACTTCATCTCTTCCTGCAATTGTATACTTCTTACAAATTTCGGTACGCATATTTGACTAATAACTCTTCTTTTACCTTTATTAGAAAAGAATCACTGTATATATTGTAACGATTCCAATATTCAGATAAAGTGTATAATTTATCGCGTGAGGTTTTATACCTATGGAAAATGATGAATCATTTCTAAATTTTCGACAGGATCATATATTATGTATCGTAAGTTCTACATCAACTGTATCATTTTTTCTTATATGAGTAGTTCTCACGAATTTGCGAAAATCGTGTCCATACTCAGTTTTGTATATTATTACCGTTGTATTGTAAACTTTGTATTTTTTCACGAAAACTATACTACTGGAGCTGCTCGTGCCATAGATCACTTAGGTGTTTTAATCTCACAATAACAAATGGCAGGTAACCGAATACTTCAAATATCATTCCCTCATCGTGTCCCAAACTACAATATTTGAATAATATTATATCATTAATTTATTGTGTTCTATAAATTTGACTAGTTTTGGCCATTACTAATGTTAAAAATAGTGCATTTAACAGTACATACCCTTGTCATAAGGTACTGAGTAAGAAATGATTGGAAAATTTAATTTTTATCTGGGTCCCAAAAAGAAAACTCATTCCCTCACTCTTTACTGAAACCTGGATTGTACATTTCAATCGGATGCTAGGTTGCCGCGCTTATAAATTTTTTGCAGTTGGCAGCATTGTCAATGAAGCCATACTATCATTGTTGCAAGGCTCGAAGAGATGTGTTGTTGTCAACCGGTTTTTAATTAATTATTTAAATGTTACATTTTTATGTCTCATTCCCTCACACCATCTGAGTATAAGGTAATTATTTCATTAGTAATTGTCATTATGCTGTTTCACATGTTTTGAGGGGTAGAAATTTTGCCTCGAATCGTAATTCGATTTGAAGTTAATGTTTGACTAGATTTTGTACGTTATGGTCGATTTTATCATTCCCTCACTTCATTCTATTAATGAAAATTCTATTAATTCGAAAAAGGTGGGGACCACATAGTCAGCTGAGGTAAGTTACTTGTGTACTACATATTGAATATATAAAATTTTCAATTATCATAAATTATATTCTTATTATTACATGAAGTCATTTTTCGCAAATTCGTGAGAACTACTCATATATTTTCAAAGTAGAGAAATTGTTATCTGGGTATATAGTGTAATCAATCTGTTGAAACACTGAACACTCAAAATTTGAATGACAAGGGTGAAATGTGATAACTGAAAATAGTTTCCGAAGTTCTATTGTATTATTAATATTTTTAGGCTCAGAACTTCTACGAGAAATATACTCTGACCTGCAGGAAATAAAAAGCGACATACAAAATATCAATAATAATCTATTAGAATCAAAGCAAGCCCAACAAGGATTGCAGATCCTGGAAGGAATTCGTGAAGATTTTATAGTTAAAAATAATATATCTTTGCCTATTGAAAATATTGAAGAATTCAATGATTTTGATTCAAAATTATTGAAAGATGCAGACTTCGGAAAGGAATTCGTAAGTGACTTAATGATTTAAGAAGGCACTTAAATATCACGGTTTCAGTCGCAAAAATATACCTCTAATGTCTTCCTATATTTCTTATATTCAGATGGCATCTTTAGTCAAGTATTTTGACCGGTGCTATATCGTCTCAAGAACAATGGCAAATATTTTGAGAAAATATTTTTCTAAAGGGTTTGTTACGAAGTGCACAGCGATCAAAAAAATGCCGAATAAAATGCTATTGAAAGGCACGGCATTTTATGATCACTTGCTAGGTAAATAAACAATTATAATCAATACAATTTTGAAATATTAATCAACGCTGCTTTCTGTATAGAATGCATTGTATAGGTATATTGGAAATTATATTATTTTTGCATTCTCTGAATATATTTTTGCATTCTATGGTTCTGAGAGTCTTAATCCTTTTTTACCAGGTGCTATTTCGCAATCACATCGTGATCCAATCTCACACAAAATGATAAATTATAGTACATTTGGCGTTGTATTGGGGAGTGTACTCTCAAATGCTAAGGATTGGGAAGTCCGAAGGGGAAAAAAAACAACGTCCTCACACGACCCTTCGCAAGAAGGTGACAGTGCAGATGATAATTCAACGTCATAATTGTTACAATTATCTTTAAAATTGTTCAGCTGCATATTAATTATGCATAATATATAATATTACCAAAGTTCCTATAGCTATAATATCGACGCTCTAATTAGCAAAGTGGCTAACTCCACTTTTTTCGAAAATCGTTTTTATTTTGTATTCTCTGAATATGAAATATTATTTCTCAACAGAAAATACAAAAAAATGATTTTCGAAAAAAGTGGAGTTATATAGCCACTTTGCTAATTATAGCGTCGATATGTAATGGTGTATATTATTTGATATTTTTATACACAATAATAATAAATATTCGTAAAATAAAAATAATTCTAAAGCCAGATAATTTTTGGAATAAAATCTTCGTACCGGCCCGATACTAGTGCCTGGCCAGATCCCGGCTATAGTTGAGGATGCGAGGTCGCTAAATGGCGGCATTCTCGAGCGCGGTCAAGACCTATCAAAATCGAAAGATGAAGTAATTTCGAAAAGAAAAGCTCGTATGGTAAAAACCATGTTAGCGGTGGGTATGGCGTGTACGGTTTTTCAAAAATGTAAAAAAAAACAGTTACCTGGGCATTCTCGAGCGCGTCAGATATTCATACCACGTATGCCCCAAGTGCCTCTGATAACAACGGTATACTAATCTGCCGGTTTGCGTGGTGGGGGTAGGCATATAAAGTAGTCAAAAATCCGGAAAAAAAAAATTTACTCGAGCGCGTCAGATTTTCGAAAGGGGTGTTAAGTAGGCCCCAAGGAAGCTCCCTTCAAAAAAACTGACGATTTCGGCGTGACGATAAGGTACGACGAATTTTTGAAAATGCAAAAAAAAAAAGTTCTTTTGAAATACTAGAGCGCGTCAGATTTTCATAGGGGAAGTTTATCTCGCTATCCTGAAAGCATATTTTCTTAATCTGACAAAAATGTTGGTGGGTTCTCTCAATCTGACCGAAAAAGGTTTTTTTTTGTGGAGCGCTCAGTCTGTATTACATGTTTATGGCACATTCCTCTTTTTTGCTTCAATTTTTCACTTCGTTCTGCTTACGGTACGTCCAAAAAACAACTTGAGGATCAACAGGCTATTGAATAATATAAATAAATGAAACTGTACATGTCAATAATACTTTTGTATACAGATACGCGTAACTTTTTCCGAGTCCACGAAAATTTTCGACAAGCTTTAGGAAAAAAAAAATTTTGAGATATAATAAAAGTTACATAATTTAATCATCGTTGTTTCGTGTCAATTTTTTTTTAACACCCTCCGTTTTCGAGATATACCTACTCAAAAAACCGGGAGTTTGAGTTTTCATGATGCTTTAAGTCCAAAAGTTTTAAGTTTAGACAAAAATATCAAGAGACCTTTTTTGTGTAAAATAAAATTACCTTTTTTTTTTTATTTAAACTTTTTTTTGTAAAATGTATCGTTCGCGACTCATATGCCGCAACGCGTTTTTCGGAAGACGAAATGGCTCCTCCACACTTCCGGTCATGCGGAAACTGGCAGATTTTGTATTTTTAGTAAGTTTTAGATTATATCCTTCAAAATAAAAAAAAAAAATTCGCGCTCGAGAATGCCGGATTAACGTTTTTTTTTTTACAAGTTCGCGACCCTATAACTCTGCGGCGTCAAGGACTTATCGTCAGATTAGTTAAATTTAGTCTTAAAACACTAAAATCAACTCCCAATATCTTAATCTGACGCGCTCGAGTATTTCCGACTATCGATTTTTTTTTTACTAATCTGATCGTCTATCCTAGGCGCGCGTCACTAGATATAGAGCTAATACTTTCCAACGTTGTTCTATTAGGTCTAAGGTATCTCTCATATCTTAAACTGCCGCGCTCGAGTATGCCCGAAAAATCCCCTCTTCGCCTCCCTAACTACTAGGGACAAATCGGTGTGACTGGCCAGAAACTTAATGAATTAGCGTGACACTACTGGCTGGATTCTGGCTAGTTATCCCGACCAGCGCCCGACTTGAAACGGGGCTGACTGTTCGGAACCCGACCAGATCCCGATATAAATTTCTACACGGGATGAAATTTCAATTTTTACAACACTGTTAAGAACACGATGATCCAATAATTTAATATTTATAGGGTATACATTATTCCAAAGCCATCATGTGCAGGAGGTCGTTGAAATCTATTGTTACTTGCCCAACTTTTTATCGGAAACAAATAAAAAGTCAATTCCCGATTTCGAGAATGGGAATTTTTGCACCTCGTACCTCGTACCACCAATTTTCTGTTTATCCCGCATTTTTAACTTAAATCAACACCTACACCGCATAGGAGTCTTTCCACGTCAAACCGGACACCTTTCAGACACGATGTTCTTCAAACTTCACATATTTTTTTTTACAGATTCTATGAGTCAAATGAATGCATCAAACAATTTTCAAAAAAATTTTATCTCCAATAGTTTCAGAGTTAGAGGGGGTTGAATTTTGTCAAAAACGGGCAAAAAACGGAAACATGCTGCCTTTCAAACGTTGATATCTTCGGTTCTATGCATCCTACAGACTGGATCCTGTGCTCATTTTGAAGCTCTTGGAATATACTTTCAGATTATAGTTTTGAAATTTTGGTGTAGCGACATTAACTATTTGTTATAAACAATTATATAATTCAAATGCGATTTTCAAGGTGAGCACACGCTTTTAAAATTTTGAAAAAAATATGAGCGTGTTCCTTGGACAATTTACTAAAGGATGAGTGAGTTTCACGATGGAGTTCGAATGGGAAGTATTTTCAAACAGCGATTGATTGAGAGGAAAGCGGCGCTCGCGGCGCCGCGCGACGCGGTTGGCGCACCTCCTACGTAGAATTGATTTCGGGCAACAGATCAAGAAGCGTTTTACATATTTTTGGGACTGCCTTACGATATCAAAGACTGTATTGTAATATTGTAGTATTGTAAAAAAAAAATTATATAATTATATTATTTTTGAATTATATAATTGTTTATAACAAATAGTTAATGTCGCTACACCAAAATTTCAAAACTATAATCTGAAAGTATATTCCAAGAGCTTCAAAATGAGCACAGGATCCAGTCTGTAGGATGCATAGAACCGAAGATATGAACGTTTGAAAGGCAGCATGTTTCCGTTTTTTGCCCGTTTTTGACAAAATTCAACCCCCTCTAACTCTGAAACTATTGAAGATAAAAATTAAAAAAAAATTGTTTGATGCATTCATTTGACTCATAGAATCTGTAAAAAAAAATAAAAAAAGAATCGGAGACACCGAGTGAAATTTTCGATTTATTTTGTCCGGTTTGACGTGGAATGACTCATAGCTGACTGCACTCGAATGTCCACGTGATGCCTGAATCGACCGCCAGGCCTCGCTACTAGAGATGATCAAGAGGCGTATACCCCGAGACCTTCGAAATTATCGGATATTTCGCGATATTTTTGCGTAGCAACGAGAGGGATAAGTTTGGCAGATCAAAAAATTTTTGTGCAAAACTTCGCCCTCTCGTTGCTTCGCATAAAAACATTCGGGAAATATTTGCTTTATTTTTAAGGTCGAGTGGTATTCGGCGGGTTATTTTCGGCATTCGGATCTGACCAAACAGAGAGCGGTAGGTTAGAAAGACAATTGTAAAGCTAGTATAGAGGAAGAGTATAAAAAGCAGGAGCGAGATTACCAATATAATTTCGAATCTGGATTGACTTCATCTTATGTGTTTTTTTTTTTCATGATTAAGGATTCGGTGTTCAGCGGAATAGTACGCAGTATTCGGCCGAATACCGAATATAAAAAAAAAGTGGCCGAATAGGCCGAATAGCGAATGGCAGCCGAATATTCGTAGCATCTCTACATCAAATACTGCGCTCTGATTGGCCAGAGTCCGGAAGCCAAAAATAATCGAACATATTTTTTTGTGCACATATATGCACATTGATTTATTTTGCGTATATACATGGGGCATTCCACGTCAAACTAAGGGGTTGCGTAACAGCGCGTAAAACGGGATACAACACTTCGATTGACTGGCGTTAGCGGTGAACTCTGGATGTTACACGAAAAATGGGATGAGAATGCTGAAAATTCATTAAAAAAATTTTTCTTTCTCAAAAACAAATGAACATTTTCAAAATCAATTTTTTTTGTAAAAATGAGGACTCGAAAACACATCTTTTTGTCACTGTCCGAAAATGGGACGAGAATGCTGAACAATTTTTTTTTCAAAAACAATATTTAGCATGCTCGTCCCATTTTTAAATTATGACAAAAAGATGTGTTTACGAGTCCTCGATTTTACAGCAAAAATTCATCGATTTTAAAATCCTCCATCTTCATGTCAGATATTTGAGGTCGCCACGACTTTACCAAATGGCGGAAAAATTTCGAAAAATTAGAGGTATCATTTTGAACCGAAACAAACCAAAAAATCCATTAGACATCAGAATGCGAGGGGCTCAGGCTAATGACCCGGTGGTTTGACGTGGAATGCCCCATATACTTATATATATTTCCATGCGGGATAGCATTAGGGGGTGTCGTTAGTGCAGCACTACGTGGGATATGTAATCTATCGGGATTGTAGCAAAAAAAAGTTACAACTTTTTGAGGCAACAAGACTACCAGTTTGATACACTACTTTCCTGTGAGCCAAATCTTTTTGAGGAGAAAAACTACTTATCTCGTGTGATTTGCTTGCAATTCATGAACCATCCACCTCTGATTTGGAGGGGATTAATGCTGTTCTTGCACTTTGCAACTGCTGAATGCAAAGAAGCAAAACGAAAATCATGATTATTGATTTGTCACATTTGATCAAGCGCTATATGCAAAGGCCCAGAAGATTAACGGCGTTCTAGCACAGCATGAAGCAAAAGGTGTATGTACTACCTAGTCGTTTGATTTGGCAGGTTTTATTTTCTCATATCTTATCTAGAAGGTATTGGATACGTCATAAAAAGCATTGGTATATAAAAACTGTAGTCGACGATCTATGCTTGAGTTACAGTGAATAAAATGCTTGCAGGTCACACCTTAACGACAGCCGTGAAGGCTCATAGTCTCACGTATACATATGTATACACGCTATCTTTATTGCTGCTGGGAATATTGATAAAATCAGCGAGATTTCTGCACCGAATCGTCGATATGTGAAAATAGTAGATTGTGATACATGTGGAGAAACAGGGACTTTGCACGAGTGCTGAAAACATCACACGAGTGCAAGGTCTCTGTCTTCACGCGTATCACATACTGTTTTTCATGACAACTGCATGGCAACCTTCGCTTTCGACGCCATGATAGTGTGGCAAAAATTTTGTCACACTCCTCAACGCCATGATAGTGTAACAAAAATTTTGTCGCACTCCTGAACAAAGACTCATTTTCTCCACTGTTTACACGAAGAGAAAGTGAAGGTTGCCATGCATGCGTTATGAAAACTAGATAATAATCAACGTCGGTTCGAGAAATTTTACGCAGTGGCATTATGGGTGCAATGAAATGCGTCACGGTCGTCAAAAAACTTGTCGAAGTAGAACACGTCTGGACAATTGGATTCTCAATCCTCAGTGTATACGAGGAATGCTGCCTCCAATTTACACCTTATCGGCAGCGTGCTCAAATATATCTCCAAGCAATGGGGGGTCTGAAGGCAAACATGGACTCCGAGCAATTTCGCGCATTCATTGAAGAGGGAAACTTCACTACAAGGAAGTCTTTCATACTACACTATTGAAACATTATAAGGATGCATTTAGTAATGCCGTCACAAGGTCAACAAATGCGAAGAGTCTGGTTAGCAAGACTTTCGGATGTTGGCAAATGATTAGGGAACTTTTAGATACAATTGATGTGCCTTGATTTTCTGTAAAATTTATGTAACTCGAGCTACAATGAAAAAAAAACTTTCAATCCTCCAGCGGAGCGATTTATCGCTGATGATGAGAGCAGTTCATTACTGTAGGAATGAAAATAGTCGCATGAACAGTGCGTATCGCCACGTCAGCCATATCATGTAAGCATTTATACGTCTGCTACTATAACAATACTATAGTCGACTATAGTGATCACTATAGACCAGTCACTTTACGCAATTTAAGAGCCTTAAGGGGGTCATCCCATGTGACGGCCTGTTTTTCATGGATTTTTTAGGATTTTTTTTCTACGACCAGTAAATAAATAGAGCTTTAAGTTTATTATCATTTATTAACATATATTTCGACAGTATAAATATAAATTTTAAGCTAAAAATATTGTGTAGAACATGAGTTACAGCGTTCTGAACAACCCCGCCTCGAAAAAATGGGCTCGCACTTCCTCCACGATTCCGGCTGATTGGCTTATCTGAAACAAAAAAACTTTGCGGCGTTTTAATCTGTAAGCCTAAATGCACGGAATGGACTATTATCAAATGAATATACCAAAAATTGGACGTTTGGTAGATATTTGAAAAAAAAGTTGCGAAATTTGCGTTTTTTTGTTTTGTTTTTTGCTATAAACAAATCGAAATTTTGGGAATTTTTGATTGATAATAGTTCATTCCATGCGTTTACATGTGCTGAGTGTACCCTACAAATTTCAAGTCATTCGGTAAAGCTGTTTTTGAGATACGATGGAGGAAAGTTTGAAAAACACAGTTTTGAGCAAAACGCGTTTAAAGTTTCAAGTCCTCTTAAAACTATGAAAATCTCAACTTACCCTCAATCGGCGATGCCTGGTCTATAGAGTATTCCTTCCTTTTTAAGCCTGTAGAAACTTGTCTAAACTTGTATAAACGTATATATATGTATAAAAGGGTGCCAGGTATCAAGCCGACTGTACACAATAGGCCCGGACTCCGACTGCCAACTCAGCGCTCCAAACAGCTCCTTCTTCCAGCTGCTGTATCTTTAAAACGACTTCGAAATTTTTGAAAATCACTTTACTACCGTATTCTAGACATGTTAAGAAAGCAATTTATGAAGAAAAAAAAAATTGATTTTTTGAGCCCATCACATGGGATGACCCCCTTAAATGACACTGATTGTAGGCAGTATGAAAAAAATACTACGAGCTGGCGATAGACGTAAATAATATAATTTACCATTCGTGACATCCAGTTTTCAGCCGTTTTTGAGTGAAAAATTGGAAACTATAAAAAATTTCGAGAAAATGTTACTGTTCGTCTCAAACGCTGCTTGAGCGGAGGCAGATAGGCGATATAGGTTTACGGGACCTTTTTTGTAAAGCGTTAATTAAGTTCTCTACAAAAAAGTCCACGGCGGCATGTATCTATATACAGGGTGACCCAGAACTCCCGCACCACCCAGAACAGGCAGATTCCTTGTCGAATTCTAAGACGAAGATCCCTTTGCGGAAAATTCCGGAGACCAACGGCGTTCGGATTATCGAATATCTTAGTTAGCCATTCAGAGAGCCAAACACTGGCCGAGATAGTGCCGGCTCAAAAGTCAACAATTGGGGCAGTGCCCATGCTATCGATTGTCTGATAATTCAAGTGGAAACTTTCCTTTTTATTCTTACGTAACGGATAACGGGTGGACTTTTCACTTTAACACTTCCACTTTTCAGTTTTTGACAGCCAGGTCGTCTGCCCCATAGTTCTTCGCCGTCCACGTCGACCACGAGATAATTCTCGCGATCCGGGTCATTCGCACCATAGTTTTTTACCGTCTAGGTCCACCGCTCCACAGTTTCAGCGGTCCAAGTCATTCGCTCCATAGTTGTTGTCCGTTTACTTCAACCGCCCATAGTTATCAGCCGTCTAGGTCATAGACCGAGAGCCAGCAAGAAAAACGACGTATGATTAGCGAAACGCTGAAACTTTTTGAGAAGTTAGCCAGTGTAATAAAGAACAGGGAAACGCAAGTATGGCGGCCCGTAGGTGTCGGTGTTGCGCTGCGCAATTTTTTGAATGTGTCAAAAAAAAACTATGCCCTTGGGGAATGAGCTAATAGGTAATTCTTGTTTTATATCATATATTCGATAGCCAGAGTATGAAGGAGTCGTATGCCATACCGATGCGGCGTCTCAAACTGTCCGCCATACTGAATTAAACGTGTCATTTTTTTATGTTCTCTTGAAATACTAGCGAAAAGCTAATTTTTTATCCAACCATACAAAAAGATGTCTCATCACCGATTATGACCATGCCATACTGTTTCGGTGTCCATAAGCACACGCCATACTGATTCAAAGATGTCGAGTTTTTCACCAGTCCATGTATCATAGGTGAAAGTATGGCGGTCCGTTTTTATGACCCGTGTGGTCCATTTTGATGAATAGATGCAATGCCATACTGATAGGAGGTATATAATGGCTGCCATGATGAAAAAACTATTTTTGTTTTCAAAATATTCATAAAGTCATGGGTACGTGCTGGAAGATAATTCTCTAATCGTTACATTAATGAAGAAGTGATATGAAATGAATGGTTTCAAGAAAAATTAGGACTAACATAATTTATTTTTGTAACCCATGCACGATTTTCACGTTTTTTTGACCTATTAAGCGGGCCTAAAGTGACCTTTCTTTACCCGCTGCTCTAGTAGCGGGTAAATAAAATCTGAAAACGCCCGCTAAATTATTTTTCAATATTTTCGAGAAAATCATCAACAACGAAGAAAAAACGCGAAAATTGTGCTGTTACAAAACATATCGTGTACACCAAGGGCTACGTGGGCTTTTTTAGACCGAGTGTGGGGTTTGCAGTACTCGTCTTCGGCTCGCAAATGCACTCGTCTTCGACTCGTGCTAGCTCACCTCCGACTCGTACTGCAAACTTCACACTGGGTCTAAAAAAGCCCACATTACGCCCTTGGTACATAATATCCCGTATGGAAATTTCCCGGTTTGACCCTGTTTCAACAAAGTTTCTGGCCGGGCGCTAATCATGCAATATTTTCGTCAATGTGCCTAACCGGGCGCTGGCCGGGTGCTAGTCCGGCAATTTTGTCACGAGAAAGTCGATCCGCAAGAGGCAGACGCGGGTGATCTGAACATAGATACGAGTTAGCTCATCTAATAATTTCTGACACAACCTCAAATTCGTTGTCACTTTCCTTGATCTCAAAAGAACCCTGGTCCGTAGACAGAACCGAATTCGTTCAAAAAAAATGAGATTGATCGGACGAAGAAGACGAAATGGTCACGATGAGAGTTCTACCACTGTAGACGAATCTGGGTTAGAAATTCAAGCTAGACCTATGGACAGTGATGATAAATATGATTTCTTTTTTCGTGCTGGATTTTATGCATCTCTGTTGCCAAGGGATTATGAAAAAAGTGATCGAGTATTGGATGTCAGGCAATCTCAATTATAAATTAAATGTTAGAAATAAAATCGAACTCTCTAATCGTCTGGGATATATTAGATGTCAAATTCCACGCGAATTTCAGCGGAAAACGCTATAATAAGCTATAAGGAGTGAATCCTGTAGCCCTGTCAAAAAGCTCGTAGGGCCATAATCGGACAAGCCGATCGGATCCCCGCCAAGCATTCTGACTGGGTCACGGCCAACCGAGCGTGACGATTCTGGTCGGGTACCGGCCAAAACGCCCGGCCAGAACCCGGTTAAAAGCCGGGCTTCCCGGCTCGTACCCGGCCAGTTTCCAGGATCACTTTCCACACGGGATACTATAAAAGAAATGAAATACATTACATTTGGATGCCTGCCTGGCTTCGCAGTTTCGTCCCCCTCCCTGTTGAACCCTCACCGCGCGTTCCTTTCGACCCGTCATCCCAACAATAATCCCCGGCCTTGTGCGCGTCAAAAATTTTACAACTTTACAGGTTTGTTCCTCGCCTTATAGAGACATGGTATCGGTATGGCACATATTTATTCGTATTCCAGACATTAAATATGTCTCAAAAACATGAGTATGGCACTTTCGCCTGTTATACATGACACTTGTGAAAATTTTACAACTTCAAAGGTTAATTTCTCACGTTCGAGACATCCAATCGGTATGGCACATACAGACTTGTCTTCTAGACATTAAAATCAATCGATATTTGTATTTTCCAGGTATATTCCTATGATACATGGACTGGTGGGTAAACGGACAACAACTATGGAGCGAATGACTTGGACCGCTGAAACTGTGGAGCGGTGGACCTAGACGGTAAAAAACTATGGTGCGAATGACCCGGATCGCGAGAATTATCTCGTGGTCGACGTGGACGGCGAAGAACTATGGGGCAGACGACCTGGCTGTCAAAAACTGAAAAGTGGAAGTGTTAAAGTGAAAAGTCCACTCGTTATCCGTTACGTAAGAATAAAAAGGAAAGTTTCCACTTAAATTATCAGACAATCGATGGCATGGGCACTGCCCCAATTGTTGACTTTTGAGCCGGCACTATCTCGGCCAGTGTTGGGCTCTCTGGATGGCTAACTAAGATATTCGATAACCCGAACGCCGTTGGTCTCCGGAATTTTCCGCAAAGGGATCTTCGTCTTAGAATTCGACAAGAAATCTGCCTGTTCTGGGTGGTGCAGGAGTTCTGGGTCCCCCTGTATAGTAGGGTGGTTTAAAAAAATGTATAATTTTTTTCCCCATTCTTACCCCCTCAAATGTTGATGGTTCAGAAGAAAAAAATCCACCCCAAAAATTGGCTCTCTAGCTCAACTCTAAGAAGTCGCTGTTTTAATTTTAATTTCCCATTTACTTAACATGGACAAAATTTTCTTTTTATTAAAAGTTAAATTACTCGCAAACTACTTGATATTTTTCGAATTCACGCGTAGATCTTTCAAGCTGATTCTTTGAGCTTTCCAAAACTCTCTAATGAAAAATAAATAAAAAAACAAAAAATAATAATAATTAATGATTTCTTTAAAAATCAGTACTTTTCAGATGGCTTAAATTTGTGTTTTGATTATGATAATTATGCATTATTATGGAGTTTTAGGAAGCTCAAAGAATTAGCTTCAAGGATCTATGCATGACACCGAAAAATATCAAGTAGTTTGCGAGTACCCGTGTGGAAATTTCCCGGTTTGACCCTGTTTCAACAAAGTTTCTGGCCGGGCGCTAATCATGCAATATTTTCGTCAATGTGCCTAACCGGGCGCTGACCGGGTGCTGACCGGGCCGTGGTTGAGCATCTTTTGTTTGTTCAAGGCTCTGTCGGGCAATATGTTTGCCAAGCCGCCTAACCGGGCGCTGGCCGGGTGCTAGTCCGGCAATTTTGTCACGAGAAAGTCGATCCGCAAGAGGCAGACGCGGGTGATCTGAACATAGATACGAGTTAGCTCATCTAATAATTTCTGACACAACCTCAAATTCGTTGTCACTTTCCTTGATCTCAAAAGAACCCTGGTCCGTAGACAGAACCGAATTCGTTCAAAAAAAATGAGATTGATCGGACGAAGAAGACGAAATGGTCACGATGAGAGTTCTACCACTGCAGACGAATCTGGGTCAGAAATTCAAGCTAGACCTACGGACAGTGATGATAAATATGATTTCTTTTTTCGTGCTGGATTTTATGCATCTCTGTTGCCAAGGGATTATGAAAAAAGTGATCGAGTATTGGATGTCAGGCAATCTCAATTATAAATTAAATGTTAGAAATAAAATCGAACTCTCTAATCGTCTGGGATATATTAGATGTCAAATTCCACGCGAATTTCAGCGGAAAACGCTATAATAAGCTTTAAGGAGTGAATTCTGTAGCCCTGTCAAAAAGCTCGTAGGGCCATAGTCGGACAAGCCGATCGGATCCCCGCCAAGCATTCTGTCTGGGTCACGGCCAACCGAGCGTGACGATTCTGGTCGGGTACCGGCCAAAACGCCCGGCCAGAACCCGTTTAAAAGCCGGGCTTCCCGGCTCGTACCCGGCCAGTTTCCGGGATCACTTTCCACACGGGTAACTTAACTTTTAATGAAAAAAGAAAATTTTCTCATGCTAAGTAAATGGGAAATTAAAATTAAAAAAGCGACCTCTTAGAGTGGAGCAAGAGAGACCAATAACATTTGAAGGGGTAAGGATGAAAAAATTTTATTTTTTTATTTTTTTGAACCACCCTAATCTATAGTCAACATTCGATGCGTTTGAGGCGATACAAAACATACCTATTAAAACTAGAATGCACTAGCTGAAAACTAGATGTCACAAATGGTACGGTATATTATTCACGTCTATCGCTACCTCGTAGTATTTTTTTCACATTACCCATAATTAGTGTCATTTAAAACCGTAAAATGATTGGTCTATGATTCGTCTATTGGTCGATTGGTCCATTGGTCTATGAAATTTGAGTGACTTTGATTTGCGATGAGCTCATAGGCGCAAAGAGATTACTGCAGAGAGGCTTTTTGGTTTATCAGGTGGTTGAATGACAGTAGACAAAAGCTTAGTGAGCCCAGTTTTATTTTAATCCGACTACCTGCACTTGACTACAACTACTACAACTCGCGGCATCTGCTTTCCTTGTTCTACACCACGAGGTGCATTAATATTTTTGTGGCTCAAATACATATTTTCCACAGAGTCGGCTTCAGAGGGTAGGGTAGGCAAGTGTGGCAATCGCCTCAGGTCGCAACACCCTGGAAGCAGCTGCCAGTCAGATGTTTGGAATTGTTTTTTTTTTCACACAATAAATTTTCAACTACTTGATCTTTGAGACCAATGAAAATCCATAATATTTATTCCTCACTCAACTCAAAAATATTACCTTGCTCGTAATTTAAGGCGCGGCGCTTGCGGACTCTGTCGGGGACAGCTAAATACCTGAAGCCGACACTGATTTTCCGTATACAAGACCAAAAAATATTGTATAAGAGATAGGCATGAGTTACTTGAAAAAAAGTGTCAAGGTAAATTAAATGAAATGAAAAAGTAGTATACAAAAGCTGTTCACAACGACTGGCTTTCCTATGAGAAGTGAACTTCGGAAGTCTTTTCTTGGAAAGCAAACAAATTCCTGAGCAATACGAGCTCCATGGGTGCCTTTATGACTACCTGCTAGTCTACTATTTCAATTGCAAATCAAATACTGAAGGACTTACGATTCGTCGACTAACAGGCTTTTCTCTACATCTTTGTCGGGTTCGGTCGAAAGGAGAACACAAATGCCTAGGATAATGCATATTATGAACAACGCAGCAAAATCCGCCAGTGGGTGTGTAAATATTGTTCGCTGCGCCCTGCTCTCATGGCTTTCGAATTTCTCGGAGTCAGCGTCCAGCCACCCAAATTCATGTAGTATCATGTCCTAAGCAACAGACAACGCGACTTTATGCTATAAAAGTATAATATTCTATATACAAACATACGTGTAAATGAATTTTTTTGTAGACTTTCAAGGTAGAGTTTCGCGAATTTTGGATCGAAATTGGGATTGAATCGAAATAGATTTCTTCCAAACATCATCGGTTTATTGATATCATAAAATGATAATTATTGAAAACTGTCGGTTGTGATCGATTCAAGTTGAAAATCGCGATAAATTGGCAAATTACTGGTGGCATAACCCTCACAGGAACAGACTTTACTTCGCAGCAGTATAATTGCATTTTTTTTTTTACAACGAAAAGGAAAATATTGCCCTGAAATAATACGATTCTGCAGAATGATGGGAACGTATAAGCAAAGAAAAGTACTTGTTGTATCGCGAGTGTTTTTCGTGTGAGAATGAAGCTAGCACAAAGAAATTCTGGTGATAAAATTAGCGAAAGCAAAGGTGAAGTGCAGTAATATCCATTACACGAAGATAGACAAGAATTTCTTCGACGATGAGCCGAAACAAGTAATACATGTTGTTCAGGTTGTCCATCTTTGCAAACGCACTATACCACGAGCCACTGATGTATTACGGATACTGAGCTACGAATGTGTATTAATTTATAACATTTCTTTCCAAAACTTCACTTTCATGTGTATCAAATTTGACAGGGGAGTTTTGTACAGTTGACTCTCATTTTTGATCGTGTACTTCTTTTGTTTGCTGTAAGTTAGCCACATTCACATACACTGGTAGACCAGGCATGGTGTAAAAGACAACATTCTAAGACCCGCCACGTTTTTTGAAGGCTCGTACCGGTGGCAGATTTTTCGCTACAGGCCCGCAGTCAAAGTCCGAAATTTGCGATTTTTCGTGTTTTTTCGATCCAGTGACTCGAGTGTTGATCGTAAACAAAAAAGTTAAATGGCCGCGTTATAGGCCATAAAAAAACCTACAATTTGAAACGTTGGACGTTCAAATCGGTTGATTAGTTGTTTCAGAAATAACAAAAAAACATTTTTTATTTATTTTTGCAATAACTATTTGAAAAACAATTGGTTCTTGTTTTTTTTAGTTTTAACAAATAGCCCTTATGATACCAGAAATAACGATATGCCTGTGCGCGCTGTACGTCAATTAGTTACTGCGTAATGTTCTAATGTTTATTAAAACACTTTAAGATGACAATGGCTGAATTACGTCAAAAATGACTGTATTGACTCAAATCAAATGTATTATCACTAGGAAGACCCGAAAGTTTGTCCCCTTTCATTTGCCAGCGGATTGGTTGATGATAACACCCCGATTTTTAATGTCAAAGAAGAGGTGATTTTTATGCTATAAACATTTAGAGTTGGAGCCTCCGATATTAGTTGTACCACATTCTAACCTTGACAATTCAAAAGCAGGCATTTTCGCGCAAATTTAAAAAAAAAAAAAAAAATTATCCTCCGGCCAATAGGAGCCGAGTTGGCATTTTTTTTTTTTTTTTGTAAAATCACTGTGACTATATTTATAAAAACTCAGAATTCAATCAAGTGACATTCGATAGTTGAGGAGTTATATTTTATGTTATCGATAATGGTTTTTGTGAATTACTAACGCAATATTGTTTAAAACAATTATGAAAGTGAAGCGGCGTCTCTGACCACGAAAGTGGCGGGGAGGCGCTTCGATGCTCTCGCGTTTTCGCAAGCTCAGAAACCGATCGCCCGACTTCAAAATCACCTCGCGTCGAAAATTTGTCGTATCTCCGTTAATAATTACGAACGAATTTTGACATTTCTTTTTTTAATCTGAGCTAATTTGTTATAATAACAACAACTGCAATATTGGTTTTGTCGAAATCGTGCACAAATTTGTTGTAAAAAATTGTTACTGAAAATATGACTTTTTTTGCACATATCTCGAGTGTTGTAGGTTCGAGCGAAAAAATTGTAAAAGAAAAGGTGTTCGCTTTTCAAAAATATACAGATTTTTATTCTTGACTTTTTTGGCTAGAACCGAATCTTGTGGTTGTCGCAAGCACGAATTAAAATGCTCAAATTGATGTGCACATGAGTTGCACTAATACCAACAATATCGCTGCCGTTGATGAGTTATTCAAAATTACGAATCAGAGAGTGAGGTCAATTATGAATCTATTGATGAATTGCTACAAAATTATTATGAATCCCAGTATTACACAAGCAAAGATGACCATTTTACAAGCTAAATATCGGTTCTAGCCAAAAAAGTCAAGAATGAAAAATTGTATATTTTTGAAAAGCGAACACCTTTTCTTCTACAATTTTTTTGCTCGAACCTACAGCACTCGAGATATGTGCAAAAAAAGTCATATTTTCAGTAACAATTGCTTACAACAAATTTCGCTTCCGAAGTGTTGCCGCTGCCTCTCTCCGTCTCGGTTTTCCGTCGTCGAGTACTCGAGTACATTATCACAGCATATCAGTGTTGCCAGCCCGTACCATAATTATGGAAACGTACCAGAATTTGATTTCTCGTACCATGTACCATAGGTCTCGTACCATGACTCACAAATGTACCATAATTTTACTCTTCACTGATTTATTCCACAATTGTGTGCCGTAACTTTTTCGGGAGTTTTGGAGCCCGAATTCTTGGGGTCAATAGCCATACTTATTCTTGTCTTGGGTTTACCAACACACTGGTTTGCATTGTTGTGGTCAATAAACACAACCATTTTCGTTCTCTCGGGTCTTTCACAAACGCGATCATTTCCATCTTTATGCGTTTAACAAGTGCCAAAATATATGAAAATGATCAAAATTTTCACTAAAATGACAAATTATTTCGAAATCTCTGAATTTACCGCTGACCTCTACTAACTCTTCTGATCCAAAATTTTTGAAAACTAGCAAGTTTAGTAGTAGGAATACCATCAAATTGGCAACACCGTTAATTACTAAAGTAGGGAGTAATATTCTTTTTAGATTCTTCTCCGTGGCCCCTGATTAGCGAGAAATTATTTTACTTTGAAAAATGACGGTACTGTGGTGGAAAAAATGACCGCCAAAATCTTGACTCTTGTTGGTTTGCATGGTCCTGGCACCCCTATTCTCGTACCATAAAAATACCATAATTTTACAGTCCTGAATCGATAATATAATCTGGAGGGTCCGGCAACACTGACTGGAGAGTTAACGCTGAGAGTTAATCCCGAGGATCAACCCGATCGTTGGAACTGACCCTAGGTGAGGCTGATTCTGACCTGGAAGTGATCGTTCGAAAATTGAATTATGTTGGTACAGTAGAACTCCTATATGAGTCATCCGACATCAAGCGGGACACCTTTTTGACCTCCTGTGCTCAAAAATCATCGTAATTTTTTTACGCATTCTCTGGGTGAATGGAATGGATAGAACATTTAAATTTTTTTTTCAAATTTAATGGTTCAAAAGTTGCAAAGGGTTGAATTTCGAAAAAATGACCAAAAAGGGAATCGCGCTCTCCTTTAAACATTAACCCTAGAACCATGTCGTTGTTTTCAGCACCCGAAAACCCTGTACATGGGTCGTTCATGCCCGTCGCTTATTTTCACTATGTCATTGTATGAGAAAAAATCTGCAAAAATTCCTCGGTGTTCTATGAGGTTTGAATTAATAATCAACCAATAGTCACATTATCAACTCAATTTGAAAATTGTTAAATTTATCGTTGAAAAGAGGCCGAGGTCACAAGATGGTCGATAATCGCAAAACCCCGAGGACGCCAACGACCCACGTTCAGGGTTCTACGGTTAATATATCCGGTTCTCTTTGTCGTACTTCCACAAAAACTCATTATAAAGCACTTGCATTGCACTTTCATGCTATGAATTTCAAATTTATCGAATAAACAATTTTCTATTTGTTATGAACAATTATATTTTTTAAACGCGATTTTCGAGATTGACTACACTGTAAAAAATGCGGTGTTGAATTTAACACAGATTCAACACTGCTTACAGATTCTATAGTGGTCCACCCTGTTCGGTGTAACCTGGTGGTGTTGATCGTCCGGTGTTAAGATAGTGTTAAAAAGCCACACATCATTAGTTACTCCATTCGGTGCATAAATGTTTGACACCAGACGGCGGTTAATTATAATGACACCAAAATGTGGTTACTCCAATTTGACACCGAGATATAGTCTATAGTGGTCCAAAAGTAGGGTTCGGTGTTACGAGGTTGGTGTTCGAAACATCAAGATCATAGCACAGAACCGAGATATTTTCCAACACTATATGTGGCTCAATTTTTCCGTATCCACACCGAACGGAAAGCACGGTTGCTTCGCAAGTAACCACTTCGCCGTGTTAGCCTAATTTTTTTATTTCCTAAACCTATATTAGTCGAGGGATTTGAACCGGGGACGCTCGCTTTTCAGTCAGACGCTCTAACCACTACACCACGATAACGCTTGCGGAATAGAGAAACTTTTCTGTATATGTTTTGACATTCGTTTACCTACGTACACGTTTATTTCTTAATATTCAGGAGCTAATCTGAAATTAATATAGCAAAACATAACGCCGATGAAAAAAGTTTCATATTAATTCTCTCACGTGAAATACATTTGACGTTTATTAGGATCACGTCGTAAAAATTCCAGTACTATTGCTGAATGTGGAAGCACAGAAAAACTCATTGTAAAGTAGGGCGCAAGCATGGTACACTGTAGGTTACAGTCTGCATGTGCATGAGTTAAGACAAAATAAACGCATCGCGCTGCTGTAACATCGTCCGGAATGAAATTCGAATCCAACGATTTTCGCATATCAATGCGGTGTTAGCCTATGAAATCAGCGTAGGCGATTGGTGTTAGGGTGCTATACCAGTGGTGTTACCGATGAAACGAACAAGTGTAGTGGAGTTAACTTATAACACTTTGCGTGTGATATTCACACAGTACAGAGTGCCAACATGTTACGTGTTGACTTAGCAATTTATATTATAATTTCTGTGAAAATTCCAAAAATTCGTTATTCAGTAGTGATAATGTAAGAAATTTTAGTTAATCTCAGAAATTTCTGGAGGAATCCATAAAAATTCCAGCGAAAAGTCACTCTAATTTGAATGAAAATGTTTCGTTCTCTGAATTTTCTCTGAGACTGTAAATTTTTTGAGTTTGACAGACCATCTAATACCATCAAAGTAATGTAGAAGTGCACAAGAAAATGTTCAATTCAAAACCGCAGGGGTATTCGATCAATAATAATAGCACTCAGCCGGTGTCTATCGTGCGTTGCTGCAACTTCGGACAAGAAAATTACACCAAGTTCGAAATATCACGACACCGAACTGATGTCGCACTATAAGTACTCCACGAAAGGAGTATGTCCCTCACGGAATTGTGTGACATGTGGTCAGGTACTCAACCTAGTGTTGAATTTTTTGAAATTTCGATATAATATTGCTCAACACCGAAAACGGTGTATGTGGTTAACTATAATAACGAAATGGTGCTGATCGTAACACCGCATCCCTTAACCACTCACACCGTACCAAATCAACACCGCCCATTTTTTACAGTGTACCGCCTTCGAAAATTCTGAAAAAAATACTAGCATGTGTTGCAAATATCCCCAGTTGCCTATACATATATATACAGTAGATAAGAAAGAGAGTAAATTAACACCGTTCACTACACTTTGAAACGATAATAAGCACGTCTGTACTGTATCTTTATTTGAGATCGACTGGGTTACAGAGACTTGGGGTTAGCCAAAAGTAAATAGCTGGAAGGAATCTGTTAGTGTGTATGTCGTGTGTTCTGCATGTGTATTTTGTTTGTGTTTGTGCGTCGTTGACATTTTCTTCAACAGCATGTACCTTGATCAATTCTGTATGAAACCTTTGAGTTTCAAAATTTTACTCTGATGGATATTATATATTCAAAGCGATCGACGGCCGCGTACGCGGGTGCGCCGAGACCAGCGCCGTGTTAGCATTATTTTGCGCCCTAGGCTAGGTAGCCGCCGCCGCCCTACCCTCCGGCGAAAGTTTTTCAATAAATTAAATTTTTTACGAAATGAGCTGCGTTACTTGTTTGCTTCGGACTTTTTTTCTCTGCAAATGATTTTATGATGTCATTAAAATCGATTTTCCGCATGTATTCTGTCTCAATACAGCGTTGCCAGATTGGGCGATTTATCGCCATTTGGGCTACCTTGGCATCAAAAAGGCGACTAGAAATATCAGGGAAGTCGCCTGTCGCCCAATTGGGCTATCTAACTTGATTGCCGGCGATTATGGGCTTCTTCTGTTTTTAAGATTTTTATTTTTTTTTTAAGCTAATATTTTATCTTTGTCCAGTTGGTTTTGTTGGAAAACTTGAAGCGAATTTGTGACCAAATATGATTCTTCCATATTTGTTCATACGGATGCGCCTTATTCCTCCGCCCAGCAGGCGGTCGGGTTTAGAGAGTGTCAACTCTACTGCAATGTATGCTTCTATGGCTCTTAGCTCTACAACCACTCTACAACATATCTGTGTTTCCGCGCCAACTTACTGGTTAGATGGCTTTTTAAAAGGATCGAAAAGAAGTAATCCATTTAGCGGGAAATATAGTTAGGCCATACCCTTATGTAAAACCTACGGTACGATCTACGGGCAGGGGAACGACGATAAGTGTGATAAGGACGTACTGAAACGTTAAGATCCTTTTGCAGAATTTTAAACTATAGAATGGGTAAATACGGAAAATATGAAAAGAAATATAAAAAATCATGGGAAGATTTAGCAATTTTCAAAGGTATAATAGCACTCATTATAAATAAACCCTCCGAGTTTGATATCTAGCTAATCATGGCAAATCATTATAACAATAACCGCAGTATACATGAACGCCCATTAAACATTAACGAGTGTTCATATCACGGCCTCGTCGTTAAAATTAACTGCCGATTTAATGAAAAAACTGATGATTATTCGCCGGTTACGAAAACGGTTAATGTTAATAATGCTAAGCACGCGGCGCCAAGTACGATTAGTACCGTCCATTGTTTCTATAGATTTTGAGCTACACGCAACATTTTTATGTTACGTTCATCATTTCTAGGGTGGCTGTGCCAGAACACTGATAATAGTTGTACCCAAAACGCGTACTGCAAATTTTGCGCAACTCCGTTACGTGCGCAGAAAACCGACCTCGAAAAACACAGCAATACAAAGGTGCATCGCAATAATGCCTCCAAACTGGTCAAACAGAAAACGCTCGAGAGCTGCCGTATCGCTGTTGTTTGTGAAGAAAATAAAAGGATCGATCTCAAATTGGCCGTGTATGTCGCAACTCATAGTGCAGTTCGCAGCATTGACCATTTAAACGACCTACTCGTCGATCTAGGGAAAAAATCAATGCTGGAATCTATGCGTATGCATCGTACTAAATGTTCAAAATTGATTACAAAAGTTATCTCGCCGGTACTGTTGATCGAACTTGTCAAGGACATAGGCGATCACTCGTTCTCCCTAATCGTCGATGAATCTACAGACGTGTCAACGCAAAAATACATGGCCGTCTGCGTACGATATTTCAGTTCAAGCAAGCTTGATATAGTAACAGAGTTTTTGGGCATAATTCAAGTCATTGAGACCACTGCTATTGCGCTCTACGACCGTCTCACGGAATACTTAAATAATATTAAGTTGCCGATCAAAAATTTGATCGGAATAGGAACGGATGGGGCGAGTAATTTATGTGGTAAAAATCACTCGCTCTACACACTGCTTAAAGAACGCGTGCCGTTGCCGCATCTTCAGGCCGTTCGATGTGTCTGCCATTCTCTACATTTGTGTAGCTCGAAAGCGTCGGAGGTGTTACCGTCTTCTCTTGAGTTTCTGGTACGCGAAAGCAGGAATTGGTTTGCCAATAGTGCACTGAGACGTGCACATTATGCCGATTTATATAATTTGATTAATGACAACAACAAGGCATTTCTAAATCTGATTCAACTATCAGCGACTCGATGGCTAGCGTGGGAAGGAACCGTGAAACGCATATCATACCAATGGCTGGAATTAAAAACGCACTTCGAGACGGTTGCAATCAGTCAAGATAAATGTTATACTGCAAGGACGCTAAGCAGCATGTACAAAGATCCCGCTAACCACCTATATTTGATATTTCTGAAGTCTGTGCTACATGACGTAAATGGGGCAAATATCTTGTTCCAAAGTACGCAAGTAGATGTAACAAAACTGTACGAAACGCTCTCAACGCTCGTTTTATCCATTGCGAGTCGCATAATCAGGCCCATATTTATAGTAAAGGCGGGAAAACAAATCGAACGTATTCAAGAAGCATTGCAAAACGAGTTAGCTTTGCAACCAGCAAATGCAGTCGATTTTGGCATAGAATTCGCAAATACTGCTGTTGCTTACAATTTGAGGTCGGAGCAGTTAGACGAGATCAAATCCAGATGCCGGCAATATTTGATTGTACTATTGACTGAACTACTGAAACGCTTTCCAGACAGCATGTCGGTTCTGAAATCATCGACAAAGATGTGCCCGAGCATAGTATTGAACACTGCAAAAAAGTTGATGATCACAGATTTGCCTATTCATTTACTCGATAATTCGGTAGATATTTCAGAGATCGAGAATCAATTACGAAAGATTCCTTTCGTGGATTGGTCGGAAATTTTCAGAGATGCAGAACGAGTGATGTCAAGCGCATCGATTTTTTGGTCAAACGTGTTCGCTCATAAAACTGCGGGAGGTACTCAGCCTTTCAAAGAGCTAGCGCAATTCGCTCTGAAAATTCTCGCAATGCCTCTTAGCAATGCAGTAGTGGAGAGAGTATTCTCAATTATGAATGCTACAAAGACTAGACCTCGGAATAAAATGAGCTTCCCTACGCTTGATGCGATTTTAAGAATACGTACTCACATGCACACGACAAAAAGTTGCTGCAAATCTTTTATCCCTTCACCGATGATGTACGAACTGTTCACATCAAAAATGTACGATGCGAAAATGCCTCGCACTGAAGAGGGTCAAGGCGGTTCGGCGGAAAGCAACTCAGCTGATAACTTAACTGACGTGCTCACATTATTTGCTGACGATTTGTATGGGGACGAAGCTTAGGAGCACGTAACATACAAACGGATGGTAACAAATTATGTTCCCCATTCTCTCTAAAACTTTTGATCTCTTGGATAAAAGCCAATTAGGTTTTTATATGTTTATCCATTTTGAATTGTATCTGAATTTGATTATTCTTCTTATGTTATCAATTTAGGAAAAATAGGAAACGTGCCGATTTTTCCATCGAAGTTCAACATGCTGCCGTCCATGATTGAAGACTGAAAGTTTATACGATGAATAGTTTTACTTGAGTCAAGATGAAAATAATAGAAAAGCGAAGAGCCAAAGTTATAACTTATATGATGAAGTAAATTAGTTCCTACAGTTTTGTTTTTAGTCAAGATTATAGAATAGTGAAAAAAAAAGCTTTGACATAAGTTATGAAGATGAGAAAAAGAAGTTTCGATAGTTCTGTTTAAACACGCCAATTAAACGAAAGTATGCGTCCGTTACAATAAATCTGAGTTTCCCTTATTCCTTTGTAATAAATAAATGTCCACTATTATTTTTGAAAATCAACAGTTTGGTTACGAGAATTAAGATAAGTTTGATTCTCGCGCTGCGGGCGCTGCAATGGCGACTTTGGGCTACTCGGTGAGGGAATTCCGGCGACTGCGCTCTGTAACCATCTGGCAACGCTGTCTCAATATGAAGAAGTGAAAGAGCATTGAACTTGGCCACACGTGATTTTGCCGCCTCTGAAATATTGTCGCCCTAGGCTTCAGCCTAGTTAGCCTGTGCCTAAACACGGCGCTGGCCGAGACCGAGGCTTGTTCGCTTATAGGGTAGACGTACCATTTGTGACCACTGTACCGTTTGTGGCCATGCTTGACTAATGCTTCCCTCCCTTCTGGCAGTATAAATCTATTCAATTATTGAATTAATTACGAAAACATATCCTACAGCAAATATTAAAGCCAACTTTTCCAGTACTTGATTGTTTAAAAGTGAAGTTTTTAATTATCAGAGCTGTTAAAATAGTTTTGTACCGATTGTGGCCAGGCCTTGATTTATATGGTAATGGGTATGGCCACAAATGGAGCAACTGATGGCCACAAACGGTCCTAAGGTGGCCAAAAACGGTACGTCTACCCTATATGGGGAGGCTCTTGTACGGTTGAACTCATAAAATCCATTAATTTCCGGAATTATTCATTTCATTCCATACTGAATACTCGACGTGAAACAACCAAAATGTGCATATAGATATAAATACTTAACTAAAATTTTAAACATATCCTAAATTCGAAACTGAAACTACTAACCGTCAAAAATAAGTTGTAGGTAAATGTAATGTACTTTTTTTATTCCATCAGATGGAATAGTCATAGTATTATTGAATCAATTACGTACTAAATTAATAAACTAAAAATTACCCAATCATAAACCTTGGAACTATTGTAACGTCCTGGATTGCTGGACTTTATTCACCGAATTATTTTCCCTTCGTCTTCTCGTTTTTCATCTTTCGTGGTAACTAAAGTGATATTTGGAATGAGGGTAGCTGGATGATGATAAAATGATGGTTGGTATTAATCGTTAAACTTTGTATTTTATTGGAAATATTAAATTCGATGTAGAGTTTATATTAGGTTAATTGTGAATAATAATGAGGAGAATGCAAGCACGACGCGTAATTAATAGGTCCGAGGATCGATTCCCAGTCTGGACAATTCATTTTTTCTCAAATTTCATGTTAACCATCATCGATATAAATTTTTTCTTCCATCCTATGCCATACAAAAGTTGATTGACAAATGTCTTGTGACGTCACAGACATATATGTGACATCCTATATATATATAGGATGCTGTAATAGATAAATGATGGCTGACTCAATTCATGTGGCTGTGGATTTCATAAATAATTCTCATAAGAATAAAAATTGGAAACACAATCTCCTGTATTCCCCCCTCTTGAAATCGTTTTCCTTAGTGAACGATAACATTTTATGTAATTATATGGATTTTCATTAACAATTATACGCATTTTTGTTTTCTATGACTCACTGATAATTATTAATGTTCCCCGAATTTATTTCACCCTCAATTTCGTATGTTTCATGTCATTTCGCGGATGAAATTCGTGCGAACTTCGAAATTTACGAGTCGCGAAAACTGGCAATTTTTTCTATTCATCTAAAAATCCTTCCCAAAAAATTGTGACGTGTAGAAATTTGCTTAAATCAATTTCTTCTCGCAGTATGTATTTCAAAAGCATCAACAAATCATTCTGACTGATTGATTTGTACCTGAACATCTTACACCATCAATCTCGTTTATGACTGAATTTTCCCAAATTTTTGACTCCACGCCATCTTGTAAATCACTTGAATTTTATACTTGTTATCTTGATAATTTACTTCGATTGGCTTTCATATTTTTCCATTGGCAGTCGTGTTTAATCACTCAAATGTTTTTTTGTTTCATATGTATTTCAAATGGGAAATACAAACAGCCATGAAGGGACCCCTTAATTAGGCCCACAAGCCTCAGATTTTGACACATAATACCGTCATTTGAAAGGGTCGCCAGAGAAATTACAAAATTGTTTTTTTGTCAGGTCACTGTGATAGGTATACTGTAACGTATACGGCGCAATTGGGGTAGCCGTACAAGTTCATACAGGCACGCGGTTGGAGCAGCGAGCTACGCCGGCACCATCTAGTAGTACCTGAACGCACTAACACGCTGCGTCGCCAGGTATTGCACCATGTTGCGCAATACCTTGCCTACAAAACGGGAGACCACCGAGGACGATCACCGCACTCGTGCTGAAGCAGCCGAACGAGTCACTTGTAGTAGCTATTAAGGGTCTTTGAGCGACTGTTTTTTTTACCGACAGAGTAAGCATTTTCGGCCAGTCTTCACGACCGCTATTTAGTCCACGGATTACGTCTCTATCGGTCCACTAATCACTCTAGGGTTTTGTAGGAATAATCCTTAGATTATCAGCTAGTGCGGGCTGGTTACCGGAGATTAAACGAATGTAATTTCGATTAATCATTGATTTATTCATACGAAGCTGTGAAATCAGCTAACACTAATGCATCGCCAATACACAGACAGTGTGAAATAATAACATTATTTTCTGCACTTTTGATGAAAAATCGGTGTTGAAATAGGCCAGTGCCGGCAAGTTATGAATTTTCCGTATGTGGTGGATTTGGCAGGGGCGGGGGGGGGGGGGGGGGGGGGGGGGGGTAACAATTTTTTCAGTTTTCAGATTTTTTATTCAGTCATAGCGAAAGTAGCTCTCCTAATAGAATTTTTACTGATGATATCATTTACAAGCTCATTTGTGTCCAAGTCTTCCGTCACTTTTCAGCGGACCCGTAATACAGCGATGCTGTTGAGCCTTTTTTGTGTTATAGTCGATCTCGGATACGTCTTCAGTCTATTTTGATTTGCAGTGATCGAATTCCGTGTATGGAAAATCCACACACGGAACATCTCGAGTGTGGTTGTCTCCACACCAACCACACAATACTTGCCGGCCATGAAATAGGCAGCCCGCAGTGTAGGTTGCCATTATCAATCTTTCGATATTATTCCGAAGTAGATTATAGGAGCAGGAGCGGTGTAATCCGTGGACTAAAATTCGAAGTGACAGCCAGCGTCGACACAAACACATGCAGAAACTGTTGTATAAAAGTAGTTATTGCTTCCTCCGTGCGCTTTCTGGGATATCAGCGCCATTCCGTTTCAAGATATTTTACTCATTTTTCAGTGGAGCTCAAACTCGTCACTAATGAAAACTGTTATTCAGAAGAAATATTTTGTAAAATATAATTTATATCGTCAATTTTTTTCATGATTTTTGAATCTGTATTATGCTGCCCATCCGCACAATTGATGCCGAAGTGTAGAAAAAAATGAGGACCCGAATATGTATACACATGATTTTACAAATAGATTGAGCGCCTCTACTCCGAGGCTCCGCCCATACCAAGTTCTCGGGCTCGATGCTAGAGGCGCCGTAGACGCTATATTATTTCAACAGGGTTCTCAATTTGCACGCCAATGGCGCGTTTCGGATGAGAAGTTGTCAGCGCTCGCTCAAAGGCCCTTAAAGACGTTCGAGTTAATGAAAGCAAACGATTAAGCAGTAGATTCATAGCATAGGGGGTAGTTGAGCTAAAGCAGCCGTACCGTTAGCAGTACAAATAGTCGTAGCAAAAAAAAAATCACAAAATTACCACAAATTACCAGAAATCAATTTAAAAAAAAAGCCGTTAACAGAACACAGCATACCAAAGCCAGGTTACAAATCAAAATAAAGAAAAATAAAAGGAATAGAAATTCAACAATAGAAGAAAACCAGAACAGAATCAAATATAAATTATGGAAGATCAGACAAAAAATACGGAATAGGCATCAAAAGTAGTATACTCGGAGGGGGAAATAACTCGTTAAATTGATGTGTCACTAGCCTGTGAATTAATTCTGATTAACTTGAATTATTGGGAATTAACTAAAAAATGATTGCAATAATGAGAATTGACTGAGAAATGACTGAAATAACGGAATTAATGACAATTAACTGAATTAATGAGAATTAACTGAATTAATGAGAATTAACTGAATTAATGTGAATTAACTGAATTAATGTGAATTAACTGAAAAATAATTGCAATAATGAGAATTGACTGAAAAATCACTGAAATAATGGGAAATTCAGTGAGAAATAACTGAATTAATGAGAATTAACTGCGAAATAACTGAAATAACGGAATTAATGACAATTAACTGAATTAATGAGAATTACAGGGCTCATAGTTAGTCACTTTTCTCACTATTAGTCACTTTTTTTTTCAAAAGTCACTTTTTGGTCACCTAAATAGCAAAGGTCACTTTTTCGAACTATTCTGGGTTTAAAAAGCATTTATTTACTTTATTTTTTTCATTCATCCCACGATTAGCTTGTATTCAGGAACAGACAGTAAACTTAGTTACCGATCGTAGTCTGGGCGCTGATCTGTAATATCGACTATCTTTGAATCGTGGGTTCTGTATATACGCCGCGCGCATAAATATATACATAACCTCAAATTCGCGGCATATCCCCGTACAATTAATCTAGATAAGATAATCACCGTTCCTCATTTCAAACTGTGAATCCGGAAATACATATACCGTGAGTATTCGTATATGCGGGTCAGTTGGATCCGCCCGATCCAGAATTTGGCGTTTCGGCACTGCCTTTCCGCCGTTCCTTGTTCACGCTGGTTGCCTTCCGCTTTGACAGGTAGGCAAAGCGCGCGGAGTACGATTTTATGGTTAGATTGCGGTTAGGATTTTCAGTATGAAAAAATTGTTCCGATAATCTGTCCATTATTATTCGACGAATAAATAATACTTTTAAAACGATTCAATGCAATTCAGAAGAATTTGTTTTTATTTGTTCATCAGTTATCAGTTACACTGATTAATAATAATTCCCATCGAAATGTAATAGTAATAAAATTATTGTTCGTTCGTCAAAAATCTTGAAAGTTGTTTTCATTTGTGGCTAAATACATTAATTTGCAACCTAAATGTAATTCACTCTCTGTTAAGGGTGTAGTCTAGTTGAGAGTCCCAAAAAAAAGCGTATTTTTGTTAATTTTTTGTGAGCATGCTAGGAAAGATATCAATATGAAAGTTGTTGGGTGTGATTATTAAGGTCTTGAACTACGAAAAAAAAATTTTTTTCATTAACTTAGACCATTTTTATACATGTGATTCGTGGAAGAACGCGAGCCCTCGATTTCAACGCAAGTTGGTAGCCACACGCTAACTCGGGAACGGCTTGCCTGAATCCAAAAAAATAAAGCTTTTCAGATTCGGTATGCCAGTGGCTACAGATTAACCTACGGATATGAATTTTCAACGAATTTTGTAGATTTGGTTTAAAAAAATCCAAAAATTCGAAAAAAAGTCGTTTTTTTCCGCTGTTTTTCGTGAATTTAATAGAGTGAAAATAATTATTTTGACTTGATCGTAGGTCATTCTGTGACTCTACAAGTGTAGAATATGTGGTTAAAATTTCAGAAGGATTGGTCAACTGGTTTCGGAGAAATCGTGTGGCGCGCATATGAAAACGTCGTTTTCACGGGCGGAATCGTAACTCCGAAAGGAAGAAAGCTAGAATAAAAAAAAAATGTTCCTTAAAGTACATGTTATTGGCTAAAGAAGTACATAGGGTTTTATTTTTTGATCAGTTTTTGCAAAAATGGTACAAGTTTTCAGAAATGTTCACGTTTTCGACGTAAAAATCTGCAGTGAATTGTTGATAAAAAAAAAAGTTTTCATTGAATCCAAAAACGGCTATGTACTTCTTTAGATAATATGATTGTGAAGCTATAGTCAAAATTTGAAAGCAATCCATTGCGTGGTTTTCGAGTAGCGTTTCCGCCCAGTTTGAAAAATTTAGTTTCGAGAAAAATGCGTTTAAAGTTATATAAGTATTATTTTCAAAAATTTTGATTTACCTCTAACCTGCGATGCCTGCCCCGTACATTTGGCCATGTAAATTGGTACTCTCTTCCTCCTCCTCCTCCTTCCTGGCTGATTTCAAGTCCAATCGAGCCTTTTTTGCGGCATCGGTGAGCGATAGCTCGGATAATTTAATTCGGCGTTCGTCTGCTTCTACGCAGAAATTGTAGCAATTCGGTCCTATTTTCATCCCCAAATTTTGCATAAGGCGCATGATACTTGACAGACCATCGTTGTAGATACCTACTGCAATGTACACAAGTGAGAAGATCGTCACTACTCAACTCTTTATAAACAGGAGTAATTGCTGTAAGAACTTCTTTAGATAGAGGTGCCTTGTGTATGTATTCTACATCTCCAGTAGCTTTTGCCTTCTGCCACGAACACCATGATTTCTCGCCGTTTGGGCACTTATCATGTTTTGGTTCACTGTCTGTCGAAAGTTTGTGGTCTAGCGTTGCATAAATATCATTACGCATTTTTTCAACAGAGTCTGGGTTTCTGCGTATTGCTAATCCATAATATTTGGATAACTCGTCGATCAGTTTTCCGGTTAATTTTCCTTTTCCTCCAAGGCCTTTTGTTTGTTTTTTCAAATTACGGAGACGAGTACCCATCCGTTTCTGAATATGGTCGATACACTCCTTTTTCTTTATCGTAACGTTCTCGTAGGGCTGCGCATCGGTAAGACCTTTAAATGTTTTGGAATCTCCGTCTCCTACGTAATTCGGATATACCATACCGTGACAAGATTCCGATCGTTGGAACATTTCGATGACAGCATCTACTTCCATCTTTCCCGCTGAGCCTTCATGGTTAGCTTGACATTCAGTTTTATGAGTTTCAGCCCATTCGTTGTACTCTTCTGTCATTTTTTTTTCTCCAGAATTCGCAAGCCTTACAGTATTTAGACTTTGTCAACACATCGACCACTTTTCCAGTAAACCATCCGATAAGTGAGACAAAACCAAAGAGCGATGAAAAACCACGCTTTCTCCATGAACCATCACCTGACACTGTGATACCATCTTTCTGTCCGTTCTTTTCACTTTTTTCTTTTTCTTCTTGAGCCGCCGTTTTTATGCTTCTTTGGTGAACCTCTTCTGCTCCAACAGCGATTGTCCTTACAACCCTATCGTAAAACGATTGAAAAATCGGGCGAGGCAAGTCCATGAACGCACAAAACTTTGTTATGCCATTTAATCCTATACCCAAGAGTCGCATAGCAAGAATAATTCTGCGGTTAATATCATATCCTTTTTCAATGAAAGAAGAGCTAGGAATGTGTACACTGTCACATTTTTTACAGGATACTACAATTTTGAATCCCAAGCCTCGCATTCCAGATTCCGCAAAGGTAAGCTCTGATTTGCATTTTTTACACACTACGACTTGCGATAACGCGGAAAACACTGTTAAAAAGTTTAGGATTCTGTAACTAAATCCTTCATCAACTTGGAATTCATCGGGGTCAATAGGTAATAACTTTTTTGCTGACGTCCCAACATTTACAATGTTTGGTTTTTCTATCGAGTAACGGTTTCCTGGAGGAGGACGATTTGAAATGCTCCGTTTTTTTGAATTGGAGTTACCTCCCCGTCCGAATTTCTTTTCACTGTATTCTGGTTTTTTATCACTCATTTTATATAGTGTGCCCTTAATATTTATTATTCACTATAAAACAACTCCACTTTGATGAATATTCACACAAGAAATAGAAAGATCAACGATAAAAGCAAATCAAAGCGTCTAAAACTCGGCGTCACTGCTGTATTAGTAAACAAACAAGCAAGCAAGCATCGGAGTGGCACCGCATATGCTCTGAATGCAAACTCCGAGGCGCGGCGGCAAGATTGAAAATTGAACCTGTTACAACTTTTTTTTGACGATGAGACCAATTGGATATTATTTTTATGACCCTAAAGTATTGTTTAAGAAAAAAAAAAAAAAAAACGATTTTTCAACAATTCTAGAGTGGTGTTACCCCTTAACATGCCTCACTAGTGGGGCTAGTTGAGCATAGGTATGGGGCTAGTTGAGCAATGTCTAAAATGGACTCAATGGCTGTGGAGAATGATCTGAATACATAATAAAATTGTTATTAACAAGGAAATATTAATTTATTATGATTATATCTCTGAAATATTTATTTATATTATTATTATATCTCTGATAAAATAAAATTAAATTCTAACAAAAGTAAATGAACTCTAATTAAACTCTAACTATCGCAATCCACACAGACGTAAGTCAGACCAACGCTTGGCACTCTTGAGATTTTCTTTTTATACGTACGCATCCTAGAATGTTATAATAATTATCAATACAATTATCGATATAAATTATTTTAGATAGTACACGTCGCGTACAGTCATCATATGCACAAATTAATAGACTGTTATTAATTTATCAAAGAAAAATTAAATTTTTCACTATTAATATCGCGTTGCTCAACTAGCCCCAAACGAGGCAACGGAATAAAAATTGGGTTATAAACAAATGATAGGAGTTACAAATAAATAACCATTTATAATTGAGAGAGCAATAATTAAGTAATCGTTAAATACTTACGTGATCACAAATAAATGTTTTCATAGGAGTATAATAGACAAATTATAACGACCTATTTTTTTTATTTTGAAGCCGAAAAAAAACAAAGGGTTCTCTTATGTTATTGAAGCACTAACTTGAGCGTTAGCACGGTCTCGTTAAGGATGTTCTCCAGGAAATCGAATTAATGATGAGAATTTAATGAAACTTGGCAAAAGGGTAGCCAAGCATGTAAATAAAGCTAGTTTCAATTTTTGTGTACCTGGGGTACCTGTGAACCAAGATATAAATAATTATATTTATGCTTATTTTGTTATGTTATCAACAGAGCAATCTATCTAGTCATAAGAGACACACACACATCTAGTATGTTTTGTTTATTTTAGTCTATGTTCTTCTTCACGTTGTGGCTTGGCTCACAGACGCTGTTCTGTGTAGCTTACAATAAATACATTTATTAACTTTCACTGACTTCCTTATTACTGCGACTCTACAGGTTATGGGCCCAGAGAGCAAAGTAATGTATTAAAGTGAATATCAAGTGAAAGGAAGTTCCAATAACGTATAATCACGGAAAAATAAAACACGCCAAACCACGCGCAGGACCCAAGCCGGAAAAATGGCGGAAAAGTTCACAACGGACAAGTTCGGAATACATCAATTCGATGGAAATGGGTACGATCACTGGAAATTCAGGATGGAAATAATCCTAGACCAACAGGAAGTCAAAAAATGTATTGAAAGCGAAAATGCAGCACCAGATGATGCATTCAAAAAACTCGACAAAAAATGCAAGTCATTGATAATCCAATGCATATCAAATTCACAATTACAACACGTGAAAGACAAAACAACAGCGTTTCAAATGTGGCGAGCGCTTGAAGCAGTTTTTCAACGAAAAGGTATAGCGAGTCAGCTTTATCTGAGAAGAAAATTATTGACGATGAAACTGAAAGAGAACGAATCTTTCGAAAAACATTGTACAATTTTCGACGAAACTGTACGTGAACTTAAATCTGTCGGAGCAAAAATCGAAGATGTAGACATCGTCTGTCACCTTTTACTCACCTTACCGAAATCGTTTGATCCGATCGTCACTGCGATGGAAACATTGGATCCTGAGAAATTAACTCTCGAGTTCGTGAAAGGAAAACTCTTGGACCAAGAAATGAAAAGGATGAACCAAAATGACGAGAATGGCTCAGCAGATACCTCTGCAGCTTTCTACAGTCATCAGAAGAAAGGTTACCAGAAGAAACAGTATGTACCGAGAAATGACGATAAACAGAAACAGTATGTACAGAGATACGACGAGAAACAACCAAATCCAAATCAATGGAGAGGACCAGCAACCAAATGTCACAAGTGTGGAAGATATGGACATCACAGATCAGACTGCAGGAGTCAGAACCAGAGATATGCCAATCACACTGATCTCTACGAGTCTGATGACAACAGTGATGAAGAGGACGAGGATCACGTCGCCTTCTCAACGCAAGCTCAGGCTTTATCGACAGCACGACAACACTATCTGAAGGACAACAACAGAGTGAAATGGTACATCGATTCTGCTGCTACAGATCACATGGTGAATGATCTTCAATATCTGAAAGATGTACGAGAGCTGGAAAAACCCATCAAGGTTTGCGTAGCTAAGTCCAAAGAATATTTAAGTACAAACAAGATAGGTGACATTAAAGTTCAGCTAACTGCTGATAAGAAATGTAAATCAGCTGATATCAAAGATGTCTTGTACCTTAAAGATTTAAGACATAACTTACTTTCAGTTCAGCGACTAGTTCAATCTGGAATTAAAGTCATTTTTGAGAGTGATCGAGCAATTATTGAAAAAGGTTCTAAGCAAATAGCTTTCGGAAAAAGAGTAAACAATTTGTATGAAATTGAGTTTGAAATACTCAGGGAAGTAGAAGCTAACGTATGTAATAGCACACAGTCCGCCGATCTCTGGCATAAACGCTTAGGTCATTTGAGTTGTAGAAACTTGAAGAAGCTATCCAACAACATGGTCGAAGGACTAGATGTTGAAAACATTGACACAAGTAACATATGTGAAATCTGTATAGAGAGTAAGATAACTAAACTACCTTTCAATAAGAAGAGAGATAGTCAAACTGAAAGACCACTAGAACTTATTCATAGTGATGTCTGTGGACCAGTAAAACCATCAACTTACGATAACAAAAGATTTTTCGTAACGTTTATGGATGATTATACACATTTTGCTGTTGTTTATTTGATAAAACATAAAAGTGAAGTCTTTGAATGTTTTAGGATATTTGAAGCTAGCGTAACTGCACATTTTGGTACCAGTTTGTCGGCGCTATGTTGTGACAACGGAGGAGAGTATTTTTCAAAAGAATTTGAAAATTTTTGCATAGCCAAGGGAATTCAAGTACAGAATACCATTCCCTATACTCCTGAGCTAAATGGAGTAGCCGAAAGACTTAATAGAACATTGTTAGAGAAAAGTCGAGCAATGATCGCCGAGTCTAAACTGGAGAAGGAAATGTGGGGAGAAGCCATACTCTGCGCGACGTACCTGTTGAACAGAAGTCCAACATCAGCTCTTAAGGTCAAGGCAACACCAGCTGAGATGTTCTACGAAAGAAAACCGAATTTAAAAAATTTAAGGATATTCGGCTGTGTCGTATATCGTCACATCCCAAAAGAAAAAGTTAAAGGGAAATTTG
Source organism: Rhogogaster chlorosoma (assembly GCA_944452935.1). NCBI lineage: Eukaryota > Metazoa > Arthropoda > Insecta > Hymenoptera > Tenthredinidae > Rhogogaster > Rhogogaster chlorosoma. Next base: position 10,547,138 of record OX101802.1, read on the forward strand.
ATCCTCGAGGTGACGCTAATATAATGGTTGGATATACACATAATGGATATCGACTGTGGAATCCAACAACAAGGAAAATTATCAGGGCCAGAGATGTGAAGTTCATTGAAGATAAAAATATCTCAAACCTACATGAAAAAGATAAGAAAGAAAAAGAAATCGAAATGGACTTCGAAGGAGAAGAGAATGACAAAGAAATACAAGAAACGAATCTACAGGACGAGACAGAAGAAGAAATAGAATCAGAGAGGAATGAAGTAGTGGAACGGATCGATCCAAATCAACAACCCGACAGAAATGAGGAGGCTTCTGTAAGACAAAGTCAACGAGCGAAAAGAGTACCTTCACATCTTGCAGATTATGAGGTGGATCATCTGGCATGCAGTGTCGAATCATTCATTGATGAAGTACCACAAAGTCTTGAAGACGCAAAATCCAGACCAGATTACAAATATTGGAAAGAAGCAATTGATAATGAAATCAATGCTCTGGAACGCAATCAGACATGGACACTAGTTAAAAGGGAGAAAAATACCAGACTAATCGACAGTAAATGGGTATTTAAAATCAAAAGAGATGGAAACGGAGAACCAATCAAATTCAAAGCTAGACTAGTAGCACGAGGATTTATGCAAATCGAAGGTTTTGATTACGAAGAAACCTACGCACCAGTTGCTAGACTAACCACGATTAGAATATTGCTTGCTATCATAAATTACAGGAATCTGCAAGTTCATCAAATGGATGTAAAGTCAGCTTTTCTACATGGAAGTATTGACGAGAATATTTACATGAAACAACCGGAAGGATTAGAAGGAAACAACGATCTTGTATGCAAATTAAATAAATCACTATACGGATTGAAACAGGCACCGTTCTGCTGGAATAAAACCTTCGATGAATTCATAAAAGGACAGAAACTAAGACAATCGAAATATGATCCTTGTCTTTATACGAAATCTACTGAGGGAAAAACTACTTACCTCATCCTCTACGTTGACGACATGATAATAGCTGGAGATGACAAAGAAGAAATTGAAAACCTGAAAAACAATCTGAAAAGAAAATTTGAAATGCAAGATATGGGAGACTTAAAACATTTTCTAGGAATAAACATAAGAAGAAATAAAGAAGGGCTTTATTTGAATCAAAACAACTATTTACAGGCGCTGCTTAAACGATTTGAAATGCTTGAGTGCAAAGAATCAAAAACACCAATGGATAAAACGCCGATGGATCCAACGTCGATCAAGCTAGGAAGCGAAGCATCATCGCCTACTGTAATCAAGCCTATACGAGAATTAATAGGCTGTCTGATGTATGTAATGCTAGCTACACGTCCGGATCTAAGCGCATCCGTAAATATATGCAGTCGTCAACAGAGTAATCCTACTGAAGAACTCTGGAAAAATCTGAAAAGAATTTTAAAATACAGTAGACTCTAGCTATATGGCCAAGCGATGGGGCTAAAGGGGAGGAAAATTCTCGGAAATGGCCTTTTACGAAGAGCTCCCACCACGCTTGCCGGAGCGGCGTGCTACACGCAGTGGGGGGAACTATGCGTGCGCGGAGGACTGTGGTGGGAGACGGCATGTTTGTGTGCGTGCGCGTCCGTGTGAAGGAGAGGTCGCCCGTGTGGCCATATAGCAAATGGCCATATAGCTAGAGTCTACTGTACATAAAAGGAACACTCAACTACGAATTGTTCTTTGACAAAGCTAACGATGTAAAACTTATCGGTTATGCAGACTCTGATTGGGCTGGAGACTTGAGTGATAGAAAATCAACCTCAGGATTTCTTTTTAAAGTATTCGGCGCAACAGTATGTTGGAGCACCAAGAAGCAAGCAACAGTAGCAGTGTCTTCAACTGAAGCGGAATATGTATCACTTGCTGAAGCAGCACGAGAAGGGATTTGGCTATCAAATGTGCTTGAGGACTTTGGTTATGCAAAAACAATGTTTACCATCTTTGAGGACAATCAGTCAAGTATTAACTTAACAAAGAAATGGGAACATAAAAGACTTAAACATATTGATGTTAAATTCAATCTGATACGCAATCTGGTAAAAGAGAAACTGGTGTCAGTTGAATATATAGGCACTAAGGAACAGGTCGCTGACATTTTGACCAAAAACTTGACTGGTGAACAATTCACCAAACATAGATACAATCTAGGATTAAGACAAATAAAGTGAGTTCATTCATAAGAATTAAAAAAAAAATAAAAATAAGTTTAATAATTAAGATTGAAATAAAGTACTTACCTAATATACTTAGTTCTACTAGATGGTAAGGCATAGATTGAGGAGGGATGTTATGTTATCAACAGAGCAATCTATCTAGTCATAAGAGACACACACACATCTAGTATGTTTTGTTTATTTTAGTCTATGTTCTTCTTCACGTTGTGGCTTGGCTCACAGACGCTGTTCTGTGTAGCTTACAATAAATACATTTATTAACTTTCACTGACTTCCTTATTACTGCGACTCTACATATTTTACATGGGCTCTTACGGGAAACAGTTACATTTCTGTATTCATTCAGTCATAACTTTTTAATTGACGATGAGAATTGGTTATAAGTATGCACGTTCGAAAGAGTAAGAACTGAGGATTATTTTCCGCCCTTAAAAATATTCCAAGGATACCTATGAAAGATGTATACAAGCAATAAACATGAAAAAATATGCATGAGCTCACGAAGCGTAGGCAACGTCGCAGGTTATAAACCGCTGAAAGCAGGAATGCGCGCGTACGTTAAGCGACATTGAAAATTGCTAGTCTGATTTGACTGCGTTGACATATATATATATACTATTTAATGGAATAAGGAGCATATAAAATTCGTTTTTTTATGTTGAAAAAATATTTATTATTCAACTCGAAATAGACTAGATTTTGACTAGTTTCTCTAATCACATACATTAAACATGTAATACAGTAAACAATTAAAATATATTTGAAATCTATCAACTAATAATAACACAGTCATTTTTATATATTGCTCAGCAATTTGAACATATTTTAAAATATAGTTTTTTAAAGTATTAATGCTTTGGTTTTTTGAAATGAGTACAAAGCTTTTCTATCACGCTATCTTTCATTGTAACACGAACAGTACCATTCTCATCGGCACCTAACAATTGAATCAAACCATTTTTACCATCATGTTTGAAAGCGTCTACAATCATTTCTAAAGTAATGTCAGCAGCTATGATTTTTCTTCTAATATGTAATGATAAAACGCTATTCAATACCTGTAAATTTTTCAAATTCGATGCACATTTCTGCGAAAGTTTGATCTTATTTATAGCATCATCCCACTTCAAACAAGATATTTGTTGATTTTCAATTTCGCGACAACTTGATCAAGCATGCAAACGTCACCAAGGGCATCATGTGCATTAAATCCTTCAATTTTCAAATGTTGAGCAAGATATTCTAATTTATTTTGACCAGATTTTTTAAATCCTGTAACTGATTTTATAGCAGGTATAGTATCAACAAATCCATGAATAATCGATGCGAAGTACTTATTCATGAAAGTTTTTTCAATGGCCCGTAACAATTTTGGGTAGTCAAAAGAATAATTGTGCGCTGCTAAAACGCATTTTTTCTTAAAAATACATAAAAATTGGTATAAACTCATCATAGCTTCTTGTAAACTAACTGTATGTACAGACTTCCCATGTAACTCTAAAGTCCCATTAGTGAATCTCAGTCCATGTATTGCACTGGATTTATCTGAAATTTTTTGACTAGGCTTTATACAAGATGAGTTTTCTCCGGGTCCAAACGAGGAGGAGCTTATCACCGCCGATGCTCCGCCCACTTTATCCCACTTTATCCGCTTTATCCCACTGCTATCAAAATCTAACTTTACATCAAGCTGTCGATACCTTGTCTGGTCTAGTAAGGTATTGTTGACTGTCAAAAGTCCTAATCTGCTCATTGTTTTCATTCGACAGTCAACAATACTTTACTCGACCAAGCAAAGTATCGACAGCTTGATGTAAAGTTGGATTTTGATAATAGTGGGATAAAGCGAATAAAGTGTAATAAAGTGGGATAAAGAGGGCGGAGCATTGGCAGTGATAAGCTCCTCCTCATTTGGACCCGGAGAAAACTCACCCTGTATAAATAGAAAACTCATACTCGTCATATTTCACTGCTATTTGAAGAATATCTAATATCTATCTAATATTGCTATGGAGACTTCCTGTCTCTAAATCGAAAAAAACAATGATTGTCTCTGAAGTTTGATCTATACTTGCTGTTGTAATATCATCAAATAGAGAATTGAGAAATGTAATATTTGACTCATAAGTATTACCTTCCAAAGATTCTTTTTTATTGCGAAGTTCGCTTTTTTGTTGTTTTAAAAATAATCTACGACGTTTAAATGTCGATGTAGTAACTTTACTGTATCTACGGAAGCCGGGTTGGCTCACTATGGGTCTTGCAGGCAAGTGGCGTTCCACGCGGCAATTTTAAACATGAGCACGAGTTCACCCGGCCACTTACAACTTGTGCACAAGTGCACATGTGTGTACGTGCGAGGGGAAATGTAGATTTCTATTTCAGCGAACCGGGACAATTGAACTTGTCAAATTAAAATAAACTGTTTGCTGTCGGAAACTTGAGCGTTGTTATTGTGAGGTTAATATGTTCACAGTTTTAATATGTTTACAGGTTATTATTATTTGATATAACCATCTGAAGAAATATTTACAATGTTGAAAACATTAATCAAACAATATTTCTTTGAAAATTACACAATTTTAGAAATTCGTGAAATGTTGTTAAAAAAAAATGGAATTGTTAAATCGATAAGTACCATTAAGCGAATATTAGCTTCTTTGGGACTCAAAAGGAAAAATTTCAAGGAGTCTGATATAAGAGATATAGTTGCTGCCGTAATTGAAGAAGTTCATTCGTGTGGGTACAATTTAGGGTACAGGAGTTTATGGAATAAACTAAAAACGCAATACAATCTTAAGGTAAAAAGAGATACTGTATACGAAATCCTAAAGATTGTGGATCCAGTTGGAGTAGCTAATCGATTTGGGAATAAATTACGTCGAAGACAATATTTAAGCCCAGGTCCAAATTTTATTTGGCACCTAGATGGTTACGACAAATTAAAACAATTCGGTTTCGCTATACACGGTTGCATAGATGGATATTCAAGAAAAATTCAATGGTTAGAGGTAGCGACAACGAATAACGATCCGGCTGTTACAGCTCATTATTTTCTAAAAACTGTGAAAGAACTGAAATTCTTACCAACAATTATCAGGTGTGACAAAGGTTCTGAGAATAACGTGATAGGTCTTCTTCAAAATTGCTTACGAAGTAAACACGCTGATAAGCTTGCTGGAAAAGGAAGTTTCATTCAAGGAAAAAGTGTGCACAACCAACGTATTGAATCATACTGGGGACGAATGCGTCAGCACACTGTGGACTTTTACATTCAATTATTCAAAAGTATGCAATTTAAAGGTTTATTCAATGGAAGTAATTTTCACATAAAATGTCTGCAATTTTCTTTTGGCCCGTTATTGAAACACGATTTAGACTATAATAGAAAATTGTGGAATGAACACCGCATTCGAAAGCAAGCAGCTCGAAATCTTGTTGCTGGACGGCCAAATGCGTTATTTGACTTACCTCATATGCATCGGTGCAGAAATTATAAAAAAGCAGTCAGCGAGAACACAATTCAAAAATTAATGGATAAATTTACAACTAAACCTCAATTATTTCACCCATTAATAAAAGAGTTGGTAGAGTTATTGATACCAAATGTTGAAACCCCAACAAATCCTTCTGAAGCATTGAATTTATATAAAAATATATTAGCAGTGTATGCAGCACATCGGACAGTAAATTGAAAAGGCATGACACGCATGTGTCATATATAATATAATGATTCTATTTACTTTAAATACTTGTGGTTTCTCTTTCTCAAGACAGTCTCAAAAAAATATTTAATATAAAAGTAAAATAATTTAATGCATCAAATTAGTGTATACTGAATAGGTTGAATAAAAATATTTTATGTTTGAAGATGAAATTTAATGTAATAAAAAAATTTGTACCAAAATTTTCAACCCTTACACTTGTATTTATTATTTGCTTATTCGATACACTTTTAAATACATATCACATATATATACATATATATATGGTTTTTTAACAGCTATCTCATATTACTGAACCTTAAATAAAAAGTATATTTAGTTTTAATATTGCAAAAAGTAATTACTTTCAGTTTATCGTACTATATCGATAGGTATGGCAATATATCACAATTTGTGTTTCCTGCAAGTCTTACATAGCGCTACGTCATAGAAAAAATAGAATCTTTCAACAAATTTGGTTCTCTTTAAAAATTTTAAACTTATGCATACTGTTAAATAAGCCGTCGTATCATATCAAATCCAGACTGATTTAATTCCCTTTTCATATCTTTAAATTTATAATTCGTCATCCTCTACATAAAGCCGTTTGAATAGTTGAACCAGAACTGCCGCATTAGGTCTTTTCACTGGATCATGCTCGAAACATCTTATTAAAGTATGTTGTATTGTAACTGGTACTCCTTCCAAACATGGCTGTTTTTGTTTTTCGACAACTTTTTTAAAATTAGGTATAGAGTATGTTGGCCAAACATTCCAAACTTTTTTTTCCGTAAATAGTTCAACCAGACAACATGCTAATGACCAAACATCGGCGGATGTATTGCCTTGTACACGATTAATCAAAATTTCCGGTGGCATATATAAAGGAGTGCCATGAAAATATTGACCTACCGTAGTTTCTAAAGCTGACGACCCGTCACATAGTTTACTCAGACCAAAATCACAGATTTTAATCATTAAAAATTTATTAATTAAAATATTATCAGGCTTAAGATCTTTATGGAGAACACAGGGATTAAAATCATGTAGAAAACTTATTGCCTTACAGATTTGCAATGCAATAAAATAGTTTGCATTTTTTTTCGTTTCGTAATTTAATTTTTCATCTCTGTTTGAAATAAAATATCCTAAGTTCGTACTTTTGAAGTATTCCATTACGATGTAATAATATGATCCTGTCAAACTCACACCCATTATTGAAATCAAATTGGGATGACGAATTTTATCCATTACATTGATTTCTCGATAAATATATTTTGGTTCTTCAGACGATTTTATCTTCTTAACTGCAACTTCTGAATTATTCCATGTTGATAAAATTACACAGCCAAACGCTCCGCGACCCAAAACTATGTCAGTGAACTTGATGTCTTCTTCTTTGATCATAGGTATTGAAAATCTTAATTCGTTTTCTATGTTATTAGACGATGATGACTCTAAGCTTTTTTCTAAAGATCGTACTATCTTTGGTGAAGTTGGAGGTGGCGAAGAAGTTGACGAAGCGGAAGGCACTCGTGCCTTGGATAGATTAAATTTCAATACTGACCCATAATATACCGTTTTTTCTGGAGTCTTTTTACTGGTGCTACCATGTTCTGAATTTTCTAAAGTTTCCGTTAAATCGACATTTACAGTTATTTCATTCTTAACTGTTGTTGTCAGTAAATATATTTTCAATTGGGAATTTTTCGTTTTCAGTTTATCACTTACATCCCAAAAATCATCATTGTTTCTTTTTCTTGAATTCGTAAATTCTTGAAAAATTTCATCTTGATAATTACCTAATTCGATTACTGACCCGTTCAAAATATCTTTATTGTAAATAAATGAATGATGAAAAATGCGAGGAAATGTAGATTTCTATTTTAGCGAACCGGGACAATTGAACTTGTCAAATTAAAATAAACTGTTTGCTGTCGGAAACTTGAGCGCTGTTATTGTGAGGTTAATATGTTCACAGTTTTTGTTTGTAGTGAATATTATATCTAATATCTATAATAATATTATATCTATATGATCAAAATCATTAAAAGAAATTGACAATGAGTTTTGTCAAAGTAAAAGATATTAAATCATCAGTAAAATTACCGGTCAAAAATAACAAGCTGAAATTACATGTGGTAAAAGCTTATTTTCCCGGAGCTAACGGACTAACGTTTCTCGACAAAGAAGAAAAATGTGGAATTGGTATTGATAATGACGAATTTGATTTGATTCAGGGTGTCAATGAATATGAAGTTTTTTATGCTAATCCTTTGAAAGGTAAGTTGTTTTATTTATTTAAATATAATGATGTTCATCGTAATTTCTTTTTCATCATTCATCATTATTTTCCGGGTTTCGTGATAACAAAAAATAATGTATTATTTGTACAGATAATAATTTCAGTGACGTTAAAAGGAGAAGAATAGACGAAATCATGGGTATTATTAATGACGAAGAAAATAAAAGTCCATCCCAACAGCAATTACAGGATATTCCAGTACGTATGACAACCAAACTAATGTATGGATAATTTTTTGTAGAACATCTTATTAAAATTTCGAAAAGTTGAGCAAAAATAAATAATTAAACTAGACAAGCTGTAAAAAGCATAAAAATATGGCAGTAAGTTGATTACTTCTTTAAAATTTATGGAGAATATAAAAGTTAACTTTGAGTGATAATTTCTATTCGAAAAAAAATTAACAGCAACCATGGTTGACATGTAATAGAATAAAAAACAGAATTAAAAGCTTTCGGAATTGAAATAAAAAATAACAGTCTTCAAACGAGAAGAATGTAATGTTATCAAGAAGTTTATTATGATGTTTATTTATTAAGATTCCTCCAAAGAAAGCCATGAAAACTCTACACGTTGGGTGGAAACACAGAGAAAATTGCAATCAAGCCTACAAACAAATGTTGGTTCCAGTAGGTGGTATAAAAAAAGTAGAGTTGAACCGAAAAACTTCGTATTCTTTTGATGAGATCAAAAAATTATGCATTGATACAATGAAAAATATTTACAATAAAGATATTTTGAACGGGTCAGTAATCGAATTAGGTAATTATCAAGATGAAATTTTTCAAGAATTTACGAATTCAAGAAAAAGAAACAATGATGATTTTTGGGATGTAAGTGATAAACTGAAAACGAAAAATTCCCAATTGAAAATATATTTACTGACAACAACAGTTAAGAATGAAATAACTGTAAATGTCGATTTAACGGAAACTTTAGAAAATTCAGAACATGGTAGCACCAGTAAAAAGACTCCAGAAAAAACGGTATATTATGGGTCAGTATTGAAATTTAATCTATCCAAGGCACGAGTGCCTTCCGCTTCGTCAACTTCTTCGCCACCTCCAACTTCACCAAAGATAGTACGATCTTTAGAAAAAAGCTTAGAGTCATCATCGTCTAATAACATAGAAAACGAATTAAGATTTTCAATACCTATGATCAAAGAAGAAGACATCAAGTTCACTGACATAGTTTTGGGTCGCGGAGCGTTTGGCTGTGTAATTTTATCAACATGGAATAATTCAGAAGTTGCAGTTAAGAAGATAAAATCGTCTGAAGAACCAAAATATATTTATCGAGAAATCAATGTAATGGATAAAATTCGTCATCCCAATTTGATTTCAATAATGGGTGTGAGTTTGACAGGATCATATTATTACATCGTAATGGAATACTTCAAAAGTACGAACTTAGGATATTTTATTTCAAACAGAGATGAAAAATTAAATTACGAAACGAAAAAAAATGCAAACTATTTTATTGCATTGCAAATCTGTAAGGCAATAAGTTTTCTACATGATTTTAATCCCTGTGTTCTCCATAAAGATCTTAAGCCTGATAATATTTTAATTAATAAATTTTTAATGATTAAAATCTGTGATTTTGGTCTGAGTAAACTATGTGACGGGTCGTCAGCTTTAGAAACTACGGTAGGTCAATATTTTCATGGCACTCCTTTATATATGCCACCGGAAATTTTGATTAATCGTGTACAAGGCAATACATCCGCCGATGTTTGGTCATTAGCATGTTGTCTGGTTGAACTATTTACGGAAAAAAAAGTTTGGAATGTTTGGCCAACATACTCTATACCTAATTTAAAAAAAGTTGTCGAAAAACAAAAACAGCCATGTTTGGAAGGAGTACCAGTTACAATACAACATACTTTAATAAGATGTTTCGAGCATGATCCAGTGAAAAGACCTAATGCGGCAGTTCTGGTTCAACTATTCAAACGGCTTTATGTAGAGGATGACGAATTATAAATTTAAAGATATGAAAAGGGAATTAAATCAGTCTGGATTTGATATGATACGACGGCTTATTTAACAGTATGCATAAGTTTAAAATTTTTAAAGAGAACCAAATTTGTTGAAAGATTCTATTTTTTCTATGACGTAGCGCTATGTAAGACTTGCAGGAAACACAAATTGTGATATATTGCCATACCTATCGATATAGTACGATAAACTGAAAGTAATTACTTTTTGCAATATTAAAACTAAATATACTTTTTATTTAAGGTTCAGTAATATGAGATAGCTGTTAAAAAACCATATATATATGTATATATATGTGATATGTATTTAAAAGTGTATCGAATAAGCAAATAATAAATACAAGTGTAAGGGTTGAAAATTTTGGTACAAATTTTTTTATTACATTAAATTTCATCTTCAAACATAAAATATTTTTATTCAACCTATTCAGTATACACTAATTTAATGCATTAAATTATTTTACTTTTATATTAAATATTTTTTTGAGACTGTCTTGAGAAAGAGAAACCACAAGTATTTAAAGTAAATAGAATCATTATATTATATATGACACATGCGTGTCATGCCTTTTCAATTTACTGTCCGATGTGCTGCATACACTGCTAATATATTTTTATATAAATTCAATGCTTCAGAAGGATTTGTTGGGGTTTCAACATTTGGTATCAATAACTCTACCAACTCTTTTATTAATGGGTGAAATAATTGAGGTTTAGTTGTAAATTTATCCATTAATTTTTGAATTGTGTTCTCGCTGACTGCTTTTTTATAATTTCTGCACCGATGCATATGAGGTAAGTCAAATAACGCATTTGGCCGTCCAGCAACAAGATTTCGAGCTGCTTGCTTTCGAATGCGGTGTTCATTCCACAATTTTCTATTATAGTCTAAATCGTGTTTCAATAACGGGCCAAAAGAAAATTGCAGACATTTTATGTGAAAATTACTTCCATTGAATAAACCTTTAAATTGCATACTTTTGAATAATTGAATGTAAAAGTCCACAGTGTGCTGACGCATTCGTCCCCAGTATGATTCAATACGTTGGTTGTGCACACTTTTTCCTTGAATGAAACTTCCTTTTCCAGCAAGCTTATCAGCGTGTTTACTTCGTAAGCAATTTTGAAGAAGACCTATCACGTTATTCTCAGAACCTTTGTCACACCTGATAATTGTTGGTAAGAATTTCAGTTCTTTCACAGTTTTTAGAAAATAATGAGCTGTAACAGCCGGATCGTTATTCGTTGTCGCTACCTCTAACCATTGAATTTTTCTTGAATATCCATCTATGCAACCGTGTATAGCGAAACCGAATTGTTTTAATTTGTCGTAACCATCTAGGTGCCAAATAAAATTTGGACCTGGGCTTAAATATTGTCTTCGACGTAATTTATTCCCAAATCGATTAGCTACTCCAACTGGATCCACAATCTTTAGGATTTCGTATACAGTATCTCTTTTTACCTTAAGATTGTATTGCGTTTTTAGTTTATTCCATAAACTCCTGTACCCTAAATTGTACCCACACGAATGAACTTCTTCAATTACGGCAGCAACTATATCTCTTATATCAGACTCCTTGAAATTTTTCCTTTTGAGTCCCAAAGAAGCTAATATTCGCTTAATGGTACTTATCGATTTAACAATTCCATTTTTTTTTAACAACATTTCACGAATTTCTAAAATTGTGTAATTTTCAAAGAAATATTGTTTGATTAATGTTTTCAACATTGTAAATATTTCTTCAGATGGTTATATCAAATAATAATAACCTGTAAACATATTAAAACTGTGAACATATTAACCTCACAATAACAACGCTCAAGTTTCCGACAGCAAACAGTTTATTTTAATTTGACAAGTTCAATTGTCCCGGTTCGCTGAAATAGAAATCTACATTTCCCCTCGCACGTACACACATGTGCACTTGTGCACAAGTTGTAAGTGGCCGGGTGAACTCGTGCTCATGTTTAAAATTGCCGCGTGGAACGCCACTTGCCTGCAAGACCCATAGTGAGCCAACCCGGCTTCCGTATGTATCTGCGATCAGCTTTTCTGTCTAAAAGATTAGAGTACCTCATTGTTTTTTTTCCAGGGGATAAATTACATTTTTCGTTCAAATTAGCAATACTTTTTGCTCCGTCATTTTTTTTCATAAAAGTCAACCCCACACGAATATTATATGAATTCAACATTCCATACATCCGCGATTTAGGAGCTTTGCTAGAAATCATTGCATTCAAACTTTCACTTGGATTGCTTGAAACGCCTGCGGAAAATCCACTAGATTTTTGAGACAATGAGTCAAAAATATTTCTCAAGGTTTCGTACAACCGTGGATCAGAGAAACCTTCCCCGATGATAGAATGCTCATAAGAATTCGGATTCTTTCGAAACCTACACCATTTTCCGCAGTGTTCATGTTTATTGAAGCAGTGATTTGGAATATTTTTAATAGCATCAGCTAATGCCAATTTATTACCTGCGTTCTGTGATACACAATATTTAAAACATCTATCAAGATATTTTATACTTTTTGCGTTCAATTCTTTATAGTTTTTTATAATTTTATATAATATGGACACAAGCCCTTTGCCCGTATGATTGAGATCATCATGTTTAACAATTTCATAATTTACAGCATTTCGAGCTGCACAAATAGCACTGGAGTCATTATCTCTAATAAATACTCCTATTTCAACATTACATGTTTTCAAAACAGGATTATTAGCAACGAGTATGGCTGCAGCTTTGGGCTCCATTGCCTTTGCGCTCCCTTCAAAATTTAAATTGCAGGCATGATCATTTTTAGGGTGGCCTCTATCACATGTTCGACACTTTCTATTGAGCACAACTTGTGAAATTACTTTCTTCGAGAAATAACCTACGAATCCTGCTGTCCCAGAAAGACTGTCATAGCTCCTTCCGGAACCTTTCGTTGGCCACCCCATGTCAAAAGAAGCAGCGATGCGAATCTTATTTTCCGACGTTACATTTTCAGTTGACTTATCAGGGAAAATAAAATTATTTTGAAGATGACTCGGTCTGCGAAAGAGATGGTTCAACATTTGTGTAATTATTTATATCCTTCATTACTTCATTTATTTCATATTTTTACAGCATAGTTTATCGATATAATATCAACACTAATTGATACTAATAAACCTGATTTTACAATACAAATTCAAAAGTCATCGCTAACGAAGTTACTTATAATAATTTATTGTACTCAAATTACAGTACAACCTCGATAATTCAACCCTCGATAACGTAAAAACCTCTGCAACTTGAAGAATTTTTCTGTTCCCTTCAAAGCCTCGCTAATTTCAACCTTGATAAGTAAAAAACTCGATAACTTAAATTTTTAACTTTTCCCTTGAACTCTAACGTATCTAGGTTCGACTGTAATTAGTTTAACTTCATTCTTTTATGTACAATTCAAATTGAATAATTGGTAAATTGATTTCTCATAAAATCAGTACAACGACGTTTTTCGAAGTGTATGACGTAGCAGTTTTTACAAATTATACCAACTTACAATAATTTTTTCATTTCCTCTACATTTTCAATTGTAAGCTGTCTTTCTTCTTTTGTAGCTCTTGTACAACTCTCTACAACCATTTTTTCTACAACATGTCCAACTTCTTTTTCATGCCTTTTGAAAGTGTCCCAGTTCATAGGTGATATGTTCAATGCAGATAAAGTTGAGTTGAGATGAGTGTTTCCCATTCCTCCATTTAGAACGCCTAAGAACAATTTTTTTTATTTATTATAATATGTATAGTACAATATGAGTATCGTTGAATGACGATAAGGACAGTAATATATGTTATGCATGTTCACTAACTTACCAATTGTTACTTTTGTATTGACGTCGAAATGCATCGTTTCTTTCGATCCTGTAGCAGCGACAACATGTTGTTTGTCTGTCAAAACTACTCGACTTTTTTTGCAGCTACGACACGGTACATAAAACTTTGACGCCAAACCATACTGCTTTTCGTGTACAGTAATGTTCATGTATGGATGCCCAGTGGCTAACTTTTTTTTCCGGGAACGAGTCTCCTTTCTGGTCTTTTTTATGTACCTATGATCGATGAAGCAGTCGACAGGAGAGCTTGGGAAACCACGACGAAGCCTCCCGTCGCTGTCATTCCGCATTCGCATAACCTCTAAGTTCGCGAGAGCACAAATAATTGTAATAATTAATCAAAATTAAATTAATTTTTCCCGCATATTGTTCCGCATTTAAGACTCGATGGATGTGAAATATTTTATATAGTTTAGCATATTACGGAGAGCCTAATGCCCGGAGCTTTTCCTAACAAATAAATATAATGCCGGGAACAAGAAGCCGCCGATAAGGTTAACCTGTGCAGTGATTTAAACTGTTTTTCGATTCACTGCAAGGAACCAGTAATAATCTTATTAGGTATAAAATTATAACGATGACTCCCCGGGTAACAATTTAACGTGGCAGCCATACGGCCGCTATATAGCCAACCCATCTAACCAATGTGGCTGCCATGTCAGCCGTGGTGGGTTTTATCATGGCTAGTACCTGGCAACGACGACCAAACTATGTCACTCCTTGATGGCAGCTAGGTGGCTAAACAGCATAGTTTATCTATGGTTTCGACCTGGCAGCGACATGGCGGCACTTTCTTGCTGCCATATCGATGCCAACTAGCTGCTGGGTGACAATTTAATGTGGCAGCCATACGGCCGCTATGCAGCCAACCCACCTAACCAATGTGGCAGCCATACGGCCGCTATGTAGCCAACTCACTTAACCAATGTGGCCGCCAAGTCAAAAAAAAAATTTTTCTTCAAATTTTTTTTCTTCAAAATTTTTTTTTTCTTCAAATTTTTTTTTCAGAATTTCCTCAGAATGTCCATGAATTTGTTCGAAATAGGACAAAAGTAAACTGATTTGATGGTTGAAAGCCACAACGAGTAATAACCCGCTTAGGGGGGCCGACTTGCCCCACCCTCCCCTACTTTTGAATTGGGCAGATGAAAACTTATTGTTTCCATTCCACCTAAAGTACACAGTTTTAATTCCAAAAGACTGTTGTGAGATATCTTGCTCATAATAGGTTCAGATATATATAATTGTGTTTGGCTGGCAACGGGTAGGTGTAGCCAACCCAGCGTTACTTTACTTGCGAGCGTTGCCGTTCATCTACCGGCATGATAGGGTACTAAGCAGGTGGCTACTCAATGTACAGACCAGGTTAAGGCCAGGCTACTTTAGGACATGGCAGTGCCAGGTTGGCCCACATAAAAGCCATGTAGCGTCGCGAGGTGGCGGCCAGGTAGACGCCAGGTCGCGACTTAACATGGCAATGCCGGGTTGGCCCACATAAAAACCATATCGCATCGCGAGGTCGCGGCCAGGTAGACGCCAGTTTACGTCAAGACATGGCAGTGCCAGGTTGGCCCACATAAAAGCCATATGGCATCGCGAGGTGGCGGCCAGGTAGACGCCAGGTCGCGACTTGACATGGGATGGATATTAGAAAGCTACATCGGCTATCCACGTAGTTGCCACCTCGATTCAACATTATCAAACTATGTCGCTTAGCCGGATTATTGCCATGACAGAAACCCATACTGAAGCGACATTGCCGCCACATTGTTATCGAATCTCGACCTTTAATATGGTCTGCCGATACTATTGCCATGCTAATGCCATGTGGCTTTAATGTGGCATGTGGGCTGGCCATGTAGAATGTTACCCGGGTCGTAGTAAAAAAAACGGGTTCATAATTTGTAAATTCATTGATTCTCATATTCGAAAATTTATTATCAATTCGTCTCATTTCACTACGCGTATACTAATCATCCATTTTTCTAGCATTTATGTCGATTGGGTTTATTTCGATCCCTCGACGATATGACTCAAACGAATTCCCACAATTTATAAGACAGAAGTTGCAGCAAGGTTCATTCTACGTTAGGAGCATCGCTCTTGAGAATCCATACACAGTTCCCATCGTTGGATCGGACTGGAACTGGCAAGTGGCCTCAAAAATGACTTCGAGCTGCAGATGGAGATCTTGATAATCTATATGTGGGGTAGTTTCTCATCGTAGAACTATACTCAAGCTGGAAAGTGACCTCGGGTTCAACTAATTAGATTGATGTTTCCATTAAGCATTTTCCATTTAGCTTGTTTCAGATTTCAGTAAATATTTTATACACATAATTCAAATTTTTCTTCAACGAATATTAAAGACAAGATATTTCAATTATTTCAAACAAATGTAATACATTACTTGAATTTTATCTATCCCTCTAGATTCTGATTGAACCTACTTCAAAGGTATCAATCTAGTTGAGTCGTTGAAATAATTTCACCTCACTTTACAAATACCTCCTAATTTTATGTCTGAAAAATAATATATGAGATTTCTGAATATCAATGACTGAATGTTTTCATTTGTAAATTACGTTTAATGAAGTATATCGCATTACTCATCTTGATAATCGATAGATGGGGTAGATTCTAATCTTCAAACCGGACTTTAGGCTTTGGACACAAATATTGTTAATGGATACATGGAGTAGATTCTCATCGCAGAACTAGACTTGAACTGGCAAGGGGCCTGTAAGATGACTTCAACATTTGGACACAGATCTTGATAATGGATACAGAGGGTAGATTCTCCTGTTCAAACCAGACTTTAGGCTTCGACTTCATATCGTCGAGGGATCGAAATAAACCCAATCGACATAAATGCTAGAAAAACGGATGATTAGTATATGCGTAGTGAAATGAGACGAATTGATAATAAATTTTCGAGCATGAGAATCGGAATGAATTTACAAATGATGAACCCATTTTTTTTACTACGTGTCATCGTTATAATTTTATACCTAATAAGGTTATTACTGGTTTGTTGCAGTGAATCTAAAAACAGTTTAAATTACTGCACAAGTTAACCTTATCAGCGTTCGCGGCATTCTATTTATTGTTTAGGCAAAGCTCCGGACATTAGGCTTTCCGTAATATGCTAAACTATATAAAATATTTTACATCCATCGAGTCTTAAATGCGGAACAATATGCGGGAAAAATTAATTTAATTTTGATTAATTATTAAAATTATTTGTGCTCTCGCGAACTTAGAGGTTATGCGAATGCGGAATGACAGCGGCGGGAGGCTTCGTCGCGGTTTTCCAAGCTCTCCTGTCGACTGCTTCATCGATCATAGGTACATAAAAAAGACCAGAAAGGAGACTCGTTTCCGGAAAAAAAAGTTAGCCACTGGGCATCCATACATGAACACTACTGTACAGTGTCAACTAAAGATAGAATGTTTTGACAATGTTCACAAAATAATTGTTTACCGAGCGTTTCTGGGTGAACAATACGACGTCCCTCGAAAGTGAAAGATGACGTTTCGAGGTTATGTGGCTGATTTTTGGTGCCATAAATATTTCGAGCATTTTTACCGAGATTTTGCTGCTTTAACCGCACGTTATAGACTTTTTCGGAAACGCGTTTTCCTTTCCAAAAAAATCTCTTTGTATCCTTAGGCATCGATTCTGGGCGTATTCTATCGCGAGTAAAACAGCCCTGTAATCGGCACTCGTGGCTGCGGCTCACACACTAACATGCAGCCTATCGGTGCGACATTGCCAAGCGTTCACGCGCATTCTCTGTCTCTCTCTTGCAGAGCTACCTCTCTCTCTCGCACCGAAGAGAACATCCTTAAGGGCGTTGACTAGGTAAAAAGCGCGGGCTGCTCCGCTTCCCGCGTAAACTGCGAGGAGAGAGATAGCAGACGAACTACAATGACAGAGCATCGTAGCGGCCACTGTGGTGGGGGTAGAATGAGAACGCTGAGCTCCCTACCCCTCAGTAGCCACAGATTTGGTTAGGTTCAAAATACATTCGAGCGAGTCGTATATTCACTGCTGGTTTTAAACATAGCTTCAGAATCATACGAATAGTCGTATAATTTGACTCTGAGTATTGTCAGATTTTTAATAATTCGCGGTTGACGTGTATATATATGTGTGTGTATATATATATATATATATATATATCCACACAATTTGATGAATATATAAATATATAATGGATTTATATTTATATATTCATCAAATTGCGTGGATTTTCTATGCAAGAAAGCGGTCTCAAAAAGTCGTTGTACGCTGCTTACGGATTAAAATTGAAATAAGTAGCTGTTAGCAAATCAATGATATATAACACTAACTGAAATATCATCGATTTCCCAGGTCTCACCACGAGGAGGTCGCTACTAAATAGAAACCCACCTAACCCGACCCAACCTCCCAACCATTATCGGGTCTAAAAGAAACTATTATGAAATGACGAAAAATAGAAAATTCGGAAATGAAAGTCAAGTTTTTGAAGAAATGATTATCATACAATTTTGAGAATTTTCTAAAAATAAACTAATATGAATCCGAGTATGAATCTAATCTCAGAAGTAATCGCAACGAAATAATAATTTACAACGACAATTGGCATTATATACATACGCATTAATCGCTATACCTATAGTCTACACTACACTATATATCTATATTGCACCAAATAAATATCAGGTCGAAAATGCAAGTAATAAAAAGTACGTAACGGCTCATCACAGAAGGTCCAAAACTTGAAGCTAATATACAGCTTATATACATATATGGGGCATTCCACGTGAAATGTGACAGCCTCGGACCTCGACCGTTTTGATTTTCCTCAAATTTTGCATACAAACAGTAGGCCATCAAAGAAGACTGCCTGAATTATTTCAGATTTTTTGGCGACCAATTGGCCGAAGGCCGGGCGTTTCAAATTTCTCAGGAGTCAATTTTTCACAATTTTCGACGATGAATATTGGCGCAGTGGAAAACGGAATCGCAAAAGTGTTTAATACAATTTTGAAGGTAATTTTTCAACCTTTTGAACTGTGTGGATACATTTTTCGAAACATGCAGAATTACCACCAAAAATCATGATTATATCGGAAAAACGTGAAAAGAAACATATTTCCCAGGGTTAATTTTTTAATTTTATTTTTTTTATTGTAGCCCTTGGTGTCGTAAATAAGTCCTGCAAGGGACATCTTGGGCCGGAAAACGATTACAGAAATATGAATTTTTTTTCTGTTAAGAAACGTAAAAATACGAAAATTTTCCAACATTTATTTCAAATCTTGGTCGGTCGAGATTTTATCGATAACTTGGAAATATTTCATACGTATCATAACATTACATAAAAAAAAAAATTAATTTTGCTACCATATCTGTTTTAATATCAGTCTAAATGGTCTACAGAGATGATCTGTGGAAAGTTATAAGCCGTGTGGGTAGGCAACCGGTGATACACTACGAAATGGCAACGCTGTCGATGCGAGAGTCGAATAAGTCGAATGACCGTATCTACCATGGACCTAAGAAGTAAATGGACGGAGCGTAAGCTTACTATATGGGTGCGGGGGGGCTCACTGTTAGCCGTAAGGGGAATTCAGGGTCTGCGCCATTTGCAACACCTCACTCGTAGTGCTACCTGGTGAGCAAACTGTAAACTTCGTAAGAAATTCAAAGGTAGACACTGAAATGAGTATTAAGGATTTTAGAATTTTATTGTAAAGTAATTGTTCAGGCGCAATCAACTATTTCTCATTAAATATGACACTCAGAACAATAATCTACTTTTCGTTTACATCAATAACGTCAGCAGTGACCACTAGGTGACACTACGAGTGAGGTGCTCAACATGGCGCAACCAATCAAAACACACCATCGACCACCAGTCCCCTTCCGTCTTACGGCGTTACCCCGCACAGCTTACGCTCCGTCCATTTACTTCTTAGGTCCATGGTATCTACAGACGACGTAACGGCAGCTGTCATTCTGCGGCTCTCATGTTGTTAGGTTAGAATGAGAGTTATAAATAATTGTCAGATTTAGATTTTGTAATCACAGTTCCTTAATACAACGGTAAATATTCTTTCTTAAGAAAGTGTAATGGGTTATTCCGGTAATTGCGGATGTCAATATCGGTTTATTTCGAACATTATTAGGTTATAACCTAACATTATTAGGTTATAACCCCGCAGAATGACAGCTGCCGTTACGTCGTCTGTAGATACGGTCATTCGACTCATTCGACTTATTCGACTCTCGCATCGACTACGTTGCCATTTCGTAGTGAAACACCGGTTGCATACCCACACGGCTTATAACTTTCCACAGATCATCTCTGTATATTAAATTACCTATACCGTACCCATATTTTACGATCGTGTAACAATTTTTTGCATCACTTTCGTTGATGTGCTGAACTCATATGCGGAAAAACTCGATACAGATGTCGGGATTATCCTATGGATGCCTAAAGTTCCTTTTACTGTTATTGCTTTTGCGAATCTATCACGAAGAAAAATTTCAGTTTCTTCATAATCAACGGTCGTACAGTAAACAAAATTGATGTTCTTTAGTTTGGACTTTGCCCACTCGTACAATTGTAACGGAGCCAAAATCTCATTACGAGTACCCATTTTAAGGCAAGCAAGATAAGCTTGTCGTTTGACTGTTCCGGCTAAACCATCTGAGGGACCTTTACCATGTGCAGTGGCAAAGAAGTTCCACTCAGCAGATACGTCAAAATCGATGCTATGATGACAAACGTTAATGAAATTTTTTTTGTTCTTGAATTGTTGCGGTGCACCATCAGAAAAGTATTCAACGTGATTGACCGTTTGAAATTTCTCTTTTAGAAAATCGATAAGCTTCTTCTGAAACATATAGACCGCCACTGTATCGTGTTTTAAACAATCTGATACTCCTACCAGAGAAATGTGCCTCAGTTCTTCAGACTCGGTAGATTTATAGTACACAATCATTGGAAAAATTGTGGCCTGGTTATTGGACCAATGAAATGCTTGCGCTGCTTCCTGTACGACGAATGCGTAATTTTCCGCAAAATCGACTACCACGACAAACGTACCGAGGGTTAAATTTTCTTCAACACAATTCAAATGGTAGCATTGTTCACGAGCGATAAAGTGATGTTTGAGAAGTTTATCTAAGTTCTGGCCTAAGGTTGTAGTGAAGACATCTGACGGCATGGAAACGGTTTCAATAGTGCACCTATCGACTGTGACCCATCTCTTGAATGTTACTACATCCACCATATTGGCGGCAAGTTCGGTATTTAGATCATCAATAAATTTACGAACGGAGGAAGCGCATAATCCACACGAACGTTCGAAACAACTGATATCAGGTTCCTTGCACACGAGAGTACGAAGCAAATCGTTCATTTTTCGTGCATTGAGAGGGCTTTCCCAATGTTTCGTCAGGGTTTCGATGTCACAACCTAACGTCAAGGAGAATTCAATATAAGACTCAGAGAAAAATAATTGAGCAGAGCAACCGAGTAAGTACACAGAAATTTGCTAACACCTGAATGAAGATACTTTTCGCGTGAGTCAGGCTATGTCAAACATCTTACCTTCAAGCTTCAGTTTAGTGTTTTGGTGTATGGTACACACACAAACTGTGTGGGTTCCACTTGCGCCTGCAAGTACACAGTGTTTAGGTCGAAGCTCGGCGAATTTAGCAAATCCAATTTTTGCGGCTGGATAAGCATCCGTGAATGCTGCGTGCAGTTCTTTTAGATCGAACAAGACAAGTTTTTTTTGGACGTGTACTCTTCGTCCATCTGGCATTTTAACAGAAACGAAATCTTTACGACCAGCAAGTTCTCGGCTATTCTCTTCGTAAAAGCGTTGTGCAAGGTTCTTAGTTTGTGGATCCAAGCGTCTACCAAGCTTTTTATTCGGGAAAGCAAACATCCTAGCATTTTCGCGAAGTTTTGTTGCTGCCTCAGCCATTCTTTTTGTCGCACCAAAAACTGCCATTATTTTCCGTATACTCCATTGTTCCGGCGCAAGAGTAAGAATTCTTATCTGTTCTCGCCTAAAATTCTCAAAACCAAGAGATTTGAAGAGTAAAAAAATACTTTTTGACAGGCCGGAAAATAATTCGGAGTTAAAGATCATTTGAACTACCTGTCATTTGAACAATCGTCAAATTCTCGCTTCAAGCGACCGATCAATTGACGAAATAATAAAGCTTCATCATCGACAAGCTCGGAAATTGCTGCACCGAAGGCGTCCTCAAATTTTCGAGTTATCGCGTTCTTGGCGACTTCTACTTTTTGTCTCACGTATCCGATATTTGTTTTCAGCCTAAAACGTTGACATTATCTAATCAGTATCATTTTGTCGATCCTACGAAGCGCAAAGGGTGAAAATCAAATTTAAAGTGACGTAGCAGTACTTTTTAGCTTGCACAGGCGAATCTCCTAGCTGTACCAAAGAAGCATTCAAAATTTCCAATGCCAAACCTTGGCTGAAGACCTCATCTGGCCTTGTGAGTTCTTCACTTGGTACGCTCGCAGGCTCGCTGCTTGAGGAAATAGGCGATGCGTTTCGCTGCGGCGGTTCGTATTTAGCAGCGTCTTTTCTGCATGTACTACACAAATACGCACGAGCTGGTACTTTTTCGAATTTCCACAAGAGGTTGGCTGGGAACGCCCTCAGATCAGTAGCCGATTTACCATCTATGTGGCAATAGCAATAGATATTAGAGTAATAATGTACAAATCAATCCCTCGCTAGTATAATACCCCATACAATACATAGGCCACGGCATAAAATAAAAAAATTACAAATTATAACACGTGAGCTTAAACATTTATTTAATGTTATTGACTGAGTAATTTACTTGCATTCAAAATTATGACAAAATACACTTACGCCGGACGTATTTCTTCTTAAATGGATTGCAGCACCGGTTTCTACCACTGCGATCTCCCATATTGCAGCGTTGGATGATAGAGTTTAGCAATCAATTTTTTATACGTGGGACTTATCACAGTAAATTTTCACGTCACAAGGTTCGATATTCCGTTAAGAAAATAAAGTGTTATTAACAGACATCCACGATTTAGCACGAACAACGTAACGTCAAAAACAAAATCAACGCGCGCAACGTTCGTTTGGGCACGCAACTCGGAAGGTAACGGAAGTATCACATCGTAACTTCCTTAGTCGGAACTCGACTTGACCGACTGAATCATCAAAAAAATCTAATATTAGTTATAGTTTTTATCCAAGACGAATAACTCCATTGTTTTTTTTAACTATTCTTCACAAATAGTATATTAAATTAAAGAATTAATGTGCACTGGTACGAAAAAAATCAAAATAGAATACGAAGGAATTTCAATTTTCGTATTTTTACGTTTCTTAACAGAAAAAAAATTCATATTTCTGTAATCGTTTTCCGGCCCAAGATGTCCCTTACAGGACTTATTTACGACACCAAGGGCTACAATAAAAAAAATTAACCCTGGGAAACATGTTTTTTTTCACGTTTTTCCGATATAATCATGATTTTTGGTGGTAATTCTGCATGTTTCGAAAAATGTATCCACACAGTTCAAAAGGTTGAAAAATTACCTTCAAAATTGTATTAAACACTTTTGCGATTCCGTTTTCCACTGCGCCAATATTCATCGTCGAAAATTGTGAAAAATTGACTCCTGAGAAATTTGAAACGCCCGGCCTTCGGCCAATTGGTCGCCAAAAAATCTGAAATAATTCAGGCAGTCTTCTTTGATGGCCTACTGTTTGTATGTAAAATTTGAGGAAAATCAAAACGGTCGAGGTCCGAGGCTGTCACATTTCACGTGGAATGCCCCATATACAACATATTATACATTATTTTTGTCAAACACTGGGTTTTGTACTATTCCAGTATCGGTAGCTCAAATATTTCTGGAATAAATAAACAAATAGATATTATACAAGCAATGAACACACCGTGATACAACTAAATCTCAATCACAAAAAAGTATGGCACGATAGTTATGTACAAAGCTTATATGTATATACAGATATTTACAGTCTGATTTTTCGTCATTCGTCAGTGATGAATTTACTGTCTCTCGCGGATGGCTTTCTGGGCTTCGATGATGTGAGAGGGTTCGCGAATTGTCAGATGTCGGGCGCGTCTAGAATCTACGATCTCCGGTAACAAACAAAAGTGAAAGAAATCTGCTAATTTATTTTCCATCTTTTCGGTCCAAAACTTATCGTCACGCTTTATTTTATCGTAAACTAGACCTTTCGGTGTCCAAACTATAAAATAGTACCACTTTCTATTCGTGATGTGTAGAAGACCTTGAACTTGATACATGTAATTGTGGGAACCATTTAAGACGACTTTCCCACCAATAATCTTCATGAACTTAATTTTTTTGGATTCTATGGCCTCCATTGGGGTTGACTCTTTTGCCGATGCTGGGCACTTTACTTCTACTACCGCGTTTTTACCTACAAGACCGTCCGGCGAGGCCGCGAGAAATGGTAACGCCTTGTCTACTACTAGACCACTGCTGTCCACGGCAATAGATTTTTCGGCAGCAAATTGCGCGATCGCCAAAGGCTCTTTTTCTATGCCCCACCTTGTATTCGAATTTCCATGAAAATCACTATAACGGATGCGTTCGACTAATTTGGCACAAGATGTTTGTGGCCTTCTTTTACAAATCTCACCGAAAATTGAGGCAGTCAATCTCTTTCGACGTTGTTCGTACCACTCAGTGGACGAACTCTGCCCCATTGTTTTCCGTTCGATTTCAAATAGGTCCTCCGAATACAAGGCCTGAACAAATGTTTTTTGAGCAGCTTCCAACTCCTCAGACGACATGTCTGATTGCCCCGGACAGGCAGCATCTGGGCCATAGTCGGTGTCAGCAACCTGAGCCGCGAAAATTTTTTTTTTCCCCTTGAAATACTTTTTCCTAATTTGAACACACCCTGACTTTATTCTGCAAAAGATTTCAGTGAATTTACCTGCTGTACCTGCTAATTTTTCCTGCACTAATCTATGGAATTGCCCACCAGAGTTCATTCTCACTACAGCCGAGTCGCATCTAGCTCCATATGACTCGCGGAGGGCAAAGTTCACTCTCTTGCCACCTATAGCTTTGGCAACGTGAGCGTTGTATAGCTCAGCTACGTTGTTATCCACATCCCATATGAGGCTAGATGCATGCTCAATGAGTCGATGCATTGCCGATTGAATTTCCTGGAAAACACCGGTCAACTTCAAGTCTTCTACTAGGTTTATTTCACCTGGCTTGGGGTTACCGTCGCAAAAGTAACCCCTTTCAGCACACGACCCATGTTCTCCAAAGATATGATTCGGGCCGTTTTTAATATCTTTGCGCAAATCCTCGACTCGGACGTATAATGGCTGATCAACTTGAGCTTTTCTATGACGAATCGCAGAAGTCACAGCATAACGTAGCCGTTTCAAGTTTTTGCGCAAATTATTACGCAAAATAACTGTACCAACCTTACGGTTGGTACATAGATCACGGAGTCTAGTGCCATAATTACGGAGAACATGGTTACGGCATTCTATTTTTTTTACTAATGCTTCCGGTCCATACGGAAGCGCATCGACGAGCTTTCGGTGAACGCTACTATCCCCATCCCCAATTAACTTATTATATTTGATCCCGTGCATTTCTACGCTACACTTAAAACCCTCAACTATTATATCTGCCTCCATCGCGGTACTAGAACCTGTCCAATTTTTAGAGCATTTATGCTTCCCTACAGATGCCTCGGTATCGCCTCGCTTTCTATCACACATTGAACAATATTTATTCCTTACTCCGATGAATAAAACTTTTTTTGTCTTCAATCCTACTATTGCTGCTACACCCGAAAGTGAATCATACTTCGTCCTATATGACCGTTTTGCCCAAGATCCATCTGCGACGACTGCTATGCAAGGGTACCCGTCCTCGTCGACGTCACCCACCTCACGGGCTAACCTAGCTTCTTCTCTACCTGCCTCTATCATCTGTTCCCTTGAAATATCATGATACGCGTCGCTCACTATTTTATGATATTTTTTCCACGTATCTGTGGCCATACAGGGCATGTCTATCGCTGCACTAATTTCCGCGAGCTGAGAAAAACCACCACCTGTGGACATAATTCCGGAAACTAAAGCTGCATTGACGCTAGAGGATCCTGAAGTAGATTTTTCGGAAGTTATTGATTTGATTAAATTACAGATTTTACATTTGAAGGTGATGGTTGTAACAAATCCTTGCCGGCTTTCGGATATGGGATACATGTCGGCAAAACTACAAGAAAAAGGAACGTGGGAACCTACAGCCGCGATACTGTTCAGAAAATGTCTACGATTCGTCGACCAGTCAACTCCAATGGAGAATTATTAGGCTCGGCTTTGGCAGTTTCGCCAGGTGGACGGAAAAACAAAGAATGGTCTTCGACAACACCACTTTCGATCGTGGGCTGGATACTCACGAGTTCCCTGTCATTGACTTCAGTCATCTCGCGATTGTAATTCGTAGATGTTATCGGGGAATCAGGAATTGTTTCTGAGCAGAACAAATCGGTATCTCTTAATTCGTCAGGAAGTACAACCTCATTGAACTCAGTAACGTCATCGGTTACCGGGTCCTCTGAAGTTGTTACTTCTCGAACCATTTCTCCATCGTTTTGTTTGCTCACAGCGAATCTATATAAGATACGAAATAAAAAAAAAATATTCACAGAAATCATTGATGAACAATATAATAACGCTCCAGAAGCTCACCGATTGATAGATGGCGAAATACGCAAGGGACTAATAAAGACAACATACGAAACAGTGGGTCAGGGATACGTACTAAGACTTTGAGAATGATGTTCATGCATCAGCCTAGATTTAACGCATGAAGTGACGATTTATGTCGAGAGGCTATTTACTCAGTAAATCATTTGACAATCTCGCGAGGAATCAACAATGTAATTAATGAAATCAAGAAAGAAACCAATGAACTCGTTTGAAATCAACTGATTCAAGTATCGTAAAATTACACTTTGAAATAATAAGAAATCATTTGAATTCAGAAATCACGTGAAATCACTATGTCTTTTGTGACGCATTTATGAAATCATTTACTGATACTATACGAAATAAATGACACCATTGAATGACTGAAGTCATTAAAATCATTTTTAAATCAGTCAAGAAATCGATTTCAATTGAAAACAATGCTACACTAATAGTAAGAGTAAATAGCGCCTCGATTCCTATTCTGTTTACACCGTGTCGCAAGTTTGTATGTCTTCGAATAATAATAACAATAATAATAATAATAATAATAGTCATACTAATACTAATAATAATATCGTTCATTGTTGCATCTTAGGTATGTGTACAAGCATATTCCTAGTCAGTCTACCAAGTACACACCATACACGCTATTTCTAATCACTAGTAGCTGTGTGAGTAATAACTACGCTCTATTTGACTAATCATGCCTTTGTATTTTATGGTTAAATGAACAAACAAAATAAAATGTAATCATGTAATTTATCGAGAAGTCCTTCAAGTAGGTGAATGATTATCTAAATTATTGATTATTTTTATCGACGATGTCTGCAGGCTGGCCGCGTAGTAAATCCCGCAACGCTTTCTAATCAATATACGTATATGTACCACATTGAACACCTAAGAATTATATTATCCTGTCAATTGGACCAGAAATCTCTGTTCTTTAAAATACTCTTTAGATCAGACTCCTCCGATGTTTCGTAGTCAAGCTATTCGATTTTGAAGTCTGGCTATTCTACTCCAATAGTATGTAATTTGGTTAATTTACCTAATTTTTTCTCGATAAGTAGCCAAATTCTTGGCACCGGATCTTTTCTTCTTCTTCTCTGAGATACGTTTGTTTAACTTACCCATATTACACTAGAAAACTCGAACTTTATAATTGAAAAACACGAATTAAATCGAAGAACTACAGCTCACACGTGCGCGTGAAGAGATCCCAATTCGCGAAAGGAGAAGAGTAGTGGGAGGTTTGTATTTATCCCTAACAACGCCTGTCATTTGTGTCGCGATCGCCCAACGCGGCAGAGCCCGAAATCGCATAATTTTTCCGCCAAATATCGGCAGTTCAATGCTTCATGGTGGTCGTGATTCTTCCTAAGCCATTGATCCGATTGTAAAGATCATGATCTTGATTCAAAGATAAAGGATATAGCTATGAAATGTCTTTCGCCAAATATTTAAAAAAAAATCACTCCTCGTTGTAACTCATCGCAAAGATGGCCTATTTTCAAGATTTATTTTCGCAAAGCTGAAAGTGAAATCGCGAATTCGGCCAAATAGGTGACCCAGATACATCTTTCATCTATAAGAATCTTTATTAAAAACTCCATTATCTAGAAAAATGAGGAAATGAGAAGGAACGGCCCGGGAGTCTATAAGCGCGCCCTCGGCAAGGCCTAGTCAACGCCCTTAACGACGGCAAAAGATGCGGAATCGCGCTACAGGGCGTCACTTTTTGACTCGGCCGAGCGCTAGGCGGGTTATTCGATCCGGGCCTTCAATTGTCGAGTTTTTCCGTGAAGCCCGACATGAGTTTCTGGACAAGTTTTTCGGTTTACCATAGAATTGGACATTTGTCCAGGCTGGTACTCATCATGACGTCACGGCGGGAGATTCAAAACGTCGTACTACGGGACTCGTACAAGATAACTTCCTTCTGACTCTGACTGTCGTCGCGGGACTCCTCACATGCACCATCGGGACGAAGTGTACTCTGGTTGCGCTGTAACAAGAAAAACGGACCAACCACAGGATCTGGCGGAAGTTCGGATGCCCCAATACCCGGATCTGCATCCAGACTGCCCCATGTGTGGTGTGGAAGGCTTACAGGCAGGCCTGCATCACACGGTTGCACTTCTTGGCCGGGATGATGGCGAGAAAGCCGATGATTTGGTCCAGCTTGATTAGTCTTCGGCAACGGTAAGCGCGCGACTAATTTGGTGTGTTCACCTGGCTCTATTCGACCGCTGCCGAGACGTCCGGAATTTGTAGACGGGATGTGGTCCAGCACAAGGCTGAAAAGTCAACGGGAACGGGAGGAATGACTCATAGAGTCAGCCTTATTCGACCGCTCCTGCGGCATCCACAGTCGAAAGTAAGACGGGAAGTAACACCAGTTCAGACTAAAGATACCAGATGATGAGCTCGGGAGACCGTTGCTACTGACGTCTCGGGATTCCCTTGACGTCCTGGCGTTGATCTCCGAGTTTCGTTGACGACAGAAATTATTGCGAAATAACAAAAGAAAAGCAAAATATCAAATAAATATCCCTAAAATATAGCTAAATTGAACCTGTGACTTGTCGCTGACTTCCCTGGCGCCGTCCGTCTTACCGATCCGTTGCTTAAGGGGGTCATCCCATGTGACGGCCTGTTTTTCAGGGATTTTTTAGGATTTTTTTTCTACGACCAGTAAATAAATAGAGCTTTAAGTTTATTATCATTTATTAACATATATTTCGACAGTATAAATATAAATTTTAAGCTAAAAATATTGTGTAGAACATGAGTTACAGCGTTCTGAACAACCCCGCCTCGAAAAAATGGGCTCGCACTTCCGCCACGATTCCGGCTGATTGGCTTATCTGAAACAAAAAAACTTTGCGGCGTTTTAATCTGTAAGCCTAAATGCACGGAATGGACTATTATCAAATGAATATACCAAAAATTGGACGTTTGGTAGATATTTGAAAAAAAAGTTGCGAAATTTGCGTTTTTTTGTTTTGTTTTTTGCTATAAACAAATCGAAATTTTGGGAATTTTTGATTGATAATAGTTCATTCCATGCGTTTACATGTGCTGAGTGTACCCTACAAATTTCAAGTCATTCGGTAAAGCTGTTTTTGAGATACGATGGAGGAAAGTTTGAACAACACAGTTTTGAGCAAAACGCGTTTAAAGTTTCAAGTCCTCTTAAAACTATGAAAATCTCAACTTACCCTCAATCGGCGATGCCTGGTCTATAGAGTATTCCTTCCTTTTTAAGCCTGTAGAAACTTGTCTAAACTTGTATAAACGTATATATATGTATAAAAGGGTGCCAGGTATCAAGCCGACTGTACACAATAGGCCCGGACTCCGACTGCCAACTCAGCGCTTTGAACAGCTCCTTCTTCTAACTGCTGTATCTTTAAAACGACTTCGAATTTTTTTAAATCACTTTACTACCGTATTCTGGACATGTTAAGAAAGCAATTTATGAAGAAAAAAAAAATTGATTTTTTGAGCCCATCACATGGGATGACCCCCTTAATCCGCGACCCTGGTGACGTTCGCGAAATGCAACGTTACAGTAGACAAAGCAATACTTACTCGGCATGCTGCGGCTACAACACGTGGAATGCAGTCGTTTTCGCAAGGCTGCGTTCGAGCGATAGGAGCATATATCCTGTTCAGTAAGAGAACGATCTCCGTCCTCTTCTCACTCCCCCTCGATTGCGAAGGCACCATCGCTGTCGCACTCGTTGAACGCTGGTCGTTCTTTCGTTGGATAGGGTATAGGCTCCTATTCCCAGCAAACACAGTTTCATATTGTATACGTGAATTAGACGTATCCTTGGTTCTATGAAATGTTACGGTTATGTCAAATGTTACGCGAATGAGAGAGTGCATGTTCTCAAAAATGTCGTCACTCTATTCGGCTCTGTGACGTAATTGTTATATATCATAGTCATAGAAATTATTCAGTGCATTCATGTAACCAATATGTAACATGAGTTTGATAAAATTTATGTCACATTTATATCAATGTTCATATAACCGTTACAGAACCAGCGTATAATTGTTTCTGGTGTAGGTTATTCATTATTTCTGTATAGGAAACTGATAGAAAATGATTGGATGATTTGCAACTACTACTGAGCACAATCTTTAATTTTTTAGTTATGCTCAATAGTATTTTCGTGGCACTCATTGTATTGATGGACGGGGTGATCAAGGATGAATTATTGGGTATTTACGAATGCAAGAATATGCCGTATATTTCGAAGGCAACACACGTTGAATACATTTCACATATTTTTTTGCGAGAAATACAATCTACTATCATTATAATTATATTAAAATCTCACAAATTACAACGTAACAATACTCTAGAATAGATGTAGCAGTCGTTAAAGTGAGTAATGTTAAAATAATGAATATCACATCTTTTGATCGGAGACACGTACGAATTACCCACAAAACACACGCGGTCGAGTGTGTAGTTAGACGAAGGTTTTTCATTTTATCTCTTTCGGCTGTAATCAATCTTTGTAGGTGTCGTTTTGAAACACTATTTATATTTTTCTTTATTCTTGGAATTTTCAACTTTTTTCCCTGTAAAACTATATATCGTATCAGTAATTCTATAAGGTCGTAAGCGCTGAAAAAAAGAATTTGATTTTTTTGGTGACGAAATCTTTTTCGTGCAATATAACATCTTTTGGGCATATCCGCAAAAAATTTTTTTTTTGACGCTTACGACCTTATGACATTAGTGACGCGATATGAAAGCTGTATTTATACGATTAAGAGACTGGGTAAAGAAAAATAATATACTACAGTATATTATTAATGCTGATGAAAAAAATTATAAAAACCATGAATAATTATGTCCTTACACTATAGTCTCTATACTAAAAAGCCTTGTATTTAGAACTCACTTAAGTGTGTTGATGTGCCAATATTATTCAAAACGTCTGCTGCGTGGGGTGTGACCATAGAGTTTCGAGATTTTAAGTCCGTATCTATATAGTACAATATAATTACAAATGTGTAAACATATATTAAGATGGTCCTTATTTTTGGTTTTAACGAATTTCCGTCGTGCTTGCCCTAAATCATCTCCAAATAATCAGAAGCAAATTCTCGTGTACATCGTACGTAAAAAGCTCTGAGGTGAAATGGACTATTGATAAAAAGTTTTTGTTTTTTCAAAATTTGTTTCATAAATGGTGTCTCATTTTGCCCCGCACACCTACGAAAAATACGGTGTTTCATTTTAACCCACCTTCCCATACATATTTATGCTAAAAACTTACATGTTTTGCTTACGCCTTGGTCATCCTGCATCAATTCTACATCACCTTGATTCAAATCACTCAGGCTTACTTTTTCATGAAAGTTTGATGAATTGGTTTGCTCCGAAAATTCAAAATCTATTAAATAATTAAATATTATACAGAAAATTATCATGAGTTAAATATCTACACAATGTTTATTAAATCTGGATAATACTTACTCTCCATTGGTACACTTACAATTCCACCGAAGCCTTTAAGCAGTGACTGTAGTATATTATTATATATATTATTATATATATTATTATTATGCACGTCTTACCTTGTGAAGAATTCTGCCGCTAATCACTACCGGAATATCACAAGATCAATTTATTATTGTAGTGCACCATACACATGTCCACTCGACACTGAACGCATATACCTAGATATATTTACGATATACCCGAAAGGTTCACAGAACCAATCTTACATCTCAGTGATGAGATTTACAAAGAACGCACAATCAAATTGATAGTGTGATGTGTGGATCACATATCGCAGTTACAATTAAAATAAAATGCTGGAATGATGTAACATCTATGTCTCGCAATACGTCACAGTTGCTAAACTATGATACATAACATTGAGGTATAAAAGTCATTATGTTTGATACATCACTTCGAGAGAACATTCTATGACGGAACTCAATAATGTAACATATCTATATCACTGTGACGTCACTGACATATCTCATTGTGATGTAAGAGAAATGACTCAGTTATGAGAGGGACATCATTAACACGTATCTATGATATCAATCACGTTATAGAATAAAGATGTCACTTTATCACGAAAAAATCACGTAAATGATCTCAACTGTGTTCGCTGGGATTGCTCGAACGCAGCCTGAAGACTCAGTTGGCAGCACTGCGAATTATTCGGTATCACTTTGAATCGTCGCATTCTTTTATTACGCGTTTGAACTCGGTACGCACTGTGGTAATCTCAGCATCGTTGCTAGAGTCGCGACTCGCGGAAATTTGTACGGAAAACGCGTGTGTGATACTTACACCGTTTTGCCGTGCCAACTTTTTATATCTTCGCAAATAAATTTTTGTCAGCCATATCATTTGCGAGGACATGCGTATGGATATTCAAGAATTTTATCAAAAATAAAACGTATTTCCGATTTTTTGGCACTTACACCGTTTTGCCGTGCCACCCTTCAAATGTCCATATACTATGCACCAATATTTGAATTGATCGTATGGTAAGCTACACCAATTGACTTTGTCAAAACTAACTTAACCATTTTTGTTCACAGGTACCTGTCGATACAAGATGACCTGACTTGTGGTGACTTAGGATTATGAGATCAACGCTGAAGGAATTATACTATTTATTAATCAATTTGTACGGTTAGCTGTACTAAATCATACTTGTAGACAATTATCTGTGCTCAGCAATGTCAACATGCATAGACTGTGTCGCACATTTTTTACATAATTTTATGTAACGTAGGCTGGTTAAATATCTTCATTCGGATAAAAGACTCTGCATCTTGATTGTTTTATCATGCAAAGGCAAACGTTACTAAAACTTCTAAAAAAAGTCATGTTTTATTTTTACAACCGAATATAAAAGGTTCGATATTGTTACAAAAAGCGTATTCACCCCCTATATTGTAACGTCCCAAATTGCCCGTCCCTGGGATAGCTGGTGTAGAGCGTATGATTTGGGAGTTACCTTTCTTCTTGTGCACGCGTTCGTGTGCGTACGTCTGTGTGTGTGTGTGTGTGTGTGTGTCTGTGTGATCTCTCAGGGAACGATTGCCGTATCGCAATGATCGACAGATCGCCTGTGAGATCGTGTTCTGTGTGCGTTTGTTACCGAAATCCCGCAGGAAACGATTGCCGTACTACAATAGTCAACAAATCGCCTGCAGGATCGGATTTGTGTTTGATCTGTAAGTGTTATCTGGATTCTGACAAGAGCTGATCGCCGTACTGTAATAGTCAACGATCAGTTGCCAGAGCAGAGTGATATGCGTGTTACCGAAATTCCGCAGGGAACGATCGCCGTACTGTAATAGTCAGCAGATCGCCTACAGAATCCGATTTTGTGTATCTTGTTGTGTTTTCTGGATTCTGACAAGAGCCGATCGCCGTACTGCAATAGTCAGTGATCAGTTGTCAGACCAGAGTATAGTGCGTGTTACCGAATTTCCGCAGGGAACGATCGCCGTACTGTAATAGTCAGCAGATCGCCTACAGAATCGGATTTAGAGTATTCTGATTGTCGTCGATCTTATAGGAAACGATCAACGTGTCGCAGTGACCGGAGAATCGCCTATAAGACCGAGTGTATGCTGTGTTTTGGAGTGGATGCAGTAATTTTTGCAAGACACTGAATATAAACAAATATATGATTTTATTTATCAATAATAAATTCAAACAAAAATAATTAACAAAATAAAGAAATCTATATGATTTGAATTATCGTGAAAATATAAGAATATTGTTTTTTTAAAGAGATGCCAATTTTGCTGAGTGGCACTTTGCCGACTCACGTATATATCAGGATTTTACCTTTGCGTTTAATATATTATAAATCGAAATTTTACCTGTGCGATTAGTGTATTTATGAACCAGGATTTTATCTGTAGATTTTATTATGCCAAACGTTTCGCGTAGTGGCGCTGTTTTGTGGGGCGCGTACTCTTTAATTACAAAGAGACCGCGTATTTCTTTTTTTTTTATTATTTTTTATATATTCTAATTTTCTGAAATGAGTTAACTGGGAAAGGGTCAATAAATAATTTAAACACATTTGAGCCATACAATTGCAAATTTAATAATGGCTCAGAGAGGAAACTCTCCGAGACTTGAGCCTCGGAGAGAAAACCCCTCGAAATGATTTTACACAGATTACATTCATTTTTGTTTTGATACACATAAAATACATCTTCATAATAATCCTGTGGAGGTGAAATCTACTGTGAAAGAAATTATGCCAATGCGCGGATTGACTCAATCGATGTCGCGTCGGATATTCTACGACACAACACCGACTGCATGTAAGGTCACGGGGACCTAAGCAAAGCATTGTGCTTGTGCTCTGGTACAGCTGAGCTGAGTCAGTGTACCTTGACGGATTATGCCGTGCTGTTCGTATTGAGACAACTCGGTATGTGATCTGAATAAAGCGTCGTGCTTGTGTTTATACCGTCTTAGTCTTCTTAAAAAAATGTCATCTCATGCAATTATGCAATAAATTAGAACGAACTCACCCCAATCATGCAACGAAAAGAAGACCAACCCACTACACTCTTGTACTCTCAAGCGTCCAGCTTAGGACTCTACTCAACCGTCCCTCGTTCCTATATCGAGACTAAGCATGAGTGTTCCCCCTCTACTCGCGGGTTTTTCGTGCGGCCCAGTCGACGCGGCCTCTCCCCTTGTTTCCGATTCTCGCCGAGAAAATCAAATGGCGATGTGTCGGTGACACACGTGCTTGCGCACACATACATGCAAAGGAATATATATGGAAAAGGGAAGATATTGTGTTCGACTGAACAGGCGCTTTGCCGACTAGCTTAAGGGGTCACATGGGTTTCCTCGGGGAAAAAAACGACCTATTTTCACCAATTTTTTTTTCATATAAAAAATGAAATATTTCATTCAAACTTCTTATTGTTACAAAGATACACTATTGACAAAGAATTTCTGAAATTTTGGGAAAAAAATATTTAAAACTCGGCTATTGTGACGTCATATCCCTCGGAAAGGAGATGCGTCCGCGTTGTCAGCATAACTCCTGACAGGATCATCTAAAATGAAAAAACAAAAATACGTGTTTTAGTTAAGACCATAAACTCGTGCTTGAACGAAGGATTTTTTTTTTTTCAATTACAACTATTTAAAAAAAAAAAAATGTCAAGCAAATTTGACCGAAATTTTCATTTTTTTGGAAAAATGTCTGCCAAAATTCCAATTTCTACTTTTTTTTTCTTTCCTTCGTTCAAGCACGAGTTCATGGTCTTAACTAAAACACGTATTTTTGTTTTTTCATTTTAGATGATCCTGTCAGGAGTTATGCTGACAACGCGGACGCACCTTTTTTTCGAAGGGTCACCGGAAATGACGTCACAATGGCGGAGTTTTAATTTATTTTTTTTGAAAATCTCAGAAATTTTTCTTTGAATGTGTATCTATAAGACAGAAAAAAGTTTGAATTGAATAAATAATTTTTTATATAGAAAAAAAATGATTGAAAAAAGGCCTTTTTTCACCCGACGAAACCCATGTAACCCCTTAAATAACTGAATTTTAATATAATTATACTTTGAAGAAGAATATTGATTTGAGTAGAGTTGATTTGAGAATTTGAACTTAGAGAGCTCCGTTTCGCGTAGTGGCGCTTTGCCGACTAGCTTGTCCAGCGTAGCGTGCCGCGGTTTATATAGTCACGACGCGCTAATCCGCATTGTTCTATGATTTCCTATGATGTCTAAAATTGCAACGATGCATTTTTTGATATTGGTGTAATATATCTTTTCGTCTTCTAATTTTATGACCTTTCGTTTCGTGTAAGCGGATTTGTAATCCGATGACCTTGACATTTCATGGTGGAGTTCCATGCGTTTCTATGGTGTCTATTTTTGGTATTTCTCATAATAGAAATTCCAAAAATAGCTCATCGGAAAGCTTGAGTTCTTTACTTTCGGTCTGTGCTTTTAGAAATTGAAATATATTAATATTTAGTCGGTATTTACCATATTTAAACAAGTGAGTGCACGTTAGGCGTGGGCTCACCCTATACATGTGTATACTCGGTGACTCGAAGGTTTGCACACATCGTTGCTTTTCTTGTTGTGCGTTTTGAACGTCACAATATTAATCTTATATCCTATACATTCCAACGCCACCCGATCCCCAATGTACCGAACGACACAATGATAATAAGCGTCCATCTTTCTGTAAAACATCCGATGTTGGGTGATACACGAGTTTCGTTTTATAAACAGTCTTGTCCCGGACATTAAACTGGACACTTGTACTTTCTGAATATAACCCCAATCTGCTTTTTCCATTTCGCTCAAGGACTCACAGCTCGATTATAAGGTAACTCATAAAGTTGCAATACAAAAACAGTTACCACAATTATTACCTTACGGTGCATTAGTATGGAAAAAATTAATCAATCTTCTGTGATAAAATTTTAGCGCTGGGACCTTTTCAGCAATATATAACAGACCTGCAAAAGGTTACCTGCGCATCCGGATGCATCACAGAAAATTGAAAGTTATGACCCAGTACTCAGCGCCGTGTTAGCATTATTTTGCGCCCTAGGCTAGGTAGCCGCCGCCGCCTCACCCTCCGGCGAAAGTTTCTCAATAAATTAAATTTTTTACGAAATGAGCTGTTGTTTGCTTCGGACTTTTTTTTCTCTGCAAATGATTTTATGATGTCATTAAAATCGATTTTCCGCATGTATTCTGTCTCAATATAAAGAAGTGAAAGCGCATTGAACTTGGACGCACGTGATTTTGCCGCCTCTGAAATATTGCCGCCCTAGGCTTCAGCCTAGTTAGCCTGTGCCTAAACACGGCGCTGGCAGTACTATCATAATCTAAAAATTGTAGAAAGCATTTGTTCACTAGACCGTTCTTATTAATTTGCAAAAAATTAAATGGCTTTTGTGAAAGTTTCAGTCGCAGCTCCCCTTGTATTTTGTGATGATAAATTAACTCAGTTCCTAGTTTGATTCTATGTGATTAAAATTCATATATATTGTGTAACGTTTCGGGATATGCCGGAATTCAAAAAATGGAGGTATATCCCTCGTTAGTGTGAGTTCTTTGCTCAAATCAAGGTTTTAGGTTAATTATGAGTTAAATTGGGCACTTCACGATACTAGGAGGTGGGGAAAAGTTGGTTATGCCACAAAAAGCCACCTGACCTAGGTTTTTGTGTTTTATCTGGCTAGCTACGGACTCGGTTAATTTCTTAACAAAGCCGTCTGTCTTTGGACTCGATCAATTGCTTGATAAAGCCTCGGACCTCAGCAGACTCGGTCAATTTCTTAACAAAGCTGCCGCCCTATTGCAGAACCGGTGTTTTTACGCACAAGCCTGCCTTCCTGTTCTATCCTGGCCTTTTTTTACTATTGCCTACGCTCAGATCCGGGGTTTGCACCCAAGACTGTACACCAGACTCGGAAATGTCGGATAAAGAACGTTCACGCAGCTGTGACTTTAACTTTAGTTTTTAATCAAATTAAAATGTTCATGTTCTCTCGAAGATTGACAAAATAAAATAACAAAATTACCAAAAATTGATCTTATCAATTTACTTAACCTATTGCTCGTTTGTTCAGATTTTCTGAATTTCTGAAATTCTATTTTATTTGATCTACCGAATGCTCAAGCAGTTTTAGACATGAGTTCGTACAATTACTCGTAATTTGCTATCTTCGGAAAACGCGCAGCGATAGACTTTTATATTTTGTTTTCTATTTTCTTTATATTTCTAATCCTCAAATTCTATGTTATCTTTCTATCTAAATTTAATCTTTAAAGAGTGAACTGGTCGCTTTGACTCAACTCCCTCAACTAACTGGGTGAGACGTCTACCAGCGCTTTGCTTGGTATCGCGGGTGTGGCTTGACCGCACCAGGTTTTATACAAATTCTGAAGTTTTATGACGTCACGGGCGATCGCCGCGAGCATAGGCTCGATGGTGGGGATTCGACCGTTGGTCGGCTGATTGTCGTCCGTCCTTGTCTTACTCATAGCATAGCCGAACCGTTACAATTGCAACGCATCGAAATTTGAAATATTATCATTTCACGACTGTTGTAGTGTATCCTTTTAGTCATGTTGACTATGCGGATCATTAAAAATCTCACATTAGTTATATCGTTGCAGATGAGCTGCCGTCATAGTCCAGATGAATAAACTAAAAGCCTCTTTCAAATACTCGCAGTTTTTTTACTGTCCTTGATCGTAATAATTAAAACAATCAAACGTTTAACCGAAAATTTAGAATTCTCTGAGCAATATCTGCCAGTACAATTACTGGATTAATCTGTCAGGTCTACCATTAATTCTGATATATCTAGTTTATAGACAAATTCGAAGTCGAAATATGGATAGATAATTTCAGTATTGTGAAATATTGGCTGAAAGATTGTTTATAGATACGTCAAAATTTAGATTTACAAACAATTTTGTGAAATTTAGGGCCCTCTGATTTGCACCCATATTTTAGCATGGTTCTGATAATCTTAGTTCGGAATCTCTACGCGTAGCGGCGCTGTAAACAGTTCAAAAAATGGCCGACTCCCTCCAACAGCCTTAATGACATATCGGTTAGAAAAAAAATCACCTCCTGCCACCTGTATCGTAGAACGATGTACTCGTACCATGGACCTATTGATGTGAAAAAAAAATTGACTTAAATGATAAAAGCTGAAATTTTTTTTACCAGTAGTTTATCAATTAAGAACGCAGAAAAACTTATGCTGCCAGCTATTTGACGGGATCTGGCCTCGGCAGGAGCAAAACAGCTGCGACAGTATTATATGGTTCTCCGTGCCCTAGATGGAAGTATATAAGTTTTCAGTTCAGAACCCTTGTCTATTTCCAGTTATAACTGCCTGCTTTGTCCCTTCTATTTATAGAAATAGAAAAGGACGAGGCCAGTCACTACTCACTGCTATACAATATATATCAGTGTGGCCAGGATGGCAGAATGCACATTGTATCGATTTATTCAGTTCGCTTCTTGCTTTGCTGGAGTACGGACGGGAAAATAAATATTCAGAACTTTTGAAAATGCGTACAGCAAATAAGTTGCAATGGAGCAACATAAAATTGCCATCAACTTCAAGTGACATTGACGAAAAAAGACAGAAAAATCAGCTCTATTAAAGTTACTTGAAAAAAAACAGACAACGAATCACCATTACACGTAGACGTCCAAATTTTCGATGTATTTTTCATTCTGTATCTGATGAGAAACATTCCGCTAATCTTTGGAAATGTTTCCTGCAAAATTTTGTAGATGTTTACGAGATGTGGAGCAAGAACAGCCATAGTAACGTTTGATGAATATTTTTATCCTCCGATTAAAGATAATGAACACACATTGCGTGGGACGAGCAGAAATCAACGATATCACATCAACGGTGGCGATCAAACGCGTCCTACAGATTTCGCATCGGAATTAAAAAATATCAACTTCAAAGAGGCTTAGTGCAGTTTCCGATTGACGACTGGAAAAATCCTGCAATGGCGCCGTTCCTCAAAAACAAAACTGTTTATATCAATTATATGAGTGATTCTACAGAAAGTGGAATTTTCTGCGTTCCTCGATTTTATAGGGATTTGAAACATGAAATAAATTTTTTTTTCGTACTGGCGCAGAAGAATCTACACTGGGCTACGTAGGCAATGCAACAAAATCATGGAATTTCACATTTTTCTTCGTCAAAATCACTCATGTTCGGTCCAAATCTCAGTCCCCTGGCATGTCACCAACGCAAAATTCAGATAACTAAACGTATTCACGAGCATAAGATGAAATTTTCACTTATTTTGGTTCATGACATCTAAACTACATAGATTGTGGATGATGATTATAATATTGTTTGCGGTTTTTTATTATTGTATTTACATAAAAATCGATCGTGAATCTTGTCACCAGTTTGAGACTTCAGTCCCCTGGCTTCGAACAAAATTCAAATATTTCGATATTCTTCACCTCGTAGTATCAAGTGCTTCCATCTAAGAATAATTGTCAAACTGGAGTTAACGAAAATGTACCATTAGTTTATGTACATCGGTTTTGTTTAGTAGCAACCACGACTCGATTAATGGAAGACGTGGCGGAGACAGTAAATTTATCAGTCCCCTGGTAAGTATTATTGTTAAAATTTACTTAATTGTCTCATATTTATTGAATAGAATGAAATTATAAAGTCTGTCCTGAGCTGTGTGTACAATGATGACATTTGTGAATGATTTTGTTCGGAGTTATTAACAATTTTCGTGAAGAATCTCAGTCCCCTGGTCTCAGTCCCCTGCAACAAACTGTTGCAGGGGATTGAGAATTTTTCCAGGGGACTGATAAATCTGTGCAACAAATGCGTTTTTCTTCCTTTGTTGACCACCTACGTTTATAGAAATTTTATTTCTGAATACATTTAACAACTATACGAAGCTTATGATTATATATAATGTGTACATTTACAGTCGGAAACGAAATAAAAATGGCACCAACGCATAAACGAATACTGAGCAGAGAGGAAAGGCTAGAAAAAAAGAGAGTCGCTGAAAGAGCTAGATATGAAAAAATTAAAAATGATTAAAAAAAATTATAATACTTAATAAGAATATTCAATATTATAGTATAAGCAAAATGTGTGAGCAACAAATACTGTTCAATCTAATTTACTATATATTATGGGGAAAGTTACCGTAAAATAAAAACTAATATTTTATAAGACTATATAAAAACCTACTATACTATAAGAAATCGCTTAGAAAAAACGTACTACATACATAAGTTAATAATACGTATGTGATAAGAATTTTCACTTTTTCCATCGAAAAAAATGTTTTTTTCGGTTTCACATTGATAAATGTAACATTTCGTTTATCCATTATTTTTTTATTTCCATAAAATATTCGTTCTATTTGGAATTCGTATTGATTTTTCAGTCCCCTGTAGACGTTATCAGTCCCCTGGAAGCATTTTTTCGAAAAGCGCTAATAAAAATTTAAATACTTGTGAAATTTACTGGCCCTTCTCATAGCAGTGATAATTCATCATCTGCCATTAGAAAAACGAGTTGTTGTTTCATATTTACAAAAAAAAGCATGTTAACATTTTTTAGGCAAAAAATTCCACTTTCTATAGAATCACTAATATATAAATTGTTATAAATTCGAAGAAGTCAATGATGCTGTTGTAAGGACTGAGGACGAGAATTAAGCATGTCCTGCACATGAAGAAGCCGATACAAAAGTGATGTTCCATGCTTGCAAAGTGGAGTCAGACTCAAATGTTGTCATTCGTTGCTCAGATACCGACAGTCTTATAATAGCATTGGGTAACATGCAAAATTTGAATAAAACCGTTAAACTTTGGCTAAAAGTTGGTGTTGGCAATTCGGAAAAATTTATTAACGTATCGAAGCTGTACGATACATTGGGGCAACAGTTATGTAAAGCTCTTCCAGGATTTTACGCTTTTACCGGATGTGACTTCAATCCGGCTTACTTCAAAGAGGGCAAGAATCGGCCATTCACCATTTTGCAAAAGTCTACTGAATTCATCGAAGCCTTTTCGAAATTATCGAATTATCCAGACATCGAAACAAATGCTATTTTTGAAACATTAAAAAAATTTCTTAGCAGCATGTATGGCTGTAAACAATTAATAGACATTAATGAAGCCCGACTCGCTATTTTCATGAAAGCTTTCAAATGCACCGATATTGGGGAGCAATTCAAATCGAAAACAAAGAACTTTGACAGATCTATTTTACCGCCGTGCAAATCGGAGCTGCGACAACAAATTCTCAGATCCGCTTATATCTCCAGTATATGGTCCAACGCACACTTTCAACATCCTACCTTGCTGTCTCCATGTGATTGTGGATGGCAAGAAATAGAAGAGAAGTTGCAATTTCGATGGTCTGAAAGCGACCAATTACTAACTATAGTCGGCGAAGTCATAATCGCGGATCCTAGTGGAATCAATTCTCCAGGTAATAAAATAATATCCCTTTTATGATTCCTGATTTGTCAATCGTTTAAATCAATATTTCCGTACTTCTAAATATTTTTATACCTTGTGACGTGGATTTTTGCTAGACCTCGGATCTAGACCGGATCGCTAGACCCCGAGGACATCCACTCGACAATTGGCCAAGCAAAAACTCTAAATTTTTAATTGGTTGGGCGTCAGGCGAACTATATCTTCGCCACGAAACTGAAAATTAAGAAAAACACAAAAGCCTGACGGAAGCTTACACGCAGCGGCTAGCTACAGTACCGCGGAGAGGGGTCGGGATAAGTGCGAGCAGCTCCGTGTTTAGGCACAGGCTAACTAGGCTGAAGCCTAGGGCGGCAATATTTCAGAGGCGGCAAAATCACGTGCGTCCAAGTTCAATGCGCTTTCACTTCTTTATATTGAGACAGAATACATGCGGAAAATCGATTTTAATGACATCATAAAATCATTTGCAGAGAAAAAAAGTCCGAAGCAAACAAGTAATGCAGCTCATTTCGTAAAAAATTTAATTTATTGAGAAACTTTCGCCGGAGGGTAAGGCGGCGGCGGCTATCTAGCCTAGGGCGCAAAATAATGCTAACACGGCGCTGAGTGCGAGGGATTAGTGGGGCGTCTAGAAACAACTCGAACACTCAAATTTTACAAAAGAAAATGTGACAAAAATTAATTCAATAAAAAGAAACAATTAACAATGCTAATCAAACAATAATCATGTACCCGGGAATACGATACAAAAAAAAAAATAGCGAGTCACAAGTTGGCTCGACAAATGTAAGGCCTCGCGGCACAATAAACTACGTAGCAAAGTAAATCTAAATAATCCTGGGAACTACTCGGTGGTGGCAGGGAAAGACAAATAATAAAAGAAAATAATAATTGAAAATAAGAAAATAATAATTGACGAGAAGCGAACAAAATTCGGTTGTTGCTAGGCAACCACCGGCCTACGGGAGGCTAGGCCTCGACGTTGCCGACCACCTTCCTTATTCAGAATCTTATTTAACTAACTTATCCTAACTCTGCCTCGTGGGCTATTCCTAACTTGAACGCTAAAATTTCAATAATCTCTACAATAAAATCGTGAACAATTCTTCGGACGGCTGGCTCTCCTCGTGGAAGTGAGATAGAGCGACGGTGACTGACTCGTGCTGTCTCTTTTGCACTCGTGTGCGGAATTGCGGAACTCTACAAAATTCGACGTCTTGACGCGAAATTGTCTGGTATAACAAACTGGTCTCGAAATCTCTATTTAGCTGGGACACTGGTGACGGCCTACCGACTCGGAGATCGGTTTAATTCGATCCCAAATTTTTAATTGAGCCTCGTGGCTTCTAGCAAGACAACATGGCCGAAGGCCGTTCCCGGATACAAATAAGTCAAAGGCCAAGTGAGTTATCGCTTACCGTGTGCCAGTCACCTGATGGATTTGCCTCCTGCGCTGGAGAAAACCCTCTATAGTCCCCTCGTGGGTCTCAAAAATCCGAAACTTATCCCTCGTGGGGTCTCACAAACACTCGACTGTTCCTGTGGAACCTCACACAACTCAATCTCACTCGACTCGAACTCTAGAAGAATTAATTCGCAAAGACACGTGTGTCGTCTACGCTAGGCTGCGGCAGAGTGTCTTGCTCGTCTCGTGCCGGTCGTTAACGCCCTCGTTAGCCGATGGATCGCTAAAATCGCCTAACACCTATAGCGGCGTATTGTCGTGCTGCGCGAAAAATCCAAATTTTCGGAGACTTATCGAGAAATCCTCGTCGTAGGACCACGGTTCGCGG
This sequence comes from Rhogogaster chlorosoma, assembly GCA_944452935.1. Lineage (NCBI taxonomy): Eukaryota > Metazoa > Arthropoda > Insecta > Hymenoptera > Tenthredinidae > Rhogogaster > Rhogogaster chlorosoma. The sequence goes on from OX101802.1 coordinate 10,591,882, forward strand.
GCTCTTGGGGGTGGTGGGAATCTCTTCCACCACCGAATTCCCTCGTTGCTGAGTGCCCTTGGCACTCCCCCGTGTCCTTGGTCGTAGGTGAGGAGGCCTCCGTCGTTGTGCATCTTTTCCCAGCGTCGTAGGATGCGTGGTTTTCGTGTCAACCCGCGGGGTAATTCCACGACTCCGTCGTCGGTCAAGCGTCAGTCATAGGCAATCTCCACCATACATTTGGCCGTGCCTCCCACATATCAGAGAAATATTGAAAGAAAAAAAAGATTAAGAACTAAAGAACCCCGCACTCATCTTATGGGAATTGGCTTTCGGTGGATTTGAAAAATTTTGAAACACTTTCGAGATACGGTCGTTCTGATCAAAAGTCTCAATAGGCGAAATACTTTCTCTAGAATAGTAGATTGTGATACATGTGGAGAAACAGGGACTTTGCATGAGCCGCAATCGAGTGGAGGCGCCGAAGGCGCCGGAACGAGATGAAGGCGAGTGCTGAAAACATCACACGAGTGCAAGGTCTCTGTCTTCACGCGTATCACATACTGTTTTTCATGACAACTGCATGGCAACCTTCGCTTTCGACGCCATGATAGTGTGGCAAAAATTTTGTCACACTCCTCAACGCCATGATAGTGTAACAAAAATTTTGTCACACTCCTGAACAAAGGCTCATTTTCTCCACTGTTTACACGAAGAGAAAGTGAAGGTTGCCATGCATGCGTTATGAAAAAATACGAGTGGTAGCGGCGCCGGAAAATCATTATTGTTCATCGATCGCGCGTGGCTGAGCTAGCGTGCGTCTGTATGTCAGCATTGACGCACCCAATCGAATAAGCTCAAAAAACGGGCAAAGCTTTACAAAAATTTTTAGCAGCAATTTTCCTTCGGAATTCGTTAGAGGGGGTCACTGGTAGTCTAAATTCGAAAATTTGGGGTACCAGACTTGTTGCTGCATCCGCCATCTTTATTTAAAGGGTTCTTTTTTGTCTCTTGAATAACTCGTTTATTTTCAATTTTACACGGAAAATAGTTTTTACAAAAGTTGTTTAAAATTAAATTTCCTACAATTTTGATTGCCATCAATTTTTCGTAGGATCTATATTTTTCGATTTATACCTGAAAAGATTCGGGGGTGAACCTAAGTATTCTATTATCGCGTATATTATTGATGTTGTACCATTATTTTTTCTGTTTGTTTTTTTGTTGCCGATTGTCGTTGTAAATTTGATGTGTTGAAAATGTTATTTGTAACACTTTTGTTTATAACAATTTTTCTCGTAAAATTGAAAAGAAACGTGATAATACAATCATAAGATTGTACCTCCACTCTTCTCAGGTATAAATCGAAAAATATAGATCCTACGAAAAAATTGATGAGAATTAAAATTGTAGGAAAATTAATTTTAAACAACTTTTATAAGAACTATTTTCCGTGTAAAATTGGAAATAAACGAGTTATTCAAGAGACAAAAAAGAACCCTTTAAATCAAGATGGCGGATGCAGCAACAAGTCTGGTACCCCAACTTTTTGAATTTAGACTACCAGTGATCCCCCGCAACGAATTCCGAAGGAAAATTGCTGCGAAAATTTTTTGTAAATCTAAAATACTAATCCGATTGGGCTACTCAGGCAAAAATGACTTCAACTGACTTCAGCTGATTTCAACTAACTTCAACTGACTGTAACTGACCTCAACAGACTTCGACTGACTTAAGGGGTTATATCCAGTAAGAATTTTCAAAACATCGATTTTTTGTTTTTTGCGTTTCCGGAATGTACATATATTCAAGTATAGTCTCTGAAAATTTCAAGTTGATCCGGGAAATATTTACGAAGATAATCGCATATATGTTGTAACGTTTCGGGATATGCCGGAATTTGAAAAATGGAGGTATATCCGCCGTTAGTGTGAGTTCTTTGCTCAAAAGATGAAATAAGTTGAATTTTGAGTTTATTTGGGCACTTCACGTTACTAGGAGGTGGGGAAAAGTTGGTTTTGCCACAAAAAGCCACGTATGTGAACCTAGCATCTCATTTACTGGCATCCCGTAAAAACGGTGGTGTTCCTATTGCATCCGCTCTAGTTCTACAGTTCCTGATGGTTTTCATCAATAGTTCTGCGGAATTACCCCCCAAAAAACGAAATAAAAAAAATGAGATGCTGACGACTGGAAGTTAGCATCCATTGTACAGAATTCGTGTTTTCCCGAACCTCTGATCAAGAAAATAGTAGTTCTATGAGAGTTCTCGGTATTTCAGACTATTTGCGAAGGGTCCCGTCGGTACAAATTATTTATCGCTATCTTTAACAACAATATGTCCCCATCAAGCCAACGAAAGCGGCATACTGGTTTGGAGTAAGACAAAAATAAAAGTACAAGTGGTATTCCGATAGTTCTCGGGATTTTCAGGTGAGTGGCGAAGAGTTCCGGCCTTTAAAATCATTTGCAGCAATTCTTAATAACAATACAGTCAGTAAGAGTGGGATGCTGGTTCGGAGTACGACGAAAAACGAAAAAACGAGTGGTATTCCGATAGTTCCCGAGATTGTCAGGTGAGTGGAGAAGAGTTCCGAACTTTAAAATCATTTGCAGCAATTGTTAATAAAAATACAGTCAGTAAGACTGGGATGCTGGTTCGGAGTACAACGAAAAACGAAAAAACGAGTGGTATTCCGATAGTTCTCGGGATTTTCAGGTGAGTGGAGAAGAGTTCCGGCCGTTAAAATTATTCGGAGTAATCGTTTATAATTCACGAAATCGAATGTTAGTAAGTATTAATATTCTAGCCTCCTTCTGCTTGACGTAGAAATTGATATTCGGAATAGTTCGGTAGACAGATTGTGAATTGACTGTGAGTGTGTTAGTTAGGGCGGCGAGGTCGCTAAATGGCGGCATTCTCGAGCGCGGTCAAGACCTATCAAAATCGAAAGATGAAGTAATTTCGAAAAGAAAAGCTCGTATGGTAAAAACCATGTTAGCGGTGGGTATGGCGTGTACGGTTTTTCAAAAATGTAAAAAAAAAACAGTTACCTGGGCATTCTCGAGCGCGTTAGATATTCATACCACGTATGCCCCAAGTGCCTCTGATAACAACGGTATACTAATCTGCCGGTTTGCGTGGTGGGGGTAGGCATATAAAGTAGTCAAAAATCCGGAAAAAAAAAATTTACTCGAGCGCGTCAGATTTTCGAAAGGGGTGTTAAGTAGGCCCCAAGGAAGCTCCCTTCAAAAAAACTGACGATTTCGGCGTGACGATAAGGTACGACGAATTTTTGAAAATGCAAAAAAAAAAAGTTCTTTTGAAATACTAGAGCGCGTCAGATTTTCATAGGGGAAGTTTATCTCGCTATCCTGAAAGCATATTTTCTTAATCTGACAAAAATGTTGGTGGGTTCTCTTAATCTGACCGAAAAAGGTTTTTTTTTGTGGAGCGCTCAGTCTGTATTACATGTTTATGGCACATTCCTCTTTTTTGCTTCAATTCTTCACTTCGTTCTGCTTACGGTACGTCCAAAAAACAATTTGAGGATCAACAGGCTATTGAATAATATAAATAAATGAAACTGTACATGTCAATAATACTTTTGTATACAGATACGCGTAACTTTTTCCGAGTCCACGAAAATTTTCGACAAGCTTTAGGAAAAAAAAAATTTTGAGATATAATAAAAGTTACATAATTTAATCATCGTTGTTTCGTGTCAATTTTTTTTTAACACCCTCCGTTTTCGAGATATACCTACTCAAAAAACCGGGAGTTTGAGTTTTCATGATGCTTTAAGTCCAAAAGTTTTAAGTTTAGACAAAAATATCAAGAGACCTTTTTTGTGTAAAATAAAATTACCTTTTTTTTTTATTTAAACTTTTTTTGTAAAATGTATCGTTCGCGACTTATATGCCGCAACGCGTTTTTCGGAAGACGAAATGGCTCCTCCACACTTCCGGTCATGCGGAAACCGGCAGATTTTGTATTTTTAGTAAGTTTTAGATTATATCCTTCAAAATAAAAAAAAAAAATTCGCGCTCGAGAATGCCGGATTAACGTTTTTTTTTTTACAAGTTCGCGACCCTATAACTCTGCGGCGTCAAGGACTTATCGTCAGATTAGTTAAATTTAGTCTTAAAACACTAAAATCAACTCCCAATATCTTAATCTGACGCGCTCGAGTATTTCCGACTATCGATTTTTTTTTTACTAATCTGATCGTCTATCCTAGGCGCGCGTCACTAGATATAGAGCTAATACTTTCCAACGTTGTTCTATTAGGTCTAAGGTATCTCTCATATCTTAAACTGCCGCGCTCGAGTATGCCCGAAAAATCCCCTCTTCGCCTCCCTAACTATGTTGTCACTTCCAGTATTATTAGAACCAACGACTAGGACGTTGTGAGAGATTGCTCCATTTCTTTTCTTCTCTTGTTCTTTTATTTCTCCATTTTTTTAACTACAATAATTATTTTGTATTATGTTTTTTTATTTATTTCGTTTTATTATCAATATTATGATTTTTCGATTTTCTCATTTTGATCACGAGAATTTTTTTACCACGCTTCAATTTTTCTTTGCTAGGCAAAGAAATATTGGAATATCGGGAAAAAGTTATCATATTGTAATAATGTAAGTCAATAATTTAGGTGAATTAAATAATTATTTCAGCTGAAAAAAAAAACATTTTTTGTTTAAACACGGCTGGCAGTCAAAATTTCGAAAGATCAAAATTTCGAACAGCCAAAAATTAGAATTTTAAAAATGTGAATACAGAAATAACGAGAGGTCAATCCATTCGAAATTATTTTTTCCGAAAGATCATTTTTTTGGAAGACATTTTCAGCAGGCGGTTTTCTGGTAGGTTCACACCTGTCAGAACGCTCGTTTCTTCGAAAATATATTTTCTGATCATTTTTAATCCAAATGAGTATAATGTAGAAAATATGAACTTATAAAGTCAATATTTCTAAATTCAAAATTTTCAGAGACCATAAGTTCGCAAGACCATAATCTCGAGGGAATAAAACTTCGAGAAATAATATTTGGAACGTATTTTCTCTGCGTCAATGAATTTGGACCGAAATTTTTACTGTTTATTGAAACACTTTTCAAAACGCCGTGTGAACGATTCGAGTTTTTCCGTGACCGGCACGCCGACAGGCGTTCGAATACACCATACTAGTCTGGTCAACAAGTTCAAAAATGGTGAAAATTAGAGATAAAGCTCCTAAAAATACGTGTGATAGCTCATTGGATCACGAAAAACGTATAGGAAAAAGTATTTCGAGCATTTTCCAGCATGGAAAAAATTGCAAAAGTTTACAAATCAAAATGAAAAAAAAAAAGGTATCTAGTTTTTCGCTAATAATTCAAAAACTATTGATATTCAAGGAATGTTACAAAATGATTCTTGAAGAGGAGGAAATTTCCAGTAAAAAAGTCCCGACTCCCGGAACTCTACCTCCATTATTTATAATTTTACAGTATCAAATATCAATTTTAAAATTTGAATAAATTATGGTGTATTGTAAACACTTCAAAAAATGTTGTTCCATCGGAAAAAAGCTTTTAAGTTAATTTTTCTGAAATTTAGGCAATTGTTAATCAACAAAATCTTGTCGGACTTTCGTTTTCATCGAAGACAACAAAAAATATTCAAATAATTGGCCTAAAAATTTTTCGCTTCTTGGAGCCCTTCCTATACATATACTTAACAAGATAACGTCATGAAAATTTTTGAAATGTAAATATTTTGTTTATTATAATTTTTTCAAGTTGACAAAAAATTAAATTTTTCAAAAATCTTGTCAAATTTTTTTTTTTTAAATGAACGTTGGACCATTACTGTTTTTGCAACTAACAATGGCATTAAATAACGTAAGGAACAAATTTTTTACGTCATTTGTTTATTTATATTAGAAATTGTTTATAAACAAATGGCGTAAAAAATTTGTTCCTATTACGTTATTCAATGCCATTGTTAGTTGCAAAAACAGTAATTATTTTACGTGATGTACTTGCTCTAGAGGCGGAGCGCGCACACTCCACTGGCCGCTCGGAGCCCTATTTTCAGCGTTAAATTAAAATTATAAATAATGGAGGTAGAGTTCCGGGAGTCGGGACTTTTTTACTGGAAATTTCCTCCTCTTTGAGAATCTTTTTGTTACATTTCTTAAATCTCAATAGTTTTTGAATTATTAGCGAAAAACTAAATACCTTTTCTTTTTTCATCTTTTTTTGTTTATAACTTTTGCAATTTTTTCCATGCTGGAAAATGCTCGAAGTACATTTTTTTATACCTTTTTCTGGATCCAATGAGCTATCGCACATATTTTTAGGAGCTTTATCTCTAATTTTGACCATTTTTAAACTTGTTGACCAGAATATGCACCTTTGACGTCGCGCTGCTCTCTGCTCATATCTCTTCCCCCACCACTTGGTTACTTGTGGCTTGGTGAGCGCGCCTGCGTGGATTCTCTTATTCCTTTCTGACGTTCGGTGGGATTCCTCTCTCAAAATCTCGCAATAAATTGTCACGTGGCAGACGCAATTCCATCAGTGAGTCTGAAGCGTTTTCTTTTAGAGCGGTCTGATACTGCCTTAACAGGTTGTTTGTCTTCGCCATACCCATTTTGAGCAATAGTTTATCTCTGACCTTCTTCCTTTTCTAATTTCGTCACGCATCGATAGCACATTCAGCTTACTCCACAGCCATCGATTTTTGACTTTACATGATTTCAGATCTAGGTGCTCAGGGCACTTTATTCAAACGGTAATACCTACTACAGTCGTTCACGATAATGTACGATAAGGAGCTTCTCCAAAAAATTTTATTAGAATCGGATTGTCGAATTCTCGATGATAATGGACTTCCATACAAGCCTGCACACCCTGTTTACACTATCATTTCACAGCGTATGAAAGACCGTGGTTCCGCCATAACACCGAAACATGTGTACTGTATAATCAATGAAAACCGTAACGGATTCCGAAGTCTAGTTCAAAAGGCATACAATATAACGATTAAGTCTCGTACTATGTCTGATACGAATGAAAGTTCTTCATTCAACGATACGACTATCAGAAATCCAGCAAACTTTTCTGATGTTGGGTTTTCAAAGAAACTCAACGTCGTCGTGGCAGCTGATAAATATCAGTCGATGAAACCAATGCAAAAAATTTACAATGGGCGCCTATATTGGAAGTTTCGCGAAGGGTGAACTGACATCATCGCTGAACGCATATGGCAACAGCTTGGGCTAAACTGTGTCTTCTCTTTTAAAAACAACACAGTTCACCCAAGACCAACTGCCGAACTTTATGCAAAGTTTCATGGCGTATGTTTGGAATGTAAGGCCACCATTCATGGTACTTTGTTAAGAGAACCAGCCAAGGATGTAGACGTGATCTTCGAAATTCGCGTGGAAAACATAAAAGAGAAATATCACACGGGTCGAAAGAAGCGACAGTTGAGAGGCGAACGGCGTCAACAAGTGGCTACTCGTTTAATCGAACAAAAAAAAGCAGCTGTAACGTATCGGTATCAAGAAGCTAAACGTCTGAAGAAATTTGGAGAAAATGATCCACCAATACTTCCAAGCAGTGAAGTTTTGCGGAAAGCGAAAGAACAAGAGTTGTTGAAGATGCACGGTCTATGTTTCGGTAATCCGGCACTCAACTTGTACCATCATTGTAAAAATGGCAAGCACGCTTGTACCATACGCAAAATAGGTCTAGAAAAGTTTTATTGCATTTATTGCAATTTTCACCATAGATGCTACCGGTGGCATTGCCAAGCGGGAACATAAGCATGACTCCGCGATCTTTTTATATCAATGTATGATCGTCACCGATGAAGGCAGTGTCCCTGTCTTCCAAATGATATCTGCAGATCAGACTGCATTGGCGATAGGATTTTTTTTGTGGTATATTCTTACGAAAGGCGTTCCTATTCCGCCGATTGTTGTATCAGACTTCGGGTGGGCTTTACTAATTGCAGTTGCCAAGATCTTCGGCATGTGCAATGATCTGCGCGACTATCTGCAAAAATGTTACAACGTGGCATCGCGACTCGACGGCACACTGCCAAAAACTTACATCCGACTCGATGTAAGTCACTTGGTGCATATGGTTGCTCGTTGGAAATGTTTGAACGGAAGAGGCCCAGCTGTCCGTAATTTTTACAAGAGGTGCGTAGGTCAGGCTTATCAAATGTCGGATTTGCGAACGCTGACTGAATTCTTAGAATCGATGCTGGTTGTGTCGTTGAGTGAATTTGTCGGTTGTACAAAAGATAATGTGGCAGTGCCTGCTGAATTGCGGATGCAATTAATAAATGAGGTCGTACAGGGCGTCACTGTTAGCGAAGAAGATGACAATCGTGAAAGTGAAACTGAATATCAGCCCGTGAATGATCCTTCGCAGGACCAAAACGCATCTGATACCGACTGGAAAATGTGGGCAGCTGGTATTTATTGTAACGCACAGACTTGCGCCGCAAATTCGGAACAGGGGAGCATTATCAACGGCTGCTATAATCCGGAATTTGCCCAACAGTTTAAAAGACAACTCATGCCATATGTTCCGCTTTGGACCGGCGTGATGCGACCCCATTTCAAATTAGGTCCGATGATCGCCACATCTTCTTCGGTAGAAGCAGAGTTTGCCGATCTGAAGCGGACGATGAGAGGTATCATACCAACGCGCCCTGACAAGTTCGTGCTTCAACATATCGATGACCATCTTGACGGCAAGGTCAAACTCGCACCTCATAAAGGCGATAAAAAAATATTAAGTGACAACAAACACGATGAGTTGAATAAGACTTCAGAGATCAAGATGGATAATTCCGATGACACTGAACACTATCCAAATCCCATTGCATTGCAACTAAGCCAGGAGAATAGCGAATCTACCTCGAGTCATTTGATGATAAAAAATGGAACCCGCGTTGTTCCGGAACCGGATTCGACCAATGATTCAGTTATGCTCGATTCTGATGGCATAGTCGAAGATCTCTCAAATGGTCCGGTGCAATGCATAAGTTCAACACCCAACATCGAAGAAGACCAGCAGACTAGTACACCTATTGATTTCAAACAGTGGAATACTTGCGAGGACTGGGGTGGGTTAGCCGAAAAAATAGAGACTGATACACTACCGGACAAAGAAATCCCGAACAAGAAAAAAAGGCGCGGGCCGACATGTCTTGATAAATGTCCCGAATGGGATTATATCAAACATGTCAAAAACGCACAGCTTCCGTTACTTCAAAATGGTCTCCTCAAAGGCACAGTGTCTGTAATGGGAAAAACCATCAATATCATTAGAACTTGTGCGTTCGATTCGACAATCCAGGTTATTCTGAGCAGTATGGCATGTAACAAAACTTATCAGGATTTACTCATTGTGGCTACATCTCCTGTGTTCCAACTGGCTCGTGCGATATTGGATGAGAAAAAGATAACGGCCAAACATTACACGGAAAGAGCAAAGATATTATGCGGAGCAAACCTATATAAAGACGCTATAGTGTATTACACAAGAACAATAATGTGTCTTGATGCTATGTGCAATGTAAGCCATTTGGCAGATTATTTGTTTTCACAGCAACCAAGTTGCACAAAATATGTTTCATGCACTTGCGGGTATCAAACAAACCACTCTTGTGTCACACTTTCCGTGAACGTCGACATTTTGCTAGGTGAAGGATTTCACATGATGCAGGAGGCAATAGATGATGCTGTAGTCACAAAACGAACCTGCAGGTCGTGCAAAACTGTAAGAGAAGATGAAATCGTGTACGGTCCTCATTTATTACTCGATTTATCTGTTATCACAGATGAGAACTATTCTGTTGCGAAAAGGACGACGTCACGAACGCTCGAATCAGTTTCACCGACAGTACGATTGGGTGGAAATACGTACATCATTGCCGGATTAGTGCATTATGCGTCTCAACATTACATAGCATATACAAAGACTGGCCTATACTGGTACAGGTATAACGACATGCATCGTAAGCGAGAGAGCGTAAAAGCAAACGAGAAGATTAAACCGCATTTGTTCGTATACATGATGTCAAACGAAAGAACATAGATAGACGGATGACAATCTGTGATCAAATACTCAGATAAACATTCGGGTGCATTGAAAAAAAATCTTTTTTGTTTCAGCTGTAATACATAAAGTATTCCTCTACATTCTTACAACATATTCACTATTCGCCGATATTCCAATATTGATACGACTTTGCCTATCGAAGAAAAATTGAAACTGGGTAAGAAATTCACGCGAAGTCGTGATTGAAACAAGTAAATGGAAAAAATTAATAACAATAGAAGAAAATAAATGATTGAAAAAAATGATGATGAAAAAACAATGATATTGAATGATAATTACGATAGTGAAAAACTTTAAAAAATTGGAAAAAAAATTTTAAAAAAATTTTAAATCCAAAGATTTGAAAAAAAAATTTTTTTTTTAAATCCAAAGATTAAAAAAAAAAAAATTGAAAAATTGAAAAAAAAAAAAAAGTAAAAAACAAAAAAAAAAAAATGGAGCCAGCTCTCATTACGTCCTCGTCGTTGGCTCTGGTGATACTGAAAGTGAGAACACACCCACAGCCGATCTACGATCTGTTTAACGGATTACGCTAAATGTCAATTCCTACGTGAATCGCAGGAAGGCAAAACTATCAATACTTACAATTATTCGATTTCGTAAATTATAAACAAATGCTCTGAATAATTCTAGAGGCCGGAACTCTTCGCCACTCACCTGAGAATCCTGAGAACTATAGGAATACCACTTGTACTTTTATTTTTGTCTTACTCCAAACCAGTATGCCGCTTTCGTTGGCTCGATGGGGACATATTGTTGTTAAAGATAGCGATAAATAATTTGTACCGGCGGGACCCTTCGCAAATAGTCTGAAATACCGAGAACTCTCATAGAACTACTATTTTCTTGATCAGAGGTTCGGGAAAACACGAATTCTGTACAATGGATGCTAACTTCCAGTCGTCAGCATCTCATTTTTTTCATTTCGTTTTTTGGGGGGTAATTCCGCAGAACTATTGATGAAAACCATCAGGAACTGTAGAACTAGAGCGGATGCAATAGGAACACCATCGTTTTTACGGGATGCCAGTAAATGAGATGCTAGGTTCACATACGTCAAAAAGCCACCTGACCTAGGTTTTTTGTATTTCCCTGGCTAATTACGGACTCGGACAATCTCTTGACAAAGCCGTCAGTCTTTGGACTCGATCGATCGCTCGATAAAGCCTCCGACCTCAGCAGACTCGGTTAATTGCTTAACAAAGCTGCCTCCCTAGAGCAGAACCGGTGGTTTTACTCACAAGCCTGCTTCCTAGTTCTATCCTGATTTCTTTACTATTTCCTACGCTCAGATCCGGGGTTTGCACCCAAGACTGTACACCAGACTCGGAAGATTGCTCTTCAAAGCTGTTCCCTAGCGTAAACCTATCTCGGCTGTTGTAGCAATAGTTAGTTAAGAAATGAGTGGCGGAAATCTCGGACAAAGAACTTAAGCGCTTACTTCTGTCAACATTAATTAATTTAATGAAATTAACTGATCATTGTTCGATTGATTTCTACAAAATAAAAATACAAAAAAGTTAACAAGATTTTCCTTATCATTTAAACTTAACCTATGGCTCTTTTGTTCTGAATATTTGTCTGAATAATTTGTATCTCGAGATTCGAATATCAAGCTTGCTTTAAGTCAAGATTTCTATTGATTTGATTTGCTATCCTCGGAATTCGCTCAGCGATAGACTTTCACACTTATTATTTCTCTTTCTATTATATTTCAAATGTCATTTCTAACTTTCTACTAATATTGAAACTATATGAGTGAACCGGTCGCTTTGACTCGAGTTCCTCTAATCTAGTAATGCAATGAGACGTCTACGAGCGCTTTGCCACGTATCGCTGGTGAGGCATTGCCGCACCGGCTTTTATACAAAATTTCGTACGTTTGTGACGTCACCGACGTTTGCCGCGCTGGTGGGGATCTAACCGTTTCACGTTTGATGTTCGTCTATCCTCTTTCCTCTCATAGGCTAGCTGAACCGTTACAATGTAAGGACGTCTGCAGACGTTAACAAGTAGGCGGAGTTGACACATTTAAGGGGACCAGTATGGCTTGAATTTTTGAAAAATTCGGTTTTTCGTTTTTTGCAGTTTATGTCACCTAAAGGTCTCCTTCATCTGTAAAAAAATTGTCTTCGACGAAATGGTCATGGTTACCAAGTTACCGGCAATAGTTTCTCATTTGGCTGTCGCGATCTGGCTCGAATGGCGCTGACGCTTGATTTCGATATTGATCACATGGTTTATGATCGCTATTACTTTTCCAATACTTTTCGAAGTTGCGTGAGCGTTTCCGTGATTTTCTGTTGTTTGGAATTGAAAATATAAATAAAAACAGTACTTTTCAGTACTAAATAATCTTTCATTTATTTCTCCCTAAAACTAGCGTGTTATTGTTATACGAGTGTTGTGCTCCGAAGTGTAATATAACCTAAAAGTAAGTATTCTATAAGAATAGTAATATCTACACTAAGCTTCTGCCGACGTATGTGTGCGGCCGAAGTTTTTTTGCTTTCTGTTCACAGATTTTTTCGGGTTTTTTACTAACATCGAAAGGAAATATATATAAAATTCATTCAATATGAAAAAAAGATAGAGGAGTTCGGGTGTCGGCACAAAAGGAACCATTGGCCGGCCAAAAAAGAGGCCAAAAATATTTCCGGGCAAAAAAACTACGCCTGATAAACAAAGCGCCAAAGTTTCAACAGCTTCGAATAGAAACATCAGTGGGGATTACGAGACTAGCAATTCTGCTGGCTATAGGCTGTTCCACGTTGAAACGCTATTTGGTGCTCTGCGGGAGCATTTATCTTGCAAGATATGTGGTGGGTCAATAGTTATGACCGAAGTTAGCTTGAGAGGATTGGGAGGAAAATATGGTATCGCTTGTGAGAATTGTGTTCAGCTAAGAACCTTTGACAGTAGCCCTATTATTGACGATACACGTAGCGCATATGAAATCAATAGGCGATCGGTACTAGCGATGCGTTGTATTGGGCAAGGCTTCGAAAGTTCAGCGACATTTTGTGGAGCAATGGACCTACCGCCGCCTGTAAAAAGGCCAACATACAATGCAATTGTAAAACGTCTAGCGGAAGCCACATCACAAGTTGCCGAAACAGTCTTCCATCAAGCTGTCGAAGAAGAAGTCGAGGCTTCATCGACACCTGAAGCTCGAGCCATCACTGTACAGTGTGATGGTACATGGCAGAAGCGAGGCTACAAATCACTCAACGGTGTTTGTACTGTTATTGGCAGCGAAACAGGTAAAGTGGTCGACGTTGAGATTCTGTCATCCCACTGCAACGCATGCATCCGATGGAAAGGAAAGCAGACTGGCGAAGAATGGCAGACTTGGTACGAGCAGCATAAGCCACACTGTCAAGCTAATCACACTGGCTCTGCCGGGGCAATGGAAGTAAACGGCATGGTTAGGATATTCCAGCGCTCCGAAGAAAAACATAATGTGAAGTACGTCAGCTACATTGGGGATGGAGATACTAAGAGTTACGCTGCCGTAGCGAAAGCAGAGCCTTATGGACCGGAGGTCAAGATCAACAAAGTTGAATGCTGTGGACACGTCCAAAAGAGATTCGGAACTCAAATGCGCAAGCTGAAAGTGAATCTGCGGGGGCAAAGACTTTCTGACGGCAGATTCTTGGCCGGAAAGGGTAGGTTGACCGATGTGATCATAGATCAAATGCAGTCATATTCCGGCAATGCTATCCGTAATAATTCAGGCTCCGTTGAAAATATGCGCAAGGCAATATGGGCAATCTGGCACCATAAGTGCTCCACAGATGACAAGCCTTAGCATCATTTGTGCCCAAGTGGGGAAGATTCTTGGTGCCAATATAATAAGGCGGTCGCAAGAGGAACAGTGGCAGAATACAAACATAAAAGTTCGCTACCAGAGGCTGTAATGGAGACGATCAGGCCTGTTTTCGAAAACTTGACATCTCCAGAACTACTTACTCGCTGCATCGGAGGTAAAACTCAAAATGCAAATGAATCGGTCAACAATGTCATCTGGAAATTCTGCCCAAAGAGAACTTACACTGGGCTAAATGTGGTGCGCATAGCAGCTAATATGGGAGCTGTAACTTTTTCTGAAGGCGCTGCAAGAATTCTGAAGATCATGACTGCGCTCAAAGTCACTCCAGGAAGCAACGCAAAGGCTCACTCAATTCAAGCTGATAAAACACGCCTCGAGCAAGCTGAACAACAAGCAGCCAGAAGTTCTCGTGAGACACGGATCGCCATGAGGAGGCTGCGGCTTGCTGACAATGAGTCTGCGGAGGATGCAGCAGGGCCTTCATATGCTGCTGGAGCTTTTTAAAAAAGCAAGTAAGAAAATTAAGCATGTGTGGGACTAAAAATATAAAGAAAAAAAAGTTGTTGGAAAATAATAATTGAAAAAAAAAAAAATTGAAAAAGAAAAACATTTCACTTCACTTTTATATAATAAAGTTTTTGATGTATAAGCCCCTAGAGGAGTAAATACCAATTTTTCTGTGAAAACTTCAAACGCGTTTTTCTCTGAACTATAATTTTGGAGTTTGTCGTAAGGTTTAAGGAGCACCGTTGGTCCGATTGGAATGTTTGACGGCTCATTTTGTTCAGAAAACAAATCCTCATCTTATGAATGAAGGAATTTTTGAATCTTTCTGTTTTGGCCACGTTATTTGCAAATTAGTGGTTGAAATTATGGAAATTTTGGATAAATGATTGTAACTTTTTATATGGTTTTTTGTTTTCAGATCCCTACATTCAAAAGATGTAGGATTGCTGCCTGAAACAGATGAGACGTCAAAATCTTGAATTGGATCAACGCTGCTCCAAAAACCTTACGACACATGATTTTGAAAAAAAGTTTTTTTTGATGTGAAATATACTTTGGTTATGAAATAAATCAATTCTGGAGTAGTCCTGATTTCTCAAACCAAGGTGTACTGGTCCCCTTAATACTTTTGGTGACTAGAGTAGTTAATAGAACTAAAATATACAGCACCTCAACATATTTCCTTGTTTCCTTCTCTATCCTACTCTAGTATTTTTCGGCGCTTCTTTTAAAACTTACCCACACGCTAACTGAGTGTAAACGCCTTTTGAAACTTTAATCGCGTTTTTCTCGAAACAGCGTTTTCAAAGTCGGTGAGCAAGATTTTTCCGAAACGGCTCGACCGATCGGTCTCGAATTTTTACACAATCTTCTTAGATATATTCCCCAGGTATTAATCGAAGGGATACGATTTCTGAAAATTATTTCGATATTTTAGACCACTTGAAGTTGGAAATTTTTTGAAGAATTTTGATTTTTTTTTTGGGAAGCCGCCATTTTGTCAAAAATCAAAATTTTGACTATTCCTTCGATTAATACCTGTATTCATCTATCGACTAGAGAAATTTTCTGAATTTTTTTATTTTGAATAATCCAAACCAGAGATATCGTGCTCACCGCCGGACACCTTTGTCTGGAGGGCCTGCAGGAAATCGTCTACAGGAGCAGTACAACATCATATTTTTGAAATCGGACAACGGGGTCCTAAAAGTCAAGAAATTTGCTATACGTATATGTTTTTTATATAAATGTTGAATGAAAGGTCTTTCCAAGAGAAAATCGTAAAAAAGTGTTTTTTTTTCGCGCGCAATTGGATATAACCCCTTAAATTGACTTCGACTGAATTTGACTGACTACTCAGCTAGGTGTACACTTGATTCAAGGTTCGGCCGGTAGTCAGTAACAGTCAGTTGAAGTTAGTTGAAATCAGCTGAACTATTAAATGCTTATTATTAGGCATTATTCTTTATCAAATGTGTCAAAAAAAATGTCGCTGGCTCCTGGACTATCAGTCTCATATGATTTTTGTAAACATAATATTTTACCACCTTTGTGTTTTGTAATAACAAATTTAATTTGATCTATTAATAAACGATGCACAACTAGTCAATGAGTCACATGCTGAATTTCTCCCACTCACCTCCCACTCTAGCTGTACAGGACAGCACAATAATGTTTTGTACATGACCATAGCTGCACTTAGATTCTTGAATCGTGTAGCGTGGTTCCCACTCGTACCACGAATCAGTCGACAAGCGGATGCTTTTTTCGCGAAACGAGCGTATGCATGTTTAATCAATTGAATCATCCAATAGAATGCCAAAGTTTATTCGTTTTTTCCAAATGATCAATCGTCTTGTAAAAATTGGATAATTTGTTTAACTGAGTAACAACTCATAACTATTAGGATTGGACCTCCATGATAACAAGTTATTAAAATATTCATAGTAGAAGATAATGAGTAGTCTTTGATTTCAAGTGAAAGTATTGGATTTATTCATTTTGTGAACAACTAGATAATAATGTAAAAGTTCTAAAATGAGCAATCAACACTATTCACATCACCAAGTAACAGCGAGAACAACTTTTAATTATAATTAAATAACGTAAATAATAAATACTCTCAAATTATGAACAAAAAATTGTATTATCATTATCATCATTGCGCGTCAACGGTAAAATTGATGAAACTACCGCTTACCCTGAAATTGTAATAAGCTACGATAAGACGAAAGATGGGACTGGCAGTTTTGATAATCATCGTTAATAGTGCTTGATTACAGCAAGTGTTCAATATGCCCACCTCGCATCTAAACGCAAAGATTCGCACGACGAATGAAATTTTTTTGAACTTTCTCAAACACTTCTGGCGTTATGGACTTAATGACCACAGCTATTGCAGCTCTGAGCTGTTCCACCGTGTCAATTGGCACTGTATAATTATGCCCCTTGACGTGTCCCCAAAGAAAATAATCCAGCGGATTTAGATCTGGTGACCTCGGTGGCCAGGCAATGGGACCACCACGACCAATCCACGCATTCGGGAACATGCGGTTCAGCACATTGCAGGGCAGGTCTAGCATGATGTGCTGGCGCACGATCGTGTTGGAATAAGGTTTCGCTAACCTCAATCCCAGTATCTACGAGTACTTGGGGTAGACTTTCGTCCAAAAATGCCGAATAATTCGCACCATTCAAACGTTCACACGGATAGAAGGTTAGCACGCCCGGCGTCTCGAGGTGGGTAAAGGTCGTACGAATCACGTAGCCGTGAGCCGTCTCTCTCATTAAGACACCACAACTCTCATGCTGGCAGCGCTGCTGTCCGAAAAAAAGACGTTAGCTTCGCGAAACGGTCGGAACGCTGAGTGTTTTAAATTTTAGTACGGCAGCCGTCTCAAAGCAGAAGACGTTGCGATACCTCTTCTGTCGAGCTGATGCTAATACCGTTTCTGATTTCATACCGCGGATTTATTATATCGAGTTGAGTGATTTTTATTGAGAGATCAATGACTCAATAACAATGGATGATTTAGCAAATTCGGACACTTGGAAGTGAAAAATATCCTGCTCGGTAAGTTAATTAACAATATAAAATTTAAAAAAATGAATGTGTGATGTATTGTTTCGTTTAAATTACAAACTAACAAGAGAGTAGTAATCCTAATCGTTATAGAATTTTCTGTATTCTATTTTCTCTGAGATTTACTTGAGGTTATATAAAATTCAAAATTTTATAATGTTTATTTTATTCAGATGGTGGAATAGATGTAAATAACTTCTTAACATGTGATGAAACAATGTTTCTCAAAGTATCGAAAGGTTATGACAAATTAGATGCCTTTCTCATAGATTTTCTGAAGGAAAAGTCTAAGTTAGAAGTTTGCATGAGTGAGTCTGTTGATGTAAATATAATTAACGGAATGGATATTAACTCAGACGATGAGAAAATGAGCCACAATAACAACAATGCTTAGGGGAAAGGTGTACGAGATAATCCACTTAAGCGGTAATGAGTGCAGTTTAAATGACATTCAACTTAATGCAGTTGTGAAAGCAATTATTTATTGCAAATTTATCCGTCTGCAAGTTGTCATTCTCAAAGTGTTAAATATTTAGATATTTCATTATTATAATTAACATTTTTGGAAACTCTACCAAAGAATCATCTTGTACACCCCGGTGTACAAGATGATCCCTACGAAAATAAATCCCTATAAATAAATAAGAAAAATAATAAATAAATAAATAATAATAATAATAAATAATAATAAAGTCCTATCCCAAAATAAAGCCATAAACAAAGATACTGATTTGTTATCCTTTACAGTATACTAACTAAAAACCATTTGACATGAACTCGAAGTTATTCTTACCTTAGATCAAAGTCACTAAATTTATGTTTTATTCCATAAAAATGTTCTATGTCGCTCACGGCGCTATTACGATTGACTGTTGCGGGGGGATCGGTTAGTGCTAAATTTGCCGAAGAAAACAATTAGATGGCACTAATAGTCCTGTTGCAATAAAAAAGGATCATCTTACCTCAAGGGATCATCTCGTACACCTTTCCCCTATATAGTTGATTATAGAAATTTAAATGAGCTTGAATATTCACTGCAAAATAAATTTCATAAGCTTAGTGACAGCTGTGCGACTCCTGCTAAGATAAATTTACAGAATGTAGTCCCGTCTATTGCAAAAACAGTATCTCAAACGACTAAACAAGATCCTGAAATGATAAAAACTAGTGTTCCTGCAGGTATATCTTTGATTATCAATCTTTGTCTTTGATTATTAATCTTTGTCTTTGATTGGGACTTTTTCATTGATTTTTCTATGTATAATTCTGTATGTACATATTTTTTCTTAGACTTTAAATTTGTAAATAATGATCTATATCGGTTCTTGAATGACATTATGAATACTGATGGAAGAATAGTCTTAGGAAAATATAAATATACAGGCGTATTAGATCTTACAAGGTTGAAACATAATCTAATACAAGCTAAATTTGCTGAGGATACGGTTTTTTATAAGTAAGTGATTTTGTTCAGAATATAGTAGGATGCATTTTGTATTATTTTATACATTGAACTGATAGGAACTAACATTGATTTGATAATTGTTTTATAATAATTGTTTTAAATTATGTATGTAGTCAATTTGTCAAATAATTCCAGGATAGGTACAAGTGTTTTCCTCGAGTGGTTAGCAGGATTCAAAGAACTTTTTCCAACAGTTGATTCGACACTTTTTTTCTATCCTTATCAATATTCTCCTAATGGGGGATCTACAGGAGCTGGTGGTGCTGTTTATAACCATTATAAAACTGAGAGGAAACAACTAAAATATGCTAGACTTTTGCAAACGAAGGATGAATGCACTGTATCTGATCCCAAAAAAGGTTCGTGTAAAAATATTTATCGACTCTCATCTGTTTTTACAATATTTACTTCAATAAAAATTTATTACAGCTGTTAATGCGCATCCTTGGACATCTTTAACTGATTCTGATCGCAATTCCTACACAGACAATGATGTTATCACTACTTGGACTGTATCTTTTGAAAGAAGGATTCAATTATTAATCCCACATGCTACGTCAAAGGAAAAACCTGCTAGCGTAGAGTCTTACTTGGAAACTTTCACATGTCTTCACCCACCAATGGGCATAGCTTTGGTCATTTATTCTTGTTTGCAACTTATTTTACTAACAATATTTCTTATCATCATGAAATTATTCACGAATTCAATTCAATTTTCCTTTTTTCGACAGCTTGAATTGGATTATAGTAAATTAGTCGAAGGAAAAATTCGAGAAGGAATTTATGATGGTACTCTACAACATTATAAGACTGTTGTGTCTTCCAACTGGCAAAAATTTGCTCCAAAAGTCATAGAATTATGTCGAGCAGGCAATAGTAAAGATTGTAAAGCATTTTCTTCCAAGATAAGTGATATTGAAGTTGATGGTGAGTTGAAAAATCAAAAAAATTTCAGTCATATTTCGAAATAATTCCTAATAAATTTCAATTCATTTTAGAACAAAATATCATTAGTATCAGCTTACTGGCTCTTCCGTGGTGTATCAAGAATTCACCTAAATTAGTCAATGTAGAAAGAAAAGATCCTCAGACTGGTGAATCTAAAACGCAAAAGAAGACACTGACTAAGTTGGAAGTTTCTCAATGTTTCATTTTGCATATTGAGGTAGTTTTCTAGTCAAAGTTTTTTGAACTATTTAGATTGTATCCTGTATACTAAGATATCAATTTCATCATCACAGAACAGCAATGATTTGAGAGAAATTAGTAGACAACACGAGGATTGGCTACGAAGCTACAAACAAGTTGTATTGCCCTACGTTATATTTTCTGGTCCACTCAGAAAAATCAATCAAATCTACGTCGCCTTCAACTCGCATCTTTACGTGTATGATAATCCTATTCTAGCCATAGAAGCGTGTTATAAGTGTTTGACTGCTCTGAACACATGGCCTAAGATTACTGATTTTGTTTGGAATGTCATCACCAAAGGAATTTGTGGTTTACCAGCAAGTAAGAATATAAAAGCTTCTACAGATTTCATTGGTGAATTATCGGGAGCCAGTAAAATAGGTAGCGTACCACCTAAAAAAGCAAAAAAAATTAGATGTAACGTGTTCAACGAATACCATCTCATGAACACGCAAACACACACACCAGCTTGCCGGCACACCGACGGTCGGAACAGAAGTGACCAACGCGCTCGCGCTTTCGCGCATCAGAAGACCCTGGCGTGACGTCACGAAGCGGGTATAAAACGGGCAACGTCCAGGCAACGCGAGCGTATTTGTGCCAAAGCGGCCGTGCGACTCATATTTCACGTCAGTTAGATTTTTGAACTCTGTTAATTCTCACTCTTGATTAAAAATTTGAACTCCGTTAATTTTCACTTTATATTATAAATTTGAACTCTGTTAAAATTTGTTAGTGCCAAAGCGGCCTAATTGAAACTTATAAAATTTCACTTATTTCCGTACTAGTCAGCTAAAGCAGCGTCTAAGTAAAATTCGAGTCATACAAATAAAAGGTTAGAAAGCCTTCAAAAATTAAAACAAAGGAAAAATAAAACGTTAAATATAACGCATAGCCAGTAGCATAGCTGCGACCAGATTAGGTTAAGAAATCATCTTTTATTTTTCAGCATCATCTTCATTGTAAAAATTCCATCTCATTCTTTTCTTGTACATAATTTTCAACACTATTTTTATTTAATAAACGGGCGGAAAATCACCGATCCCACTATCAATATAAACAGGAATCTGATTCATTTCTTTCATTTCCTCACTTTGTATTTCAGCTTCATTTTAAAATCGTGTTTAGCTAATAAAAGACTTCGGTGCGTCTAACCTAGACAGCGACGGTAGAGCTGTAATTGCTATCTGAGTCTGTGGGTTAGACAAGTCGCAAGTCTTTGGAGTATTGCAGTTGGTCACTCAGGCAGCAACGGTAGAGCTGTAATTGCTACCTGAGTCTGAGAGTGATTCGACTGCTGATACTAGGGAGTTTTTGGTGCGTTCAGCCTAGACAGCGACTTTTGCCGTATTTTATACATGTTTAATTAATTCGATGGGCCTTCTTATTTTTCTATGGGGGTAATTTTTATGGTGAAATTGAATCTTCCTTCCTATACAGGTTCTTGTTCCTAAGTGTAGCTTTTGAAATTCCACTGGCTTATTGGAAAAGTTTCGACCTTAGTAGTCGTAAATTCATGCCCTGTAGAATTATAGGTGTTCAAGATATTGTTCAATTAGATGTTCAAGATACAGTCATACCTCTGAATAGGGCCCCTCTGAATAGGGCCGCTTCTCCTCATCCTTGCCCGAGCGCTTCCCCCACTACATTACTGTTGACGAGTGTTTGGACAATTACCTCTCTATAGGGCCGCTATGATAAAACTCTTCGAATCACTTAATTATAATCCAACATGTAATATTTCATTCTGCAAAATATTCTTAGACTCATACATTTATTCGGAATCACATTGAATAACTCAAATTATTTCATTTGTCCTTTTGAGGTTTTGTTCGAGGTAAGAAACACAAAACACTCAAAATAAAAAATATCGAGTCAACTTGTTGCACTTGAGACAAGTTTATATTTTATACTTACCAAAAATCAAGTGAGAAAGAAACAGCGTCACCTCTAAAATGAAGTGCAAATGACGCGACTGGAAAGTGGCCCTATTCAGAGGTAGAGCCGGCAGCCGAGCCGAGTCGTGCTCGCAAGCTATTGGTGGGGGAAAGGCATTTCCAAGAATCATACTCCCCTAACCGCCTTCGAGCGGCCCTATTCGGAGGTATGACTGTATTGTTAAAATTACGTGTCCAAGACTTTGTTAAAGGAGTTTACTAAATTTCGAAATAAAATTTTTCAGTTTTTTCTTATAATACCTACTGACTAAAAACTAACTAACTGCTAACTACTTACTTTATAAACCTAATAATTGAAGCGTGAATTTCTTAAATATGACTCCAATTTTGATTAGTATTGTGAATTTTATTTTAAATTTATATGGTGATTCTTATTATCCGCGTAAAATTGTGCAAGAATGTGTAGATTACTTCGATAATTTTATACGTGATTTATTACTTCCAAATTTGAAAAAAGACATTATAAAAAAATTGAAAGATAATGGCATTACTGATGACGGTTTATTAGAATGTCTCGATCCTTGTTTCACTAAATACAGTAAACTTTTTGAGCCTGTCAGGACTGAATATAAAAGATTCAATCTCTTGAGGCAAATAGGTTTTGTTGATTATGAGGAATTCCACATCGCCAATTACTTCAAACGTACTGTTATTGATGACAAAATAGTCTTCAGTCCACAATCCATTTATGGCATCAAAGTTCCTCTTGCATATAGTCTGAAATCATTTCTTGAAATTCCAGGACTATTCAGTCAAATTTTAAAGTACGTGGATAATTTGAAGAAAGACTCTGGTGTAATAACAAATATAATTCAAGGTAATATGTGGATGAAAAAGTATTCAAATAAATTCATGAATGATTTGATTCTTCCATTATTTGTTTTTTACGATGATCTGGAAGTAGGCAATGGACTAGGTAGTCATTCAGGCATTAATAAATTAGGTGCAGTCTATGCAATGATCGGTTGTTTGCCTCCGTTTATATCAGCAAAATTGAGTAGCATAATATTCTCTACGCTGTTCTTCTCTGAAGATAAAAAGAAAACGGATAATAAGAGTTTGTTCAAAGAACTCATAAAAGAATTAAATTTACTTCGAAAAGAAGGAATAACAGTTGATATAAACGGATTAAAACAAGAAGTCAAATTTCAGTTGGTTTTGATTCTGGGAGATAATTTAGGCTTGAATGGCATCCTCGGCCTAGTTGAATCTTTCAAATCTACATTTTCGTGTCGAATTTGCAAAATGTCGTCCGACCAAATGAATTTCTGTGTAGAGGAAGATGTGAAATTGCTAAGAACAAAAGATAATCATGACAAAGATTCTGAAAAGCCTGAACCGGAAAAAACTGGAATCAAGGAAAAATGCACGTTTCATGATGTAGAAGATTTTCATTTGACGGAAAATCTTACTCTTGATTTGATGCACGATGTATTGGAGGGTGTCTGTCTTTACGACATGAAATCTCTACTTAAAATATTCATCGATGAAGAAAAATACTTTACCCTCGATATGTTAAATGGATTAATTGAGAAATTCAACTACGGGCCGACAGAATTTTCTAACAAGCCAACTGAAATAAAATTGAGTAGACTGAAAAATAATAAAGTGCATTTTAATATGTCAGCGGCAGAAATGCTATGCTTTGTACGGTATTTTGGCCTAATAGCTGGTCATTTGATATCGGAAAATGATTATTCTTTTAGGTTGTATAAGTACTTGCGTCAAATAATTGATATTGTTACGGCTCCTAGAATAACCGAAAATTTCGCACGTAAGTTGAAATTTTTGATTGAGCAGCATAATTCGCTCTATATTGAATTGTTTGGTGCTCTGAAGCCCAAATTTCATTATCTCGTGCATTATCCCAGGATTCTATTGGAAAATGGTCCATTTATCCATTATTGAGGCATGAGATTCGAGTCTCGACATCGTGAATTGAAGGCAAATACTTACGCTTCTTTCAATAACAAAAATATATTGGTAACAGTTGCAACGAAACAAATTTTGAAAATGTGCAAAAATAATTTGACATTGACTTGCGATAACAATGCTTTATTTACTTCAAAAGTGGAAGCTTGTGATGATCTACAAGCAATGTTCTGTGATATTCATTTGGAAAGTTATCGTGAAGTCGGAGTGTCTGGTATATTTTATAAAATAGGCATGTTTGTTGTAATTGATGTGCGAGATATTGAAAAAAAATTCGGTGAAATTATAACAATAATCAAACGTAAGAACGAAGTATCATTCTATGTTGAAGTATTCGAAGAATTGACATTCAATTCTCATTTCCATGCATACGAGGTTTATCCGTTTCAAAAAAGGCGACTAATCAATCATAGAGATTTACCTGTTTATACTACGTGTTTATCAATTAAGAAAGATAATGTTCATTATTTAGCGTCTCGCTATGCACTATAAGCACTAACAATTTGCAAATATTGCATAGTCTGGAATAATGAATAAATGATCATTTGGAAAAAATTCATATTCGTAATGCATTTGATTATTATATCCCTATTCTCATTGGTGATTGTGGACAAAGATACGAGGAAATGCATATATCTGTAAGGATAAACATATATTTATACATACACATTCATAAATAAAAGTGCCCGCAATAAAACATCATTTTGACATAAGCTTGTATTTCTTGTAACGCGCATACTTATTTTGATATAGTCCCCGTCTCACGTTCTCTCGACTCCACGCGTCTTTTATTTTAGTACGGCTCCCGTCTTAAAAACGCGCGACTCAGGTACCAAACGCGAGAGACAGCAGCGCCACTAGTCTTAGTACGGGCCGCGCGCTTATGTTCTCTCCGTGCAGGGAATCGAAATTGATAATAATGCATTGTAATTGAACTCAGTCATGCTAGTCTTGGGACTGAAAATTTAAAGAAGAATCTAAATAATGAATTAAAGTTTACTAAACTACTACATTGCCTCTGATTCCTGCCTAATAATTGATTGAGAATCGGACTTAGAACTCACGAATGCTCGTAGTATGCGGATTTTCTACGTCCCACATATGTAGATTGTGATGGTTGAATGAGCCTTCCCTGCCAAAGGTCGACTCATCCGTAAACAGTATGCGTCTTGAAAAATCTGGATTCGCGGCATTTTGTTGCGCGACCCATTCGCAAAACTCCAAACGCTACGGATAGTCATGATCTTGCAGACACTGCCCTCTGGTGTAATCTAACGCGTGCTTCATATTATCTTCAAGGATTCGTTTTCTTTTCGTTATCTTTAAGGATTCGTTTCCATTTCGTATCCTTCCGATGCCGCCAGTTCGATTTATTTCATCCGAACACGTCTCCTTATGGTTCGGCTGACCAATCTCAGAATCACGTCCTTCGTAGGTTGGCGGTGATTTGGAAATCGCACTGCTTATTCTTCTGCGGTTCGACGTGCAGATTGATTACAGGCACCAGATAACATTAGCATGTCAAAATATTCCGCATTTGTGTAACCCATTAAATTATCTATGGATTTTGATAGCAAAATTTATAGCAAACCAGTTACGACTATTCGTTCACGCGACAAAACTGATTGCGGTCAATAATAATTACCGTGTTTTCTTCGTATCAAACACCGCCATGGCGTGACCCCATGGCGACCAGAAAAAAAACAAAAACAAGAACAAAATTACATCTAGATGAAACATTTGTTTATCGGGCACTATGAGACTCACAACCTGGACTACGAATACTACGAAGCGCATGAGCTGGACGACGAAAACTACGCAGCGTACGATCTGGATGACGATAACTACGAAGCGCATGTTCTGGACTACGAAAACTACGAAATGCACGACCTGTGTTACGTCACGGCTAGTAGGCTAGTACTTTTGATAGAGGTCAGCACTCTATAATTGCGGTAGAATTCAATTGATAGTCAAATCAATTATGTATATTCAATAGAGCTAAAGAAAACGCGTTCAAATAAAATATGGTTTATTGTAGTTTAACCCTTCGTCTGCAAACCTGGGTCGTTCGTGTCCGAGCGAAAACAGTTTTGGTTTGTACCGGGAAAATAGGGGAAGGGCGGAGGCTCCTCCTTATCTGTAAAAAAAGTTATATAGGAAGGGGAATTAATGCCCAAGTTTCAAAATTTTAGTACCTTCCAGGTAGTGGTAACGAGCACACGAACTTTGCAGAGGACACGAAAGACCCAGGTTTGCAGACGGCGTGTAGTAAACAGGTGAGTTCGTGAAAAATTTTTTTTCGTGTTTTATGGTATTTTTGGCATCAGTAGTATGCCAAAGGCATTCGACATTAGTCAGTATGCCTAAAAAAAAATTTGGAATTTTTTTTTTAGTATTTTTGAAAATGGAGCAGCAATCGGCCTCAACAAAATTATCAACTACAATGCACTGTTAGGTTGAGAATCATAATAATATGCAATTATGAGGACTTTTCATTGTAAAAAAAAAAAAATTTTTTTTGCTACTAAAATGTGTGAAAACCAATATGCATCGTACGTAATTTATTGCCTGTTTTCATGTCCAAAACTTAAGCACTTAGCTATGGATAAATGAAACAAACTATTTTTTTTCTTAAAGCTACACTATTGACCTTTAATTTCCATTTTGAAAAATTGCGCTATCTTTAGAAGTCTCTGAGTTACAATTTTTTTTGTAAATCAAGATTTTTTTACAAATTTCTTCATATATTTAACAAAAAATGTGTGAAAAAATTTAATTTTCAAAAATTTTACAATTGGCACTTCAAAAGGAATAGTTAAAGAAGTAGCGTAAATTTTTTCAGAATTTTCTGAGTGCATTAAGGGGGTGAATTAATGGCCGGACGCGAAAGACCCACGTTTGCAGACGAGAGGTGCGGAAAAAACCTTTGCAGACGAAGTGTTAAACTAACTTTCGATGGAGGGCAGTATAGCGGGTAGTCCCACACATCTGGCCGGGAAGAAGGATCCAAGTCAGATCAATTCGCACCACATCTGGCAAGACAACACTCGAATTTCGCGACAGCGTACCCTTAGATAATAACCACGTTTTTTAGCAATAATTCAATAGCTGAAGGGTACTCTAACAATCCTAGTCCCCGGGTTTTTCCTGCTTTTACGACATACAGTTGATCGCCAAATGTGAGTCGCGGGCTTCCTAGAGCGCGCAGCCGAAGAAGGCCGCGAGGACCAACCCTGAAAACAACCTCAAAAAGAGGGCAAGGCCCACCCTCCACGCATAGAGAGGGCTGTGACGTAGCCGCCCCTGCCTTGGTGCATTCTGTGTATGTGTAGTAGGATATAAGTTCGTACGTAAGCTTGTGTGTAGAGTAAGGATAGATGTAAGAATAAGTGTATAACTGTGTGAGTATATCGGAGGGGTCCCCAACCCTGGGACTCTCCGGAGTGGTCACTTCTGTCCTGGCACTCAGTTAGACAAGTTGCCCTATTTTTCAACTCCAGAGTTCAAGAATAAACAGATTCCATTTTCAAACCATCTATCCCGGGAAAAAATTTTTATATATAATAATATATAATAATATATAAGTCATATATAAACATATATGATTACATATTATTATATATGATCATATATGAGAAAATATATAATCATACATAACTATATATGGATTTTGTCCATATATAATTATATATGAATTTTGTCTATATATAAATATATATAATCATATATAATCATGTATAATCATGTATAATCGTATACGGTGTCCAGTATTTCTACTTATAACACTATATATGATCATATATAACGATATATAATTTTATATATTTATACAACGTCATGTATGGTCATGTATGGTCATACATGGTCATACATGATCATATATAATTTTGCATACGTATATATATTAGGGTGGTCCTTATTTGGGGCTCGGGCGAATATTTTATCAGACGCCCCCAAATCGACTCCAAATAATTCAAAAACTATACCCTAATTTTTCCAGATTTTTATCTAGACTCTAACCCCTCCCACCGGGAGGGTGGATTTCCCCATTTGGAATACACGTGTTTCGGCCATATTCTCAAGATATATTTTATTCTAAGAGTAATAATTATTGAAAAAATCTGTAACTGCGAGATTTTAGTGTTTATTGGTGCGACTATTTGAGAAAAAAATCACATTATTATACGGGCCAATTTAGACAAATTGCATACCCTTTAATCTGACTTTTTTTTTTAATTCAACAGAATCTGGTCAGGTATGCAATTTGTCTAGATTGGCCCGTATAATAATGTGATTTTTTTCTCAAATAGTCGACCAATGAACACTAAAATCTCGCAGTTACAGATTTTTTCAATAATCATTACTCTTAGAATAACATATATCTTGAGAATATGGCCGAAACACGTGTATTTCAAATGGGGAAATCCACCCTCCCGGTGGGAGGGGTTAGAGTCTAGATAAAAATCTGGAAAAATTAGGGTATAGTTTTTGAATTATTTGGAGTCGATTTGGGGGGCGTCTGATAAAATATTCGTCCGAGCCCCAAATAAGGACCACCCTAATATATATATCGACGCCTCTTACGAAGAGTGACACGTTTGAAATGTCTTACGAAAACTGACCCATTTCGACTAACCACGAAAACAGTCTCATTTCAGAAGTTCGGACGAAAACTGTCGCGTTTGGATTTTCACCACGAAAACAAGCACATCTCAATTCTCTCGCCGAAAACTGATTCGTTAAAATGTTCGCCACGAAAAAAAGCATGTTTCAGCGAAACTAATTAATAGTTCAATAGTTTAGATGGCTATTGACATTCCTGCCAAAATACAAAATGGTGCAATTAATTTCAATCCTAAATGTATTTTTCCCCCCTTAACCTGTATCTTCGTGTTTTATGTTTTCGGAATTCAGAATTTCGAAGTAATTGTTTTCATGCGAATCATATCTCGTCTTTTTTCGTGGTGAAAAACGATTTGTGACCTTTTTCGCGGTGAGAAACTTCAAGTGACTTTCTTCGCCGAATAAAAGCGATTTGTTACCTTTTTCGCGGTGAAACTTCAATTATGTCTTTTTTCGTCAGAAAAAATGTCAATGGGTCAGTTTTCGTAAGACATTTCAAACGTGTCACTCTTCGTAAGAGGCGTCGATATATTCAAAGAGCAAAATTAATTTCATTCGAATATTAACCCTCTTAGACCGAAACCTATTTCTTGTTGAATGAAAATTATTTCCTTCACGATTTTGTCGTAAAATACGTTCTACTTGATGAATACCGTCGCGAAAAAAAAATCATTTTTTTTTTTTTGTTATTTATTGTTTCTTTCTCCTATTTCATATATTGCACCTTCAAGATTGCAGCAGCGTTACTGTAATATTTCAATAGTTTCTGTTTCCATAGGATACGATTAAAATAAGTAAATATTTGATCACTCGGGTAATTTTTCTGCTTATTTGATATTAGTATCACGAACTCAGTGAAAGCATTTGATGTTAGTTTTATAAGTTTGAAAAGCATAATCTTTCACGATAGATCGTTGGGAGTAGGTGGATGCCGGACCGCAGCTGATCACGAAAGTTAAGCAACAAGAGCCGCAGCCAGTATTCGGATGGGTGGACGGGATAGGACCCATTGGCAAAAAGACCAGATTCGGAAAACAGAAGAAAGTTCTATGACATCAACTTTTGTTCAATTATATATAATCATATATAATTATATATAGACAAAATTCATATATAATTATATATGGACAAAATCCATATATAATTATATATAATAAAATTATATATGATTATATATGACTATATATAAAAATTTTTTCCCGGGATTACAGTTGAGTTATTACATATCCTATTTCCATTTCATATCCAAAATACCCAAATTATTTCAAGAGAGAGGCCTGAATTTCATTGGAGTGTCTCTTTGGAATTTGGCGGCAAACGAACTCAGAGTCCAGCCAACTTCATTCAAAGGTGGCGCCTTGGTTTGGCTCTATTTTAACTCCAGGACGTCACAGTTGGACTACGATAACTACGAAGTGGACGACATGTACAGCGAAAACTATGTAGCACACGACCTGAACGACGGGACCAACGCCAGCAGCAATTGCAGGATATCGAAAGCGTTGTAAGTGATGCCGAAACTACTTATGACGTAATAAAACTCACGTTCTATTGATTCATGATATTTAGACGGCCCTGCCCGAGTCTCGTATGAGCTCTGTGATTGATTAACCTAGATCCTCCGTAGCTCGGGCTCTAGGGGTCTGTCAAACTTTTGGTAAAAGACTTTTAGTCTTGGAATTTTCTCAGGAATCCGCCTATCTAAAATAGTTCGGTAGTAGCTAATCACCCTGTATAGATATGCTAAAATCTATGCGTGGTCCTACAAGTGAAATGTAGTGAGCTAGAAAACACGAGAGCGAATTCGCGATTCTTTTCTACCAAACACGAATAGAACTAAAATTGTATTTTCGTGCGGTGTATTATTGGTTATACTTGAAATTATTTATTATCCATCATCGCGTTACATCATACTGGTTTTAGACATATTTCGAACTGGCAGCTGATTATGCCTGCGATTTGAGTATACTATTATTGGTGCCTAGCCGGTATCTTTTGTCTGATCTTCCGTGCTTATTATCAACAATAATTTGCCGAATTAATTCTGATAACCTCTGAGCAAGTTACTGATGCTAACAAACGTAAAAAAAATTCCAATCGGTAAAATATTCACGTAGCGCACTGTTCGAGCCGCGCGCCGTAGTGTACGTTTCGTATAACATGTAAATGTGAGTGATTGTGTGAGTGAAACGGATGAGGCTCTCGAAAATTTGTATTCGGCTATGGGTCCTGACGGTTCGAGTAGACTTCAGTCAACGAGTCAACAGTGGCACCATCTATTGACTGCAAATTTTCGCCCCCTAAATTCTCTGAATGTAGACTGCTTTACAACTTGGGATGGTGATTCAACTATTTCTGCTGTGATATTGTTTTCGGTGAAATAGTGCTTAGTACACGTCGAGTGCAACAAAAACAAATTACAGATTATGTATCAACAGTACTCGGTTGTACGATTTGTAATTTTTTTTTTTTTTTTGATTTTTGAAAATTGCATAGCATGTTGCCCTTCATTCAATTCTTATTCATCGCTGATATTAATTTCATATCAATCGGACAGACCGTAAAATCGAATTTTACGGATGCGTGTCCGTAAAAACTCTCAAAAACACGATCAAAATAGCGCGTTTCTCGGATCAAGCTTTTACTTTACGGCCTAGGTAAGAAAACTACTAATTCTAGTAACTTTTTAATTAGCACTCCAGAGAGATCATGAATCAAATGGGACTCACAAGTATGGGAGACGCTTCGCGTAATACTAAAGGTGCCTGTCCACACGAGAGTAATACTCTCGAGAGTCGATCTCGAGAGTAGTACTCGCCAGTGGACACGCTCCCGAGAGTAACTCGCAGGCAGTCACGTTAAACTCGCCGATAGTTTTTTCGTAGAAGCTTACTCTCAAGCGGACACGCATAAACACTCTATCGGATAGCTACTCTCAAAAATTCGACTGCAGTCCGAATTGTGACAGTTCTCTCAGAACCACAGCCATGGCACGACGCACTTGGACCAAAGACGACACTTGTGCATTAATTGAAGCATACGAGAAAAATCCAACGCCTTGGAATATTAAATGCCAGGAGTACCGCAACAGGGAATTGAAAAATGAGGTGCTGTCGAAAATAGCATTACAATTTCAGAGTAGGAAAGAAGAGATTCAACGGAAATTGCATAATTTGCGAAACCAGGTGAGTAATCACATATACAGCGTGAGTTTTCTCCGCGTCCGAATAAGGAGGAGCTTGTCAGCGCCGATGCTCCGCCCACTTTATCCCACTTTATTTGTTTTATCCCACTGTTATCAAAATCTAACTTTACATTAAGCTGTTGATACTTTGTCTGGTCGAATAAGGTATTGTTGACTGTCGGAAGTCCTAATCTGCTCATTGTTTTTATTCGACAGTCATTAATACCTTACTCGACCAGACAAAGTATCGACAGCTTGATGTAAAGTTAGATTTTGATAACAGTGGGATGAAGCGAATAAAGTGGGATAAAGTGGGCGGAGCATCGGCGCTGACAAGCTCCTCCTTATTCGGACGCGGAGAAAACTCACGCTGTATATGTGATGTAACATTGCATGTTGCAAGGCGCTCCTCACCCCTTGAAACGACCTTAGTTAAGACGGGGGTGAAGTGTGAATGGCAGTAGTATGGATGTTTAGGATGGCCCCGAGGCCTTGATTGACTCCGAGAGACGACCGTGACCGACTTAAAATTATGAGATAGATTATTTATTCTTTTGTTTTTCTTTTTCAAAACTTTTCTCTGACATGTGGACGACGAGGCCAAGTTTTGGGGTCTGAACGACAACAATTACGCACCCCGACGGACGCACAATATCCGACGCACCGAGGATGCGAATTACTACGACGAACGCCACTGCAGCTCCGGAGGTTGGCTACTGCAGGGCCACCTCCACAACTTCGAAGAGGACACGGGAGAGTGCCGAGAGCATTCTGCACCGAGGGATCGAGGTGGTGGATGAGATTCCCGCCACCGCCAAGATTCAACGTCCCGTGTTCCTCTAAATTAAGGAGCAAAAGCCACCGTGGCAAAATTCAAAGGATTCGCGCCGAGTGACGTAGCGTCACCCTTATGACGTCAATCGTAGGATCGATTAGCGAATCGATAATTGCGGGTCTAACGACGCCCATGCGTACCGGCGCCACGCCGGCTAAGATCACTCTGCGTTAGACTAGCGTGCGTAGTACTTGTGTGCCTCTTTTCTGCGTTAAGTCTCTGTTTTTGCGTTCTGTGGCGTTGAGCCTATTAGTCGAGATCTTGCTTGCCTTCGAGGCCGTTTTCTTTTGAGTAATTTGGTGATTGAGTATTGTGCGAGTGCATCTACCCCCGAGGGATTATTCGAGGGAAAAGATTCTCTTCGCACGTTGGCTGGAAGACGGTAAGCGTTAGCCATTCTGACTCATAATAATTTGAATCTGGCAACGGCCGTCTGCCGCCTTGCTTTGTGCAGCCACGAGGCTATTTAGAGATTTTGAGATCAAATTAAGACGATCTCCGACTGGTAGGCCGTCACCAGTGTCCCCATGTTATAGAGAATTGTATTTTGAGTACGTTTATTGAGAATTTTTGGGATTTATTGGGTTTTGTCGAGTATCGTCGTTTCGCACACGAGTGCGACAAAGACAGTCGGTCACTGTCGCTCTCTCTCCCTCCTGTGGGAAGAGCCTTGTTGATAGACTTCGAGTCTTTTGTTTTTGCGCTGGTCATTTCGGCTACAGTTCGAGACCTTATTGTTTAATATTTGTTGACCGCAGAGTTAGGTTAAGCTAGGTTTAGTTAATTTATTATTTATTAAATTGTAAATATTTCTGTCCGAGAGGCTTCGCCTCTCGAAGGCGTGCCGATCGCCGTACACGATCGGTGTCGTTATTGTTAATTCTTCTGTTGAATTTCTAGCCGCTGGCATTATTTTGTTGTTAATTCCGAGCCGTAGGCTCGACTATATTATTGTTTATCGAGTATTCGAGTCATTATTTTGTTAGTTCTTCTGGAACTCGAATCCAGTATTATTGTTCGGTTATTATTTCGTTATTATTTTGTTATTTATTGCCGCAGGCTACTTCTCGTTAGTTGTTAAGTCTCATTGTTAATTGTGAAATTGATTTGTTGTCCCAAGAGGACCGATTTGTCGAGTTAATGATTAGCTAATTTTGAGTTGTTATTGCCACCCTGCGTGGGAGCGTGTTTATTCATTATTATTATTGTAAAACTCGCAAATCGCGGCCAGGTCGCATTTACACGGCCGGTAGTCGTCTTAAATCCGAGGGGAAGTACCCCCGGGTACGTGAAAGCACGTGGATTCTTTATATCTCATTTTTTTTGAATAAATTCCGTATTATTTTTGTTAAATTTGAAACTTTCCGAGTCGTTATTCAACGCCTGGCTAATTCCTCATTTAATCCTGACCCCTCTCCGCGGTACTGCTGCTAGCCGACGCTTCGAGTACTTGTAGTTTAATTGTATTGTGAATTCAGAATTTTGAAAGTGGCGGTTATCCGCCTGGCACCCAACAGCAATAAATAATTATAATTTTCTTAGCCAATTGTCGACTGGACGACCTCGTGGTCTAGTGATCCGGTCTAGATCCGAGGTCTGACAAAATCCACGTCACAGTGATTACTCACCTGGTTTCGCAAATTATGCAATTTCCGTTGAATCTCTTCTTTCCTGACGGTGAGGAAGACCTGGACGCCCAGAACTATTAAGGGGACCAGTACAGCTTGATTTAAAAAATTCTACATACTCCAAAAATCATTTATATCGTAACCAAAGTTCATAATACATCAAGAAAATCACTTGTCTGAAAATCACTTGTCGTAAGGTTTCAGGCACACGGTTGATCCGATTATGTCTTTTGACGTCTCATTTTCTTCGGAGAGCAATTCTTCATCGCATGAACGTAGGGAACTGAAAAAAAAATTCCTGTAATAAGTTATGGTCAGTTATCGAAATTTAGCAAAAATCTGGTCACTCTTTTGCTGATAACTTTGTCTGGAAATTTTTTGATTAAATTTCCCTCGTACATGCGATGAGGATTTGTTTTCTGAAAAAAATGAGCCCTAAATGAGTCAAATCGGAGCAACGGTGCTCCTAAAACCTTACGACACGTCGCCAAAAATATAGTTCTGAGATAAACGGTTTTGAAGTTTTTAGTAAAAAAACAAAATTTACTACTAGAAAAGTTTAAAATATCGAAAAATGTTTCAAATAAAAGTTGTTGGTTACAAAATTTCTGACAAAATTCAATTTTTTATTTACAAAAAACAAAATTTCTTTGTTCATCTTTCAAACTGATATTTTCATCGTACCATCGTTAAGGCAGGACCCTACTGAAATCTTGGAAAAAAGCAGTTTTTCATTTTTCAATTTGCCAAAAAAAGTTCAATCTAAAAAGTAATACTACCAATTGGAGATTATGCTAGAATATGTTTTTAAAACAAATTCAGTCTTATGCAATAAAAGTGTATGCGCAGGAAACCTTTCGCAGAATCTATCCTGCGCAGCACTGGGAAAGGTTTCCTGTGCATACATTTTTATCGCAGAAGACTGAAACTTTATTTTAAAACATATTCTACCATGATCTAGAATTGGTAGTATTACGTTTTAATTTGAACCTTTTTTGGCGAATTGGAAAATAAAAAACTGCTTTTTGTCAAAATTGCAGTAGGGTCTTCCCTTAAAAGGCTCCTGCAGCATATGACGGTCCTTCTCTAACCGCTGTAGTCTCATTTTGGCCCAGTCGTAGTCTTCGGATAGCAATTCGGGCTTCTCAAGTACTATCAGCTGCCTGTCGTTGAGCCTGTTCTAGCCGTGTCTGGTCGGTCCGAATCATGTGAGCCTTCGCGTTGGATCCTGGGGTTACTCCAAGTGCAGTCATGACTTCCAGAATCCCGGTGGCTCCTCCGGAGAAAGTTATCGCTCTGAAGTACTTGGGACTTTGTTGTTGGTCGTTGCAGGGCCATGGAAGATCTTTGCTCTTTTTTTTGGCCGACCATACGCTCCTTTGCAGCCTTCGCCGGGAACGCGCTCTCTCCGTTTCATATTTTCGAGAATTGTAACGATTTTTTTCTTCTGGGTGTAAATTATGAGATCTGTGAACAAAAAGCAAAAAAACTTCGACCGCAAACACAAGTATGCTATACTTACTTTGAGGTTAGTTGGTGAGAACCCACAAATAACCTCACACACACTGTCACCCGATGTTTATACACAAAAATGACAAAGCTAGATATTTAGCACGATGGAATCGCGGATTTTTTAGTACTGAAAATGACTGTTTTTATTTTTATTGTATTCGAAACAAGTAAATAAGAATCTTTGACAAGCAATCGCCGGTCACGAAACATGTGAGCGATATGAAAACAAAGCGACAGCGCTGCTTGCGCCAGGTCGCTGAAACTCAATGCCAATTCTCGATCATTTTTACGAATTCGTCGATGGCGACTTTTTTAGAGATAGATATGACGCTGAGACAGCGAAATCTACAAAAAACGAAAAAACGATTTTTGTGAAATTTCAAGCTGTACGATTTTCGGTCTGTAAACCAGTTATTTTTACGAATTCGTCGATGACGATTTTTTTAGCGATAGATATGACCCTGAGACAGCAGATTCCGCAAAAAACGAAAAAATGATTTTTTCAAAATTTCAAGCTGTACTGGTCCCCTTAAACGGGACAACCTTAACACCGCGAACTACGATGAGGACGACGTGGATGCCGAGAACTATGAAGCGGATGACCTGGACACCAAGAACTACTGTTACGGCCCGTATGTCCGTAACCATATTTTTAAGTATTGTAACTTGTGGGGATATGCTTCACTAACTGAAGGCTAGTGAAGTTATCCAAGTTCGCGTGAGTATCTTTGTCACGGGTAATGATTTGGAGCTCCTCCTGGGAAAAGTTGAAAAAACCCTTTGTTGACCCTAATACAGACTCGGATAGAGTTTATTCTACCAGTGCTGCCTCCCTACAGACTTGGGATATGCTAGACTCACAGACTAGGATAGCAATTATAGCTCTATCGTAGCTGTCTTGAGTCTAACTCACCGAAGCTGCCTGTTACAGACTTGGGTCGTAGTACTCAGACTAGGGTGCCGATTATAGCTACACC
Organism: Rhogogaster chlorosoma; assembly: GCA_944452935.1. Lineage (NCBI taxonomy): Eukaryota > Metazoa > Arthropoda > Insecta > Hymenoptera > Tenthredinidae > Rhogogaster > Rhogogaster chlorosoma. The sequence goes on from OX101802.1 coordinate 10,628,721, forward strand.
GCAGCTGCCTGTACTACGCCGAAGCTGCCTTCTAGCTAAAACGATGTTAATTCTGAAAAGTTTGAATTATTAGATTAATTGCAAACGGGAAAACATAAATACGAAAAATGGTTAAGAATGATCAAGTTCCTCATTTTGAGGACTTGGATTTTTAATTAACCCACATGTCGCTCACTCGAGCTTAACAAAAAAAAAATAATAATAATAATACATGAAATAAAAATAAATGTTGACTCGAATTTTAACAAAAAAACAAAATTATAAATTATAAGAACAAAATTATAAAATTTCAATCGTGTCCTAAATTCTTGCGTGTTTCGTCTAATTTCTCTGTTTGGCTTTCGTAGCTTTTTCTTTTATTTCTCTTATTTTTCAAAATTATATGTTGTGTCGTACAAACTGCTATTTTAGCTAGTTGTCGATTTTTTTATTTGATTTTACTTGTACAACGGCCGCTTTGGCACGATGCAAGATTTTAAGTATAAATTATGGTGATTTGAATTGAAGTTAGTATTTTAATGATTTGAATTGGAACCCCACTGCCGCTCTGGCAAGTGAGTCCTGAATATCTAGTGAGTCGGTTGGGCGCTTTGCCTGACATCCGCTGCTTTTCTCTGGTCAACGCCAGTTTATATAGCCGCTGTGACGTCACGTTAGGGTCTTCTGATGCGCTGGTCATCGTGCGCGTCGGTCAGTTGCCGCCTCGTGTCCGTGCGTTGCACTGCTGTGTGCGTGCCGTTCGTTTATGTATGCCTGTCGGCTGTATGGCATAGCCGAACACGTTACAGTATACTAGGTCAAATCGCGCGCTTTGCGCTCGCTGAAGCTGATTCCACCTTTGATTTAATTATAGTCTACTATGTTAATTAATATTTTTCAGTACTCCAGTATCGTGTACCCTTCAAGGGCACGCTTCCGTAGAATTACACAGAGTACACTGATTGTGAGTGTTTCACACCCAAGTTTATTCAAATGTGTGCTGTGCTGACCGTATTGTATGCGCTGTTATCATGTCATAATTCACCTTATATCTATCAAATTATCACAAGATGACAATGAAAAAAAGGTGGCATTTCATACAAAATAGACAGTAAATAGTATGTAAATTATAATTCAGTGAAAACAGTACATTTGCTTTAGCGCGCAATCTTATTTCACTGTAGTAGATTCGGATATGGTTTGGTGTCTGCAGCGCCGTGTTAGCATTATTTTGCGCCCTAGGCTAGGTAGCCGCCGCCGCCTCACCCTCCGGCGAAAGTTTCTCAATAAATTAAATTTTTTACGAAATGAGCTGTTGTTTGCTTCGGACTTTTTTTCTCTGCAAATGATTTTATGATGTCATTAAAATCGATTTTCCGCATGTATTCTGTCTCAATATAAAGAGGTGAAAGCGCATTGAACTTGGACGCACGTGATTTTGCCGCCTCTGAAATATTGCCGCCCTAGGCTTCAGCCTAGTTAGCCTGTGCCTAAACACGGCGCTGGGTGTCTGTATACAATTCTGACAGAACTTCACTTATAGGTAATATTGTTCAATCTTTGAATTGTACTCGAAGCTGCTTCCTCAAGATTTATAAAGAAATTGTATGAAATGATAACAGAATTGATCGAACACAACCAACATACCTTATCTGTCATCCATCAACTGACCGACGTATCTGTCATCCGTCAAAAATCACGAAATGGTTGAATTCACCGCCGAAAAACGCCGAAAACTCGAAATTCACTCGCGGCGACCAGTCGAACCTCGATAAGCTCGAGATTCGACCCGACCGTCGTCGACCAATCCGAGCGCGAATAAAATGTCAACAATGCATGCGAGATTTCGATTTTACGGGGTCATGGATCTTTTAAGATTGGATATAATTTCAAGTAAGAATTGATATAGAAAGGAAGACCAGAGAATATGCTTAATGTGATATCTCATCGGACGATTCCTTGAACCAGCAATATCTCTGAAGGGATACTGTTTCTAGCGCTTCCTGTGGATCCACGGGAAGAGTCACGTATGCCAGCGTAAGCAAATTAAAGATGTGTAAACTCTGTTTCGCCAGAGTTCGATGAAAGTGCGGTCCGGGAATTGTCCGATGAGATCCTAGGTAATTAGCTCGAAGGGGGAGTCGACTGTAGACGCGGCCGCACGACAGTCGTAGAGTGCAGCATAGCATAGGCCCCTCCGCCGGCCGATTAACACCTGCGAGATCAAGGCGCAAGAGACAATGGGAGATTGGACCGTTATTCCGGGTTAAGCAAGTAGACCAGGCAATAGAGATTTTTACGTGACAAAAATTTTATTAGAAAACGGATTGCGCCATCATACGTGAAACAGTCCGTAAATTTAGTGTGCCAGTTTTCTACTCGGAAATCTCATTACTTATTTTGTTTATTAAGGGCGTCATCCCATGTGATGGGCTCAAAAAATCAATTTTTTTTTTTCTTCATAAATTGCTTTCTTAACATGTCTAGAATACGGTAGTAAAGTGATTTTAAAAAATTCGAAGTCGTTTTAAAGATACAGCAGTTAGAAGAAGGAGCTGTTCGGAGCGGTGAGTTGGCAGTCGGAGTCCGGGCCTATTGTGTACAGTCGGCTTGATACCTGGCATCCTTTTATACATATATATACGTTTATACAAGTTTAGACAAGTTTCTACAGGCTTAAAAAGGAAGGAATACTCTATAGACCAGGCATCGCCGATTGAGGGTAAGTTGAGATTTTCATAGTTTTAAGAGGACTTGAAACTTTAAACGCGTTTTGCTGAAAACTGTGTTTTTCAAACTTTCCTCCATCGTATCTCAAAAACAGCTTTACCGAATGACTTGAAATTTGTAGGGTACACTCAGCACATGTAAACGCATGGAATGAACTATTATCAATCAAAAATTCCCAAAATTTCGATTTGTTTATAGTAAAAAACAAAAAAAAAACGCAAATTTCGCAACTTTTTTTTCAAATATCTACCAAAAGTCCAATTTTTGGTATATTCATTTGATAATAGTCCATTCCGTGCATTTAGGCTTACAGATTAGAACGCCGCAAAGTTTTTTTGTTTCAGATGAGCCAATCAGCCGGAATCGTGGAGGAAGTGCGAGCCCATTTTTTCGAGGCGGGGTTGTTCAGAACGCTGTAACTCATGTTCTACACAATATTTTTAGCTTAAAATTTATATTTATACTGTCGAAATATATGTTAATAAATGATAATAAACTTGAAGCTCTATTTATTTACTGGTCGTAGAAAAAAAATCCTAAAAAATCCATGAAAAACAGGCCGTCACATGGGATGACCCCCTTAACAAAAAACCTCTAAAAAAAGTGTTTTTTTTTTTCGTTTTTCGCATATAAAAGCTGAACCGATGGAGCAATCTTGATGCTTTCAACAGACGAACGTTAGAGAATAAAAAGACAAAGAGAATGAGCCTTTGACGGACTCAATCGGATCAATAGTAACGGAGTAAATTCGAAAAAACTCTGAAAAACGGCGTTTTTTCAAAAATTCACAACTCCGCCATTTTTAAAGCTGTAGCACGGTCTCTCCGCGAGAAAGTAGCGATCGATGGGTACTACATGTGTGCTAAATCCAGGCGTTGTCGTATCATTACTTTTTGCATAATTGCAATTTGAATTTCTCTATGCACTATCTTGCAAAACGGCTGGATGCGTTTGAGGTGGTCCGATTTTATTTTTTAAGACGGATTTTGAAAGTCGAAGTATAGTACTTCAAAACGTCTATTCTGATTTTTCGTTAAAATGATGAAAAATAGGTGAAAAATGCTTGCAAACATGACCAAAAACGGCCGAGCGCGCGAAAGCGGTCGAGTAGTGGGGGTAGGCGGCCGAAGCGGGAAAGCGCGTATACAGGGACTTTCTGTGGAGACGGCACAGCTAGTTCCACCAACACACACGCACGCTTCGTCCGTGTACCAGGGATACCAACCGAAGAAAAGAATGATGCAGCTTGAACAGAGCAAAGAGTATAGCAACCGTAAGCGTGAAGTCGTCGGTTGTCACATGGACGAAGCGTGCCTGTGTATAGTGGCGATGGCTAATGGAACTAACTGTGCCGTCTCCACAGAAAGCCCCTGTATATAGTAATAGAAGCGCGCTGCGGCCGAGCTCCAATCTTTACATTCGATCACTGAAAAAATTTTGCGAGCGCTGCCGTCGCACTCTCTTTTTCAAGCAGTACGGCCGTACGCTCAGAAGCCCGAGCGCGTCACCATCGCAGTTTTAGAGCTCAAGCGTCTCAAAACCTTCAGCGTGCGGCGATCGCAACTTCTGCGTGCTGGGTGATCGCAGAGAGTGCGAGCGCAAGGTTCCAAGATACAGTATATGAGCACTGAGCGTGCGGTAATGCAAGAGAGTTAGACCAAACGTCATGCCGCGAACGAATTTATTTTCTTATAAATATATATGGGAGGGGGGGGGGGGGGGGGGGGCAAAATGGGGTACCCAAAAAATTTTGTTGACAAATTTTTTTTTCCTTAAATGTCACTCAAATGGTCAAGAATAATTTCTAACATCATTTTACGTTCTTTCATTTAATAAAATAAATTTCGAAAATATATATTTTTTTTCGAAAATATTTATATTTTTTTATTCTTTTTTTTTCACGAGTCACTCGAGTACAGAATGTACTTATTTCATCGAGTAAAAATTAATTTTACAAGATGAATCCGATATATCCAAATTTTAGGTTGAATTCAAAAATTCAAAAAGTTGAAAATATTTTTTTAACGACAGCTGAAAATTCGTTTTATTTTCTTTAAATACAATTGAAAAAAAGAAAATTCATCATACTTAAACCCCTCAAAACTGAATACTTTCTTAAGTGCCCCGTTTTGCTCCCCCCCCCCCCCCCCCCCCCCTTCCCTATATGCACGAATAAATAATGTTTTTTCAGCTATCTATCCTTTAGGTTAAAAAACTTATGTAGAAGTATAACATTTTATTTTTACACTTTAGTTTATCAAGAAACTGGATTTTAATGAAACCATGCGATGTCACGTTAATAGTGGGCAGTATTTTGAATACAAAAATACCTAACCTGTAAAGGCGATTTTAAAAAGGTGGAAATAATTAATGAGGCATAGTTTTCGCTCTGAGCCAAGTCTATTGGCGTCGCCACCATAATGTATGTACACGACTACACTTTTGTTGAGAGTGTAGGCGTGCACAGTCCCAATAGGATGAACGCCTGCGCGGGAGCTGAGACGTTGACGCTCTCGTATAAAGAGTATCCTGCCTTACCACACCCGTGAGATGGCCCTCTTCGCACTCTGCGAATCCCGAGCTCTCGTGCTGCGAGCTGGGTGCGCGCACACAGCTAAGAACGTCGTCGTCCGACTTTTTCGACTACGGCACTCGCATGTGCGACGGCAGCGCTCGCAAAATTTTTTCAGTGATTATCTCAGCAACTACTGGAGCTATTTTAATTTTTAATTTTTTTATTTTCGGGGTAAATTAACCCGTTAAAACAGATTCTCCACTCGGTTTGCCGAAACACTCAGCGGAAAAATTTCTTTTCGCATTTTTCATGTTTGAGTGATCGGGGTTCAACTGTATTACTGAATTTGGAACAGCTGCCTACTATAATATTCTGCTGGGTCCCCTTTTTCGTCCGATGTTTTCGGGAGCAGGTATACGTTTCTACGAAGCTGAGGGGAAACGACGCCTGCACTCCGTCTGAGAAAGCCACCGTAACGGTCTTTTCGACCAGTCCATTTAGTAGCCACGCAGTCTTTGCAGCTAACACACGGTTGTTATAGTTCAGTGTAAAATTTATTGTTTACATTGCTCAACAAATGGTGCATTAATTATACGAGGTAAGTTGAATACTTTTGGTTGTCTACTAAATATAAAATGTATACGGAATTTTAAAAGTACTTGTATTATCAAAAATGTTAAAATTATCGTGAAATCGTCAGAAATCGTCAATAGTAAATATTCGTCTGTTTACTAGATTTCCAGATAATTATTGCATGATGCAATAATATACTATCAGTGGAATGGAGTCTATTAACGAGGCCGATATGCAAGAAGCATCTACAGCTACAGATGTTAGGTAAATATAATTGCAAGAACTTTCGGTTGGAAATACATGTATTTCCGTCAATATAGGAGCTTTGCATTTTCCACGAATACTTTTTTTTTAGGCATGACGAAAGTGCATCACATAAAGGAGATGATGAGCTGTGGGAAGATCTTAATGATAATGATAATTGTCTGCTTTGCGACAAAGCATTATGCCCCGAACAGCTGGGTCATTTTCGACGGATACCCAGAGGACGAGACATTGTCGACGAAATCTGTAGAGCGTTCGCGTAGATAGTCAAAGAATATTGGGCGTGAGATTGCTTTTGACAAAAATACCACCATTGCTGTCACTCAGAAGCAATTTCTCAGCAACGAGAGGAACAAATCTAAATTAATAGATGCTATATGCACTTCGTTAAATGCAGCTGGCTATCGAACTAAAACCGCTCCCGAAGACGCTGATAGGCTCATAGTGGTTACTGTAATTGAGAATGCTGTTGTAGATTCAGAGGGAACGGTTATTATTGTAGGCCAACATGTGGATTTGCTCGTTATTTTCTCGCAACTGGCAGAAAATATTGATAACATTTATTTCCGAAAAGATGATGCAGGCTCGAAACCGGATGAATTTTATGCAAGTAATAGTTCCAAATACGCTAGTTTACAAAAAGTCGTAGCTTTCTTACATGCATTCTGCGGATGCGATACAACATCTTCTTTTTATAGAATTGGTAAAAATAAACTATTAGATTCGATTCCCCACGATAAATTGATACAATTAGCTTCCGTTTTTTTACGAGGAAAATGCCAGTTACGAAAGAATAGCGAGCAATGCAGTTGAGTTGATCATCGGGATGTACAGCAGCAAAGCTGAAAAAAAAACTGATAGAAAAATCCAGCTCCTTTTCGTTAAATGACCTGAGGTATCTACATCTGAGCAAGGTTGAACTGAAGAGTAAATTTTCTTTAGAAACGTTACCGCCGACAGAAGGAGCAGCAAAGCAGCATGCGTTCCGAGTCTTTTATCAGCTGCAGCTGTGGCTAGGAAGAACTAATCTAAAAGCAACCGATTGGGGGTGGAAAGTAAAGCAGAAGCATTTAATGCCGATAGGAATGAACGATCCACCGATCCCACAAAAATTACTTGCCAAAATTTCCTGCTCGTGCAGCAAAAAAGGGTGCACAGATGGTTCGTGTAGTTGCAAAAAACATGGTTTGCGATGCACGAATCTCTGTGCACACTGTCCCGAAAGTACGTGTTCCAATTTAGAGGAGTACAATCAACCTCCTGCGTCAGAGGATGAATGTATCTCAGAAGATGAGACCGATATTTTAACGGATACTGACAGAATTGGCGATATTAATGACGATTTAGAGTATGCGAGGCAAGCCAAACGGCAGAGGATGTTATAAATACCTGTAAATATAGATCTAATTATGTAAGACTCTAGATTAAGTGTAACTACACCGCGATATGTAGATAATTGGTAAGTTAGTATATAAGAATAATAATATGTTGTAAATACTTGTAAATATAGCTCGTTTAGATTAAGTGCAACTATATAGTAGATTGGTAAGTTAGTATATAGGAACATCGATATGTAGTATATTACGACTTAATTTGTAATTACGTAAAATAATTTTAAAAAAGTTACTCATAGTTAATGTATAAGAATATTAATATATACGTAGTATATTTTATAATCATTAATGAAATAATTTTGAATGAACAAATATGAGAGAAAAACCATGCAGTTCAATAAATAAGTATCCTCACAATTTATATTTCACCACTTTTTCTTAATTCCATATTAATATAAGAATTGTATCCGAAAAGAAATTTTTCGGCTGAGTATTTCGGCAAACCGAGTGGAGAATCTGTTTTAACGGGTTAATTTACCCCGAAAATAAAAAAATTAAAAATTAAAATAGCTCCAGTAGTTGCTGAGATAATCGAATGTAAAGATTGGAGCTCGGCCGCAGCGCGCTTCTATCAAGAGGCTTGGTAGAGCCTCGCGCCAAGTACATTAAAAAAAAAAAAAATTTTGTACGAGCGCGTTGCGCCGAGCCTTATTTACCTGAACGAGAGCTACTCCAACCTATAATGCGAATTAGTATCTTCGTTTTCTTCCGCCCTACTATATTACACGAATTGAAACTAATTCAATCTAGAATGTGGGCATGAACAGCTTCCATTTGAGCCCTATATCGGTTAAATCGGTGTCCGGAGAGCTGAGATACACGGAGAGAATTTTATGAGAATCACTATCATAAGTGGTATAACACGATTGACTTATACCGGAGATCGAGCATTAGTACAATACACATTTTAATTGTTAGTGGTAATAGACGAATTAAACTTCAATCGGTATAGGAACATCTACTATTTATATGGAAAACGTATAACTCGATATTTGCAATGCGATTTCGGCAAGAGAAATATACAGACGTGATATTCGCTGCAGGTGCAACAACAATCGTCAAGATAATGAGAACCTTAAAGATTATTATACATAATATTAGAAGTCCATACTTTCATGTATAAAACGTGTTTCTATCTTTCATAATTATATGTTCGATACTTATAATATCACGTAAAAAACGACGAAATACATTACTCGCCATATTTGACATAGGAGATACCTGCTTCTGCGGCATATCATCTAATGTCAGAAGTTGTTTATTATGTGACAAGTCATGTGGTATCTGATAGTATTGAGACATGACATCAATTGAATTCATAGAAATTCACACTACTCAAATTTTCTCACAGAATGGTCGTTTAACATGTAGAAGCTACTTTTGAACAATATGAGAATCATTTTCATACTGCCCAGTTGAAGTCCCCCACCACCATGTCCACACTACTCTAGCATGAGTTCCCGCCGTGCAATCGGTTTCTGGCCTCCGGATTAGCACGATCGTCTAAATCAGTTTCAAATTGAAGTGCTTCGTCGCGTTTTCGAAAAGTGTGCAATTTTGAATTTAGGGAAAGTGAGCTGAGGCATAAAATATTCAAGATATGCTGAATTAGATTGTATCAATATTACACCTTTGAGTCTGATTTACACCTATTACACTTGAGAAATCAGTTACACATTTACGATGAATCTTGTCTTCACACCGTTGTATAACAGATAATGCCTATTTAGAAATTTTTAATTTTCCAGTCCACTAATATCAGAAGGTCTATAATCAATAATGAAACGTACAATAAAAACTCGGGCCAGGTCAAGCCAGACTACTGATTCAGTTACAGCTGATAGCCGACTGGAAGCTAATTCTTTTCGACACGTAAACACAATGTTCTTTAAAAATCTTTATGGCACAAGCTACCAAAGGTCGCATATCATTACAAACACACTGGATAGAGTAAAAAAGTAATAATAATCAATTAGATATTTTAATTATGATACCCAATGAAGAAGGACCTATGTATATTTCATGAAGTACAATTCATTTTGCTGCACACCAAAGATGAAGCTTTGATCCTCACGAAAAAATTGCACGGTTGTTGCTTCGATGAGCATACACAGTCGAACAAAATTATGCATAACGATCGGTCTCATGGGTTTGTTTGAGATATGCTGACCTTACAATTACCATATTCTCTCAAAAAAACGTTTAGGCGATGGTTACACCTACATAGCCAAGTCATGGATGTATAGAGTCGCTGTGATGAATGACGAAAATGAAGTACAGGTCAAACAATATATTATTTATGTACCACCGATATCACCAATTTTTTCGCCCCAATGTAAAATTTATTTTTCAGAAGTTCATGGGAAATCTGATATTGAATAAAAGAAAATTATAAACACTAATAAACGGCTTGTTGTATTTACTATACTCCATAATACCTATCACATGAGTAACGATTTGAGACACAGCTATACTCACTGGTAGTCCCTACCAGGACAATTTAAGAGGTTACTATTCTCACTTACAGTCTCTATATGCCTATATGGCACTGGTCCATATAGTATACATAAGAAGAATTCTTGTTTTGGCTGATTATGACTTGAAAAGAGTATGATAGCCGTCACCATACAGTATGGCGACGTGTATTATGCCATTCGTGCAGAACACAATCACACTAGTAGCCGTCGATTTTTATACTGACTAGCTGGCTTTACGGAGCAGTATGGCAACGAGTGCTATACTACTTTTCCAGAACACTGCTATATTGATGATGGTCCCCTTTCGTGCAATCTGATCGCCACTGTGACTTGTTTATTTATGTGTATTATGTGCACTCTAAGAAAAAAATATAGTATATAGTAGATTTCTGCACAGTTGTGAAATTATAGTTGGCCAGCACATATTTATTGTTCTATCAATCATTATATAGTTGTCGTCATCATAATGAAATGATTGCATCAATTATAACAATATAGTAAGTCAAATTACTGAAATTTGTGTTAATCCTACTATAATATCTGTTATAAATGACACTATTTTTATATAGTCAAATTAATAACCTTGATTTAGTTACGGCTACAACTCAGTCGGTGATTGTACTATCATTATAGTTGATTCTTCTTCACCGATATTGTCCATTATACAATCTGCGACATTGTTGAATCAACGCTCCGCGTACCTATTAATGACGATTCGAACTTAGTAAGCCGTACTTTATTATCGATTAGAGCTACCAAAAATATTGTAGAATCTATTGCGATACTAGATATTGGCAGTACTACTGCAATAGTTGGGGCGACAATATTGTTTCGTTACGGCTACAACTCAGTCGGTGATTGTACTATCATTATAGTTGATTCTTCCTCACCGATATTGTCGATTATACAATCTGCGACATAGTTGAATCAACGCTCCGCGTACTTATTATTGACGATTCGAACTTAGTTAGCCGTACTTTATTATCGATTAGAGCTACCAAAAATATTGTAGAATCTATTAGTATCAACCATTAAGTACTAAAAACTATAATAATACAGAGATGATCTGTGGAAAGTTATAAGCCGTGTGGGTATGCAACCGGTGTTTCACTACGAAATGGCAACGTAGTCGATGCGAGAGTCGAATAAGTCGAATGAGTCGAATGACCGTATCTACAGACGACGTAACGGCAGCTGTCATTCCGCGGGGTTATAACCTAATAATGTTAGGTTATAACCTAATAATGTTCGAAATAAACCGATATTGACATCCGCAATTACCTGAATAACCCATTACACTTTCTTAAGAAAGAATATTTACCGTTGTATTAAGGAACTGTGATTACAAAATCTAAATCTGACAATTATTTATAACTCTCATTCTAACCTAACAACATGAGAGCCGCAGAATGACAGCTGCCGTTACGTCGTCTGTAGATACGGTCATTCGACTTATTCGACTCTCGCATCGACAGCGTTGCCATTTCGTAGTGTATCACCGGTTGCCTACCCACACGGCTTATAACTTTCCACAGATCATCTCTGTATAATTCAGATAATATTTTTATGAGAAATAAAATTTCTTAGAAAATTCTCATTTAGAGTTCCTTCGTAAAACCAATAGTTCCACCATGAGCGGTGTTTCAATCTAAATTTATACTTTTCCCATGTTATTCGAATGGGAAAAGGAACCCTGCATTGAGAGAAATTCAATGTGTAAAATCAACATTTTTGATACAGTTGAAATCTTATCGTAACCGTAACATTTTTTTCCGTTGAAGTAACTATTTAATTGAGGTGCAGCGAGCATTTGTGATTTAGAAACAATAACTACGCCGGAAATTCGGTAATATCAACAGTCTTTTCTAGCCATAAGTATATTCAACTTTTCTTGAATAGTCACTGTAACTATTCAGAACACTGTACCAGGCACAATTTTTTCGAGTTACACAGCTGAACTTTAAGGGAAAATTGCATTGAGAAGACATTTCGGATTCGGACGGTCAGTTAAGACATCTTACGATTAGCTGCATTAAAACGCTGATATCATAAAGACACACCAAGTTCAAAATAAATACCAAAAAATGATGAAATGTTTCAGCGAATAGTTTAGCGTAGTCGGTAGAGCGTGCAACTAGTAATGCGAGCGAATGCGTAGGTCCCGGATCGAATCCCGGCCAAAATAATGCGATGTTTTTCTAGTCTAAAAATCCCTACTATGTATCAATATGCAGTTGGTTACAATTGTAGGTGTTGCTCAACACATCACACATTGTAATAAATTCATTGTAACCATCTCAACTTATTTTTTCTGTGTAGCAAAATTTCAGCTATGAGCAAATATTTATAGTAACTGTAACAAACTGTGTTGGTCACCTGCACACTCTTTTACAGTTAGCAGTGCAGAAAAGTATTGTCAAAATGGTCGAGTAATGTGGCTCCAGAGACTATTTTTTATTCGTTGTTAAATTATCGTTACAGTAACTATAAATTTTTCTCAGTGCACAATCATTCAGCCGCATTACAGAAAGTCAAAAATTTGGTTGACTCGACCTCGCTGTACAATAAATTCAAATATTTGATCACGTGGAATTTACTATCTGCTACAATTGGGGCCACGAAAAGTATGTTTAATAGTAGCAATCGTTTAGTATCGATAAGTATTTCAATTTGGTTCGTATTACTATTTTGCGAGTTGGGCTGCACATAGTTACACTTACGATATAGATATAGTAACTTGCAACGATTATATTATAGTGAACCCAACCATATTTTTGTCGGTAATGGCAACTATAAAAAATAGATGTCCCCTCCAGTCACTCTATTTTATAGTTAAAATATGGTTGACGTAACTATATTTTTTTAAGAGTGTGACGTCGGTAAATCCTTCCGCTTCATGAAATATGAATACCTATTACATTTCCGCAATAAGTCAATCGTCTTATACAGTATAGTACTCTTTATTATATTTTTGTGGGAGTGATTCCCATAAAATTCTCTCCGTGTATGAGTAATGACAGATTTCCATACCCCGTATCATCGTCAAATTTTCGTCTTCATCCCGGTCGTCTTATTTGCTCAATTCCTATGCGTATATAAAACATAGAAGTCTAGATTTCTGGTATGCATGCACAATTCCTAATATAGAAGAGACAAGTTCATACCGAAGTTGTATACAGTAGCGTAAGTACGAGAGTCACGATGCAGTTGTCGCTAGCATCGCAAAGACAAACCGTCTACCACGCTAGCTGGACGTCATAGTCATTCGTCGTGAATATGCAATCATTTTGAATCCAAATCAAGGAAATAATGAAGAAACCAATTATCAATACAAAAAATATTCCTTAATTCTCAATAATAATAATAATAATTTGAATATTATATACATGCCGGTCCCAATCCCGGATGAGAAAGGAGGAGGGCTGCACGTAGGGTTAAACGTTGTAGGTTTGTAGATTACTGTAGTAGAATAATTTGTAAACGTTATAAAAGTATATATCGCGTTCGCCCAATACATTTTTTCGTTAGTATTAACGTTCCTGCTTATGTACCGTACATATCTATGTGCTTATCGATGGATTTTGGATAATACAAAACTTAAAAATTAATCGGGTGAGCGTAGCGAGCGAGTACAATTATTAGACGTTCAAGCGAAATTCCATAAAAAGTACTGATATCCCCAAAAAGCACCTCTGGTGCAAAAACCTTTCGCCAAGTACATTAATATGACATCCACCTACAAAAATGTCATCAAATCAGATACCACTGCCCAAGTACAATTCATTTTGATATACTATAGTCTATAACAAATGAAGACACGAAAAAATAGAAATTGAAATTATAATTAAAAAATTTTTAATTTAAATCAAAATTTAAATTAAAAAAAAAATTTGGAGGTAGTGGTACTTGGCGGGCCTTTTCAAAACATGCACAAGAAAACACAAGTTGAGCTACGTCAATGCTCTTATGGCAATATAAACATGGGCCCGCCAAGTACCACGTACTCCAAATTTTTTTTTAAATTAAAATTTTGATTTAAATTAAAATTTTTTTAATTATAATTTCAATTTCTATTTTTTCGTGTCTTCATTTGTTATAGACTATAGTATATCAAAATGAATTGTACTTGGGCAGTGGTATCTGATTTGATGACATTTTTGTAGGTGGATGTCATATTAATGTACTTGGCGAAAGGTTTTTGCACCAGAGGTGCTTTTTGGGGATTACTATATACCGTGAGTATTCGTGTATGCGGGTCGGTTGGATCCGCCCGATCCAGAATTTGGCGTTTCGGCACTGCCTTTCCGCCGTTCCTTGTTCACGCTGGTTGCCTTCTGCTTTGACAGGTAGGCAAAGCGCGAGGAGTACGATTTTATGGTTAGATTGCGGTTAGGATTTTCAGTATGAAAAATTTGTTCCGATAATCTGTCCATTATTATTCGACGAATAAATAATAAATAAATATAATAAATAATAATTTCGATGAATTTCGGCACGAGCCGAAGGCGAGTGCTGTAACGAGGTTCGTCAAAAAGCCTTTACGTACGAGGAACGGTCTAATTTTTTCAGCATTCTAGCCTCAAAATCGCAACTTCGTCGCGATTTTCCGGCTTTCGTGATGAAAAAATTGTTCCGATAATTTGTCCATTATTATTCGACGAATAAATAATACACCGAGAGAAAAGTATCGTTGAATCAACAAAAATTTTGTTAAATCAACAAAAAAATTTGGTAGATATACAGTCTACAAAATGTTTTGTTGTTTCAACAAAATTCGTTTGTTGGCTGATTTAGTTTGATCAACAAATGCAATGGAATTATTTAACAAAAGCATTTTGTTAAATCAACAAAATTTTTCGTCAAATCAATTGAATTGCTTTGTTGCTTTAACTGGATACTGAAAAATAAAAATCAAAAAAGTGAGATGATACATGTGATTTTCCTAATTTGTGTTTTATGAATATCTGCACCGACTAGATATATGTATAACAGCAGTATTAGTTCGCTGAGAAAAATGCCATTACATTTTATGGACCTAACAAGGATTTGAACCCACGTCCGCTGTATCACCAGTCGTACACTCTACCGACTACGGCAAACTACGGCACGTTAATAGTTTTAATATTTTCTTATTTGTCGGAACTTATGATCAAGGAGTCAAATACGACCAAATTAATTGTAAAATCAACAAAACATTTCGGCACTCCAACAAAATCAGAATTCACAAAACAATTTTGTTGAGTATAAATCACCGTTTTGTTAATTCAACAGATCGTTTTGTCAAATCAAATAAAACTATGTGACAAAATATTTTTGCTGGATCAAACGAGCAAATCTCGGCTATTTAGTGATATCAACAAAACAGTTTGTTAATTCACCAAAAAGAATTTGTTGAATTGACCATATTTGACCAATAAAACAATTTTGTTGGATTTACTAAATTTTTTCTCTGAGTGTACTATTAAAACGATTCAATGCAATTCAGAAAAAACTGAAGTAGCTGAGTCACGAGAATATTTATTAGCGAATCCTGTAAAAGAGTGTAGAGAAGGATAAATTGTACCAGGCAATAAAGACAATTTTATATTACAGTCACTAAATTAACAGAGAGTAAATTACATTCAGGTTGCAAATTAATGTATTTAGCCACAAATGAAAACAACTTTCGAGATTTTTGACGAACGAACAATAATTTTATTACTATTACATTTCGATGAAAATTATTATTAATCAGTGTAACTGATAACTGATGAACAAATAAAAACAAATTCTTCTGAATTGCATTGAATCGTTTTAAAAGTATTATTTATTCGTCGAATAATAATGGACAGATTATCGGAACAAATTTTTCATACTGAAAATCCTAACCGCAATCTAACCATAAAATCGTACTCCGCGCGCTTTGCCTACCTGTCAAAGCAGAAGGCAACCAGCGTGAACAAGGAACGGCGGAAAGGCAGTGCCGAAACGCCAAATTCTGGATCGGGCAGATCCAACCGACCCGCATACACGAATACTCACGGTATACGCGCTTCCCCGCTTCGGCCGCCTACCCCCACTACTCGACCGCTTTCGCGCGCTCGGCCGTTTTTTGTCATACTTGCAAGCATTTTTCACCTATTTTCCATCATTTCAACGAAAAATCAGAATAGACGTTTTGAAGTACTATACTTCGACTTTCAAAATCCGTCTTAAAAAATAAAATCGGACCACCTCAAACGTATCCAGCCGTTTTGCAAGATAGTGCATAGAGAAATTCAAATTGCAATTATGCAAAAAGTAATGATACGACAACGCTTGGATTTAGCACACATGTAGTACCCATCGATCGCTACTTTCTCGCGGAGAGACCGTGCTACAGCTTTAAAAATGGCGGAGTTGTGAATTTTTGAAAAAACGCCGTTTTTTAGAGTTTTTTCGAATTTACTCCGTTACTATTGATCCGATCGAGTCCGTCAGGGGCTCATTCTCTTTGTCTCAACAATTCGTCTGTTGAAAGCATCAAGATTGCTCCATCGGTTCAGCTTTTATATGCGAAAAACGAAAAAAAAAACCACTTTTTTTAGAGGTTTTTTTGTTAATAAACAAAATAAGTAATGAGATCTCCGAGTAGAAAACATGGCACACTAAATCTACGGACTGTTTCACGTATGATGGCGCAATCCGTTTTCTAATAATATTTTTGTCACAGAATCACTAATTATCTGCTCTATTGCCTGGTCTAAAGAGGTGATAAAATCTTAAAGTTCGTGCCTGAAGACTTTTTCGAGTTAACGTAAAATAAATTATATTTGGACAATAAATTCATCTTCGAGAGAATAGACTCAAACCTTCTGTAAAATTTAACGTAGTAAATAGTTGTGAGATTGGACTCATCATTTTCAGCTTTATTTAAAAACTTTTATCTTGTGATACGCAAAGATACAATCTAAATCTCTCATTGTTTCTCCATCCTTAAAATTTGTTAGCGTAGTGGAATAAGGAGGACAGGAGTGAGTGAAGTGTATAGAAGCGGCTTGAGATAGAAAAGGGATTGTGAACATCGAAGAGCAAAGTACCTTCCTCCGTTAACTAAAGTAGTTATATTAAAAATACGCCTTGGCCTCGAGGGGGCACATACTCTGGTTTTCCTTCTAGTTCTTTTCGTTTTTCTTAATACATATGTATGATACGAATTAAAATCATCAATATATTTCAACTTTTACCAGTTAACACATCAAATTATTCATTTCAATCTTTTCGCCCAACGTTAATTTCCTTTCGTCTAGTTTACCCTTTTTAATTTTTTTGTTTTGGCTTGTCATCCCAGACCGGGATGAGATAGATTAGTCGGACTCATAAATATACAGATAAAAATTACTTATTATAAACACGTATGAGGCGTGAGTGATAAAAAGCGCCGCTCGGTTCTCCTTACGTCACACTACGATCAGGAAGACCCGGACGCCGAGAACTATGAAGCGGATGAGCCAACTACGAAGAACTAGGAAGCGGATGACCTGGACACCAAGAACTACGATCAGGAAGACCTGGATGCCAAAAACTACGAAGCGGATGACCTGGACACCAAGAACTACAATCAGCAAGACCTGGATGCCAAAAACTATGAAGCGGATCACCCAGCTACGACGAACCACGAAGCGGATGACCTGGACACCAAGAACTATGATATGGATGACCTTGACACAGAGAACTACAAAGTAGTTGATTTCCACGCCAAGAACTACGGTGAGGAAAACTTGGATGCCCAGAACTATTGGGCAGGATAGCCTTAACACCGCAAACTACGATGAGGACGACGTGGATGCCGAGAACTATGAAGCGGATGACCTGGACATCATGAACTACTACCTGGCTGCTCTGTACACCGTGAACTACGAATTGGATAACCTGCAGACTGTGAACTACCGAGAGGAAGACCTGTACTCCGAAAACCACAGAGCGGAGTTACCTGGACATCGTGAAACACGAACCATAGTACCCGGCCACCCGATATATAAATAATTCAATACTATTGTTATTATAATATACCCAATTTTGTCGCAAAACTTTGTTAATAGTATAGAGAGATTTATTTATGTTTATTTTCCACAAATAATATGTAGCATGTAGCATTGCCAAGAAACTTCTCCAGGACCAGTTACAAAATAATCTTTAAATTCATCTCTTACATTTTTCTGAGAAGTAGTATAGTTGTGTGCCGTTCCTTGTTGCAACGAAAAAAAAAACAGTTTTCTGAACTATTGTTACGCCAATCTCCATGCCGAATATTCCGATTTTCTGTATCTTCAGTATCGATAGATCCAGGATAAAAATACGCTGAACGTGATTCTTTCGTCAATAATAAGAAATTTTGCAACGTACATATCGCCAGCACAATATTCTCTACCGTATTAGGGCAAAGATTAATAGGCTTTCGTAGAACTCGAAATCTATTGGCGATGATTCCAAATGCATTTTCGACAATCCTACGTGCTCTTGAGAGTCTATAATTGAATATTCGATTTGGTGCTGGTTGATTGCGGAAAGGATACGGTTTTAGAATGTAGGATCTCATTGCAAATGCATTATCCGCAACGAAAACGTAGGGAACGGGAATTTCTCTTTCGTACAAAGGTTCCGGCGGTGGTAATCGTATAGTATTTTCTTCCAGACCTTTTCTCAGAGACGAATTGTCGAAAACTCCACCATCAGAAGCTCGTCCGTTACAGCCCACATCTACAGTGCGATTCTGTGGAAAGTTGTAAGCCGTGTGGGTAGGCAACCCGCATATTTACCGAAACGGCAACGCTGTCGTAGGGACAGTCGAACGTCTGCATCTACAGATGACATAGCGGCAGCTTTCACGTCGTTTGGTCAGAATCAAGTGACAGAATGACATATTTGAGGTTGTTCGTAATATAACTAGTAAGACAAAGGGAATCGATATTAATTCGTAAAGAAGTGGTAACGAATTAGCGAATTGATTGCAGATGTCGATTTCTGTTTATTTGCAACGTATTTGGGTCTAAACAACCGTCGGGGTGAAATTTACGAATCATTCTAATAAAGGTAACCAACAAATGTCAAACGATAATAATTCGTAATAAAGTCGTGATAAAGTTACGAATTGATCGCAGGTTCTGAGTTATGTTTACTTGCGAAATTATTTACAAGCTAGCAGTTCCTCGATGATGGACTGACTCGTCGCATCACTTCGACAACTACGGTCAGGAACACAGCGATGTAAATTCGATTCAACGAGCAATCTACGAGGCATCTCTGACGTAGCAGCGAACCCCAAATTTTTTCACCTTCTAATAATTTGAATGCACAGTTTTGCGGAAATACTGCGCATAGTTCCAGAAGACGGTCAGAAGCTTATCTCGAGAGTTGCTTAAGAAGTCGGCATGTCGTCGGCACAACGCATTTAGTTTATTGTTATTGTACTACGTTTAATGAATAAAATTTTTTATTACATGATAGAAACTCATTGTAATGTAATCATTTTTACAAATATGCGACGCTTTATTCCATTTAGCTATCAAAGGCGTAATTACGTTTACTTACAGAACAATACTTTCAATTAATTCATTTCTCGCTGAGACTTCTACAAGATTATCGATAGGCAAACAGGTGATCTACGTAGGTCTGTTTCAAAGCTAGGCTGACAGCATCGGCTGTGGGATTTCCGCAAGACTAATTTCAAACTTCTTAGGTGGTGAAGAGATTTGGAGTTTTGTCTGCTACGTCAGAGATGTCTCGTAGATTGCTCGTTAAATCGAATCTGCATCGCTGTGTTCGCGACCGTAGTTGTCGAAGTGATGCGATGAGTCAGTCCGTCATCGAGGAACTGCTAGCTTGTAAATAATTTCGCAAATAAACATAACTCAGAATCTGCGATCAATTCGTAACTTTATCACGATTTTATTACGAATTATCATCGTTTGACATTTGTTGGTTACCTTTATTAGAATGATTCGTAAATTTCACCCCGACGATTGTTTGGACCCAAATAATGTTGCAAATAAACAGAAATCGACATCTGCAATCAATTCACTAATTCGTTACCACTTTTTTACGAATTAATATCGATTCCCGTTGTCCTACTAGTTATATTACGATCAACCTCAAATATGTCACTCTGTATGTTGATTCTGACCCAACGACGTGACAGCTGTCGCTACGTCATCTGTAGGTGCAGACGTTCAACTGTCTCTACTACAGCGTTGCCGTTTCTGTATATATGCGGGTTGCCTACCCACACGGCTTACAACTTTCCACAGAATCTCTCTGTATATATATAAATTTGTAATTTGCATCCACGGCAGCCATAAGAATAATCCTGTGAGTTCCTTTGTAGTTATAATAAATACTTCCACTATTGTTCGGAGCTTGGATGACAATGTGTTTGCCATCCAGTGTACCTAAGTAATGAGGAAAATTCCATCGCTCATTAAAATTTTCAGAGATTTGTAACCAGTCTTCTGCAGTATTCGGAAACTGAAAGCCATTATAATTGTACAGAATATTCTTCAAATGTTCTTTTATTTTATACTAGTTATATAATGTAACGTGTTCGGTGGTGGTAACACCATCGAACTCACACATTCACACACTCAAGCAGCTGGTCACGTGGTAACCTTCGTCGAGCTCCTCGCACGACCAGCTGTGACGTCATCACGAGTATTTAAGAGCGCGCCGCACAACGGAAAGCAGCGTATATGAGCCAAAGCGGCCGTTGCGACTCATTAGTATATTTCGACTCAATTACTCTTGCCTAACTTAACTTCTTATCTTCAAAAATTTAGAATCAAATCAAATATCAATTTAAAATTACTCTACAAAATCTTGCTTTATGCTAAAACAGTTAAAGTACAAGTAAAATCATTTAAATATCGACAGTTAGCTAAAATAGCAGCTAGTACGACCTAACCTAAAAATTTGACAAATATGAAAACGACACGAAAAGCCAGATAAACGATACAGTTGACAAAATACGCGATCTTAGGATTTGATACGAAAAAGATATTGCATTTACGATTTAACCATTATGATTTAATTTTTTATTTTTATTTTTGCTTATACTTTTTGTTTTGTAAATAGTTGAACGCACGCACAAGCTGAAATAAATTAAATGTTAGAAGGCTGCAATCAGCCAATAAGAAAAGGAATCTGATTCTTGCTTTCTATTTTGTCTTTCCTTGCAACTAATCAAACATTTCAATTTTTCAGAAGGTAAAATCGTTTATTAGCTAAAGGCAGCTTTGGTTGTGAGTAGGCAAGGCAGCTACGGTGTAGCTTTCATTGGCACCATAGTCTGTACGCTGATCTCATAACTCAAGTCTGTAAAAGGCAGCTCTGTGAGTCTATTACCAAGACAGCTACGGTGTAGCTATCACTGGCACCCTAGTCTGTGGTAATAGATATCTCCGAGTCTGTGAGGAGGCAGCTCTGTTTGACGAAAGTCAATCCGAGTCTGTAATTAGGGTTATTTGGGTTTTTCACTTTTTCCCAGGAGGAGCTCCGAAAATCATTCTCACCCGTGACAAAGAACTCACGCGGACTAGGTTAACTTCACCAGCCTTCTGCTGGTGAAGCATAACCAGGTAAAGTTACATTTGGCGCCCAACGTGGGGCTCCTCTAAATAAAATTAAAATCACTTGCAGTAGAGTCAGTAGAGTCATTGTTTAACTTAAATTCACTTGTTTTGGGGCAGAAAGGACTAAATAAAGTCAGTAGAAGTAAAATCGTGCTTTAGAGTCATTTATTGAATAATAAAATAAAACAAAAAGATAAAAATGGCAGACAAGGATCAGGTTCCTTCAAAGCCTAGCGAAAAGGCTGTTCAATTTAGTCAGCCAGCTGGCGATACAGGTTTCCATGACGGCGATGTCTCCGGTGTGACAGATTCTAGCATGTTGAGCCATAGCGATAGCCCTTCTGGCCACAGAGACGATCCACCGATGTCTATTCAAGCTGCCATTGCCCTGCTAACAAAACAGAGTGAAAGGTTAGAAAAGAAGCTAGATAATAAATTCGCACAGATAGAAAGAACTATTGGCCAATTTCAAATAACTAATGTAGAAGCGCAGGTAGCTTTTGAACATAAAATAAATAAGAAATTTAATGAGGAGACATCCAAAGCGAAAAAGAGAGTCGATGATATGGAAACTAAAGTCCAGATTGTACTAGATAAATGGGATTCAGATTTAGAAGGTTGTAATGACCGAATTAACCAAATAGAAACGAAAATTAGGACAGAACATGTAGCAGATCTTGAGGTTATGCACAATAGAATTAAAACAGGAGATCGTGCACTCGAAGATAAACTAAAAGAATTAAATCTCAAACATGAGAGCCTCAGAATAGGAATAGATGCAGATATTAAGAGATTAAAAAATAGGGCAGTTGGACCTGTCAGCTCCGGACATCATGATCCGATAAGTCACATCACGAAGCAGTTTAAATTACCGACCTTCTCAGGAAAAGCGTGGGAAAGGCCAATCATTTATCTCAGGGAATTAGAAGAATACTTCGAATTTCTAGGAACAGATGAAACGACATGTTTAAAATTATTAAGTCAAAGTCTAACCTGCGACGCCAAAGATTGGTGGACTGCGCGTCGCGATGCTATCGGGGATTGGGAGACCTTTAAAACACGGTTTACAGATAGATTCTGGGGAATTAATAAACAAAGAGAAATCAGAAAAGATTTAGAATTTGGAATATACACGGATTCCAGGGTATCGTGGTCCGAATATGCTAACAGGAAATTCGCGGATGCAGTTTTATTGTCACCTCGCATACCAGAAGACGAAATCGTCAAATCATTAATCCGGCATTTTGATGAGCACGTGGTCGCTGCAGGCAAGTGTCGCAATATTAATGAGATAGATACGCTATTAGGTTTCCTAGACGAAATGCAGTACGGGGGACAATCAAATGCGACTCGTAGAACAACTAACCTAGTAACACCGAATAAACAGAGTCCATCGACTAATCGTAGCTTTGACGATAGAAATAAAACACTTTCATGGCGAGCGACTAATAGTCCAGGACAAAAACCAATTACGAACAGAGAATACGTAGATAAAGTAGATTACCCTAGACGCGTGGGAAATCACGAGTTTGTCCAAAATAGTAGGATCCAGGGAATCGAAGAATCGAAAAGTGACGACACAGAGTTAACCGATAAAGTAGAGACACTACCGGAAAACTAAGTGGCGCTGTGCCGGCGCTTACCGAATTAGCTCCGACACAGCGCGATCTAGAAACTCCTGTAATAAATTTTGAAATTTCAAACGTTGAAAATAATTTGTTCGAGGATCCGGCCAACTATTTGCTTCCGGAAGTCGAGGAGGTAAATGAGTTGCACAAACAATGTCCAGAAATCGACCTAGATATTGAAAAAATAAAAGTTCGAGCCTTAATCGACACTGGCAGCCAAATAACTTGTATTTCGCAGGATTTCTATGATCGAAATAGAGATAGTTTAACAAAATGCGAGAAATTACCAGTCGTAAATTTTCAAGTATTCGGGGTAATAGGGGGCAAAGCCGTTAAGGTAAAAGAGCAGATTTTCGCCAACGTCAATGTGAATGGGTCAATCGATCAAAT
Organism: Rhogogaster chlorosoma; assembly: GCA_944452935.1. NCBI lineage: Eukaryota > Metazoa > Arthropoda > Insecta > Hymenoptera > Tenthredinidae > Rhogogaster > Rhogogaster chlorosoma. The sequence continues at coordinate 10,652,253 of OX101802.1, forward strand.
TAATTTTTTAATAATAGCAGGACTCCGTAGAGAAGCTATTATCGGGATTGACACCCTACACAGGTGGAAAGCCGACCTTGATCTTAGAACAGAAAAATTAACGATAGATACCATGTGTGGTTATAACACTATAAAATTATACAAATGTGACCTTCTTCCTAATGCAGAAATCGAATGCAACGAATTAACGAATCAGGACGAGACTGAATTTCAGCTGACCAATGATGAGGTAGAAGAAAAACTTTCTGAATGTCAGGTGTTGAGTCCAGATGAATTAACGAACTTTGCAGATTTGTTAATAGAATACAAGGATGTTTTTAATAAATTACCTGGTCGAGTCACTGTGTACGAACATAAAATAAAAATATATGAAGATAAGCCTTTTGTAAGACGATCTTATCCAATACCTATGATCCACAGAGAAAAAGTTAATTTGGAAATTGAAAAAATGCTAAAACTAGGAGTGATCGAGAGATCTTATAGTGAATATGTAAATCCTTTAGTTGTTGTAGAAAAGAAAAATGGAGAGATCAGATTAGTGTTAGATGCAAGATTCATCAACAGGCTAATAATACCTGATCATGATTGTGCTCAATCCACTGAGGTCCTATTTCAGCGGTGTTCAAATAGTGCATTCATGTCGAGCCTAGATCTGACCGCCAGTTTTTGGCAAGTACCACTTCACGTAGATTCTCGAAAATACACCGCATTTATGCACGAAGGGAAGACGTATCATTTTACTGTAACGCCGTACGGGCTAAATACAAGTTTGGCAAGCCTTGTCAGGGCATTAGATTTAGTTTTGAAAAATGTAGAGTTATTTACTATTAATTTTGTAGACGACATCCTGTGCTGTTCTGACACGGTCCAATCACATCTGGCCCACCTTCGAGCTTTATTCGAGACATTCAGGCGGTATAATATGACTATAAATTTCAAAAAATCCAAATTCTTTAGAGAAGAAGTCGATTTTCTGGGTCATAAGATCACAAAAAACGGGATAAGACCCCAGGCAGATAAAATAGAAGCAATAAAAGACTTTCCAACTCCTAAAAATGTCAAACAATTAAAAGGATTTTTGGGATTAACTAATTATTATAGCAAATTCACAAAAAACTATTCAGACGCCACTTATCCACTCTTGTCTTTGATAAAGAAAGGTGCCAGATGGGATTGGACTGTGGAAATGAACAGGCAGTTTAACCTGGTCAAAGACCTTTTTTGTGAAACCATGATTTTACATCACCCAGATCCGCGCAGACGGTACTTTTTAGAATGTGATGCAAGTAATTTCGCAGTAGGCGCTGTTCTATACCAGATTTCTGACGAAAACGAGAAGCAAATAGTTGGACTGGCTAGCAGAACCATGAAAGGTGCAGAGCTCAACTATTTCACGACTGAAAAAGAACTTTTAGCGATAGTTTTTGCACTAGGAAAATTTAGATCTTTTGTAATAGGGGCTAAATTAACAGTCCGAACAGATCACCATGCACTAACCTTTTTATTTTCCTGCAAACTCGTAAGCTCGCGATTAGCTCGATGGGCGTTGTTTATTCAGGCGTACAGTTTCGAAATCGAACATATAAAAGGTACAGAAAACATAATTGCCGACATTCTTAGCAGGCATCCACCTGAAAAAAAAGAAAACTTGTCAGAATTAGCTGCATTCAGCATAGCACCGTTAGCAAAAGAGATCGATAACGAATTAATGGAAAATTTAAAAGCCTTTTGGAAATATCAAAAGCAGGATCAACGGATTAGCGAATTAATGCATCCAGATAACTTAAATAGAGATAAAAACCTTAGAGTAGAAAACGACATTTTATACCACAAGAGTCCAGGGGGCGAATATAAAGCATACGTACCAGAGGCCTTGTTAAAAGATTTAATAAAAGAGTGCCACGAAGCATACGGCCACGTGGGTGCATCAAAATGCCACAAACTACTTAGAGAGGGATTTTACTACCCGAAATTTTGTAAAAAAGTAAGACAGGAACTCGCGAGATGTGACAAGTGCCAAAGGTGCAAGGTCCCAAACCAATATTCATATGCAGCAATGCAAAATATTATTCCAAAGGGCGTAGGTGACCTCGTTTCCATCGACTTTTTAGGGCCTTTGCCTGCAAGTAAAGGTAATTACAAATGGATACTTGTAACAATTGATGCGTTCAGCAAATATGTCAGGCTATACCCTATGAAAGCAGCGAACGCGCAGTCCACGATTTCTTGCATGTTTAAAAACTACGTTCCCGAATTAGGCAAGCCTAAACGAATCCAGTGCGATCATGGCACACAGTTCACGTCCGCACAATGGATTAACAGATTAAAAGAAGAAGGTATTACCTTAATATTTTCCTCGATACGGCATCCACAAGGAAATATCGTGGAACGTGTAAACCGCGAAATCGGTAGATTCTTTAGAACCTTTTTAGCTGAAAAACACACGCAATGGATCAATTGGATACGAGTTATCGAGACTTGCATCAACGAGGTGTGCCATGATGGCACTGGATTCGCGCCTTGTGAAATTCAATTAAAAAGCAAACCTAATAGATTCTGGGAAGATTGGATAAAACCGAAAAACATTGATGTATCACACGAGATGAAGCTGCAGCTTGTAGAAAGAAATATCAAGAGACATGGTAAAAAACGGGCTGACAGGTTCAACTCCACTCATAAGTTAAGTAGATTTAAGGTAGGAGATAAGGTTTTAATAAGAGCTTTAAACGTGTCAGATTCAATTAATAAAAAGATGGCAAAATTCTTTGCATTATATGAAGGTCCGTATCTAATAACTCGTGAAATAGGGGAGGCAACGTACATTTTAACAAATATAAACACAGGATTAGAAAGAGGGCGGTTCCACGTGAACATGCTAAAGCCATATCTAGAGCCTGAACAATAGGAGAAGAATAAGTTGAGGAGGAGCTATAGATGAATACTAAAATCACGCGATTTTAATCCCAAAATTTGAGAAATATAATCCGGATTAAAGGATTAAATAGAGTATATAACTAGACCTACCTCAATGCATGAAATCAGTCAATTCTCAGAAATGGAGTCATTCAGATACGAATATTTCACTGTACCGAGAAAAGAGAAGAAGGATTTTGGAGGGCAGGCCACTGCAATTGACATAGATTCGGTTGAAGCAAATCATGCACTCTACAAAGTCATCGAGGCTTCAGCTAGACCTTTCGTGCCAGGAGAGGGACGTTATCGCGCAGGGAAAGGTTTTGTGAAGGACCCCCTGCTATGCAAAATCCGAGCCACCAACAAGCCGAAGAAGGAGAGTGCAGTACACCAGCCAATCGCATCAACCTCCAGAATGACAGCCGAACATCCGCTAGAAGGTCCACCTGCGAAAAAACAAAAGAAATCAGCCATGGTCGAAGAGATGGTAGTAGGAAAGGGAAATCCACTTGATAAAGGAGTGATGATGAACGATATGAAGTGGAAACTAATTGAAATAGACCTACCTGAGAAGACGAAGGAGGAAAAAGAAAAATATCAAGGAGACCTAGAGCTGCTGAAACTTTTTGGTTCGCTGGACCTACCGAATGATATACCGGATGAAGAGGTGCAGGACTGGTTGAGGTGCATAAGAACTCCAGAGCCAATGTCTGACGGATCCGAAACCCCAGACTACGTTAAAGAGTTTGACTTTTCCGATCCACTTGGGCTGAAAAAGAAGACGGATTAAACAACATCAAGGAGTGCATAAAATCCAGGAAAAACAAAAGAGAAGTTTCATCAACTTACTTGCCGAACTTCCTCACGTCAGCCGGCCATCAGCTGATGAAAAGGGGGCAATGTAACGTGTTCGGTGGTGGTAACACCATCGAACTCACACATTCACACACTCAAGCAGCTGGTCACGTGGTAACCTTCGTCGAGCTCCTCGCACGACCAGCTGTGCCGTCATCACGAGTATTTAAGAGCGCGCCGCACAACGGAAAGCAGCGTATATGAGCCAAAGCGGCCGTTGCGACTCATTAGTATATTTCGACTCAATTACTCTTGCCTAACTTAACTTCTTATCTTCAAAAATTTAGAATCAAATCAAATATCAATTTAAAATTACTCTACAAAATCTTGCTTTATGCTAAAACAGTTAAAGTACAAGTAAAATCATTTAAATATCGACAGTTAGCTAAAATAGCAGCTAGTACGACCTAACCTAAAAATTTGACAAATATGAAAACGACACGAAAAGCCAGATAAACGATACAGTTGACAAAATACGCGATCTTAGGATTTGATACGAAAAAGATATTGCATTTACGATTTAACCATTATGATTTAATTTTTTATTTTTATTTTTGCTTATACTTTTTGTTTTGTAAATAGTTGAACGCACGCACAAGCTGAAATAAATTAAATGTTAGAAGGCTGCAATCAGCCAATAAGAAAAGGAATCTGATTCTTGCTTTCTATTTTGTCTTTCCTTGCAACTAATCAAACATTTCAATTTTTCAGAAGGTAAAATCGTTTATTAGCTAAAGGCAGCTTTGGTTGTGAGTAGGCAAGGCAGCTACGGTGTAGCTTTCATTGGCACCATAGTCTGTACGCTGATCTCATAACTCAAGTCTGTAAAAGGCAGCTCTGTGAGTCTATTACCAAGACAGCTACGGTGTAGCTATCACTGGCACCCTAGTCTGTGGTAATAGATATCTCCGAGTCTGTGAGGAGGCAGCTCTGTTTGACGAAAGTCAATCCGAGTCTGTAATTAGGGTTATTTGGGTTTTTCACTTTTTCCCAGGAGGAGCTCCGAAAATCATTCTCACCCGTGACAAAGAACTCACGCGGACTAGGTTAACTTCACCAGCCTTCTGCTGGTGAAGCATAACCAGGTAAAGTTACAATAAATAAATATATATAAACTGTGAGGTCGAAAAAAATTATCGTAAATATGCTTTTTTTTATAGCGAATTAACCTTGCCCCCCCTCTCGTAAAATAAATAAATAAGCGTACTATGTAATGGTAAACGTCAGTATTCGACGTTTTTAATATCGATATGTGATTACGGCGATGAAGAAGAAGATGCTCATGGTGGCGGTGTAAACAACGACGAAACTCAAGAGATGGATGAAAATATGGATGATCGAAATATTAACAATTTTTTGTATTTCATGGCTGCGTCCTCATGTTATTCAATTAATTCATATAACCATTTTATTCACCTTTAAATATTCTTTCTTCAGGACATTATATATGTATAGCTCTCGTTGTTCCAGTTACTATTCGACTAATTGTACACACAGGTATTCGAGATAAATATTGTAGACTGCTGTAAGAATCACCTGTAACACATCCGTACAATTTTTAAAAGCTATGTATTTTATCATAACGAATATGCTCTGCCAGCTACAAGCTTACATACATCAATCGAGATTTTAACCTGGACAAAAAGTCAGATTTCGGTTGCAAAAAAACCGGAGCAATTTTGTAAACGGCGTTTTAAAGTAGACAAGTTTATGTTTGTTTTGGTTTTTTTTTTTCAATTAACCCTATGAGTACACCTTCAGGTCTCACAGACCCGGCCAAATTTTCAAGGGCCTGGCACTGCGAGGCTCTTGACATAATCGATACGGCCCTTGCACGTAAATTCACTTCAGTCCTTTCCCTACTACTCGTCGTTGGGCAGACCCTCAGTCGTCGATACGGTATTAAACAGTGCAGCTCAAAAGACAAGCCCGGGTCTCTCAGACCCATGTATGTACGATTCGGTTGAAATTCTACGATGAGTAAACCTTTTTTTTAAACTATTTTTATATGAAATAAAGTATTCTTGTATTGTATTTTTGTATTGAATAAAATTTTTTTGTCAAATTCAAAAACTATTTCGTAATATACCTGCTCAGAAACTTAGAAATATACGTAGTTTCTGCTGCCTTGAGCTAGTTACGGTTGAGGCGTGCTTTTATGCAATAAAATCGAATCATAGCGATTTTGAGATCGACAATCACGGTTTTCATCATTTGTTACTCAATGTATGAAAATTCATCCGAAAATTTTGGATTTCTACAGTAGTGATACGTAAGAATAGGCCACATATCGATTGTAACGAAAAATGACACGCCGAAAATCGACCTACTTCGCCCTTAGAGGTTTTGCTGATAATAATAAAATACGATATCGTCGTATTTTTTTTTGTAAAAATATCACATCTGCCCTTCCAAAATAAAAAAAAAAAATCAAATCACGTCAATTAGATCTGAAGTTATGATTTAAAAAAAAAAGTGCAAAACTCGTGTTTTTCCTTTTGTGCAAAAAATTTTTATTCGCTCAAACGGCTTTCTTGAATAAAATACTGACCATACAGGTATTTGGTTTTCACGAATATTTTCTGAATAGTCCTCTCTTCAATTAACAAAAAAAACAACATCTCGATACACCTAATATTATGGAAGCTACACCATGCAGAAGTTGGCCGGGTCTCGCAGACCCAATGTGTATGACTAAGTAGCAAAAAATACGAGTGTACTGCTAGGGTTAATGTAATGTTTTTGCGGATGAAAAAAACTACATGGATTTGGAAAAAAATGAAAATGGAGCGGGATTTGTATATTTTGAAATTCCATTACCAAAATGGATGTGTAATTTTTTTCAACCAAGATCTCCAACTTTTCGCCCAGGTACAAATCTCGATCGATGCATTTAAGCCTAATTAGCGGATAATGTATATTCAGTATTAAACTATGTTCTGTATAATTTTAACGTATTTTTGTATATCACTATTCGCCAGAATAAAGTGAAAAATAATAATAATAAATAAATAAGAGAAATTGAATTTTTGAACGTTATTAATGTATTTCAATTTCAATTTCAAAGCAGTTATAAATATACGTATTCTTATACAAACCTGATGCTAAAAAGCGAAGGGTTACCAGTATGCATTCTCTTACTGGGATAGCTTGTTTCATTGGCGTATCTTTTTTTGCAATTGTTGGACCAACTAATTCTATTAGTTCTTCCAATCGCACTGCGGTCATTCGAATAAAATTTCGAAATTGGCACTTGTCCTCGATTTCTAATTCACAGACAAGCTTGTTAGTGACGCCGAGTTGTTGTCTTCGCGATACTTATGGTCTAACCCAGCAGCTTCTTTTAGTTTTTTTCTTTTTTTTTTTAAGAATTTCCAATGCAACTATTATTGCTGAAACAGTTCGTTGCTCATGAGAAGACATCTCAACTGATACTGACACAAGTTGCTATGAAACATTCATAACCCTTAGTGTGCACACCTTCGCAGCAAAACATTTAGTGCACATGGGGTCAATTTGACCCCTGCACAGTGGGGGATTCCGGCTGAAGTGAGGCCAAAAATCGAAAAAGTGACTTTTTTTTTTAAATATATATAACTGGTGGCTCAGGAAGAACCCCTCTATTCAAACCCGCTAAGCCCAACCCCCTACGACCTATGGTTGCCAAGATATTTCAGTGTAAAGTTGACCCTCTGCAACGGTAGATGCTCAACGCGTGCGGCGACGAAATTTATTCGACAGTGGAAAGTGATATTGACGCGAAGTTACACGCACAAAAAAATATTGAAAATATGGCCGAAGTTCCTGGAGGTACGTAGAATATTATGGGTATTTTACTTTTTCTAAAAAACTACCGCTCTGTTTGTTTATTACATATATCAATACATCGAAAAAGTGACTACTTATTCGAAAGAAAACTGACGATACACAGACGAAAAGTACCAAATCCCGCGGAATCCCGCGATCATTTTACGATCAAATTGAAGTTTAAACTATTAAGAAACGATTCTGAAAAAACTAGAGACCAGTTTTGACCGGGTTAGATGTTACGTATTTTATTAGATCAGCGTGTGCGCTCAGCAAAGGCCTCTGGCTCGAGCGCCGCGTGCGGCGCGCGTCGATACTACAGTGGAAGCTCTCTGTATTTGACCCCTCTGTATTTGACCGCTCTCTGTATTTGACGCGATTCGCTCTCTCTACTTGACGATCCTGTCTCCCACTACCATTTCGTGTCCGACCAATCAAAAATAACATAGTGGCGGGCATATTTGAAGTTTCTAACCTAAAAATTAGTTCTACGTACATAACTGAAACGGAAATTGAGGTTAGGTATGATTTGTTGATAACTTTTTTTCGGCTACTGCGCATCGGACCGCACAGACCTGCGCGTACGCAACATACGTGCTGGTATGGTGGGGACATAAGGACGAGTCAAATACAGAGAATGGTCCTGTACGGACGAGTCAAATACAGAGAGCTTCCACTGTACCTGCCTACCTGCTCGGGCTCGCAGCTGCAGCTCAGCTAGAACCTACATTATGTCTCTTCCTTGGAACGGATTCCTGGAGGGTGAGGGACAGTTCGTATAATTCTAGTATTTGAATAACAAAAAAATGTCCTTTTCTCTAAAATCTGTTTATGTAAAATTTTCTCGCTAAGACACGTTCGAAAATTCAAAAGCATATTAAAATAGAAATAATATTTTATACACCTTATTTTCATCTGTGATCAAATCTTGATTGGAAAACTATATAGATGTAATGTGCAAACAGAGCTCCATAATAGATGTCATTTTAACATCGCAAATAACTGTAGTGATATATGTATCCGTTTTTTTTTTTCAAAGGATCTAAGAATCAGGTTTAAGTGAACTTCCAGCAAAGAAACACAAAACCCTATCGACTGACGCTCTGCAGCTGATTTGCTGTTGCGACACAGAAGCTGATTCAGCCAGGGAACTGTCAATATCCGACAGTGAGGAGTATAACTCCAATTGAGTTTCCATACAATTTCTTTAAATGAAAGTAATCATCATAATCAATCGTTACCACAATGTCTCAAATTTTTTCATAGTCAATCCAAAAACTCTCTTAGTATTTTTCAGCAATTTCCAACCAGCATTTCTAAGACCAAATGATGATATCTCGGCCGCCATTCTGTTTTTGGAAATTTCGATACCAAATTCGTAATCAGTGACCCCAAAAACGTATCCTAGCCAACTTTCAGCCATTTCCAACCAGTATTTCTCAGACCGATTGACGATATCTCGGCCGCCATTTCGTTTTCGAAAATTTCGATACCAAATTCGTAATCCGTGACCCCAAAAACGTTTCCTAGCCAACTTTCAGCCATTTCCAACCAGTATTTCTTAGACTGATTGGCGATATCTCGGCCGCCATTTTGTTTTTGGAAATTTCGATACCAAATTCGTTATCAGCGACCCCAAAAACCATGAAATACCAAATTTGGTACAGTTCTGACCTTTCCCTGATTTATGGCCGCGAATCGGTCGAAATCCCCCACAGTGCCCTCTAGAGCGATTCTGTGACTCGATAACGCGACTTGCGCTATCGTTATAATTTTTTCAACTGCCACGCCAATACATTTCCTCGCTAATACCCGCGCATCCCCGCTGATACCTATGTGTTGTTAAAAATTGCGAATCTAGGATCGCCTCGTAGCTACAATTATGTAAAAGCGGCACGTATCGAAAGTTATTTAACGCGTAGCACACTGAAATTTGCTAAATTATAACGCCAGCTTCAGTGCAACGTTATGAGAAGCTTGTCCTTAAATCTAGCCGGAGCTTTCTGACATTCGTCAAACGGAAATATTTTGTGGGATTCGCCTTTGAATTCCACGAATCTCTACTGGCGTATAGCATGAATTAGAAGATGTACAAATAATTTAATCGATTGAAATTATTCGGCTTTATAAATTATATCATAAACTTTCGCTAATCATTATTAGTTGATCCTATCATCCGACTCAATATTTATCAAGAAATTTCTAATCTAACTTCTCGTATGCAATGAATACTTTTTACGGCATACGTCTATCATAATTATGAATCAATCTTAACGTTTTACCGATTACTTTTACCTATCCATCCCACAGTGCGACGTTATGAGAAGCATTCTCTTCTTCGAAACCCAGCGGTGGAATTAAAAAAAAATTATTCCATTCTTTGAAAGTAATGAAACAATTCTGAGAAAGAATCGTTACTACCGCTTTCCAAATATACAGGGACTTTCTGTGGTGGCGGCACAGCTAGTTCCATCAAACACACGCACGCTTCGTCCGTGTGCCAGGGATACCAACCGAAAAAAAGAATGATGCAGCTTGAACAGAGCAAAGAGTATAGCAACCATAAGCGTGAAGTCTTCGGTTGTCACATGGACGAAGCGAGCTTGTGTGTAGTGGCGGTGGCTAATGGAACTAACTGTGCCGCCACCACAGAAAGTCCCTGTATGTACTAGTAGTTTCGGTGCTCACTCCAAAATACATACATCTTTTTATATAAAACACACTGCGCAGATAGGGCTTGCTAAAAAAAAAAAAAAAAAAAAAATCGAATAGGACTGGCGCGCACTATTTCATTGCTTCGAAAAAAAAATTTTGGTTGAATACCTACACTACCATTATATTATATAAAAATTGCTATAATCGTGCAAAACATGAAACTCAATTCAACTAAGGTAACCAATTCGCTAACCAATGTGGGCGTAATAGGTTTATATACGTAAAGATATGCGTCTTACCGAATATCACAATTGAAACATTCTCTTCAATACAACAACAACAACAAAAAAAAGGTAATAATTTTTCTCTTTCAAAGACACACCACGCCATTGATTTTGATTATCATTTCCCACGGTATTTGGTATGACGTGTAGACTTTGTCAAAAAATCAACAGAACGGTACTTACAATAGTTTGGTATTAAGGGGAGGGACCAGTCGAATTTTACGGACCTGTCTAAATTCTCGAATATCTCCGAAACGGGGGTATCAATCGAATTGTCCTTTCGGCAGCCGATGTTTGAGGAGTAATGACATCGAGTTCACACGTAAAATGCATGAAATCTTTATTTTTTTTTTTTTATGCGTCGAAAAATGCGGGCGAGTGACTTATTTCGACTAGCATCCGTGCCCACGCATCATTGGCGCGGACAAAAGTATGTAACAGCAAGTCTATACGGTATGACGAGCACACCCATTACAAAACATCTTCGTTCCATGCAGTAATAACGTGGAAAAGTGCAAATCAGATTTCGTTGTAATTAGCGATTGAAAATTGTTAGGCAGCCATGGTAAATGGTTGGGTTGTCATGGCAATCCTTAGTTTCCGAGATGCAACAATGTAGTCCACCGTCTGCAGTACCGACGAAACGACTCTGCGCTGTCTTTTCTTTCTCGGGCATCTCGAAAACTAAGGATTGCCATGACAACCCAACCATTTACCATGGCAGCCCAACAATTTTTAATCGCTAATTACAACGAAATCTGATTTGCACTTTTCCACGTTATTACTGCATGGAACGAAGATGTTTTGTAATGGGTGTGCTCGTCATACCGTATAGACTTGCTGTTACATACTTTTGTCCGCGCCAATGATGCGTGGGCACGGATGCTAGTCGAAATAAGTCACTCGCCCGCATTTTTCGACGCATAAAAAAAAAAAAAAATAATAAAGATTTCATGCATTTTACGTGTGAACTCGATGTCATTACTCCTCAAACATCGGCTGCCGAAAGGACAATTCAATTGATACCCCCGTTTCGGAGATATTCGAGAATTTAGACAGGTCCGTAAAATTCGACTGGTCCCTCCCCTTAAGTTAATAAAAACCACGCGAAATTGCTAGAATCCAACTTGTATCTTACTGAAAATTTTTACAGTTGCCGCATGCTCGTATAATATGAAAATTTCACAGCTATAGATAACAGTCGTCTTCGTATACTATTTTGAGTTATTTACATAATTTTACTATACAACTATTGCAGGAACCAATGGATGAATTTTTCGGTAAATTTTGCATACCATACCGAATACTTTGAATAATTTTAATCAAAATCAATTGTGGGTTTTCTGCGGCAAAAAATTATCTTAGTCCACTTTTAAAATTAAAAAAAAAAGCCTTTTTCGCGATATGAAACGTATGGCTATAATTCGATTAGTAATTGGCTAGAAAATTAAAACATATACTACCATCAATTCTTCGCGCTACAAATGGTTTTGAAAATACATCTAATTGCTAAAAAAATTAAAATCTCAGAAACGGTCGGTTTTAAAAATACGTTAAAAAATCCAGAAAGCCTTTCGTTCTATTAAATTTCTAAAGATTCAAAACTATGATATACACTTGTCGTAAAAAGCACTCATTGCGTACGCGAAGTTAAATAGAAAATTTCTTGATAAATATTGAGTCGAACGATCGGATCAACGAAAAATCTTTATCGACAGTTTTTGATATAATTTAATAAGCCGAACAATTTCTATTAAATACATTATTCGTATCTTAATGTACGAAATCTACGGCTAGATTTAAGAAGAAGAGAATGCTTCTCATAACGTCGCACCGTGGGATCGATAAAGGTAATTGGTCAAACGGTAAGATTGATTCATAATTATGATAGTCGTATGCCGTAAAAAGTATTTATTGCATACGAGAAGTTACGTTGGAAATTTCTTGATAAATATTGAGTCGGATGATAGGATCAACTAATAATGATTAGCAACAGTTTGTGATATAATTAATGAAGCCGAAAAATCGATTAAATTATTCGTACATCTTCTAATTCATGCTATACGCCAGTAAAGATTCGTGGGATTCAAAGGCCAATCCCACAAAATATTTCCGTTTGACGAATGTCAGAAAGCTCCAGCTAGATTTAGCGAATTTCAGTGTGCTACGCGTTAAATAACTTTCGATACGTGCCGCTTTTATATAATTGTCGGTACGAGGCGACCCTAGATTCGCAATTTTTAACAACACATAGGTATCAGCGGGGGTGCGCGGATATTAGCGGGGAAATGCATTGGCGTAGCAGTTGAAAACATTATAACGATAGCGCAAGTCGCGTTATCGAGTTACAGAATCGCTCTACTAGCCATTTTTGACCTCGAATATCTCGGTAACTATGCACTTGTGGAAAAAAAAGGTTCAGTCACTTTTTGCAGTGAATGGATCAAACTTTAAGGCTGCGAAGTTAGATTTCCAAAAAAATCCTTTATATTGTAACTTTAGGCGTTACCTTATTATTTGAGCTGTGAGTCCCTGAGCGAAATAAGGAGACGTGAAGGCACAAATTAATGGCAAAAGCAGATTTGGTTATATTCAGAAAGATACAAGTGTCTCGGTTAAGGTGTGAGACTAGACTGTTTATAAATTGGCTATCGCTAGATACATCGTTTGGTTGTTTTATCAGAAGATACTTGATAATTATTATTGTGATGTTTTGTACATGGGAGTTCGGGTGGCAATGGAATGAAGGAATATAAAGTCAATACAAGGGGTGGACGCACCCTTTGTAACACTGCCCCTCCCTGAAGGGAAGAGGCGACCCGACTCTTAAGCAAGTCAATAGCGAGTGTGTGATCTGCTAAGGGAAGAGAGGGCTGAGAGCTGTGATTCAGACTTTAAGATCTTTAAAGTGTTTGAAATCTTTCCTAAACTACCTGTAATTCCACCTATGCCTCGAGGGAAACCACAGAAAACCTGAGAAGGTAGTTTCGGTTACAGATTCTCAACAATATTTGGTATAAAAAGTCTTCGCCTAGTCAGGCTGAAGTGTCGAGTTGATGTGAAGTCCGTCCTCAAAGTGAAAGAAATCATCTGCAAAACTGGAAACCATCTGGGGATGAAGTCAGCTTGTGATCCGTTAGGAGAGTCAGGGAAGTCAGGAAAATCATGCGAGTCAGGAAATCAGGAGAGGCGGCGGCAGGAAAACAGGAATCAGGGATCACGAACTGCTCCCAGGCGGGTCCAAAAGACGGGAAAACTGCACACCCTAGATTGGAGGACAGACGTGAGTACGAAGGATAAAGGAAATTTCATCGTACTGGTCCTCTAAATTTTGAACCTTTGATCATAATTACTTCATTTGAAATTAAATGGTAACGGAGAAACATAAGTTCAATAGAAGGTTAAAATGGAACGATCTCATCTTTATCCGGGTATAAATAGGGGAATCTCAGGGAGTCGAAGCCGTTTCTCGTTCCGATTTTCGAGTTCCGCGTCGTTTCTTTGGGATAAGTGGGAAAGTACCTAGGACTCTCAGGGGAAAAAGGTTAAAATCCTGGCCCTAAATGGTAATTGAGAGCATTCCGCTCGGATTTCTGAGTAAAATTATGTGAGAGAGTTATGGTCGACGACAGAAGAGAACCAGAGCAGAAGACATAAAAAGAACGACGGGGAGTTGAAAATTATGCCACGATTCTACGGTGGCGCGAAAAGCAGATAATCGATACGAGGAATCGATAGAAGGTTGAAAAATCTGGCGCGGGTCTACGAGGGCGCGAAAGCTAATATTCGAAAACAAAAGAGAAATCTCGCCCCTTATTAATAATTTGATTGAAAGAGTCAACGAACCAATGAGCTTCGAGGAAGAAAACAAAAACTGAACGGAAATTCGCTGTTGAAGAAATAATAATCTACGGCGTCATTCTCCATCATGATGCCAAGCCAGTCAGTCATTGTGCGAAGCGGTTTAATAATCTCGTCCCTTAACTGGGAGGGGCTGAACCCAGAGGGTTTAATAAGTTTTGAAGAGTGGTTGGAGGGTCAATGGAGCAGGGTCCGCTGTGGCCGAGGTGAGGCCGTGGAATTAGGAGGGGGAGTTTCCCGCTTAATCTGTTCGCGATGCTTCCTGATTAAGTGAGTTCAGTTCCGAAGTTAAATGAAATAAAAATTCATTGAGAATTCATCTTCATTTCGATTCAAAAATATTTTTTTTTTTAGACCATACTCGGAAGAAGACGTGAAGCGAGTTGTTCGGACCCACCGCACCTTCGTGGGCAGTTTCCGGGCCGGATGGGGCGGTTCGTGTATCGATTGCGGAGAGGCGCTCCTCGTACCGATCCCTATGGAAGACTGCTTTGCCTGCGCCGAAATCAAAAAGATAGTTCGGGAGGTCGCCATAGAAAGAACCTCGATCCAGCCTCCACAGCCTTAAGTTATCCACAGTCTTGTATCATTCTTTTTCCCCCCTAAATCCTTAATAAAGTTCTTGTGTTCAAACGTTCAAAAATGGCTGTCGTCTTCTTCATTGAAAATGCGTTGTATTTTCCTTCTTTTCCCGAACCTAAACGACTAGGCCCGAACGTCTCCGAAGATCCGAGAGGACGCGTACGAGTCTTTCTAGTGAGCCTGAAGCCGGACAGAGCCGAACGAAAACGAACCCCTCCGAAGGTAGCGCGTCGCGAACTCGGTCAGAAGAAGTCGACTATTCACGAGTGAACGAACCCGAGTGAAGCCTAATGCGAAGCGGGTGATCTGTCAAATTATTACTCCCTCATAACCTTACTAAATTCATCAAATACATCGTCGGCCGAAGCTTTGGCATCTAGGATAAAAACTGGTGCTGGAAGAGCTGAAAACTTTCCGCGAACTAGCCAATCTTCGTGGACCTCATGAAGAGCTTTTAAATATTCTAAAGGGATATTTTCCTCCTCGCTACGTGCGCGTGAATTGATTCTAGCAAACGACGTCTCGGGTGATAACCTCAAATAAACTACCATGTCAATCTCAAAATCTGGCGAATTCTCTGATAAAATCCTAACGTTTTCCGTCAAAAGATGCGCTTCTAAATCTTCAAACCCCCCTAACCTCCTACGGGCTTCTACGAAGCAGTTGCAACTGAAGATTGATCTTTCCACGAGCTTGTTAGGTAATGGAGTTTTAACTAGGTGCCGATTCCTCATTGTCATTGCGGCGTGATGTTGGAAGTGATAACCGTAACGGGAAGGGTCCCTGTACATTTTTTCTAGGAGGTTTTCTCCGGGTACATTTCTATATTCATCTAAGGGTTCTAATAAAGTAAGAATGTTCTTATCTTTTAGGAACCGACTCGTAAATGTGGTTTTCCCGCACCCAATGTTCCATTCCACGAGCATGGTAAAAGGGCGGTCATTCTTCCGCTTGATCCCAAAAGGCAGATCCTTGGACCACCTGGAAGAATCGGAGAAGGAAAGGGAAGTTTCTTCCTGACTTTTGGGGGGAAAACCCTCGGGAACCTGTAGGTCCTGATTTAATTGAAGGGAGCGAAGGAGGTTATTTTTATCTACGTGAGCTTCTTCAGACTCATAGGGGGCTAGGCGATCCAAATGAACTACCCTTGGTTTAGTTCGTAGAGAGCGTTGGATACGGTAGACCACGTCATTTATTTTATCCACTACTGTATAGGGACCCTCCCAGTTGGATTGAAGTTTGGGACAACGTCCTCTTGTCTTGGCTGGAAGAGCCATACTAAATCTCACGTTTTAAATGTCAAATCCCTAGCTCGCACGTCATAACGAGCCTTCATCCTATCTGAAGCTACCTGAATCCTCTCCCTAGCAAAATTATGTATTTCCTCTAACCTTTCTCTTAGGTGCGAGGCAAAGTCGGAACAAAGGGAATCCTGAATGGGAAGAGGGCCTTTCTCCAAGTCGGAGGGCAGCCGAAGATCTCTTCCTATAAGCATAGAAGCCGGCGTCTGTTTAGTCGTCTCATGGACTGCGGAGCGATAGGATAGAAGAAAGAGGGGAACCCATTCGTCCCAATCCCTCTGACTCCTTTCCACGAAAGAAGATAGATAAGATAGAAGAGTCCGATTCAAACGTTCGACCATCCCATCGGATTGGTGGTGAAGAGGAGTTGTTCTAGTCTTCCTAATTCCTAATATTTTAGCTATTTCCTCCACAAGGACTGACTCAAAATTGCGACCCTGGTCGGTATGGAGTTCGAGCGGGGCTCCGTACCGACATACAAATTCCCTAATGAAAGCCTGAGCTACAGTTTGAGCCTCTTGATTGGGTATCGGGATGACTTCGGGCCATTTTGTAAAATAATCGGCTATTACTAGCGCGTAACGATTCCCTGAATGAGAAAGCGGTAAAGGCTTTCCTGCACGGTGTTGTACCTCGAAGTCGTACCGCCCTAACCTTTCAATCCACCTAGCTACTTGGCCTTCCGGCGATTTAAATGAGCGCAACCATTTGAGGGAAGCGTGATCCGTACGAATTAGAAACTTCCTTCCTACCAAGTAATGTTTAAAATGCTCTATAGCCTCTACCATTCCTAAAAGTTCCCGTCGTGTGACACAATAATTCCTTTCTGGTTTTTTTAGAACTCTACTCAAGTAACTAATCACCCGCTCCGATCCTTCCTGAACCTGAGACAAAACCCCGCCTATTCCATACAGAGATGCGTCTGTATCTAAAATGGAAGAAGTTTCGGTTTGCGGATAAGCCAGAATTAGAGAAGAAGTGAGGCAAGTTTTTAAGTGATTAAATGTGTTAATATCTATGTGAGCGGGTGCGTGAATAATTATGAAGTAATGGTTTTCATTTATATTAACTGATTTATTGAAAATGGTTAATGATTACACGGGATTACATTGCTCAACTCTATTAGCCCGACGATGGCTACATTAACAGGTGCGCGTGAAGACAAAGCGATCGCGCACATCGAGAGCTGTCGATGACGTCGCGCACGTGACGGAACCTTTTCCCTACCATAGCACCGTGTGGCGATTTCGGCTTATATGTATTCTAACGCAATATATAAATTCACCTATATCTTCACAAAATGCTTTTTCACAATCCGGAGTCCACTCGAAGACAGAGGTAGACCGGTGGGCTTGTGAAGAGGCCTAGCTATAGAGACAAAGCCTGAAACGAAGCGCCTATAATATGTGCAGAGACCTATGAAGCTCTGAATATCCTCCCTATTCGACGGTCGGGGCCAATCTCGCACCTTTTCGATCTTCACTGGGTCCGTTCTGATTCCTTGGGCTGAGACGACATGTCCTAGGGAGGTAACTTCTCGTTGGAGAAAGTGGCACTTCTTGGGGCTCATCTTCAGGCCTGTCCGTAGAAGCCTCTCAAAGACCTCTTTTAGGTTAGATAGTTCTTCTTTGAAGTTTTTGCCGGATATAATTATATCGTCCAGGTACACCAAACAGATCTTTCCCGTCAATCCTTCTAGTGCGACTTCCATCGTCCGTTCAAATGTGGCTGGAGCGTTGCATAATCCGAAGGGCATCTCTTTGAACTGCCAAAGACCTCCCAACCCAGTGACGAAAGCTGTTCTTTCCTTGTTTTCTGCATCCATCTTGACCTGCCAGTAACCACTCTGCAGGTCGATGGTGCTATACCATTGAGCTCCAGCCAACATGTCTAGGGTGTCTTCAATCCGTGGAAGGGGGTACGAATCTTTCTTGGTGACCTCATTCAGCTTTCTATAATCAATGCAGAATCTTTTCGTTCCGTCCTTCTTAGGAACGATAACGATTGGTGAGGCCCAGGGTCCTGAAGATGGCTCGATGACGTCGTTGAGGAGCATGTCGTCTACCATCTTCTGAACCTCTTCTTTCCCATTGAAGGGGATCCGTCTGGCATGCTGTTTAATCGGAAGATTGACCCCTACATCTATCTTATGGCGAGCAAGGGTACACCTCCCCTTGTCGCCGCTAGTCTTGGCAAAAGAGTCACCAAAGTCTCGTAGGAGAGACGAGAATTGTTGTTTAGAAGAAGAATCTAGCTCTATCGAAGACCTCCCAAGAAGGTCTTTTAAATGATCAGGGACCTGTTCAGAAATTTCTCCTGAAGATGAATCTATAACCTCAATCTCCCTAGTAGTCTGTGATTGATCGAGTTGAAAAGTTGGGGGGTTCGGGGTTTTGCTCCTATTTGTTAAAAGCGGAATCGTATGACGGCCTATTTGCAGCGAGTTCCCTATAGTTGAAATGACACACTGATGTTCGCTCAAGAAATCTATACCTTAAATTCCCTCATCCTCAATGTCGGCCACGTAGACCTTATGAGGAGAGCTAATTTGACCCGCGATGTTTATCTGTATGGAAACTTCTCGTAAAACAGGGGTGCTCTCCCCTGTCGCGGTCTTTAAAGTAGCATAATGATTGCTAGAGGTAAGGTTTTTTAAGAGATCCGAGCGATCCACCGTTACTTCGGCTCCGGTATCCACAACCCAGAGACAGTCAACACCGTTGACAGATCCCTGAGCGTAGAGACCGGACTGCCTTAAACTTCTAATTAAAACAGATAACACAGGGCTATTTCTACTCGCTGCAGGCGATGATTCCCGCCCCCCGCAATCATTGATAGTTAGTTTTTTTGCCGTTGTTCTGTAGATGGTTTAGAATTGTTGAAGGGAAGCATCCTCTCCCCTTGAGCAGGATTATGATTCTGGTTTTGACTAAATCGAGGGTAAAAGGTTTGATTCTGAGTTTGGTTTGAATTGAAGCTCCTATCATTATCTCTTCACGAAATTTGATTGGGCAGGGGTCTTTGATTATTATTTTGATTTCTTCTCTGCCGTGCGAAGCACTGCTCTATTGGGTGCCCCTGCTTCCAACAGTACCGACACTCTACCTTGCTTCTAGAATTTGTTCTCGTATTAAAACTCTGTTCCTACCGCGAGGAAGAGGATCTTTTCTCGTTTACTTTCGGTTTCTCGGGGGTCGGTTTCACCGCCTCGACCTGCCGAACGCGGCTGAATCCTAGATATTGTTTATTTAACGCCTCTAATTCTAAAGCCTTTATTATAGCTTGACGAAGGGTGGAGGGTCCCGCCACGCTCAGGGCGTGTTTCAATTCGGCGTCAATTATGGCGTTTATAAACCAATCTGTGGCTAACGTTTCGCGAGTCGTTTTATCGCTCAAAGGTAAGGCTATGCGTGACAAGCGTTCAATATCATGTCCGAGAGTGGCGAGATCCTCGTCCCTCCGTTGTTGTCTGGTATTAAATTGAGTAAGGAAGAGCTTAGTCAGGTGCTCGTTCCCGAACCTCAGCCTCAAGGCAGAGCTGATTTTATCAAAGTCAAATATTTCTGTCGAGGTCAGTGTGGAAAGAACGCTAGCTGCGGAGCCTTTTAGACAGTTCACTAGGTTTCCGGCTTCAGTAACCGAATCCCAATTATTTAATTGTGCTACTACCAGGAATTGACACTCAAACTCGGCCCAAGGCCTATCACCCTCGAAAGTTGGTGGCTTTAAATTATTTGACCGTTTTTGAAAACTGTCTGCGTTTCTGTCAGTGGTAGAAGTTAGGTTAATGTGATTTGTAGAGAATTCATTCGGTCCTTGGGAAGGAGCATCGACTAAACCCGAATCGCGGACAATCAGGTCGCGCTCGACCGGCGGAATGAAAGCAAGCGAATGTGGGGGAGCAGTTTCCCTAATTGAGGGCACAGACCTTAGAGTATCGGGAGCTTGGGTCGGCTGGCAGGACGAGGTAGAGGGAATAGGGTCTGTCAAGGGCTGGATAGGTTGGGGCTCGTCCCCGGATCCTCGTCGATCGTCCCTCAAAGTGGACAGGATCTGGGTGAAGGACTGCTGTTGGTCCTGGAGAACTCCGACTAACCGTCCTACGGATCGCTCTCGTTTCATTCGCTGGTCCTGGAGGAGTTGAATTAGGAGAGCTTGCTACTCGGCCTGAGCAGCCAGCTGAGCGTCTTGTTGGGCGGCCTGTTGTGCAGCTTGCTGCTGCAGGAGTTGAACCAGGGCGGTAATCGGGCTGGCCTCCATTTCTTTCGCCCGTGGTGCTTGATTTGAGCTCGCAGCAGCGGCAGCAGGGGATTCCTGGCGACGAGTATTGCGTCTGTTGCTCATAACGAGCAGATTTGTTCCCTTGCGGGTAGAATTTCTTAAGGAGAAATAAGGCGTCGAAAGCTTATAGCTTCCGAATACGAGCAATCGGCAAAAACCAAAAGAGTTGCACCAGGCAAATCAACTTATCGGGCTCAGAAACGATCTCACACTCCTGACACCAAATGTAACTTTAGGAGTTACCTTATCATTTGAGCTGTGAGTCCCTGAGCGCAATAAGAAGACGTGAAGGCACAAATTAATGGCAAAAGCAGATTTGGTTATATTCAGAAAGATACAAGTGTCTCGGTTAAGGTGTGAGACTAGACTGTTTATAAATTGGCTATCGCTAGATACATCGTTTGGTTGTTTGATCAGAAGATACTTGATAGTTATTATTGTGATGTTTTGTACATGGGAGTTCGGGTGGCAATGGAATGAAGGAATATAAAGTCAATACAAGGGGTGGACGCACCCTTTGTAACAATATTGTTCAAAAACGTGCTTAAAGTTGATGGTACGCAAAAGAAGCACTGTTTCGGTAAAAATGCTCGTAAAAACTTCAATTTTGAGTTTGGAAAAAAAACCTTTCAGGGTTTTACAGACAAGGGTCCATGTTCTACGGTAAAAATAGTCCGCTTTGCGGCCGCCCCAAAAAGTATATTTATTCTGGAGTATGAATTTGGTCGATTTTCAGGTTTCGTAAAAGAGGGAAAATGAGAGATTGCAACAACTATTTCAAAAATAATCATCTTAAATCTGCTTTATTTTCGATACATAGCTTGTATTTTGTGCATTTTGTTAAAAATGTGGCATAATTATTACTCCTTTGCGCCGCAGTCATTTTCCCGCTCCTCCAGAATCGCGTCCTCAACGCTCCGCGGCCGTAAATTATATGCCTAGAAAAAAACAATTCTGGACACATTTCACGTTTGCATTTGCTTACCTGGAGTGCAAGATATAATTTACGTGGAACCAAAAATCACTAAACCACCTTAGCAGTGCACATTGGGGGTCAATTGCACCTCACGTCTGTTTCGTATGGCTGCCACGCATACACAGAAGCAGCAGCTAGACTGGCTATGCTTCTCACTTTTAGGGGAGGGATGACGGTTCCTTAGTATTAGGTATTTAATCCCGGAGACGCTTACCTGTGAACGCTATTCACGTGAGAAAAAAATTTTGGGGTCAGCCTGACCCCGGGTGCGCACTAAGGGATAAGCTGCTAATGCTCTCCAGTGGACATGGTCCTGAGAGTAATTTGCGACAGCAACTCTCCGGCTACTGTCTGAACTGCTCGCAAGAGTTGTAACGCGGCAAAAGCCACGACATATATTTAATAATAATATATTATGTAAGGCGCGCGCGCCATCTAACGTTCGCGCGGTCAACTAAGGCACACGCCATCTACCACCGTGCAACTAACCACAGTAAACGCCATTTTGTCAAAATTCGCTCTCGCTAACAAAGTAACATCTAGAATTGACTAGACGGGGAATAAAAATACGATTTAATTAGAGAAAAAGAACATATCTCTCGAGGTATACTAAATTGAGAAGCTAGCGGGGTTGTTTCGACCTCACCGCCTGTCCGACCATCTTGGTATATCTGTTGCTTTTTTATTTACACAGCTTCGCTTAAGAAGTGGGGGATAGCTAGTGGTATTGTCTCGGCAATACTACCTGTCCTTATTCCCATTTCTCACAAGCACAGCTGACGCAGTAGAGTCAGTAAATTCATTTTTTGTCTTTTAAAATTCACTTATATAATTAGCTTCTAAATAAATTCTCCTTCAAATAAAATCCTAAGATAATAAAATCAAGTCAATTCAAAGTTACGAAATAGATATCGACATAAAGCCGAGACAGGCCAATTATTCAAAATCTTACTTATATAATTTCACTATTAACTTCAAACACCATAAATACATGTACTAGTTATAAGTAAAATCACGGTTGATAGCGAGTAAAGTCAATCCTCATAGCATATAGAAGTCCTAAATAATAATTATAGGCAAGATTCACTCATATTTAAATATTAATTTTATAGCCTTATAAAATAAGTCACGGTTGACCGCGAGTAAAGCCAACCCTCATAGCATGTAGAAGTCCTGAATAATGATTACGGGCAAGATTCACTCATATTTAAATATTAATTTTAAAGCCTTAGAAAATAAGTAAATACATTCAATTTGTGAATACGCAAATAGCGTATCGTCCTTAATAAATATCATATTTTTGTTATAAATGTACTAATTAATTAAACCACCTTCCATAATTCTAATAAACTAAAAGTAGGCCCGCGGATTAACTTCCAAACACCCTGAGATTAAGAGACTACATCGGCACTTCGCCGATATAAATAAGTAAAATATTAGAGCATGACTCAGAGTGAAACTCACGGAAAAATACTCTGACGTGAAAACAGTCATGAGAGTACTCTCGAGAGCAGCTCTCAGAATTTACTCTCATGTGGACAGGCACCTTAAGGGCTTTTGAGCGACCGAATTTATTACCGAGAGTGTACGAATTTTCGGCCATTTTCACGACCACAATTTACTCGGCGGATCAATTCTCTATCGGTCCACTAATCACTCTGAGGTTTTGTAGGGATAATCCTCAAGTTATCAGCCAGCGCGCGCTGGTCTCCAGGAAGTAAATGAATGTAATTTCAATTAATAATCGATTTAATTATACGACGCTGAGAAATCAGGTGACACCAATACATCGCCGATACACAGACACTGTGAAATAATAACATTATTTTCTGCATTTTTGATGAAAAGTCGGTATTCAGCTAGGCAGCGCGCGGTATAAACTGATATTAGCAATCTTCTGATATTATTCCAAGGTAGATCCAAGAAACAGGCGCAATTTGATCCGGCGAGTAAAATTCGATGTGACAGCCAGCATCGACACGAACACATGCAGAAACTGTTGTATAAAAGTAGTTGTTGCTTCCTCCCTGCGCTTTCTGTGATATCAGCGCCATTCCGTTTTAAGATATTTTACTCATTTGTCAGTGAAGCTCAAACTCGTCACTAATGAAGACTGTTATTCAGGAGAAATATTTTATAAAATATAATTTATATCGTCAATTTTATTCATGATTTTTGAATCTGTATTATGCTGCTCATCCGCACAATTGATACCGAAATGTAGAAAGAAATGAGGACTGGAATATGTATACGAGTAGTTCTCACGAATTTGCGAAAAATGACTTCATGTAATAATAAGAATATAATTTATGATAATTGACAATTTTATATATTCAATATGTAGTACACAAGTAACTTACCTCAGCTGACTATGTGGTCCCCACCTTTTTCGATTTAAATGAAAGTGAGGCGATAGAATGATAGTGAGGGAATGATAAAATCGAACATAACCTACAAAATCTAGTCAAACATCAACTTCAAATCGAATTACGATTTGAGGCAAAATTTCTACCCTTCAAAACATGTGAAACAGCATAATGACTATTACTAATGAAATAATCACCTTATATTCAGATGGTGTGAGGCAATGAGACATAAAAATGTAACATTTAAATAATTAATTAAAAACCGGTTGACAACAACACATCTCTTCGAGCCTTGCAACAATGATAGTATGGCTTCATTGACAATGCTGTCAACTGCAAAAAATTTATAAGCGCGGCAACCTACGATCCGATTGAAATGTACAATCCAGGTTTCAGTAAAGAGTGAGGAAATGATTTTTTTTTTTTGGGACCCAGATAAAAATTAAATTTTCCAATCATTTCTTACTCAGTACCTAATGAAAAGGGTATGTACTGTTAAATGCAGTATTTTTAACATAAGTAATGATCAAAACTAGTCAAATTTATAGAACACAATAAATTAATGATATAATATTATTTAAATATTGAGTTTGGGACACGATGAGGAAATGATATTTGAAGTATTCGGTTACCTGCCATTTGTTATTGTGAGATTAAAACACCTAAGTGAAGTATGGCACGAGCAGCTCCAGTAGTATAGTTTTCGTGAAAAAATACAAAGTTTACAATACAACGGTAATAATATACAAAACTGAGTATGGACACGATTTTCGCAAATTTGTGAGAACTAGTCATACACATAATTTTACAAATAGATCGAGCGCCTCTACTCCGAGGCTCCGCCCATACCAGGTTCTCGGGCTCGGTGCTAGAGGCGCCATAGACGCTACATTATTTCAACAGGGTTCTAAATTTGCACGCCAATGGCGCGTTTCGGATGAGAAGTTGTCGGGGCTCGCTCAAAAGCCCTTAAGGGTGGAGATCCGGGACGGGCGTCAAATTCAAGGACCCTCGACCGAAATCCATATGCAATAGTGTTCTTAAAAAGCTCTTTTCTAAGAGCGAAAAGGTATTAATTTCCTCAACACCTTCGCACTTGCCAATTACACTACGAGCTCCCGTCGCTTGTTGGATCAAGGTTGATTCACACTATACGGCACGGACCGTCATGTAACGTCAACGGTACGGATCGGCACCGGCACGACAAAAGTTCGTAGCATCCCGTGCAGAAATGCAAGATTGGCACTAGTTTGTCCCAATATTGGTCACCGGTCGCATTCGATCGGCCCATTCTTGGAAATTTGTAGTGGACCGTTATTGGCATGTAGTCCAGGGCGTTTATCGGCCAGTCCCAATAATGAATGACGGGCCAATATTCAATATAATAATGGCCCAACATTGGTCAACGTTATTGGGCCAAGCCTGATTTCCATCATTTGGATAACGTTTGGCTCTCAACCGTGGAGAGAGTCTGGCACACGACCATGGGCCAGGATTGGTTAGCTTTAGTGGATGAATTCTGGCTTACGACTATGGGCCAGGATTGGTTTGCATTGATGGATGAAGTCTGGCTTATGACTATGGGCTAGGATTCGTTTGCAGCACTGGGTGGACATTGGCACATATAGTTTCGAGCTATTACGTACCAGTGTTAATTACTAATGATGGAATAATGGTCCCTTGCCATTTCGGATTTGAGAATACTGTTGATGGTGTTGTTCTTATTCTAGAAAGTGTCTAGGATGTATTGTTTTTCTTTTTTATCTCAAGTTGCTTAGAGAGTAGAACAATTACAAATTTTTAAGACTCACTTTTGATTATTTTATCAAAGTGGAGAACAATATGAGAAAGTATACATAAACAAATAAATAGAACAGTAACAGAACAGCAGTAGACCAATCAGCTTAGGTTGCAGGCTGGTCATTGGTCATCTCGAGTACCGGTGATGATTGTCGGACTGCGCGAGCCCCTACAGAAGCAATTTTGCGGGCTTTTCTTCCGCTTTTGCGGTCATCAGCTCCGGCCAACCACGTTAAAGTGTACTTCACGACTTCAGTAACCGATTTACAGCCCTAATCGGTATATCGATCAATAATCGTCACTTAAATACAGTCATTGATTATACATGTGTTAGAATATATTTGAATACGGAAACGCTGATATGCGCTTGTGACACGTGCGAGGATAAGGTAAAGGAGTAGTTTCAAAAACTAGCCGGTAACCCCTTTTTTTACCACTAAATAACACTTCATTATAACTTCTTTTAAATTTATGCACTTTTCTTAGGCAACAGCTTTTGATTATAACACAAATTAATTTTAGTTTTACCATGCACGCTTTGTATCGGGCTCTCGAAATACGACTAAAACCAAAACAACACACACCTGTCCGATAGATCGTGATCAGGCGAGAGGGCAGTAGCTATCGGCTCGCGTATAACGAAATAGATCATACGGCAGTCATACACGCATATGACCTATTTCGCGCGTGAACACGAAACAACATATCGGCGGCTGGGCAGAACAAAC
The DNA here is from genome assembly GCA_944452935.1 of Rhogogaster chlorosoma. Taxonomy (NCBI): domain Eukaryota; kingdom Metazoa; phylum Arthropoda; class Insecta; order Hymenoptera; family Tenthredinidae; genus Rhogogaster; species Rhogogaster chlorosoma. The sequence continues at coordinate 10,678,662 of OX101802.1, forward strand.
AAAATTTGGTTGAACAAGCCGTCATTTCAAATTTTGGTTTAATAAACGTCTATCTCAGAATTCTGTTGAACAAGCCGTCATTTCGAGTTTGGTTTAACAAACGTCTATCTCAGAATTTGGTCGAACAAGCCGTCATTTCCAACTCTGGCTTAACAAACGACTATTCCAGAATTTGGCTGGAGAAGCCGTCATTTCAAATTTTGATTCAACAAGCGTTCAATTCGAATCAGATTGCCCTCACTACATTTTTCTGAGGTTGCGCCACTGCCGGGCGTACGTTTGTTTAATGAGTAATAACCAATTTCTGAAACTACACACATATAATTACTCATATATCTAGTCAGATATAATTATTATTCTTATAATAGATGTGTTTGCCCCTGAAATCCTTTGCCAGGATCGACCTGGCGCAGGTTAGTATGGCAAACACCTCCGCCTGGAGGATTGAAGCTGTGGGCCCAAGCGCTAGCGAAATGCTAGTCCTGGGCCCCTCGCTCCAGATACCAGCCCCGGCCCCTTTGTCGGTCTTAGATCCGTCCGTGTACCAGACGAGTCCGTGTACCAGACGAGTCCCCGCTGTGAGAGTAGATTATCCCTGTCTTCTGTCCAGGTTAGTCTGCTCGGTAACTCCACCTTGAACTCTGTGTCGAACTGGTAAAGGTTAGAGCAGCGGTCCCCTCCCTGGGATAGGTTCACCTGTGGTGCCCCTACCTTCAGTAAAGCCGACGCGTGCCCCACCCTAGATCCTCTCCAGTGTTCCTGGTGCATTAGACGCAGAGCCGTCTTCCAAGCCTCCGCCTCCACCATCAGGTGTGGAGGCGAGAGATCCAGGAGGGCCCCTATTGCAAGTGTCGGTGTGGTGCCCAGTGCTCCAGTTATCCCTAGGCACGCCAGCCCGTACACCCGTTCTAGTGTCCTCCTTAGTGTGGATTTGTCCATTGCGGGCCACCACACTTCAGAGGCGTACGTTAGCTGGGGCAGAAGGATGGCAGTGTGAATTCACTTGACCATCCTTGGTTTCAGTCCCCAGGTACTTCCTATCATTCTCCTGCAGGCCGAATACGTTGCCGTTGCCTTTCGGGCCTGCTTGGATATATGTTGCTTCCATGATTGCTTGCTGTCTAGAGAGACGCTTAGATAGCGCACTGTATGGGATCGTACTAACTCTGATCCAAAGACCTTGATGGGTCCTACCTCAAAGTTTCGCTTTTTAGTAAGTATGACCATCTCAGTCTTACTGGGGTACCAAATTATGAAATAGATTTAGTTCTGTTATCAACAATAAAAAATACATGTTCGAGTAAATACTCTAAAAATATGCCAGACTGGATTGTGAATGATGAGATTTTTTGTTAATACTATTTCCAAGGAAGATAAAATCCCCTTATTTTTACATTTTTTTTTTTTGAATCAACCTTGTACATATTGAGCTCATTTACACCAGGAAATAGTACGTCACCTAGGGTCCCAGTGAACATCGATTTGCAGTCTTTAACCACGTCTTTGTCGACAGGCAACATGTACTGTCTATTTACACGCATTTTCTTGTTTAAATCGATATTTTCGTTCATATCTGTATTTTGGAACACCATTAATCGAGCAATATAGTCCCACTGCCTCGTGTGGTCTGCTAACTGCCAAAATCCGTCAAACACATTCTGCCTCTGTTCTCTGTTGATTTTTGTGTGACATTCAAATCTGCAGGTTTCATTGCATCCAGGTCCTAGGGCTTTACTTTGGAATTCTTTTCCTCTCAATGAGACGCCACTTTTCCCAGAATTCTTGGCCATTTTTGATTTGATGCTCTTCCACTCTGACGGATGAAAAGAACGCTTTCGTGATTTTCCAGTTTGGTCGTTTGAAGGGTCAATTACGATATTTGAAGTATCGTTAGTTTCATTGTTTTTCACCGTGTCAAGGTAAAATCCGCCGGCTGCATCGTCGTACGATTGTACTTCAAAATTATCCGATACGTTATATTCTTGGAGATTATTCTCCGTTGATGCACTGATAGCTGGTGAATTTTGTCGTGCAATGATGTTTTCCGTGTTGGGCGACACAACTTCCAATTGTGTAATATCTATAACAAAATACTTTCATTTTCTGGTAATATTTCAAATTGAGTATTCAATGCAGCTATTTACTTCACGGAATCAGAAGAATGTATTGTGTTCATCAAATATATTGTGTACCTGAGTTAGATTCCATTGCCAATGAGTTTCCTGCTATAGCTTCTGCGATGTCTAATATTCCAACATATTGTATTACAATGATTCGGGATAATTATTTTCCAAATGCACAAAATGAGACATCGTTGTGTAGTCAATTCAAACACATTCGTTTTTCAAACAAACAAGTTGTAGCAGTGGTTTCATTTATTCGATTTATCCTTGTGGTACATGTGGTACACATGCATGTATATCAAGTGTAAGTGGGCCTCGCGTTTGTACACCGGGCAGAGCCCACAGCGCCATCGTACGTCGTCAGTATTTACGTTACTACCCGAAACGAACGCCGATTGGCCGCTCCTCAGCCGACCAACGGCATTCGCTGAGTCAGCGGGGTTAGCGAAGTTAGCGGAGTTAGCGGAGATCCTAGAATCACAACCCAGGTATATTAAAGAGGGTGGATTGTTCGGCTTCAGTAAGAGGTATCAATTCAGTATTATCTAGGTTGACGGTTTCGTCATTGTCTGTATTTACTATCGATGCGCTGACTTGCAATCTTTTCAGTCTCCTCATAGCCTGCTCGTAATGGCCTACAAAAATTGATGCCGATGCAAACACACACTCAATAGATATCACACGCAATAGGTTAGTAAAATAGTCACTATTGAATGAGATTAGTTTAATATACTGTTACAAAGGATGGGTCCACCCTTTATGTCAATCTTATAAACTATAAATCCAACGCCACCCAAACTCCCATGTATTGAACAATTTCATAATAATTAACTCCGTTCTTTTTGTAAACATCCGATGTGGGATGCAACACGACATTCAATTTATAAACAGTCCTGTCTCAGACCTTAAACGAGACACTTGTATTTTCTGGATATAACCCAATCTGCTTTTGCCAATTTGTGCCTTCAAGTCTCCTTATTTCGCTCAGGGACTCACAGCTCGAATAAGGTAACTCCTAAAGTTACAATACATTTAAAAAAAAAGTAAAAAAGCAACAGATAAGTTTCATGATTCTGATGCCAGGGGGACAAGAATTATATGTTAAGCTACATCTTATCGGTTGTCGAAAACTTTTGAATAGTAAGTAATTCAACGCACTAGCTTCTTGTAACACTTTTACGCGGTAATGCCGCCAAGATTCGTTTGCTGTCATCTACGTTTTCACCATCTTTTCTAAGTTTTCGTATTCTTTGTCACTGGGAAATTTGTATAGTAATTGCCCTCGCACAGATCTAACCCAAGATTTTGGTACCACGTCTAGCAATTTTGGATTGTGACGCCCAAGAAATTCCACTATCGCGTATAAATTATGCTGAACTTGACTCATATTTGTAAACTGGAACGCTATAACATACAATTAATATAAATTTCAAAGTGGTAATCTTATATATAATCTTCGATGTTTATAAAAGTTTCGTAATACTTCCTCAAAATATCAATAAAAACATTTTTCGCGCACAGGAATGCGTGAACCGCGCCTTCTCAAAACCAAAATCATATTCTTCTAAGAAATCGAGAAAACATTGAGATCAATATATGTATTCACGAACCATTGTTTCAATCAGATAAAAGATGCTATTACTGAATAATTGTACATAAACTCAATTCATAAAATATTGAATGAAAGATAAAATGAAATGTCAAATACCTTTGATTTGAGAGAGGACTATAGACGAGCTTCCTGCACAATTGATTCCTAGAACTTTTTTTTGACTTCGCACTATTCATGAAGCATACGAGCTGCATATGCGTCCATGCGTTTTACTTTCAATTTCACCATAGTCCCCAAAATTTCGGAACAGGGAAACCTCGAAATCCGCGTAGATCGATGCTCCAATTTAAAAATACCCAAGTCCGAAGATGCACGTGGATATGTGAACAAATCTCCTACCGCATGTCGTTGATATCCTTCAATGAAGATGCGAACAACTTGATTATTATTATTATTATTATTATCTTCTTCGATCAGTTCCATAATTCCAGAAATCTCAAAAAGTTTTTTCGTTGTAAGAATCACCAGATTGTTTGGGGGTTGTATGGTTGTAACGCCACGGCTGATATTCAATAATTTAAATATGCCGCGGCCTAGCGAACCCGCCATCTATGTAGAAAAATGTCAACTCCGTCGCTGCCGCCCGGCGCAGGCTAGCCTCGCCGCGCGGCACGACCCAGCGAAAACCTCTCTCGCGAGTAAAGTAAGTACAGGCCAGTTTATAAGACGGGCAGATCGCTGTATAATATAGAGGTACATCTAGAGGTAAATCGTCCGTCAGAATCGTTATTGATATTGTAGCTTTAGGAGTTACCTTTTAATTGAGCTATGAGTCCCTGAGCGAAATAAGCAGACTTGGAGACACAAATTAATGGTAAAAGCAGATTAGGTTATATACAGGAAGATACAAGTGTCTCGGTTTATGTCTGAGACAAGACTGTTGATAAATTGGCTATCGCTAGATACATCGTTTAGTTGTTTTATCAGAAGATGCTTGATAATTATTACCGTGATGTTTCGTACATGGGAGTTCGGGTGGCTATGAAATGAATGGATATAAAGCAATACAAGGGGTGGACGCACCCTTTGTAACAATATTTAGCAGCGTAGGGAACGCTTTGGCCTCCCTGCCTGTCTCTAATATTAAATAACGACTCCTCTGCTTTTTATGTGGTAACAAAGCTCCTAATAACGACTTCGGTCCTCTTGGCTGTCCGCGTTCCACATAGCACAAGCCTTGTTTCTCTTTCTTCTAAATGCTCTAATCAGCGTTGCCGATTTGTGAGTAATTCCTCAAAATGCGAGGAATTTGACTTGCATGTGAGGAAACCGTGAGGAATGCACCGGTGCGAGTAATTTTTGAGGAATTTCAATATTTCTCTAAAAAGCATTTTTTCACTTTCAAAATTTCCCGCCTCTTGCTCTCTGCAATGTCCCTCTTGCCGACTGCAGGTTGTGAGTAGATCGGATTTGCGTATTGCGTATCAAAGTTGTGTCACCGCTCACCGGTGTCGCTGCTGGAAACGCCCACGACGTCCTTGCACAGAGCTCGCTATCTTGCACATCTTTGATCCATGTTTATTGTTTTGAAGTTTTGACCGTTTTGACATTAGATGCATTAGATACAAATTACGAAACTACGATCCGCATTGATGAGCTGTATGGCCGGTGAATAAAAGGTATGTGTGACATAAAATTAATTGTCCCTTGATTTTTTTTTCGTCCAATTCCGTCCTTTCATTCAAACATCTGGATTTTTCAAATTTTTAATGTTTTTAAATTCTTGATTAATACAGTGGATTCAGAGTGTTTACCGTGAGTGAGACAATTAAATTGTGTGCCTTATTAACTGCTTGATTATGGATAAGTGGTTGCTAAAACCTAAACTCAAACCGTCTTCGATACCTCGCATACCTTCTCCTCCTGAAAAATCTGCAGCGGTGGTAAGATCGTTAGTCGTTATTGAAGTTGAAATTTCCAATCTGATTATTTTCATGTATCTTTTACTTCGTCACAGTTTATCAAATTTCCAATTTATATTTAGACACCACAACCTGCGCATCAAAATGTCACAACATTGCCTATGTCCGCGGCGAGATTCGAACGAGAAAATAAAAAGAAGCGTCATTTTGCGTGTGATCCAAACACGATTCAGTCGATTTCATGTGTCGAAAATAACAGCGATGTAAGTTTCTTTACAAATGCTTAATTCAAGTCCTGGAAAGTTGAAGAAATTGTCTTCTGTTATGTAGGAAACGGAAGAGCTGAGTGATACAGAGACAGTAGAGCAACATAGTTCGGAAAAAAGGCGACGAAAAGAAAATTCATCCGCTCTGGTTGCACGAAAAAAAACCCCACGTGCCCACAAATTTGTATCTGCGTGGCTGGATAAAGCCCAATTTAAGAATTGGTTGAAGAAATCTAAGACAATTAGAAATGATAACGAATATGGTCATTGTAAAATTTGCAACGTCGATATTGCTGCCCATAAAATCGATCTCCAGCGTCATGCTGAGTCCACGAAGCACAAAAATAATGTTAAGGAAATTAAGAGCTCGATGACAATTCCTAAAATGACCACCACCAACAACTCATTCACCGATACAGTGAGGCGTGTCGAGCTAAAGATGTGTAGTTTTTTGGCATCACAGAACTTGCCTTTTCTGCTCATGGATACCCTGACTCCGCTGTGTGCAAATCTATTTCCCGACTCAAAAATTGCTCAGAGCATTTCTGTGAAGCGCACTAAAGCAACAGCAATAGTTACAAATAATCTAGCTGAGAACTTGAGCCAGAAACTGTATTTTATTTTGAAGCAGCCTGGATGTTTCTTTTCCGTTATCATGGATGAAACAACGGATACAAGCACCATAAACCAATGTGCTATTACTGTATTGTATTACTGCGAAGTCAGAGGATGCGTAGCCACACGATTTTTTGATATGGTCGAGGTGAAGTCAGCAAACGCAGATGGTCTTTGGGATTGTTTAAAAACTTCCATTACTCCAAAAAATATACCACTAAGGAATTTAGTTGGATTTTCGGCGGATACATGTAATGTGATGTTCGGAGAACACCACTCTGTTTCCACTAATATGAAAGTAGACCTTCCGCACGTTGTCGCCATCAAATGCTCATGTCATATGATTCATCTAGCCGCATCTAAAGCGTGTTTGAAACTTCCAAGATCCGTCGAAGATTTACTAAGAAACTTGGGATCACATTTCCATCGAAGTTACGCCAGAATTGAAGTTTTGAAAGAATTTCAACAATTCTTTGAGATCGAAATGCATAAAATTTTATCGCCTGCAATCACTCGGTGGTTGTCATTGAAAGCTTGTGTGGATAGAGTCGTCGAGCAGTATGAACCACTTACTGCCTATTCAACGAACGTAGTTTTCGAGGATCCATCTAAAACGACAGCAGTCATGCTGGAAACGATGAAAAATAAATTTACGAAAATTTATTTGGAATTCATGGCTTACGTTTTAGGACTATTGACAGACTTCAATACTTTGTTCTAAAGTGAGACGCCACTACTTCACCGACTGAAACCAGAGACAGAACGACTCCTTAAGAATATTTATGGTAATTACATGGACATATTCAGCTTTCGGGGAGAAAATTTGTTCACAGTCAATCATACCAATCCTAGGACGTTTGTCCCAATAGAGAAATTGTACCTAGGTGTTTTGGCGACTGACAGCATCCAACATCTTCGTCGAGACACTGATCTAAGCAATAATCAGTTATTTAAATCTGATTTGGATTGTTTCTATAAAACTTGCTTGGAGTTTTATATTGAGCTCGCATCCCAAATTGAAGCCCGCTTCAAATTCAAAGACGACATATTCGACATAATCGAGATTGTAGATCCAACAACTGTGCAGAAGTTCCAGCGAAAAAGTCTGAGTGACGTTCTTAACAGATTCCCAATCTTGATGGAGTTTGTTGACAAGCAAGCCCTTGACAACGAGTGGAGAGAGCTTGCATATCTAGATTTTTCCCAATATGATTTGAATGTTCTCGACGTACAGAAGTTTTGGAAGCAGATCTTCGCCATGACAAATTCTGCAGGTTAGTGACGGCATGCAAATCAGCTTTTGTTTTACAAAGATTCCAGTGATGCATCTCTGATTTATTATTATATCTTGACAGGTGAATCTCTGTTCTCAAATCTCAGAACCGTGATAAATCTACTTATTGTATTGCCTTTTTCCAACGCATCTGTGGAGCGCATTTTCAGTAATCTGAATAATATAAAAACAGAAAATCGAAATAAGTTGGCTACGTCCACTGTAGCAGCACTCATTCATACGAAGCAAGGAATTGACACTGAACAAGGAATCATCACATTCGAGCCTACGAAGGCAATGCTTCGTTGGAATAATTGGGCTACCACCGCATAATCGAATCGTATTTTTCTATTTTTGACGATTATTAGATCATTATTTAATCCTGTGATCTTAAAGTATAATATATATAAAAGTAAAATATAACGATATAAATATATAAATAAATATAAGATGTAAGAAAGATGTAAGTAGATAGGACTCGTGGACCACGAGTCGTGGTAAACTGTGATAGGCATTGAATAGTTTTATTTACGAACGTTGAATTTACCGGTAATTGAAAAAGTTTATTTATACGTAACGAGACTGTAAAAATGAAAATATGTTAAGCCTCAGTGCGTTATTGCTTTCTATCATTCGATATAAATATGTGTGATACATAAAAATAAAATGTATGCAATGCATTTATGGAAATTCGCGCTTATTTTTTGAATAGTCATATGTACATATACGCCTGCGCATACGACTGTGAGGATTTGTCGTGGGGAATGAGGAATTTTTCGTCTGTCGTCGAGTAATACGATGCTACGCCATTGGCAACACTGTCTCTAATACCCTTCTGGCTGAATATAGATTCAAAATTATAAACAAAATACCTCTCAATTAGAGTCTTAAAAATCTTGTCTTTAGTTTCAATACAAGAACGCCTCTCATAAAGAGTTTAAAAATACATCTCGCTCCTAGTTAATATTATAGGACTAATTTAACATTAGTATATTTAGTTTCTAGAATAGTACATTGTGTATCTAGGGCGGAAAGAAGGCTATTTTGACGAGTGTGAATGTCGCGGCCCGAGCGAAGCGAGGCACACGATACTTTTCTATTGAACTTACCTACTTCCTTTGAAACGAGAGAAGTATACAATAGTATAATATACATAAAATTTGACAAAATCGGTAACTCGAGTTTGTAATATCAAATTATTAAGTACACATCAAAATTGATGCACACAACATGGATTAGGTGCTACAGGGTGACGGGGGGTCCAGAGGGCGAAGCTCCTGGTGGGGGGGGGGGGGGGGTGGGGGGGGTTGGGGGGGCGAAGCCCCCCCACTCAAAACAAAATACTCTCAAAAATGATTTTCAAAAGAATAAAAAAATATACGCACAAATACAATCGCAAATTTTAATTTGATTGACGCGTACTTAGATAATAATTTACTGTTAAATATTTTTTATTTATGGTAATGGATGTTGACATTACAAAACAAAATACTCTTAAAAATGATTTTCAAAAGAATAAAAAAATATATGCACAAATACAATCGCATATCTTAATTTGATTGACGCGTACTTAGATAATAATTTATTGTTAAATATTTTTTATTTATGGTAATGGATGTTGACATTACAATTGTGGGACTGAAAAACTGGATCACTTTCTTTATTATTAATTTTCACTACTGGATCTGAAAGAATGTTTCCGATTTGGTCTGGTGTTGTTGTGATGTCGTTTGTTATTTTCATTTTCTTCAATGGCAGCTCCTCTTCTATTATTTCGACATTTGATGTTGATGGAGCTATAGATATTGTCGAGGTTATCAATTGTCCTATCTTTCGCTTGTTGTTCACGGAGTCCTCTACGTACCCCTCAGCAACTGTGGTGCTCTTCCAGCCACCATGTCTTCTAAGCATAATTAAATCTGCTCCTGAATTAGCCAGCAGTGTAGCTGATGTTCTGCGAAAACTGTGGCCTGTGTATAGACCGGGATCTGGCAAATTCAGATATTCGGCTATCTGTTTCGGCATTGAGCCGAATTTGTTTTTACCGATGACTTGAGTCGTACATTTCCCATTTTGGTAGTTCAGGAAAAATCTATCTGAAGATGCATTTGTGGGCCGCAGGGATTCATATTTTTTGACCACTTTTGAAAAATCACCCTCTATTGTAAATGTACGCGGTATTTTCGTCTTTGTGTCTGGAATTTTGATGATGAGAACATTCCCTTCATGTTTGACGTCCTCAACTTTTATTTTCGCCAATTCCTCTCTCCTGCAAGCGCCGGAAATGCCAAAGATCAGCGCAACCTGAACAGTACATTATCATTCATAAAGAAGAATTATTTTTTTACGTAGTAGTAGTAGTGGTAGTGGTGGTAGTAGTAATAGTAGTATAGCAGCAGCAGCAAAAATAATGACGACGACGATGACGATAACGATGGCAATAATAACAATAATAATAATGATAATAATAATAATAATAATAATAATAATAATATTATTTTTAGTATATTCTTTGTTCATATTTAATGTTTTAACATAGTTATATCGTTTAACATAGTAGTATATTTCCATTGCAATAAAATTACCTGAGTTGCTAGATATTTATTCTCAGGGGCTTCCTTAAGAAATTTCTCAACGTCCTGCGAGGATAACACTTTCGATTTTTTGCCTTTCTAGCCGTCTGATCCTCTTTTTAGGAAAGTTGTCAATTGACTATATTTACTAATGTCATGTCCTTCTTTCAGTTTTATAGTGCTTTTTAGCGTCGACCACAGAGTAGGTGGCTTGTATTTTTCGCTCAACTGTTTGAAATAAGCCTTCAGGACGTTCTCCGATGTTATATTAATTTTATTTGACAATTTCCACCTCGTAAACGTTAGGTATACTGCCTCGTATTTGTCGCGAGATTTAATAGGCAACAACTGGCTGTTCATTTTTTCTGCGATGCTGCGGATCTCTGGCGGAGTACCGAAAGTTTCACTATCATTCTCATCGGAAGTTTGTACTTCACGACTTTCCATATTTTTGAAATGTTTGTACGACCTTGTACGACTTCGTATGTGTGACTGTGATGAAAACTTAATTGGGGTCCGGTATAGGTCGATGATGATTGCGCATGCGCGGAAAAATTTGCGCCCGCTAAAGCGGGCTTAAATTTTTCTTGTCCGCCCGCTTGCGAACTGCGCATGTGCAATCGTTGCTGGGCTGACACGGGCTACTTCGCGCCGGCTTCGCATGCATGAAAAGACGAGTTTTCAAGGGGGGTAGGACAAAAAATATTATATTCACCGCAAAACCCCTGCTTATAAAGGTACTCATTTCATAACGTATTTATCTGAATAAACATTATTATATCCATACGCATATCGTCGTTCACCTTCCTCACTCAGAATAAAAGTCTTTCGAACCAAGTATTTAGATAGGCCTGGGGAGCTCTCCCGACCCCCTGAGCATAGAAGCAGGTCTCAAATAATTAAAACGATTTTATAGAATTATCATATGGTCAAAGTCATATTGTTGTGTTGTATTTTTTTGTATTTCTTTATGCAATCACCATCGCAGCCGGGAATCACACCCATGAGTGTAGTATGTATCATAGATATGCGTTGTACGTAGTTCATACGCTTGGATTGCAATTGGCATAATCGTCGACACACTTGAGCAAAAAGATTGTTAGGAGTTCTGATTAATTTCTTTATTTTTTCCAGGAAATTTTCAAAAGGATAGGCCGTATAATCGTCCAACGGAGCTTTCATATTTTCCACGTCATCATACATGTGGATTAGATTATGAAAATTCATAATCTGGGAGTCGTTTCCGTGGACCGATTACCGTTTCCGGTAGAAGTTTGAAATATCGAATTAAAAAGTCGCTAGCTAAATCAATTTCGCTGGGCACTGCTTTCGGGTGACATAATATTCTTGCAGCGGAATGTAATAGAAGGAAATGTTTGTAAGTTTTGGTTGGTAATAAGCCTGTTGTAATGCAAATTCCTTCTTTAGGGAAAGGAAAAGGTTCGTAACCAGAGGTGAATCCCTAAGGACAGTCACTCTAAGTTGCTCAGATAGTATGAAACGTTTATTTCTAAGTACAGAAGAGTTTGTTGAATTGAGCATTTGCTCCCGTTAAACACTTAATTACGTGATTGATTGTTCGAGCACTTGCTGCCGTTCAGTACTCGAGTATTTCGGACAGAGGTCCGTCGTTGACAAGAGATTCCGCTCAAGACTGCCGGTCAAGCCTTGCTCGCCCTATTGTATCAATTATTTATTGCTGATTCGACTATTGGTGCAATATGCCTGCATTGCGTCTTCGCGCAATCCAGGTCACTTGCTTAATACGAGCAAGTGAGCCTACTTTGCCATATTGAGCAATGTCGAATTCCAGCTTAAAACAAGCCCTTCAAAATTATTGGATCAGAATATAACAGAAAGAATCTGAATTCCGTAGCTTTCCAACGCTTGAGTTCGATCAGACTACATGGCTTACGTTGGAATCCAGCAGGAATATGTTTACGGAGGTTTTTTTAAATCTTTTTGAGAATACTTGAAGGGTCCGCACATCGAGTCTAGATCGGTTATCACCAAGAGTCCATCTTAAATGGTTATTCTTCATTATCCCAGCTCCAGGGCTCATAGCAGGCAACTGGGCGAATAAAAGTGAGAAAAGTGACTTTCAATATTTGAAAAGTGACTATTTAGTGACTGAATAGTGACTAAAACTGATGAATTTTGCTAAATCTATGAATCCATATGGATCAGTTAATCTTACACGAGTTCAGCACATGCATATGCAAGTTGTGAGGATGACAAAAATACGTATTACGGGAATTCCATCCCAAGCGTATGAACCCGTGACCCTCTCGGATTTGGCCCAGTTTTTGATTTTCAAAATCAACATTTTATTTTTTTCATATTCAACAGGTGTTTGGAAAAATCCAAAAAAAATTTAGGGTGCCTTTGAGACTCTATGCAATTATAGAAAAAAAATGAGTTGAATCCGAGAGGGTCGGGGCCACGGGTTCATACACTTGTGATGGAATTCCCCATTTACAAACAAAGTAACTACTATTGAACTATATAAATCAAGTTTTATTCAGCAACACGATAAAATATTTATAAACTTTATATAAAATATTGATTCAATAACCCAGCATACTTAACACATAATAAACATTCTTATGTAGGAAAACTAATAACAAAACAAGACTATTCACTCTGAAAAATATTGCTTATAATAAGCCTCAGTCTTGAACATATGCTTAGAAATTATCTGTATGGTGCTATTATAATATATTAATTTATAAGTACCACAAATTAGAGTCTTTTGCTCTTGACTTTGCATTAATTTAGGAACTTTATGACACTGCTACTTTCTTCTTTAGCTCCGAATAGCCTACTTGGTGTTTGCCTTCTTTATCAAATATGACTTTTTTTCTTCGAGCTTCTTATAAATGGTTTCCCGCTTGCTTTTCTTGATATCTTCTTCTTCTCTTAGCTGTTTTACACTTTGCAACATACTTTGTGCTAACTGTATCTCTTCCATATCCTTTTTTTCAATCGCCTTTTTAAGTCTATCGTTTGCCTCAGTGAACAATTTATCAGCCAATTTCCTCTGTTGTTTTTCTTCCTGGTCAGCACTTTTAAATTCTGTCTCAAGTACTTTGAGTTTTTTCCTGGATTGTTCCATTTTCTCTTCCAAAGCTCTTTTCTTTTCAATTTCTTGTTTTTCTGCGTTTTGTTTACTTTTTTCTGCCTCTGCTGCCTTTGTCACCTCTTCCAAATGGTTTTTGTATTTGCGGTGAGCATTCTCTGTTGCAAGTATTAGTTTCTTGGTCATGGGAACTAATTCGGGTTTATTTTGAAATCTCTTCATGCCATCCTTAATATAAATTTTAGCATTTAATGTTTTCAATGACATCGCCGTTTTGTCTTGGGTAAGGATTCTACCGGAAGATGAAAACCCTCTTTCAATATCAGCACTTCCATGAGAAAGTGAGAGACTGGCTTTGACAATCTTACTAACATTTGGGTATTTTGGTTCCCCCAATCCAGTTGTGAGTTTCATGATTTCTCTCCAGAAATGATCAATACGTTGAGATTTGTTGTCAGGTAACTTTTCCATGGCAAGTATTTTCCATTCATCAGCTACTTTGATACTGGATATTTCCAACGGCAATGCATCTACTATTTTTTGTATGCTTCGAATGGATGCTTCTTTTTTTATTGCTTCGGGCTGGAGACATCGGAAGTGCTTAGTAACTGTTCCAACGGACAGACAGGTTTTATTGAGAATGTGCTTTGCAGCTTCAAGATAATGACTCTGAGCTTTTTTCAAAAAGTGTACACGGTCAACTTCAAGGAGGGATTTCAAAATGTCCTGAACTTCACTAGTGCAATATACTTCAGCAACAGGCAGTAAATTCTTCTGAAGAAACGGATCATTTTCGTTTAGTAGATTTGCAAGGACGTGTGTTTTGCAAATCCTTCCAGCCAGGGTATGAAACAGCAGTTTCAACTCGTCATATATGACGTGAGTCAATGGTTCTTGACATTGATATTTTCGTGTGAAACTTTGATGAACATCGGCCGATTCGATAACAAAACATATTTCTGCTTTCAAGGTGGGGTTCTTCAAAGTAGTTGCTATATCGTTAGCATGCTTTGAAGTTAATTGTTTTTGTTTAGGCACTGCTATTAGGAAAAACTCACGAATTGCTTCCCATTGTTCAAACAGTCGGCGTGCAGAGTCTTGTAAAGTCAACCATCTCGATGGAACATGCTTTATGAATCGATGAGATGGAACACTACATTTCTCTTGAATTTCGGTATAATCCTCCCAGCGCTTTGGCCAACCATCAAAATAGTAGAAGACTTGAATTGCAAGTTGACTAACGTTCTGCCCCAATTGTTCGAGACCTTTCAAAAAAGCGTTGTGCACGATGTGGATGTTGCATGTTCCAATATTAAGTAGACTCTTGTTCCTTTCAACTTTGACACGTTCATTTACCAATCTATATACTTTTTTGTTGACATTTGGTCCATCACTGCCCAGCATAAGTAATTGACGAACAGGAAGACCAGCATTGTCCAGTGCTTCATAAATTGATTTTTCAAGATCTTCGGCTTTAGCTTGCCCAAGAAAAAACGTTTCCAAATGATGGATCACGACTTGTTCCTCGGTATCTGACCAATAGCGTAGTGCTACCTGTAACTCTTTTTTGCTTTCATTATTGGTCGTCTCGTCATATATCAGTGTAAACCAAGCAGCCGAACAGTCTTTCAAAATGATTTCACGAAAGTATGGCCCAAGAGCTTCCGTGATTACGTACTTAAGTTTTGCAGGACTCAAAGTGAATGCATTTGGAACACTGTTCGGAAACATTTCTTTAAATAGATCTGGAATTCCTTGGGATGATGCAGCAGACCAATCAGAGATCACAGTCTTGAGGCACCACAAGATTTCGGCCTTCGTAGCTGCGGATTTAGTTGAGTAAAGTTCAATTCGATTTGGAGTATCAGAAGCCTGAGGTGTCTGTTCAGAAGGATTTGACGGTGTTTTCGTAAGACGGAGCTGATGGATGTCTAGCTTTGTCCTAGCATTGGCTGTGTGTTTTGCTGTGTTAGAATGTTGTAGAAGAGCCTGAAACCCTTTCTTATCGCAATTTATTGTGGCTATGCATATTTTACAAAATATTTCCGTATCACTTATTTTGTTGCCCCAGTTCGATACTGGATACCCCAACGAATCATTTTTTCGGAGCCAGTCACTATGGATTTTACATTTGCCCATCCTAGGCCTCAGCGATAGATCACTTCGCAGCTGTATATATAAAAAAGTTTATATCACAGTAAAGCCAAATAAAAGAAATGAATAAATATCGACGTACAGAGTTAACTCAAATAAATGATAAATAGATATGAATTGAAGTGAAAATGCTAAACGGATACCACTCACCTTTGAATTTCGTACCAGATTCTTAATCTCAGATTATCTGAGATGATATTATCTCAACCAGCACAAAAAAAAAAACTAAAAGTCGAACGATAGTTGGAGGTTATGTCACTAAGTTTCGGGTGTATAATAAGATGGATCTCAGTAGATACGGCAGACCAGTCTGCCGGCTAGTCGATACGGCAGATTGGTTAGTAAATTATAGTTACAGTAGATTTACAATACATGTACCCCACATAAGAATGGCAACGACATTTTTTTTTTCAAACTTCCGGTTTATTGAACAGAAAAATAGTTGAAAAAAGTGACTTTGGCAGGAATAAGTGACAAAAAAGTGAGTTCGTGAGAAAAAGTAACTAAAAGTGAGAAAAGTGACGCACTATGAGCCCTGCAGCTCCCAAGTGCGTCGAATCCAATAAAAACAGACTAACTAGCCCGAACTCAGGTAGCATTTCGAATAGTGAAATTCCGACGTGATGCTCTTTTTAACGCTTTGCTCGAAATGATTCGTCAGTACGTCGTAGGCAATTCGTTTCACCATAAATTCTACGTCTGTTCACCGTCTGCCCTCTAACTTCACATCTTTCACAGGCGAAAAATCCTGCATGACCTTTGGTACACTTCAAAAAGAACCCTGCCGGTGTGTCACATACAAATGCTTTTACAGACACGCTAAAAAGTTTGCCGTTTATAGTAAATCCGTTTCCCAGTAAAATATTTAGTTCAGTGACGGAATCTTCTAAAAATTGATTAACGTCACCGGGCTTCGATTCACCGCAGTATAAAGCTACAACAAACGGCTTGCAATCATATGCTTTGTTGTAAACCATTGTTATATTTTATTTTATATTATTTTAATTTTATGTTCTTCTATCTATAATGTTACCAATTTTGGCGATGACATGAGATGAAGGTAAGAATGAGAACGAAAAATATCAATGATTTATAGGGTAAATGCACCAATAGATGGACGGTTAAGCAAACTCTCATGCGTTTGTATCAAAATAATATACTAAGATATAAATGAGTTATAATAAAATGAATTATATTAATGTAAAAATATGTAATTAACCCCTTGGCAGTGATGCGAAAATCTAATTAATGTAACACCTGCATGGGAAGTTTGACTTCGCGCACTAAAAGTGGTGCGCCAAATGACCGATTACCCATCCGTTCCGGAAGCGTGCGGTAATGTTTATTACCGCACGCAAAACAGTGCGATTATGTTTATTACCGCACGCTTTCAGAGCGTAACTAGGCGAATAGCGCAATCGGGCGTGTTGTGTTATTATTCTAACCTGACGATTTTGACAGTTTTACAACCAAAAGTCTCACTTCCCATGCTGGTGTCACATAAAATAGGATATGTAACTCGTGCGGGTTGGCGAATACTGACTCGTGTGATTGCAGCACTCGCCTTCGGCTCGTACCGCAACTTTCACACTCGTCAGTAATCGCCAACTTCCCGCACGTGTTGCACAATATACTATTTTGTGCCACTTTTGTGTTGGAAAAAAATGTTCATGGATTTATCCTACAATCTCAGTATCTTGGTTTTTGAGGTCACTGAATACGAATCTGAAATCGGATTTTCAACATTCAAAATGGCGGATCCAATATGGCGGACGCAAATTCGAAAATAGTTTGATTTCGATGAAAGTAGGTATCACTAAATTTTTGTGGTCGCTGAATACCAATCTGAAATCGGATTTTCAAAATTCAAAATGGCGGATCCAATATGGCGGACGCAAATTCGAAAATAGTTTGATTTCGATGAAAGTAAGTATCATATAGTTCTTGTGGTCGCTGAATACGAATCCGAAATCGGATTTTCAAAATTCAAAAAGCAAAAAAAAAAAATCAAAATACAAGAAAATCGAAAAAAAAAACAAAAAAAAAAAAACGGAGTCAACAACCCAATAAACACTAGTCCGTATATTACGCGCATCATATACGTATACTTAGTGTATTTTTGGTATACATATATGATCGTACTAATATTACACGTTTACGACTTACGTTTATTGACAAACATAGAAAATACGTATATGATATACGTTTTTTAGTCAAATAAATCCTCCAATCAATGAATAATATACGTTTCAGTTGTGAAGAATAAGTGTGTATAATGTATACGTAGAATATTGGTTTCTGTGACCGAAAATATGTACGTACAATTAATGTGCATATTCTACGGTACGAACATGGTTGACTAATTCTCAATTATACACGTATAAAAAGCGTATCATTCTGACGTATAGTAACTACCTGATTTATACTTCTTTTCAATTCATTATTATACAAATATAACACGTTCTTATTGGACCTCACGAAAACGTATATGCTGACTCGAGTATTATACGTTCAATTTTTGGGAAATTATTACGTATCGCGCATACGTAGCATACAGGTTGATTTGAATGAAAATAAATACGTGTAATAAATGTTCTTAGTTTACGGTACGAACATGGTGCACTAATCTGTATTATACGTTAGTTATACACGTTTTTCGAACGAATAAACTGATACCTAAACGTCGATTCAACTTCAAAGTTACGGAACATTTATACGTTTGAAAAATTCGTATTTCATACGTTGGTTCAACTGAACCTGATAACGTATAATAGATGTTCTAAATTTACGATTTTTTCACAATCGTCCGAGTTACAGTATAATACACGCATTTTGTCGGAAATTTCAGATGTGTCGAAAATACCTGTTTTATACGTTTACTCATTCAAAATCGAAGGCGTATAATACACGTTCTAGTGTAGCGATATTTCCATGATTATCCGAGTTACAGAATAATATACGTATAATTCATTGCAAACTTTGCGCGTACAAAGATTACAATTATCTCACGTTTATTCAATAGTATCTGGAAACGTATAATATAGATATCCATTATACGTGCATACGACGAATAAGGACCAATACAAATAACGGAATAATTTCAAAAATATTCGTGTATTATACGTGCAGAATTCAATAATACTAAACGTTTTACACATACGTTTCTCAAAAACGACGAATATCTGTTTGAATGAAGACTTCTTCTAGTCCTCCCTACTACCCAGCAAACACAACGTGCATTTGTTTTATAACTTCAAGACTATTTAGTAATATGACCTATGTTATATCGAAGTTACGTAACATTTTTAGGCCATGCTAATATAACAGATGATACATGGTATTAATATCAGTGTTATGTTTCTATACATTGTAACGAGCAATTTTCCTACCGGGGGAAAACAGTAGTTAAATAAATCCCGTACAAAGAACACCCAGACGAGCCTTAATTCTATCTCCGCGAACAACACAACTCACAGAGACGGTAGGTTGGGCGCCAGGCACCCTAAGGTGCCAGGTAAGATATTACGGAACGAAACGCAGATGACCGGCTAGTTCGACGGAGAGGGGAACGCGGGGGCGAGAGAATTGACACACTCTGATGTAATAGATTTAACGCACCTAGGCTGTATTTTACGAGACAACGATACGTTACAAAATAAAGAAAAATAAAGTCCAAATCGGTAAGGAAATACAAAAAAAATAATAAAAATAAATGCAAAACAATAATCTCGGTACCTAAATCTAGTCCACACACACCAAAAGTAATAATAAAAAAAGGTATCGTCACCCGGCGGGATCGAACTCGAGATCGGTAGAGCGATCGAGTACGACCAACGTGTGTAGGCCGGGTGATACGCGGTACGGCAGTATCTGAAATCAGTGCTAGCGAGCCGGGTAGTACAGCTTCGCTAGGCTGGTTGAACGGCACGAGACGGGAGGGGGTGGGAGCACGCACACACGTCACAAGCTCGGCTGACGCGGCCACACTACCAGGCAGTACGTCGCCGATGACAGTCGCTCAAACCACTCGTACGCACACACACACACACGCAACGACCGGCACCCCGAGACGATGAGTCTCAGGTGACAGTACGTTGTTCCCAAGGCAAGGGAGCAAGGAGGTGGTGGCAAAATACCCAAAGCTATTCACAATCAAATTGTAAAACTACCCAAAAAGTCAGACCCAGATAACCCTGCGGCACTTAGTGTACTGAACCAACGCAGAATCACAGAACGAATAATAAAAGCGAAGAGAAGAACGCAGAGCGGGTGATCTCGGTCTTACACAGAAGCCTACCTTGCTCTCGAGCAGCAGCTGATCCTCTCGGCACGGCACGGGACGAGACGGCACGGAACGGCAGCTGATCCACACTCGCACTCACTCTCACACACGCACTCCGAATAACTAAGGCTAACTTAAACTACTCTAACTAACAATAAACTAACTTAAAGAGACTCAAAGAGATGCAAAAGAAAACTAAGAAAACGTAGGCGAAAGCCAGAAAACAAAAAAAAAGGCAAAAAGGTAGCGAGAAGCGGCAACAAAATAGCAAAAACAATAGAGCGGTACGAAAAGACGTTGGCTGTCTATAATCGAGGATCTTAAGATGGCTAAGAAGATGGCGATTTCCGGTAGATAGCCGTTATCAGCCGGTGTCGCCCTCGTTGCGGGGAGGTATTTCCGCCGCGCTCGCCGATTTCGCCATACCTTGGCGTGGTGACGTCATGTGGGCGATTTTCGGCCGACCAGAGAGGAATTCCTTGAGCGTGGCGAGATGGCGTAGGCAGAGCTAAGGCTGGGAGGTGCAGCCCTCTCTCCTGGTCGGCTGGCTGGCGAAGCTGAGTAGATGCCAAGGTACAGGTACTTTCAACGAGGTTGGCAGACGACCCTCCCCGTTGCTGCTCGTCCCTCGGTGTCCCTCGTTGTCCCTCGTCGTCCCGCGTCGAATTCACCTGCTGACAAGGACTTAGAGCAGACAACGGTAACACTACGAGGAATGGCTTGCCTTGGGAAAAAGTTAGGGACAGGACTAAAACATAGAGAACACCTAGGTCGTTCCTATCGGGAGGGAAAGACGTAGGTCAGTGGTGGACGTAAAATCCACCACGTTACAACATAGGGGTATAATATATAGGGTGCAGATTCAAAATTCGTGACGTATTTCTCATGGAGTGAATCCCTGTCAAAAGTTGGGGTCGAAAGTTCCTCGGCCATTTAAAAAAAAAATTTCAATTTTCTAACACCTTTTATTTTAATTTAATTTGGCACCTTAACCCTTTGAGGGGCACATTTTTCTATGGAACAAATTTTCAAAATCTTTGTTGGTCTATTGGTTTTTGGGGTCTCTGATTACGATTCTGACGTCAGAATTAGAAAATTCAAGATGGCGGACCTGAAATCGCGTCTATTTTAGGTTAAGTTCGTGGTTTTTCGTTAAATCGGCACGAAATTTAGTATAGGGGGTTTTTTGGGGTGACTGATTACGATTCTGGCGTCAGAGTTAAAAAATTCAAAATGACGGATCCGATATGGCAATTAGCATCCAATTGGATTTTTAGAAAATTCGATAATTTTTTTTGAAAATTTGAGCCTGCCGAAAAATCTGAAAAAATTTTATAAGTTAGTAATAGACCTGAAGAATATATGGAAAAAATTTCAAAGCGTTTCGACACTTTGTTTGAGAACAACTGAATTTATTCTGAAAAAAAACGAGTTTTTTGCGTTTGAATTATGTATAATTAATTATAAATAAACAAATATCCACTTTTTTCCTTGAGTATCTTTTAGCTTGAACCTTCAAGATACTAGAAACGACTTAGAAGTATAAAGGTATTGGAAAATAGAACGGCAATAATGAAAAAACTGCAGGAAAAAAGGTGGTACATATGTGTACCACTGCCCCTCAAAGGGTTAATCATGAGCTCCGACAAATCGGAAAATATTGGACTAATATCCATAGCGTAGTTTGGCGTAGTTGGTAGAGCGTGCGACTAGTAATACAGCGAATGCGAGCGGACTTGGGTTCAAATCCCAGTTAGGTCGAAAAATCTGATAGCGTTTTTCTAAGCGAACTGGTAATGCTAGTCGATTCTCATGAGGAAAAAGTTATAAAATGTGAATGATAATATTCGTTGCATAACTGTAGCATACCAAAAATATAACTTTTTTGTTACCGTTACAAGTTCGCTACATATATACGTATAATATGAGTGTTCTTTATACGTGCATACGACGAATAAGGGTCGACAAATATTAAAATAATTTCGAATTAAAAGTCGTATATTGAACGTACTATATTTGTCGATATTAAACGCTTCAATATACACGTTTCTCAAAAACGTAAAATATTAGTTTAACTGAGGAACATTTTTCCTCTGAATAAACGTAGGGTATATGACCTTTATATACGTTTTTTATACGAACTGGTGTTTATTGGGAACCGCCACGTCCTCGTTTCGTGACTCTGGGTTCGGCAAAGAGCGGAATGAAAACCAAAAAAATATTCTTTTGATATTTTTTACTAGGGACAGTTCGTCATGAATGATTTGCTAAATTTTTATGTGATACCCAGATGAGGACTCGAATTCGAAATTCGTGGCCACAAACATCTCAAATTACAAATTTTTTGTCGAAATTCAACTATTCTTCAGATTTTCTCACGCCATTTTGGATCCGCCATTTTTAATTTTGGAAATCTGATTCTAGATTCGTCTTCAGCGATCTCGAAAACTATGAGGTACGCACTTTTATTGGAATCAAACTGTTTTTCGAATTTTCGTCCGCCATATTGGATCCGCCATTTTGAATTTTGGAAATCTGATTTCAGATTCGGATTCAGCAGCCTCAAAAACAATAATTTACCAAACAAAAGTCGAATCCATGTAGTAAAAACATGTTTTTTTTTTTCACATGCCCCTATACGTGTCATGACACAAAAGTGGCACGACTTTTTTCCGCCCCTATACGTGTCACTCACAGTCAAGGGGTTAACTAGAAAAAAATTATTAAAACCTTGTGAAACTTCGTAGTAATTAACGAAAAAGGAAAATTCAAGAAAAAGACCGAAACCCCAGTAGATGGACAAAATCTCTAGTAGATGGACAGCCAATACCAATAGATGGACACTCCTTGCAAATGATATTTTTAACTTACTAGTTACATAAAAAATGCTGAAATTATTAAAATTTTTCATTCAAAGCTAGGGAAATGAAGTGCTCAATAAAATTAACAAAAAAAAAGAAGACAAATTGGATAATAATTTTCAAAATATATAGGAAAGTAATTTTATTATCTAATTTTTTTTCTTTAAATGTCTCTCAAATGGTCAAAAATAGTTTCTAAAATCATTTTACGTTATTTTATTCAATAAAATAAATTGCGAAAATATATATCTTTTTTCGAAAATATATATACTTTCTTTTCTTTTTTTTCACGAGTCACTCAAGTACAGAATGTACTTATTTTATCCAGTAATAGTTAATTTTACAAGATAAATCGGATATATCCAAATTTTAGATTAAATTGAAAAATTTAAAAAGTGAAATTTTTTTTTTTCAACGGCAGCTAAAAATTCCTTTTATTTTCTTTGAATACAATTAAAAAGAGGAAAATTCAGCATATTTAAACCCCCAAAAACTCAATACTTTCTTAAGTACTCCGTTTTCCCCCCTCCTCCCCTATGAGAAAATTCACCAGGTCAACTGTCAATGTTCATCTATTGGGTAGAGGTTAGCAATATGTCACCAATAGATGGACGCTAAATTTTCTTATATTTTTGTAGTTTTATTATTTTAGTACGATATTTATAGCTTTTTTAATGAAACTAGGTCAAATCGCGCGCTTTGCGCTCGCTGAAGCTGATTCCACCTTTGATTTAATTATAGTTTACTATGTTAATTAATGTTTTTCAGTACTCCAGTATCGTGTACCCTTCAAGGGCACGCTTCCGTAGAATTACACAGAGTACACTGATTGTGAGTATTTCACACCCAAGTTTATTGAAATGTGTGCTGTGCTGACCGTATTGTATGCACTGTTATCATGTCATAATTCACCTTATATCTATCAAATTATCACAAGATGACAATGAAAAAAAGGTAGCATTTCATAAAAAATCGACAGTAAATAGTATGTAAATTATAATTCAGTGAAAACAGTACATTTGCTTTAGCGCGCAATCTTATTTCAGTGTAGTAGATTCGGATATGGTTCAGAACTTCACTTATAGGTAATTTTGTTCAATCTTTGAATTGTACTCGAAGCTGCTTCCTCAAGATTAATAAAGAAATTGTATAAAATGATAACAGAATTGATCGAACACAACCAACATACCTTATCTGTCATCCATCAACTGACCGACGTATCTGTCATCCGTCGAAAATCACGAAATGGTTGAATTCACCGCCGAAAAACGCCGAAAACTCGAAATTCACTCACGGCGACCAGTCGAACCTCGATAAGCTCGAGATTCGACCCGACCGTCGTCGACCAATCCAAGCGCGAATAAAATGTCAACAATGCATGCGAGATTTCGATTTTACGGGGTCATGGATCTTTTAAGATTGGATACGAACATAATAATGTACCTACATACCTTATTTTTTTATTCATTTACAATACTAATACCAAACAACGTTTATCGGACATCTGTCACATGTTTACTAGTGGTAGCGCTCTTGAAGTAAAACTTCGTCATGTCAAATTTAAATATTTTTTTCTGATTCTTATTATAAATATAAAGATGAAAAAAATCATTTTTTGCAATCAGGACTACATAAAGCCACAGAAAAAAATTATGACTTCACAATTTCGTTCTTAAATTTGATGTAATTGCTTTTGGAAATATTATTTGTCCATCTATTGGGGGGTGTCCATCTATTGGTGTACTTACCCTAGATTAATTTTTAGGTCGTAACCAATTTATTTTGGGAATGCTCGTCTTGATTATTTCTAATGTTTAAATCTAGTTATACATATCTGTCGTTATATCATTCGCCAAATAATGCGTCTGATTCGTTGTTACCGTAATGCGTACGTGGATAGAACGAGAGAGAGAGAGAGAGAGAGAGAGGTAGAAATGTAACAAATTATAGTCAGTCGATGTCCTCAGTTCTTTACAAATGGTTTTCGTGGTGATTTCCCTGCAGGTCTCAGGCCCTGGTTCGTGTGTCTCCAAATTAGCAGCCGGGTGATATTGTATGAACTACCCTGGAATTCGTCTGTTATCTTTGGTTGGAAGATCCAGTTTGTATTGTGACGTGCACTGCCGACGGTGGGGATACTCCCGTGACAGGCAACGCCAGCAAATACAGGACGATCCGCGGTGGAATTGCTCGGGGTGAATTTAAGTTAGAAAAACAAAATGCTATAATTTAGAAAATATTAAATTCGCGAGAAAACTGAAGTGTTGGGCGCCAGGTACCTAATGGTACCGCGATAACTCAATGACCAAAAGCAAAAAGACAAAAATAATTCAAAGGATTAATATAATCAAAACCGAAATCAATAAAAATTAAACCATATCCCGAAAACACACAAGTTCCGCGTTAGCTCAGGGTGAGGGGAACATGGGGGCGAAATAATTAGGGCGAAGCGAAAAATTTATGGTTTATGGAATTTCAACAAAGAAACCAATGTATTTTTGAAATAAAACAATACGGTATTTCCCGTTCAGTTTAGGGAAATATCGTTACGAACAATTAATACGACCGAATAATCACTTAACAAGGGTTAATACCATTAATAAGGCTCAAAAAAAAAATAAACTAATCGGTAGCCAGAAGGCCTTAAACCGAGGAACACACTACAATGGAAACAGCTGATAGACTAGCAGGTATGTAGGTCACCAAAGAAACAGTAGGTCATATGGTAACACATGACAGATAACCCAAATAAAACAACACAAGTATCTTAGGATAAGGTAGGAAAGAATGACGTGATATTACAGTATGACGTCAGGTCGATAACGTCGGGGAATGCGGAAGGATCCGGAATCAATTTTTACGGGACTCTAACAAATTAATGAGGGCTAGATCGATAATGTAGGACTTTCTAAAGAAAGTGCAAAGCGTGGAAGACGCGAACAACCGACTCGATCCGAATTCACCCGAACATTCCTGAATATTTGAAGAAGAACCACAGCATACAACTATGTAACACTAACTAATTAAACAAATGGCGAGTTATAAAGGTTTGATAAAATAATAAATATACGACGGAAAATAAACCAGCTCAAGTTCCCCACTAATTTAAGATAATTTCTACAATCTGACTCTTAAAATCAACTTCCTAGACTTTATAATAATTAAAGGAAAATCTAATTAATTTTGAGAGGATCGATCTTTCTGGAAATTATGGCGGAATTGAGGACAAGGAAGCGTGGCTTCGGTTTTCGAGTGAACCGAAGGGAAAATTATTAAGGAATTAACAGGGGGGTTTTTATCTCATAATCAACGTCTACAAATTAAATGAACAGAGATAGGATGAGTGTGGGCCTCTCCAGAACTATTTAGACCGATAAATCCAAGAAATCAGGGACGAAAAAGCACGAGGGGAAAAAGGACGCTATCGATGAAATAATTATTTCTGAAGCTAATATTCGCGAAAAATCGATTCACTCTTCACAATAATATCAATAGGGGATACAGAAGTAATAAGACTAAACAATTAACCCGATACAATAAAGCTAAAACACGAAAATCCCAATATTATGCGAATGGCGTCACCCTCGTGGAGGCCTGACCCAACTACGTAATCACACAATGCAACAAGAAATCGATCAAATCAATCAATATATGGGCGAAAGCCTACCTTTTAGAAGTACTCAGGTACACAACACAGAACAGAATTGATGATTTTATCAAAGGGGGATTTTAAAACAGTTAAATTATTTCAACGCAATTAAATTAGCAATATTGTTCAGAAAGACAAACAAAGACTCTTATCGCAACGCTATCCAAGCAAGAAGTGGCGGGCTTGCGCCCGTCGTTAAGGGAATCAACAAGAGGGGTGGGGTTTTCGCGAAGACATCATTATTGGTCCTTTTCAAATGACGCTGTGGGTGTTCTTTCTTCCGCGTCGCGGCCTGGCAGGGCCCGTTGGTTCTCAGAGCTTTCGCGAGGATGACGTAAGGTGGCGGGCTGACGTTTTCGATATCCTGGAAGGCGGAATTTCTGCATATAACCGGTGGACGAGGCCGGTGAGTGATGTAGGAGAGGAGGGCGACAGGGGAGACAGTTTTGCAGCGCTCTTCCAGGCATATCTCTGGATACGACGTTCTCTGCTTCCTCGCTACTGACTCTGAGACTTCCAGGTTACCTGCCAGTCGTGTTCTTAAGAAGGGATGATCTCCCTCGGCGGTAGAGTCACGACGATATTACATAAGAGACATAGGAACAGGATAGGAATTAATATACAGGGTTATAGGTTACAAACGGGACCTTGGGAACTTGAGCTTCGGTACTTCTTGCTTCGATACGGAATTAATTTTTTTTTTAACGCGAGGTCGCTGTCGCCTGGAGAAGAGGCGATGGTCATTACGAGGCAGTTAATCTGCCACGTTACAGTATTCTTTGTGGGATTTTTGGTCTCCCGTGACTGGGCAACGCCCGACTTATCAATTTTTGCTGAGTTTCGTCAATCTATATTGGCCACCACTTGATTCTCCGGCCACACACTGGCTTCTGACTACCTCTGGACATTGTCCACCGTCATTTCCCTCTCTCCGCTCTCATACGCCTCGCTATTTGTCTCTCTCTCTCTCTATATATACGTGTTTCACTACACCATACAAAGGATTGGCCAAAATTCAGTCGATGAACTCTTGAAAATCGGTAATCCGTCAATATTAAATAATAGTTCGATACAATCTTTAGTAAATATATCTGGCGATATTGTAGCTTCTAGCCCCTCACTAATGCCAAAGTAAATAAAATCACGTTATGTACCCCTGTGGGTGAGCATGGACGACACTGTTCCTTCAGCACAGCTTTTTGGTACCTAGTAGAGTCACAGCAGATTTTAGTAACTCAGTATGCCCTTCGCTCCTCAAAAGAGTTAAAAGTTCGGAAGTGGCATGATTCATCAACACATTGATGTGCTTCAGAGCCCAGTCACGGAGTTTTGTCGCCAAAGTTGGTTGAGCTTCCGGTCAAGGTACTGGCTCTTCGGCAAACTCATCATCACTTGCATTTTGTACATAATTATCACATGTCATCACTGAATTATGTTCTGAATCATCTGTTTGTCCGTCACTCGTATATGAGTCTTCAAGGTTGACGCCAATTGACTCAGAGTCTTCAGCAACAATATTCACGTTTTCACGACCAATCGCAAACTGCACCGAATCACTACTTGCATCAACATATTGATCACCTGGGTCTACTAGATCTATTGAATTTTCACTGCTTACATTTTCTAATTCTGCTGATTTCTGCAGAACCCAATGCTTCACGACTCTATCGTATGAACGCGAATGTTGACGAGACATAATAAAAGTACGTACGCTTCGAGAATAATGCGACTAATGGACATTTAACGACTAAATCAGTTGCCAGATCGGAATCAATATTCAATAACATACGTACGTAGGGGAGAGAAGGGCAGTTTGAACCAATTTTGAATGCAAACGATCTGGAGCCAAGGGTTAACATTTTTTTTTTTTTAATTTTTTTCACTCACAGGACGGCTAACGTACCTGGCTATGAAATGCCAAGGTCGAATTTTTTTCTAATACATAACAGAAAGCGCAATAAATTGTCCAGTAAATTTTATTTTTTGGTTGAGAGTGCCCCACCAATGGGGTAGAACCAACCACCCAGTGGGGCACTTTCAACCATAAAGTAAAGGAAGGAATGAACGTTAAAACTATTAGTAAATAAGATACTTGAAGGAACATTATTGGTGGTAAAAACATAAATAATAGGGGAGAGTGGTCCTGAGTCGGCCCAGTAAGACTTTTGTCCGAAAACAGAAGGTAAATCGGATTTTATAGCGCTGCTAAGTGTTTAGTTAAGTAGAGCGATCGTTTGCCTACAATTCTATGTCATTAAGGAAAGGGTAGTGTACCTTTTGCAGTCAGAATACAGTGCGAAGTGTAAAAGTACATTTTGAACATTTCTCAAAATAGTGTTCCTGAGTCGGCACCCCATTTTTTTCACTCAAATGCAAGAAAAAGCGCAGATTCTCTAACTCACAACTGCTGTCAACAGGAAATGGACGAATTTGCACCATTTGGAAGAATAAAACATGGACTTTTTGTCCAATTTTATATTATATATTATTACATGCCCAACTTCATGGCTGCCACCGCGCGTAAAAGTACACGGGTATCACGCACTTCTGACTTGCGTTTGAAATTGCGTCCGATGACTATAAAGGAAAAACACCGAAAACGACAAAAAAAAACATAACAGAACAATACAAAAAAGCAACAAGATCAAAAAAATTGGTGCCGGTTCAGGACCACCTATTTGGTGCCGACTCAAGACCACCTCGACTTTTTACACGTTTCGCGTGATTACGCACGCGACCAAATTCGAATCGAAAATCGACATAGCCCATCAACTAGTGCATTGAATAAAGAAACCAATGCACTTCCTAATTTCGAATTTTTGAAATATTTGCATACCTGTTGCTGCTTCTGAATAAATACCGAAAATGAAATTCTGTCACAAACGAAAATGATAAGTGCGCTCACGCTACGTAGCACAATCCACACTGACGACTGTGGGTATAATTTACGTCAGTGTTTACCAACATATCATTCGACAAAATATTTGAGCCGACATGCAAGCCATCTCTGAGAAACACCATGGTGCCGGCTCAACCCGCAGTGCCGACTCAGGACCACTCTCCCCTATATGAACTGCAGTCTTATCATCAACACAATGAAATTTGTGGTTCGGTTGTTGTTGGTCAAAGTCTTCAATCTGAATTAATAAATCTGAAACTCGGAACTGGTTAACGAACGGTAAATTTGGAAAAATCAAAATTGAAAATTAAAGAATCTCTCATTGTTTTTGAGACCATCAGTCTAGCAATCAGGTCGCTCCTCTCGCTCCTCTCTCTCTCTCTGCCCCACCTTCAGTGGTTGATTTTGCCCTACCAGCACCTATCTGCGTCAATCGCGTGTATGAATAAGCCTACAATTTAAAAAAGAAATATCGGTCATGAATCTTACACTTGGCATAATACTCCACCAGAGGAAACCATTATTTTTTGAATAGTTTTTTACGTTTGAAAAATCGAATTTTATTTACCTTGTTGCGTGGAAAACGTTTGGACGCCGACTGACAGATGGTAAATGATGTGGTGATGCTCGTCCTTTTCCGGGTGATTGGAGGCAACACATTCTCAATACAAAGTTATAGTTCGAAACCAAAAATAAATAATTCGTGGAGTTAGGTAGGTGGTTGATTCTGCCCCACTGGTTGAAACTTCCCCACTCTCCCCCACGCACATTTTGCCGGGGGGTTATATATTTATTAAAACGAAACAGCGAAAATGACAGGGCAACACAGTTCGCGTTTAACTCTAGCTGCTGCTTTTTTTCTAGCTACTGTTTTTTCTTCCTGTGCACACTGCGAGTGCATAGTGACAAAGAGATTTTGACAAATTAAGGCCAATCTTCAATGGACACCGTACGCCATCCAGCAGCTGTTGCATCGGCTGCCAGATTGAGGCCAATATTGGATGAATACTGTACGCCATCCAGCAGCCATTGCAACGGCTACCAGATTGAGGCCAATATTGGATGGACATAGTGCTCGGCACAACCGCCGTTTTCATCGGTTGCCAATATCATACCAAAGTAAAGCCGATTAAAACTACGTTGCGAAGCCGTTGCACTTGGCCGCCAATATCAGCCCAAAGCAGAGCCGTTTTGAACGAACGTCTACTAATTTTACTTTTCTGCACGGCATGGGTTTGAGCGAGAGTGTACATACTAACCGGCAACGGCCGTCACGTTCCGGCAAGGACACGGAACGGCACCGGCCGACATTCTCGCAAAGAATGTTTTGCCGGTTCGTTACGGTACGTGTCGATGCTTGTCTACCAGTCTGAATTAGAGACCGGCAGAATGTTGCGTGCCAAACCACGCTAGACATAATTTAAATATTAATTTAATATTTTATAGTTTCTGCGTTTACCTCAGGTACCGCGAGCTAAGGGTCAAAACGCGACTCGTACCCTCAAGCAAGCAGCAATAAACCGTGACTCATAGGTTTGGAACATTTGGCGACCAAATGTAGAGAACCTCATAAAACTTCAACTTTCTCGCTGTTTTTACTTTATAGCCTTTTTTGGAAATTCCGTATACTCTAGCTCTATTGTTTAAGCACGTAGCGCCTCGAACCTTTACTTCTCCACATTGTCCTTCCAAGAAACGAAATGTTTGAACAAACCTGACTCCGACCCCCAAACTCCCACTCTAAAACCTCCTGACAAATCCTCACGTTTAAACAAATCTCCCACTCACCTAAATCAGCCAATCAGAACAATTTAACAATTTTCTACCCTTACTCAATTTTTCTTTCCACTCCCACTAACGCCAACCACTAACAATTAACTCCGACTTTTAGTCAGTCTAGTCTCGAATCTTCAACCTTAAGGGAAGAAACTGAGAACTTGCACATTTTTTTTATATTTAAAATTATTGATAGGTCTTGTGAAACTATGCTTTAAAACTACGAAATTCTTACCTTGAGCTTCTAGATTACTTGAGTAATATAGAAGTTACGCAACGTTTAAGGACGAACCCTCGGTACGTAGCTAGTCAAAGATCTTTAGTCGCCAACTTGAGTAGCGTAGTAGGGTAGATGTACCGTTTGTGGCCACTGTTCCGTTTATGGCCAGTCTGAGATTTATAGGGATTTATTTCATATATTATTTCAGTAAAGCATTTTATATTATGTTTATAGGGTTTTTGTGTGTGTTGGCTACGCTGTAAACTTTTTCCTATACTCATTGAAAGTATAGTTTGAGTAAATATTAAAAAAATATCTGAACGCGTCGTGTATCTCAGCTAATTATTAATATTTCTTATAAGAACCTCAAGAAAGACCTGGTAAGTAGATTAATGATAATTATTACAAATCTTGATATTCTTTAAAATTTTAAGTTATTCAATAGTTAGATAACATAACAGTTTATTAAAAACAATTCATTTACCTATCATAACCTCAAATATTGATAAAATACCCCATGGCCACAAGTGGTACAACAAAAACAGGTAAGTTCTATTTGTGGCCATGCCATGGCCACAAATGGTGCATGCACTATCCAGTTTTGGCCATAATCTTTACTCATTCAATCTATTATGTTGTCTAAACGTATGTTATTTAATTATTAATATTAAAACAATTAACATTGTATTCCGAAATTAAGAGTGGAAAAGATAACGTAGTATTAAGAAATTATTTTTTATCCGTTGCAGGTTAAAATGCCATCGAGGAAAAAGAAGAACTCAGTTGAGAGAATTCCAAAGTCAACGAAAACTAGTATTGACAAACAAGAATCTAAGAGGAAATTCTTTAATTACTCGGAAACTGATTTACAAAAAGCTTTGAAATTAGTAAAGAATGGTAGTGCTATTGCAGCAGCTTGTAAGCAATATAAAGTTCCAAGAACTACCTTACGAAATAAACTTCAAGGTAAAGTACCAGAAACTACAGGTCGAGTTGGACCTGAGTCTATACTTGGTCGTCATATTGAAGATAAATTGGAAGAATGGCTGTTAGGAACCAGCAGAATGGGTTTTCCCATAAATAAAGATTTTTTAATTCACTCAGTAAAACAATTAGTCGAAGCAGAAGGTTTAAAAAATCCTTTTGCAAATAATATTCCGGGAAGAAAATGGTTCGAAGGGTTTCTTAAGCGACATCCACGTGTGGGTCAAAAAAGGGCTGAACACCTTTGTAAGGCTCGAGCAGTGGTCACTGAATCCGGTATACGATCATGGTTCTCTCATGTAGCTGAAGAACTGGGAGAAAATATAAAAATGGTTGATGATCCTCGACGAGTATTTGACATGGACGAAACGGCAGTACATCTATCACCAAAGGGTGGTCTTGTCTTGGCAGAAAAGGGAAAAGCTGTTTATGATGTTGCTGGAAATGAAAAAGAAAATGTGACTACACTATTTAATGTAAACGCTGCGGGAGAATTTGCACCATCATTGACAATTTTTAAGTATGAGCGACTACCTAAGATTTGCGTTGACTCGGCACCCAAAGATTGGGGCATAGGAAAATCCGCGAATGGGTGGATGACAAGTGAAGCTTTCTACGAATATTTTACCAATATTTTCTATCAATTTTTGCTTAAAAGTCAAATTCAACTTCCTGTGATCGTTTTCTTGGATGGCCATGTTTCTCATATGTCTATTCATCTGAGTAAATTTTGTAAGGATAAACAGATTATCCTCTGCTGTTTTCCACCTCACTCCACACATATTTTACAACCATTGGATGTTTCTTTTTTCTTTCCTTTGAGGCAACGGTGGAAAACTTTGATTAGGAACTGGCGTATACAGAATAACGGTGTTGATATTCAGAAACATAACGTTCCAGCTTTTTTATTTAAACTTATTAATGAAGAAGATTTTACGACTGTTATCAAGAATGGATTTAAAGCTTGCGGTTTATATCCATTTAATGCGAATTCAGTTGATTATAGTAAGTGTGTTGAAACAGTAGACCACGAAAATAATCAAAATATTTCGGATGAAACAATTTCGCAAACAACCATGCAGAAAGCTTTATCCCATCAAGAATACATCGAGAGTAAAATAAATGCTGAGCTTTTACTTCGTTTTAAAAATGCTAAAGCTACAGGTATTGGCTGGGAAACTGGTGATAAGCACGAGTCGTTGTACAATTTTTGGGTCCAAGCTGTCGAAGATGAAGAGCCAGAAAATGAATTGCAATCCTCACTTTCTCATCCTCTAGTTCTTGAAAATCCTCCTCCTTCGGCTTCTCAAAATGATAATGTTTTTGAATTTCCTTTTCCTGAGTTTGATGCGTCCAATCTTCATCAAGGTGAGTATGATTGAAAGAACAGTTATAAAATAACTTCCCAATATAACTTCCCGATCTATCTTTTGGATGATTTTTGAATTTTTAAATTATGTTTTAATTTTATGTTTTTTTGCACTTTTTTAGTCGACGAACAGTTGGATCCCTATCATTCTTATAATCCTAACCAAAATTCTGACTAATTATGACTCGAACAGTATTACGATGCGTCGAAAGCCTCTTGATGAAGTAATTGATGGAATTTGTTTATGGCCTAAAAAACAAA
This sequence comes from Rhogogaster chlorosoma, assembly GCA_944452935.1. NCBI lineage: Eukaryota > Metazoa > Arthropoda > Insecta > Hymenoptera > Tenthredinidae > Rhogogaster > Rhogogaster chlorosoma. The sequence continues at coordinate 10,712,520 of OX101802.1, forward strand.
CTACGACACGAAAACGTAAGGTAGAACATTTACCTTCCGTAATCACAGCTGACAAGTGGATCGAGATAATGGAAGCTAAAGAGTATGAGAAAAGCGCAGATGAAGAGAGAAAAAAACTTAAAAAAATTGAAACAGAAAAAAAAGAGAGCTTAAAAAAATCGAAAAAGAAAATAAGGAAAAAATGAAAAAAGTTAAAGAAGAAAAAACAGAAGAAAAAGGTAAGAAAAAATTAGCCCCAAAAAAATCTATTAAACCACGCAAAAATTCTAAAAAAAATGAATAACTTTATATGTATAACTAATTTTTTGTGTCTTGTCTAACTATTTAATAAATAAATCGATACATTGATTGTTAATTAAGATAATATTATTAATAATTCCCTTCCAGCAAAAAATTAAACTTACTATGACCAAAACTGGAACAGCCAATGGCCAAAAATAGTGCTTCTATGGCCACTACTGGTAAAATTGGTGTAATTATTAATTTTAATTAATTTTGAATGACAAATTAAATTTTTAACATTTTCGCTTTTGATATTCCAATTCCTGGTAGATTGAAGATTTGATTAATTTATTTATTCTTATTAAATATTTAATTTACATATATTTGAATCTCGATTAAACATACGAAAAAGCTTAAAGTGGCCACAAACGGTACATCTACCCTATATGAACGTGGCAACACCGAACTCCTCGCTTTAGGGCGCGCATTCCCATTATTCCCATTATATCCCCAATCTTTGTTATAAATGAACAATCTCTTTTTTTTTAACTATACTTTTATCATTGACCCAATTTACATATATGTTTCTACGGTTTCGAATTTGCTGCAGTTCGGTATATAGCTCGCTTGGCTCGCTTTCAAATTGTGCGCCATAACCTATAATATTGCGGTATTGCCACGTGCGAGAATTGATCGAAAATCTTGTCGGTTTTTTCGTTATTTCTTCTAACACGAGCAAGCTTTGCATATTTTTAAAAAAGAAAAATGTTTATGGGATATTCGTTTATATCTCGTTCAAATTTCATCAAAATCTTTCTTTCAATTTCAACGAAATAAATATTAGACTGCGTCGAAAGCACAGATTCCCATAAGACGCCATGTAAAATTGTGTACAATGCTTTAAAATAAAATTATTAATATCTCCTTTCAGAGCCAACCAAAGGCTATAAAAATTTTACCGAGTCATTTTTCGAAAGGTTTTGACGTCTCTACAAATTTTCGTAATTTTCTTTCTTTTAATTGATTTAGCTAGGTAACTCCCTTAAGGGCAAGAAGATACTGAACTTCAAAATGCTCTCCGCGTCACAATCTTATTCGGATCATACTAATATTTGACTGGGGTTTCGGTACACTTAGGCGAAGAAAAGTATGTAACGGATTTGAGATTGCATGACTGGTTTTTTTTTACCAGAATTTCAAACTTGTATTTTTCAATCTTTCACATTTTTCATGTTATATGGATTTTGAAAACTATGTTCCTTTCACAGTATAAAAAATTCCGTACATACTTTTGTGTGTAAGGTATGCATGAATCTACACTGCGAAGGAGAAATTGATCGGAGCAGAACTATGACGTAAGGAACATTTAGCGTAGCTGGAAATGTATTTTTGAGTACGGGCCTGCGCGTACCAAACTGCGGCGAACCGCGGCGAACGGCGGCGCAGCGTGGCTACATGTTGACACGTACTGCACAGCGCCAAACGGCGGCGATCGTCCATAAATCATGACAGAATTTCAACATTCTATATGTATTGTAATGTGCCAGAACGTTAGTACCTCCTTCTACACAGCCTTACGAGCGTACAGAGCGTCACACCCCGATTTCACTAGTTGAATTCTTGCCGCCTTCCTCCCGCGTAGCCATCTTGACCGTGCGTCGCTGTTCGCAGCTGACCGGCAAGGATCAGCGCTCGTAGGACGAACGCCGAAGAAAGGAACTAATGATAACGGAGACGATCCTCAGTCTATTTCGGAGCTCTGGAGGACGTGCCTCGAGCAGATTCGAAGCGAAATAGATCAGAGTGAGAGAGAGAGTGCGAGAGCCGTCAGTGCTAGCCTCAGAGTTAAGATCCGTGTTTGTGAGAGTGATCCCCGGCACGATTTTACAATCCTGCCGAAATCTCGGACGACGGCAACGGAGAGCTCGGACTACCGCTGGGTGAATTCCGACACCTGTTTCATCTCCGGACCGTGTGCGAAGCCTGGTGGCAGGCGCGGACTGGGCCGCCGGGACACCGGGCATAATGCCCGGTGGGCCGGTAGGCCGGTAGCAAACAGATCATATGTGGATCCATGAAATTTGAGCCATTATTTGCTAACGACATTCCCCATCTCTGCGTTACCCGCAACCAACGACGTGGACGTGTGGGGAATTCTGATTCCTTTTTTTTCCTTTCTTTCTTTTTTTTTTTTTCAATTTTTGATAATTTTTTTTTCTCGTTTTTTTATTTCGCGGAAACGGTTCTTAATCACTTTCAATTTCGAAAAAGTTCGTCCGCAAGCAACCTGGGTGGATGAGAGTGTTAAAACGAACTTATATGCTAAAAAAAGGTTGCTATATGGGTCATTCCATATCAAATCGACAAATAGTTGGAATCGACCCCCTCCGATTCGGATAAATTTTGGTGGAGAGTTTTGTCTCATCGTAAAACGAAGTACTGCCAAAGGAAAAAAATTTAAATTTTTTTCTTAAGACTTATGCAAATTGAAAATTTCACTGTTTTTCTCGTTTTTTAAGTTTATTTATTTAATATTTCATAACCTACTGTATATTTTAAAAAAAAACGCTGGTGCGTTCAAAGAGGACACTCAGAGGTATGAGAAAAAAAATTTTCAGAAATTTTTTTTTGAAAATTACCGAAATTAGAAAATTTTGAATTTTTAAAAATCGTAAAACGTAAACTTCGCAGTGAAATTTTGGGCTCAAAATTTTTTATCTCATACCTCTAACATAGCTTGAGACATTCTGAAATTTTCAGGAGGGTGTTTTTTTTTTTTTTTTTTAATATGAATTTTTGAATTTTGGCGAAATAATTTTTTTCAATTTTTTCAACTTTTTTGTTGAATATAGTTATTCTACCACATGATTATTGAAGTTTGAGCTCTATTTGTCGATTTGATATGGAATGACCCATATACATTTGTATACAAATTATATTTTTTTAATATGAAATAGCAACAGTGGACACATTTTTTGCACAGTTGCGTTTTTGAGCATTTTTTGAGAAGTATGAACTTCAAGCAACACAAATCTTATCTGTTTGCTCCTTCAATAACCTATAGGGCCATATTACATAGTTTAATGAAATTCCATCAATAAATAGAATAATTCATATTCATTAACTCAACAAAAATATTGCCCTTGAATGGGAGGTTTTCATCAATTCGCCCGGGCCGGTTTCATGACGCCAGTCCGCGCCTGCCTGGTGGATCTTCCCCCTTCGTTCCGGTGCATGAAGCAGAGAACGGTCAGCGAAAGATAGGAGCCAACAAATCCTCCCGGTCCTGAGAAAATCTTACGAGTATGTGGAAGGCAACCCGCTAGGACGTCTTCGACGGGTACCCGCGAGCCGTTGCTTTCAAAAGACTCAGCAACCGGTCGTGTTGTTTGTGCTGCGCTAGGCCGTGCCGGCATCGGTATCGCTGCGCAGACGACAGACGATTCTGTGTCGGTGCCATCTTGCCCAAGTCGTGTCGTCACGTTACGCACGCAGCTGCTGTGAGACCGAGCTCCGGCAAGCCCCACCAACCCCCTCCCCGCCCGTCTAGTCCGCGCAGCGTCACTCGCTTGCGAGAGCTCGCGAGAGCCACGCCAAGTGACAGCTGACTCGCTGGACTACGGTGAGCATGAGCGCGAGGGAGAGGGAGAGAGAACGAGCGACGACAGTCAAACTATACTCTGTCCACGGAGAGAACGACAGGCAGTTACGCAGCATCGAACGGCCTGAGAGCCGGGTGGGGGTAGTGGGGCTGGCAATTCAATGCCGGATCTAAATTATAGTACGCATGAGCCCCGAATATATTTGGCACGCTAGGCTCAAAGGGGCTTAAAGACTGAGGGTCCCGTGTTGCTATAGCCGCGGCTGCTCAGCTGTAAGACCCGTGTGGTGTGGTGGAGTGGGTGAAATGGGCGGCGCGTTGGGTGGGATCTGACCGAACCGGACGAGTTCTGTTTCGATCTGCTGTCGTTCTCTCCGTGGACAGAGTATAGTTAGAATTAAGCTTTAAATTGCATTTCTTTTATTTCAATTAATTCAAATAGAGTATGTTAGGAGTCTACGTAGGGAGAGGAGAGGGAGTGTTATTTAGGAGGGATGGGGAAGGAAGTGGGTGGTTACTCTTCGCGAGTCCGTGGAGCCGGCTTCCGCTTTCTCCAGATTAGTGGAGGTGGCAAACTCAACAGGACCGCATATCGGGGTAGGGGAAGTCTCGGTATGAGCGGCAAGTTGGCCGGGTAACGAACGTCGGCGATGACCCGGACCTTCGGGTTCGTCCCCAGGAAGCCTGTCGGCTTCGTCTGGGTGGCCGGGCGTGAGGGTCGCGTCGCCTTCCTCTCGGGGACCTCGTATTCCGGGCGTACGAGCGTCGGATTGGCGGTAGGAGGTGGGGAAGAGGATCTAGGAATGAACGATAATACTGGTGAGGACCAGTCCCCTAAAATAGTAGGCCCGGTGCGCCTTATTCCTCGGATTGCCAGAAACAGCGAAGTCGGCGGAAGCGCCGAAGTCGGTGGAGGCGCCGAAGTCGGCAGACGCGTCGAAGGCCTTTGCGTTAACGGCTCGCGGTTAGCCTCGTCCAAGAAGCGCCTCGTCTCGGCGGCGGCGTACTGTCGGGCTCGGTTCAGCTGCAGGTGATCGCTGCGAGGAAGAAGGAGCTCGGGAAGGAACACAGCAACGTCCCACCACAGGTGGCTCTCCGGAGGAGGATGGGTTCTGGCAGGTTAAGCCCTGAAAAGGGCTGCTGGTTTACTCAAATGAATTCTAGACTTCAGGTTTCTATTCCTTTATTCAAGGCGATGTGATGCGTAGGTGTCTAGATGACTGAGTAACTGTTTGGCTCGCAGGCCCCGTCTTATACAGGGTGACCCAAGACCCCCGGACCGGAAGGAATAGGTGAATTCCTCGTTGGATTTTGAGACGAAATTTCCTTTTCGAAAACTTCGTCCGATCAACGGTGTCCAAGTTATTAAAGATTAAGAGTAGCCAATCAGCGGCTCGCTTTAGGTCCGTGCCAGTGCCGGGTCAATAGTGAACGGCGGGCAGGGCCCGTGGTTTATTTTACATTTGGCTACTTTCTTCTTCACTTTACGATCGACGCGTATTATTATTATTATTATTATTATTATTATTATTATTATTTTTTTTTTTTTTTTTTTCTACCGGACACGTAGAACTACGGCCCGGTAGAAAAAAAAAAAAAATAATAATAATAATAATAATAATAATAATAATAATAATACGCCCGCCGTCCACTATTGACCCGGCACTGGCACGGACCTAAAGCGAGGCGCTGATTGGCTACTCTTAATCTTTAATAACTTGGACACCGTTGATCGGACGAAGTTTTCGAAAAGGAAATTTCGTCTCAAAATCCAACGAGGAATTCACCTATTCCTTCCGGTCCGGGGGTCTTGGGTCACCCTGTATACAGAAATATTACATTGTGCTAGGCCATGGTTGGCCCGCCTGGAGGTGGTGGGGGTTGGCTCGGCGTCCGAGGCCCGGGCCTATCGCTCGGCCGCACTCGGCGCGAGCCGCGATGCCACCCAACGCCCGGGCCTACTCGGCTGCTCTCTACCGAGCCGAGCGCCGGGTTCCCACGCGGCAATCCTCGGCCGTCTTCGGGGGAACTCGGCCGCTGGGCTTTCTTCGATGGACAAACTTCTATTTAATTATTATAGCGTGTAACAAGTAGAGTCAAATTATAATAAAATTCCTTGTGAGTCGCCAGGTAGCGGGCGCAGGGCCGAATTTAGATATAAGCTATACAAGCTTCAGCTTGGGGCCTCGGGTCGTGGTAGGGCCTCGCACAATATGAAAAAATGATATTTTTGAAATTTTTACATTTTTACAGACAAGTGAATATGATGAAAAGAATATCCACCAACGGAACTTGCATTTTTGGACCAGATTTCACTGAATAAATTTCACATTTATTATCATTTGATGAGGAAAACTGGCCTCATTCTTGTTGTAGCTTAGGGTCACAACAACTTCAAATCCGGCCCGCTGCGGGCGTGTGCCACGAATTCGCCACCTTTTCTTTTTTTCTTTTTAATAAACATTCAAGTAAATCTAATTCCATCGGTGTCTTTATTCTACGCCCCCACGAAATCCCTCTACTTAGTCATAAGAGTTAGTCATAAGAGTGTGAGAGAGAGACACTGATCTCCAAACTACACTGGATGGCGTATTCCAATGGGCAGCTTGTGCCTATTAAAAGCCATGTTGAGAATATAGCCAGACTAGATGAATGGTGAAATTTGGGACCTCTAGACCGATGCTAAGGGGTGTCTCAACGGTCTTTTCGATTTCCCATCTAAATAACACAGCAAAGTTTTCTCCCAAGTGTTCGCATTGCACCTCATCGTATGGTACACCACCCACAGGTTGAATCCGCCCGCAATCTGAGTTCATTAAGGTTGGATCGAATTGAGAAAAATCGAAATTTCACCCTTCGGTCATATGGCGCAAAACGGTGCAGAGAATGGAATTAGAAAATCATGTTTTCAATGCCAATAAAATTTGCAATTCGATTTCAAAATTTCGATTTTTCTGACTTCATTCCAACCTGAAAGAACTCAGATCACGCGTAATTCACCTTGTGGGTGGTGTACCATACGATGAGGTACAATGCGAACACTTGGAAGAAAACTTTCCTGTGTTATTTAGATGGAAAATCGAAAAGACCGTTGAGACACCCCTTAGCATCGGTCTGGAGGTCCCAAATTTCACCATTCATCTAGTCTGACTATATTCTCAAGTTTTTGGGGCACGCCGAGAGTGAACGCAAAAATTGTTGTTACCTCAACACAGTCTAATATACATATGGGTGAATCTCTGGAACTTTTAACCTGTATGTCTTATGACTTTTCAGCGAATTATCTGATTGAACAAATCGTATAATGCTTCTGAAAACATGGACTAACTACCAAATTTATTCATCGATAATATTTGGTATGATTTCAATGACGGGTGAACAATATTCATCCCTAATTTGGAGCTTTAATGTTATACCTGTCATATTATTTTGCTGTCTTTCAGTGGTTCATCACTTTCATAGTTTTATTTCTTGTAAAATACAATGATTCATCAAAATTTAAAATACGGGCAACAATGAATTTTCAATTCAAAATTCCGATTCGATTCGATTGGTTTTATTAGCGTCGGTCATTTAATTTGACATATTAGTTCAATTAAAATTTGTCTCGCAGTTTGAGGTGTCACGACCGAAGTCACGAAGATTCCTAAAATGAAATAAATAATTTTACACTTGAAGCTGAATTATTATGTTACACATCGAGCTCAATTCAAACAGAACAGATACATATGTAAGTCTCGGGATCAGAGACTTCACTCCAATTTGGATTTGAGGGAAAGAATCAGACACTTGTAGATGCAGTAGAATGATACTGTAATTATGACGTGTGTACACGTTAGTATTTAGCTAAACTTAACCCTACAGACATACGACTAACATAGGAAGACTTAGGACTAACCTGAATCTATACAGATGTCGATAATAAGCTATTCACGAGGTCTTTGGCTCGGAGTCGTTTACGGAACTGCCTCTCTCGACAGGTCGAGTGTCCTGAGCGTGTTGGTCGTATGACCGTCAGAGTCATACGACTAAGTTTGGCGGGTCCGTTCAAACTTACACATATAAATTTTTTTACGAAAATACTCTTATTTATATTGATTATGCACAAAGACACATTATCTGTCAAGCGGTCTAGGTTATGATGTCACAGCCTAAATCCACGCGGTTTTGAATATTTGTTATTTAAACTATTTAAAATTAATATGCACATGTTTGTTTTTGAATACTTTATTAGTGGTTAAGTGTGCATTGATTAATTTTAAATATTTTCAGAGATATTAATAAAACCATTAGATGTCACGACCGAAATCTCGTCACATTGAAAGTTCAAAAATTTGATAATTGAAACTTAGTTTTTTTTATTGAATATAAGGGTTCAAACTATTATCAAATACGATTAGAAGTATATGTTCCATTTTTTTTTTCATTCTTATTCATTTTTTGTGAATATAATTATAATGGTTTTTTGAATAAAACTAATATTTTCAAGAGATTGGTAAATCGGAACACCTAAAAATGGATGCATCTACCAGAGAGAACATTTTATTACAAAAAAGAGAAAAAATTCGAGAAAACAGAGCTCTGAAAATAGAAAAACAGAAAAAACGAAATGAAGAAAAACGACTACGGAGAGTAAAAGAAAAAGAAAAATTGTAAAAATAATTCAATCACAAAATTATATCATTAATAATTTAATCATAATGAATTTTCAATATATTTTGCTTTCATTAAATAGGATTTCCTCGACGAATTCATCTTCAAATGATAACTCTTCTTTGTCAACGAGCATTGCCGCAATTGAGTTTGCTGAAGAAATGGGACAAAATTCATCCACAGCGCAAACCTCTTTCATTCCACAAGATATATCAAAGAATGTACAAGTTTCTACAAAATCTGAAAAACACGATAACCAAAGAAAATTGTGAAAAACTGGAAAGAAAAAATTAAAACGAATTCTGAAATAAGTAAAATGTGGAAAGAGAAAGAAAGAATTAGAAGTGCGAGACGCAGGGCAGATGAGCAAATAAAAGGAATAAGTGAATTTGCACAAAAACGTATAAGAGAGAATAACAGAAAGAGAAAACAAAAGGAACGCATGCAAAAAGCTGAAGCGAAATTGAATGCAAATGATAATCCTTGTGAACAGCGGAAAGTTTTATCAAGGAAGATGGAGCACAGACTCGGAAAGCAAATTCGTATATTGGAACAAAAATTGGAAGAGTCTCATAGAAAAACAAAAATGTGGTCAAAACGATATTACAGACTTAAAAATAAAATGGAAGAAAAAATTGAAGATCCTTTGAAAAAAAATGTTCAAAATATAATGAAGCAAAGTACAAAAGCAGTAGAAGAAAATTTATTATTCAAAGAAGTTCTAGTAAGCCAACTGTAAGAACAAAAGAACCCGATGAAGAACGAAAAAAGTAAATTACTGTTTTCTCAGTGTTTAACAGGACGAATCGTTAAGAAATATAAAATGAAAAAGAAGTTATCTGGGACTGTTAGTTTATATTTTCAACGAAAGAATCCTCTAGACAGTGACTTGATTTTTTGTAGGAGTAATACAGAAAAACGATATTTACGTTTGGAGATGAAAAAAAGGATCGAAGGATTTTTAGTAAAGAATGAGAATTCAGCCAATGCACCAGGTGCAAAGGATTCCATAACGAAAAATGGCTTAACAATGCGAAAGCGTTTTTTGTTGGATTCAATTCCGAATCTGTTCAAGAAATATAACCAACAATCAAAATTGAAAGTTTCCCGAGCTACTTTTTACAGATTGAAACCTTTTTGGGTTTTGCATCGGCCACTTTCTTCGCGAGATACGTGCCTATGCAAATTTCATGCCAATTTCGATCTGCTTTATCAAAAACTTGCACATCTAAAGGTTACTTCCGACAATGACAGGAAGAAGTTTATTTCTTCAATGGTATGCTCAGAGAAAAAAGAAGATTGTTTTTACCGTACATGTGAAGACTGTAAACATGCGTACTTGACTGAATCGAAAAATACTAATGGTGAAAAATTATCATTTTATTATCAATGGCAAACCGTGAGCATAAGCAGAATAGGTGCTAAGGAACAGATTTTCAAAGTCAAGATCACAAAGAAGAACAAAATTGAGTGCACAATTTCAGAAATGATTTCAGAAATGAATACGCAACTACCTCAGTATTTGAAACATGTTTTCAACACTACACATCAATACCAGCAATTGGAACACATTCGGACAAATTTAAGACTGAATGAAGCCATGATCGTCATCGACTTTTCAGAGAATTATAGCTACAAATACGCGAAGGAAATTCAAAGTGTCCACTTTGGAGCATCTCAAAAGCAAATTTCTTTGCACACTGGAGCTATTTTTTACAAGAAAGAACCAGAAGAAAAAACTCAATGTAGTTCTTTTTGCACAGTCTCTGAAAATTTGCAGCATGTTGCTGCAGCAATTTGGGCTCATATGGTCCCTATATTAAAACTTGTGAAAAATGTGATTCCTAATTTAACCGGTATACGTTTTCAAAGTGACGGACCTAGTACTCAGTATAAAAATAAAACGAATTTTTATTTTTTCCAAGCTCGATGCCGAGAACTAGGACTGAGACACGCGTCTTGGAATTTCCAACCTCTGGTCACGGGAAAAGTACCGCGGATGGTACGGGAGGAACTGTCAAAGGCATATGTGATAGAGCAGTGATGCATAACACTGACGTCATCTCGGCTGAAGATATGATTCACGTTGTGTCAAATAAAAATGAATCGAGAATTGAAATGTTCCTAATTAATGAATCTGAAATTAAAGACGTTTTGGAAACAGTCCCTAAAGATTTAAAGGCAATTCCAAACACAAAGACGTTGCATTAATTGATTTGGACATGTGAAGATCAACAAAAACTATTTTTAAATTATTTATCTTGCACAGAATGCATTCTACACCCACCCTGTGATCATTTCAGCTTAAACCCGAAATCATTTTCATTTGAAAGAAAAACTACAGAACCGACAATGAGAAAAAGGAGACTGGACGATTCGAAAGAAATTTTGAGTGATGATGAGATGATCTTCAGTGAAAATGAAACAGTAACAAAAAAAAGGAACAAAGAACAGAAAATTGAAAGAAAGTACAGTGGAAATAACGAGAGGAAAAGAAAGAGGTGAAGGAAGAGGAAAAGGTAGAGGAAGAGGACGAGAAAAACAATGAGGAACAGAGTTAGCAATAGGGTGAATATGAATGAAACGAATAAAAATGAATAAACGAAATTTATTTGTAAAAAAAAACAAAATCGAGATGAATCTTGTTCATAAATGTATGTCTAGAAATAGACCCAAAGTGAAGAAAAAAAATTCGTTGATTAGCATTCGAATTTTGTGGTTTGATTAGGTTTTTTATGATTAAAAATACAAAATAAAAAAATGACTAATTTGGGTTATGTTTATTTTTTTAATTTTCTCTTCGCGGGCATTGAAAAAAACAATGTTCTGCAGCATTTCGTAATATTTTATTTAATTTGAAACCATAATTTATGTGCTAAAATGATGTGCGTTGAATTTTTTTGATTTTTATTTCATGTTAATCAAAGTTAAAGGTTCCGGAGATTCACCCATATGTGTGTGCGTGTCTAATCAGCATTATAGATTGTAATTACATGTTTATATGTACATCTGTATTGACCCAGCGTACGATAAAATATCCTGCAAGCTGGCTTATTCTGTGGCGCCCGAGCCGATATAGGCCGAGCCGGCTTGCACGACACGAGAGAAGGGTACGCTGCGCACTACTTTGTATCGTCCGAAGCGCCATCACAAGCGCCTCACCAAATTGAGTTGACGATCGCCTAGCGCGAAACTCTTACGGCGCGTCGGGCGGCAAAAGGTCTCCCAGTGTGTACGACGCATCGTTAGGTAGTTATCAAAATCAGAAGAAGATAAAAAGAGTTTTTCTATGTTATTCTTATGGAAAATAGAAAAGTGCGATGCGCCACCTTTAAATATTAATATTAAGGGCTTATATTTTGCCAGAGTCTTTGTTTAGGGATACTCTGACGATCCTTCAATGTTCTTTGAAAAAAAAATACTTGTTTTTTTTTTTTAATTCGCCGCTGTTTGTCGCCGTACGCCGCTGATTGCCGCCGTTTGCCACCGTTTGCCGCCGTTTGCCACCGTTTGCCGCCGTACGCCGCCGTTCGCCGCGGTTTGGTGCGCGCAGGCCTTAAATCGCCTTCCAATGAAAAATGGTACAAATTGAATAAATTTTCAAAATATATGGTCTAAAATAATTCGAAACGTCATGTCATCAAACTTTATCATTGAGGTATCTCAGATTTTCTGTTTCTTCTGCTGCGGCATCTTGAACGGCAGATCTTCTTCGCCCTGCGTTTCCAGATTCAACATCATATAAAAGAAAATTGACAAAGTTGATCGTTGAATTTGTAGTCCAGTCCTTTTTCATCTTCAAGACTTCACCTTGCGACTTTATCTCTGGCTGTTGCTCTAGACTTTTTTCATGTGTGCACCTATTTAGCAGCTCGCTACTGACTAATCTCTCATGAAAAGGCATTAGCTTCTCATTTATTGGGGATTTTTGATCCGGCGGTTGATGATTTTTCAGCGTAGCCGTATTGGCTTTCTTCGTTTCAGGGAGATTTGTTATGTTTCGCAAGGTTTCTCTCTGTTTCACATAATAGCCGTCTCACAAAAGGTATTTTAAAAAAAAAACAAAAAAAGTTTAGGAACCAATTTTATATTTCAAGCGCTCCAGCTCGTTATTGCATTTTGGAGTCCTGCGGTACCCATCCCTTTGCCCACGTAGTTCATACTTTGACTGTATATTTTATGAAACTTGGATTTAATAATAGTTACAATAGTTTGGTAAGATTCTAGAACTTTATTATGGAAAAAACAATTTTTTTTTGTTATCAATTTAATCAATCAAATCAGCTGCCTGTGAACTAAAAAAATCGGAGGGCCTTGAATATTTCCCACAATGTTGTAATACAGATTCCTTTTTTAGGAGTAGGAAAAGGTCCGTAACCAGAGGTGAATCCCAAAGGACACTCACACTAAGTTGCTCAGATAGTACGAAACGTTTATTCAAAAATACAGAAAGAGATTGTTGAATTGAGCACTTGCTCCCGTTAAATACTTGATTTCGTGATTGATTGTTCGAGCACTTACTCCCGTTCAGCACTTGAGTTCTTCGGACAGAGGTCCGTCGCTTCGACTAAGATTCCGCTCAAGACTACTGGTCGAGCCTTGCTCGCCCTTTTTATTAATTACTTATTGCTGATTCGACTATTGTTGCAATATGCCTGGATTGCGTCCTGGCGCAATCCAGGTCACTTGCTTAATACGAGCAAGTGAGCCTTCTTTGCCATATTGAGCAATTTCGAATTCCAGCTTATAACATCCCTCCCCCCTTTGGAGAGTAGGCCTCCGGACTACCGTTTCAGCTGTGGATATCCTTGATTTATGTAGTCCCCTAGCTCACAATAGGGAGGGTCTTAGCTCAACTATTTCTATCTTATTCGTTAATTTTCCAGTTCATCCAAATTACAATTTATTCTGAACTTATTCCTATTCCCGTTTCTAGTTTTTGCTAACCTTTATTTCATTGTTCCTGTGAGTTAAATCCATTTCATTTTTAGGTTACATTTTCCCTTATACTATTCTACGATACCTTGATACATTGTTTAACTACGTTGTCTTATTTCTAACTTATGTGGTACCCGTGATTGATGTATTACGTCTAAACCCTGCAACGCTTTCGTTTGTCGGCTGTGAGGACCGTTTCCGTGGTTGCGGAGGCTTCGGCGTCGCTATTTGATCCGACGTTCTTTTACATCTGAATTTATCCAAAAGGCCGCACTCGTAAACTACATACCATATAAGGCAAACTACTACTAGAACACCTATTGAATATAAGAGTGCCACATACGGCAAGTGTCGCCTATGACTTAATTCCCGTGCAGAAATTTGTCCTGGGCTAAGCTCGGGGCCCAGTTATATTGGCCCGACTTTTATCCGGGCGTTAGTGAGGCTGAATACCTGGGCCCCGTCTATGAATGTAACGCTTCCGATTCTGGGGCCAGAGTAATTTATTTTCCTGGGCTCCCATTGGTATGCCTGCGTAGCGCCTTGATATGCTCATCAGGCCCCTGATAAGCCCTCGCTACTTCCCCAGTATGTTTCCAGTATTACCCTTACTATATGGGACATTCCACATCAACTCAGCCACCCTAGTTTTTTTTTAATTAAAAAAAAAATATTCAACATTGGGATCTTAAACTACTATATATAAGTAACATTTCTGCCAATTTTCATCGCCCCACCATTGACGAGTGTTGAGATAATAATTTCCAAACTTTGAATTTTCAAAAAATCATAGATCCTCACTGGTGCATCCGATTCGAACGATCAAAAAACGAAATTTCTCAACTTTTTTTACACTTTGAGAAAAAAATTATTTCAAAATGGTGTGGACGTTTGGATACTGGTTTTTGATGAAAATTTTTAATTTATTCCTATTTTTCCCCAGAGGGACCAGTGGCATTCGATCGATTTTTTTTTTTCTTTATAGGAGATATCCATATCTAATGAATAAAAAAAAAATTACAACGGAAGAGGCAATGATCAGGCCAAGAGAATTTTTTTTCTACCAAATGTCGTTTTTTTTTCAGTCTTTCGGAACAGCTGTATGATTTTTAACAAGTAAAGTCAGTGTTAATCGAGTTTTTTTGTTTTTTAAATGGAGGGGCACCCTTCACATTGTTATAAATATTCTCCAAAGTGACCAAATTTCCTTTTAACTGGAAAAAAAAATGTAAAAAGCCAGTTTTTCGTTCTCTTCTACTGCAATATAATATAATATAACATAACATACCCAGATAACAATTTCTCTACTTTGAAAATATATAAGAAAAAATGATACAGTTGATGTAGAACTTACGATATATAATATATGATCCTGTTCGATTCACGGATTTGAAAAAATTGTGTAATTTTTCTGCTTGCAATAAATGTATATCAGTAAGTATATCAGGTGTAGGGTATAATATTTCCATAATCGACATTGCCAAAAAATTATAGCTCTTCAATACAGAATTGCTGTATAAATTAGTCTTGTAAAATAATAACTTACATCGGATTCGATATTTATCTCATATCTTCGCCTGTCAAAAAAGTATCTATCTAATTTCTCATCATTTTTATATAATTTCACACTCAGTAAATCCTCGAATACATCCGTAAGACAAATTATCCACTAATTTTATCATTTCTGGCACATTTTTATTTATGTTGATTTACGCAAATGTTTCAGACGCTCAATTTAACTGTCAATTTTTGAGATGGCGCAAATATCAAACAATTTCTATGAATGAAATATGTTAATTTCGTGTAGTTCGTACAACCGATCATAAGTTCCGAAGTTCCAACAAATTAGAAAAAGCTGGATTAATTGCTATAGGGTAGTTTGGCGTAGTAGGTAGAGCTTGCGACTAGTAATACGGTATGTGCGAGCGATAGTAGGTTCAAGTCCCGGTTAGGTCAAAAAAATCGAATGGCGTTTTTCTCAGCGAAATGGTGATGCTTGTCCATCTACATGTGAAATAGAATACTCACACATACGTGAGTATTATTGTTCTTTTTTTGTCTTGTGAATATATATGATTATATAAGATTTCACGTTTTTTCGAACAGTGTAATAAATCGAATATTACAAAAATATACCTGAAGTTTCTATTTAATTTCCAAAAAAAATTAGTATTAAAAGAGAAGTAACCGTTACCAATATTTTAGACATTAAGTTCTCGGTAAAATAACTAATGAACAGCAGTATTTCTCACCGTCCGAAAAGTCGTAATAATTGTATAAGTAACATGAGTCTCCGGTTCCTATTTTGCAGTTGAAAGAAATGACATTTTAATTCGAAATTCAAATGGTAAGGAAAATTGGTAATTCATTATACGAAAAGTGTTGCAGCGGTATGGAATTAATTCCTAATAATTTCATAAGAAAAATTACTATTGTCATAATATCCGATGTATAATTCTTACCAATAAATTATGGAAATTGTTGTCTGGGATAATATATATGCATATATATAACATAGAACAGAATCAGTATTACTCTCACAATACCAGAAAATATTCCACTCTTTACCAACAATTCGTCAATTGAAGGCCCGGATCGAATAACCCGCCTAGCGCTCGGCCGAGTCAAAAAGTGACGCCCTGGTGACCAAATTTTAAAAGTTGCGGAAATGAATTTTGAAAATTCCTATTATGTAGAGGATCGATAAAGACAACTTTTTTGCATTGAAAGTTTATTTTAATAGTCAATAGTTTTCGAGAAAAAAGATGAAATTTGCAAAATCGTCAAACCGATTTGCACCACGTTTTTTAAACTTAACTCGCTATAACTTCGGCAAATATGAACGGATCTTTTTGATTTTTGGCATGCAGTCGTGGAATACGCTAGCGCTGCTGATAAGGTCATAAAAAGTTTTATATTAAATAGTTTTTGTCCAATAAATCAACAAACCAGCGAGTGAGTTTTTATACGATTCCGTTTGTTCAAAGAGAAAAAGTGTGCTATGAAGTTGAAGTCTCGAAAAACTTTTAGCGAGGCGTTTGTTCGTTAACGTAACGGGAAGATTCTCAGAAATTTTCAGATCATTCGGATGAGAAACTATGAAGATAGAGCGATTTTACAAAACTCAATGCGTGCGGTCTCAATCTTGCGATATAATTGCGATATAATAAGGATTGGGATATATATATATATATATATATTCGATACGCGAATCAGGCCCTTCAGAAGCCCTTAGTACTTCCTCAGTAAGTTTTCAGTATATCCTCACTATACAGGGTAAGCCAGAACAAGGTACTTTCCTTGTACCAGTGGATTTCTCGTAAGAATCTAAGACTTAAATTATCAATGCTAAAATCTCTAGTAGGAAGCTGTTTTTAAATAGGGGCCGTTTCAAAGTAGCCAATACGAGAGCAGGTACTGGAGACTGCTTTGGCGGTTCTCGCGACGCCTCACCAGCCACCGCGATTTCGCCAACTAACAAAACGACGATCCGACGCCCCGGTCCGTTGTTTGTAGCTGAACTAGACAGGCAATGCAATTAAAATAGACGAACGCGAATATTACCGAGCTGAGAATGTAATGCTACCGAGTCGTTCCTAAATTTCCAATCAGCATCACCCAAGGACTGTTATCAGTGGCGTTCGTGATTGATAATTAATACTGTTGACCAGCTTTCAATTCCATTACCAGAGTAAAAATTTAATGACCCTAATTTAAGGATTAGTTGGCTCGTAAATTAGAAGCATCAAACGACTAGCGAAGTAGTCGAGATCTGTACGAAAGCAAAAGAAGACAAGTATCCTGATTTACACATGGTGAAAACGAACAAGAACGTGAAAAATATGCAAACGATAACATGAACAAAGCATTCTCACGAACAATCTAAGAACTCAGATTCACTTGTAATGTACCTACTGAAAAGATAACGAATTTTTTAATTCAAGTGTCTCGAGAACGATACTTATTAACGTGAATCATGTATTGAATGTCTAGTACGATCATCGTTTATTTTCTTTGTAATAACTTTATTCAACAAATTAACGAACGCTAGAAAATAAGAAATAAATAATAATAAATGTAAATGATTACACAGCTCAACAAAAAAAACAATTTTGGCATAGAGGTATTCCAAACCACTCTTACATCAAGGGCAACAAAACCATTGTTGACCAGTGTTATAATTCCATAATATCATTATTTTCCAATTCAATTAAAACATCTATTCTATCCAGTTTTCGATATGTTCGAACAGCCCCCCGAACTCTCGAACACACGCACGCGCGCGGCGGATCATGCTTTCCTGCATATATGAAAGCATTTCCGGAGTAACTGCCGCGAACGCCTCGTGCAGTCTAGCTTCCATTTCGGCTGCCGAATGAATTGGGCGTCGATGAACGCACATGTCTATAAATTTCCATAACCCGAAATTATGATGGGTCAGGTCCGGCGATCTCGGCGGCCAATTTACAACGCCACCACGGCTAATCCACCGGTTTGCGAAATTTCGGTTCAAAACGGCTTGGACCACTCGAGCAGTATATGGTGGGGCACCATCGTGCTGGTACCACATACGCTGTCGTTCTGCCAGCGTAGCCTCTTCCAGCAGTTCTGGCAGATCGTTTACTAAGAAATTTTGATAGCCCGCTCCATTTAGTCGAGCTGGCAGAACATACGGACCAACCTGCGTAAGCAAAATAAGATCAACCCATTGAATTGAAATGTTTAGGATTAGACGATACTAGTACCCAAAGACGTGGAATATAAAACGAAGAACCCATGTCCGCTTGTTCGAAGATATAATTATTTCAATCAGTTTGGTCTGTGAATGGCTGAATGATCATGAATATGATTTCCTTACCAGAGCGTCTCCGTGGATACCGGCCCAGAAATTTATACTCTGGCGGACTTCATCGATAGCATCCCATTCATGATGATTATAAAGGCCTTCGCGTGTAAAGTGGCATTCGCCAGTGAATAAGATTTTCCTCGTGAAATCCTGGTCGGCTTCGCACCGTTGTAGGAGCCATTGGCAGAAGGCAAGTATACGAGGAGGATCGCCTTCCTGAAGACCTTGCACTGGCGCCCAGTGAAACGGATGTTGGTCATCGTCATTGATAATTCTCCGTATCGTGGTCCAGGATAATTCAGACATTCTAGCTATTAAGGGGCAAGACATTGCTAATTCCTTGCTAACGTAGCTATTTAATACTGCAACAATACTCTTTTGTAAATCTTTAGTTCGAAGATGCACTAGTGTAGATGTCTGCGAAGAAGAATTTAAACATAGTATTCTCAACCCGTATTCGAACAATTATTTTCAAATATGCTGTGCGTCATTTTGTCACTTATGCAATCAGGTACAAATATTGCGCAAAAAGTCTGATCTTTTAAATGTTCATTAAAATCTTTGAATTCTGCAATTGTTCTCAATGGCAGAGTCAGACTATACTTTTGAGCAAAGCTCTGGACGGTCGTGGTGTCACTTTTATTCAGAGAGACACGATCTTTCAAACATTCACGGAGATCTTTAATTGCCTCGGTTTGAGATTTCATTTCGACGGTTAATTTTTGTATTGCAATCAATAGCAATTGAGTATCTAGAACAAAAACATAAAGAAATATAAATAAGGTAATTACAATATTCATAAATGATTCGAAGTGAAGGATTGTTGATATCTGAGCACAAAATGAATGTACCAACATTGACTGATAAATCAACTGTACCTTTCGAGTAACGAGATAAGTTATCCTCTAGTAAGCCGCTGGCAGTTTTAGGGGCTTCTTCAGGAATTGGAAGTCCGTCAATCATGGTTTCACGTGTAACAACATGTTCTTTTCCAATTCCTACAAGACAGATAAATATTACGAAAATTCGAAGTATAAAGTTGATGACGTATAATTGTATTTTTAAATTTTTTTGATCATTATTTTTCCGTAAATAAATGAAAATGTGCAAATAAAATTGTAAAAAATCGTTGAATAGATGAGATTGCCCAAAAGTTGTATTATTGTCTACAAAAATTAATTAAATTAAATCAAGTTAATGAATCATACTATTTCCTGTTGCTTCTTCGTTCTCAAAATCATTATCCATCATTGTTGATGAATCGCGACAACTTGCCCTGCTGACTATTCTGCGCGTGATCTTTTTTTACCCAGCTGATCCACTGCAGACGGGGGTGATCCTCGTGCACGGCAAATCTCGCTTGCTGTTCTTTACACATTGGATTTAAGACTCGTCTGATAGATTGGATGTGACCTTTCGGTCGTTCCTCGTTTTTCGAAGTCAGTTTTTTAAACGTTTGATTGGCTCGGTCTCTTAGCGGTAGTTATTGGTTTACTCTTAGTGATTCGTTTATCTGGTTGGCTGTTTGATCTGCGCTTATCTCTGTTGTTACATGCAGGTGATGAATCAGACGAGGAAAGGCAAGAAACTGCGTGCCGTGCTAATTGAATTTAATGAAAATATATATAAGTTTTGTATGACATTAAATATTTTTCCAATTGTAATAAAAAAATGAAAAACGATAAATTCCTGATTCAGATTTGTTGATATTTTTAGGCAAATGTTGAAAAGAAATGCTTACAGCTGAAACTTTGCGGAATGTTTATTGTCATTCCATCTGGAAGTAAAATAATAATATGTGCGATCGTAAAGCAAAGACCCGTCAGCGTGTACAGAAGCATCGGGCGATCAGAGCAGCATGTGAACAAGATTTGACAGAAGCTCTGCGAAGCTTTGTCGTTGAACCAGAAATTTCAAACAATCAAGGTAAAATTAGGCTATACCTTAATTCATCTACGTTTTATTTGAAGACTATTGCCGAAATCTTGTTAATAATATAGACGAGAATGAAGGTAATCAACCTGCTGTCCATCGAATGAACCATATCTACATCGCTGATCCGTTAAACATCATTCAATTCAAAATATCCTCTTCTTATTCATTTACTTGTAACTGATGCTAAGTTTTTGCCTGTTATAATATATTTCAATCTTGTCGTTAACCCCTTGGCAGTGATGCGACAATCTAATTTTCGTGCCACTTTTGTGTTGGAAAAAAATGTTCATGGGTTTATCCTACAATCTCAGTGTCTTGGTTTTTGAGGTCGCTGAATACGAATCTGAAATCGGATTTTCAAAATTCAAAATGGCGGATCCAATAAGGCGGACGAAAATTCAAAAATAGTTTGATTTGGATGAAAGTAAGTATCACATGGTTTTTGTGGTCGCTGAATACGAATCTGAAATCGGATTTTCAAAATTCAAAATGGCGGATCCAATATGGTGGACGCAAATTTGAAGATAGTTTGATGTCGATGAAAGTAAGTATCATATGGTTTTTGTGGTCGCTGAATACGAATCCGAATTCGGATTTCCAAAATTCAGAAAGCCAAAAAATAGGAATCAAAACACAAAAAAATCGAAAAAAAAAACAAAACAAAACGGAGTCAACAACCGCCACGTCCTCGTTTCGTGACTCTGGGTTCGGCAAAGAGCGGAATGAAAACCAGAAAAATATTCTTTTGACATTTCTTACTATGGACAGTTCGTCATGAATGGTTTGCTAAATTTTTATGTGATACCTAGATGAGGACTCAAATTCGAAATTCGTGGCCACAAACATCTCAAGTTACAAATTTTCTGTCGAAATTCAACTATTCTTCAGATTTTTTCACGCCATTTTGGATCCGCCATTTTGAATTTTGGAAATCTGATTCTAGATTCGTGTTCAGCGACCTCGAAAACTATAAGGTACTCACACATTCATTGGAATAAAACTATTTTTCGAATTTTCGTCCGCTATATTGGATCCGCCATTTTGAATTTTGGAAATCTAATTTCAGATTCGGATTCAGCAGCCTCAAAAACAAAAACTCACCAAACAACAGTCAAATCCATGTATTGAGAACATGTTTTTTTTCACATCCCCCTATACGTGTCATGACACAAAAGTGGCTCGACTTTTTTCCGCCCCTATGCGTGTCACTCACAGTCAAGGGGTTGATAGCAACTTCCAGTAATTCATTTTTTACCCCAACAACCTACTCTCAAAACAAATACTAGTCACACAAGGACGGTGTCGGCGTGTGACACGATACACAGAAGACGCATCGAGCAGATCGAAAATGGACAGCGAAAATTGAATTGAAAGCGTAAAATCGTGGGAAGCGTTGTATGTAATGAGCCACTCTACACTCAGAAAAATTTATAGTTGCTGTAACGATAATTTAACAATAAAAAATGGTGATATAAAGTGACAACACAAGTCTTTTGGTTGTGGAAACAGACATAATTATCGTTCAGTAAACTATAAAAAATGGTGCTCTTGACGATATAGTTTACTTTACGAACATTGTTACCATAACGATCATCATTTTACCATGAAATTTTTGTTGGAAATACTATATTACATTAGTTCAGGCAAATGAGATCTGTTGTTCGGTTAACAATTCCTTACGTTGAAAACATATCATCAATACGATTCCCGGAATTTTGTTTTAATGTTCACTCGGCCATACCGGTTCAGTTCAGGGAACCATGCGGTGTGATGCGCTCAAGAATAAAAAATAGTCTCTGGAGCCACATTACTCGACCATTTTGACAATATTTTTCTGCACTGCTAACTATAAAAGAGTGTGCAGGTGACCAACACAGTTTGTTACAGTTACCATAAACATTTGCTCATAGCTGAAATTTTGCTACGCAAAAAAAATAAGTTGAGATAGTTACAATGAATTTATTACAATGTGTGATGTGTTGAGCAACACCTACAATTGTAACCAACTGCATATTGATACATAGTAAGGATTTTTAGATTAGAAAAACATCGCATTATTTTCGCCGGGTTTCGATCCGGGACCTACGCATTCGCTCGCATTACTAGTCGCACGCTCTACCGACTACGCTAAACTATTCGCTGAAACCTTTCATCATTTTTTGGTATTTATTTTGAACTTGGTGTGTGTCATTATGATATCTGCTTGTTAATGCAGCTAATCCTAAGATGTCTTAACTGACCGTCCGAATACGAAATGTCTTCTCAACGCAATTTTCCCCTAAAGTTCAGCTGTGTAACTCGAAAAAATTGTGCCTGGTACAGTGCTCTGAATAGTTACAGTGACTATTCAAGAAAAGTTGAATATACCTATATCTAGAAAAGACTGTTGATATTACCGAATTTCCGGCGTAGTTATTGTTTCTAAATCACAAATGCTCGCTGCACCTCAATTATAGTTACTTCAACGGAAAAAAATGTTACCGTTACGATAAAATTTCAACTGTATCAAAAATGTTGATTTTACACATTGGATTTCTCTCAATGCAGGGTTCCTTTTCCCATTCGAATAACATGGGAAGAGTATAAATTTAGATTGAAACATCGCTCATGGTGGAACTATTGGTTTTACGAAGGAACTCTAAATGACAATTTTCTAAGAAATTTTATTTCTCATAAAAATAGTCCCTACAAGTATCATTTAACGATTTACAACTTATTGACACGAAAATTATGATCCAAATGTCGATACAGCGTTGAAAATCGAATTGAAAACCGCGAAGATAACCGATAATATTCTCGCGATAACAGAGTTCAAACGTCGATCCAACTATGTTTCGCGTTGTGCCCATGATCAGTGACTCTATGGTGAAGATAACTCTATAGTATTGTCGCGATATCAGAGTTCGAACGTCGATCTAACTATGTTTTTGGTTGTGCTTACGATCAGTGTATATGTAGTTAAGTCAACCCCACGCATCGCTTTGGTAACAATGTCGCGTAGTTCGGAGAAATAGAGAGAAAGTTAATAACAAACAGAATCAGATTATACCAAAAATATTGTTGCGTGAAATATGAATGGAACAGTATATTACACTATAAATTATAGTAACGGCAATATAATACATATCGTTGATATTTTTACCAAAAATATAGTTGCAGCAACTGTGTTTATTGTTGAATTTAGTATTGTTAACGATAACTATATCCTTATAGTACGGGATACAATAATATCGTCACGTCTACTATAAATATCGTTCTCAGAATGATAAAAATTTGACAATGCGGTATAGTTGTCTTGACTCACACTTTTTCTCTGAGTGTAGATATAGTGACACTGTATATAAGGAAAATGCTTGGAGAGCAATTGCGAAAGAAATCAACCAAACATGTAAGATAAATGATGTATTATTTCGAAAAATAATGTTTACAAAATGGTGTCTTGCCATTCAACACGACCATGTTCTGTGATAAAAAATTCTCTGAAAGCGTCTCTAAGATTAAATGCTGTATTCGCTGCACTCCCCCCTTGTCGTGGCAAATTTTGCAAACCATTATCAGTGTTGCGATTATTTAAATTTTTTGTTATATTAATATCAAAGTCTCGGAGATCGTTGTGCAAAATGCACGTAGTCAAAATAATTATACCTGCATTCTCTGGTTTCAACTACAGTCTGCGATTATAGAGCTGGAACTTTTGGCTCAATATTCCGAATACATTTTCCGAAACTTTACGCGCGCGTGACAGCCGGTAGTTAAAAGTTCTATTCGATCTATCTCCCTGAATTTGCGAACCAGGATATGGGCGCAGTAAATATCTTTTCAGCGAAAATGCATCATCACCGACAATAACATGAGGCATAATAGTCTGCGTATTAGGAAGCGCATTGTCTTTTGGAATTTTCAATTTGTTTTTTTCGAGAGCTTTGCCCAATTTCGAGTTTGGAAATAAGCCTCCATCGCTATTCTTGCCATATCCGCCAACGCCAACCGCAATGAATTTGTAATGGGCATTTACTAATGCCAAGAGAACTATGGAAAAAGTTTTCTTATAATTAAAAAACTGTAATTCACTATTTGCGGGTGCTTGGATGACGACGTGTTTGCCATCGAGAGCACCTATGCAATTTGGAAAATTCCAGATATCCTAAAATTCTTCAGAAATTTTCTTCTATTGCTCCGCTATAGGCGTCGGCATTGTTAGTGGCATCAATTTTCCGATGATCCGCAGATTTCGATAATAATTGACTGCACTGTTCAATGTCCGAGTCAGTAACTGATAGCTATTGTTCGGAACGAATCACCAATGGCTAAAAACCTAAAAAAAGATATCAAAAAATATAGAATATGATTCGATTTTTTTAGCCGCCGTGTGTAAGAAAACATGGACTAGTTTTTGAGACTCTTACAGAAGAGCTATGAAAAAAAGCGAGAAACGAAAAGTGAACTTCGGCATCCGAAACTATAGGTGAAACTTCGTCGTCAAATTTCAATAAATCTTTGAATAATGTCCACTGCTCTCCCTCTGTTTTTCTTTTCTTTATTATTGGGTGTACTCATCTTCATTTACGTTTTTTAGATTTTTTTAGTTTCGTCTTAGTCTAGAAGCAAGGCTATAAGAGCTAGTTCATCGTCGTTCCACGATAGATTCATTGCAACTCCTAAATGCTCACTGACGGATGCCTGCTGGTACTATCTGAATATACGCGTATAATTGTCGTGTCGGTGCCGGTACGTGCCGTTACCGTTACGTGACGATCCGGGCCGTATAGTGTGAATCAATCTTCACCCGCAAAAAGAAAAAATTTTAGGTCGATATCTTAGGCTCGCCAAATCCCGTTAAAGTCTGAAGTTATTTAAAAAAAAAAATTCCAACTTATTTTGATCGGAAATTTAATTCTCTACAAAAAAGGTCCTATAATATAATTACGTAAAGTTAATAGTTACTGAGATAATTGCAATTTTGTTCTGAAAAATGAATTTTTTCAAGATATCACATTTTCAGGGTAAAAAATGAATTATGGCTAGTTCTTACAGTGAAGGAATTTTGGTGCGCTCAACTAATAGCTCCTTTGTTTTTTAATATTTTTGATTAATTTCAAATCTGGAATAAGAAACTAATTGGCTTTTATTTGGGCACTGAAATTCAGCGAGGTCAGAAAATATCTTTTTCGAGAAAAATGCCTAAACATGAGCAAAATTGTCAGTTTCCTGGGAGGGGATTTTACAAAACACAAGTCTTCTACCTAAATATTACGTAAACTAAGTACAGAAATCAAAGAGATTGTATCTAAGCACAGTAACAATCAATACAACTTTGCTAAAATCTAAAAAGAAATTATGAATCTCCCTATTTTTATTCGAATTTCCATCATAGAATAGAGGGGACACGAATTGTGTATCACATTCCTGGGAGCTAAAAATATGTTAAAAACACCCCCAAATTATATAATGAGTACTGTTGTCACACTTCCCATACAAAGCAGGTAGTTAAGTTAGCTCATTGCCGCTTGAACTGCTACCAATCAGCCAATGAGACAGTCGTGACGAAGATCTCGTCGACCGCAAACGCGCTCGGGCCAGACAAGTTCTCACTTATCTGGCATGTATTTACATGAACAATATTTGGGTTTCTTAAAGATTTTTAATTGTTTTGATTAATATACCTAGTGTAAATATAATATAAAGCATTAACATTGCATTTAAATACAGTGTTTTTGTGTCGTTAATGAATAACCTCCAAATTATCACTTTCCTGCGTATCACTTGTCTGGACATTTAAATTTAAAAAAAATCGCAATTTATCCACTTAAATTTTAAAACTGCCATAATTTGAATATTTACCAATATTGTGTTTGACCCACAAAATTTTAGCTCATTTAAGTCAAAATGATGAGCTCTGGCCACTTTGCAAACTAAATCTAAAATAACAGTGTGAAGCTAAAAGCGATCCATTTTATTCCTTCACAATAAGAACTAGCCATATGATCTTTTTTGTAGAAAATTAAATTTCCGATCAAAATAAGTTGGACATTTTTTTTTTAAAATAACTTCTAACTTTAACGGGATTTGGCGAGCCTAAGATATCGACCTAAAATTTTTTCCTTTTGCATGGATTTTTTTTTATGTATATTGAACAATATTTTCGGTATTAATAATTAAAATTCAAAAAAAGCGGATTTTCGGCCCACCCTAATACATATATGCAGCTTGCAACTTAATTGTTTCAAAATCAATAAATTAACCAACCCGTGACAAGCACCTCCAGATACCCTTGAGCCTTCTGCTGCACCGTTCGACAGCTGAGCGCGCGCTGCAGTGGCTGGTCGTGTACTGGAACTCGGGTGTTCCAGCCTGGGCGTGTAGGATCGGCGTCATCAGCCAGGGCTCGAGTGGATAACCAGAATCCCCTGTGAAGCACGTCATTCATACAAAAGTTTATACACATAAGTAAGCACATATTGACATAATTCTTTGTAATCGTGATCATTTACCCATCAGCCAGGTTCCTCGTTCGCCACGTCTGTGATAGAGTTCCATCAGCAACCTCGCAGGAGACTGTGCCCAAATAGCTGCGTCGTGTCTTGCCCCTCCGAACCTTGCATTTATATTCAAGATGAACATGTCCGGGTCGCATACCTGTGAGACGAACACACGAATGAAAATAGTTTAAGCGATGTATTTCATCTTTGGCAATAGAATCAAATTCAGCATCAACTGACTATTTGTACGTTGATGGAGTGGTAGCCGTGGTGGTTCACGTAGGCCACCTCGTCCACAGTAGGCGTCGCGATGGAGACGTGGGTGCAGTCTATCACACCGATAGCACCAGGAAAACGTTGTGCAGCGAGTCTGAATTTTTCACGAGCCGCCTCTCGCTCCACCGGAGTCTCAGGAAACTTGACGACCTCCCGGAAAAAAAGATCCTGGATCGCAGTCGTCACAGCGTGGATGCAGCGGCTAACCGACGTCTGACTCATGGCGACCAAGAAGTCCTGTCCGATAGCCCGCTGGTACGACCCTACGGCAAAGAACCTCAAGGCGCAGAGTACCTGAAAAGTGCAAGGCCGACATTAGGTATGTCTGAAATGGATTTCGCTTACTTCGATTCATCGTTATTTACTATAATTCAAAAGGAAAGGTACTCGAGTTGAAGTAAACACCTCGAATGTGTGTACATTGGGATGTCTACCTGGGAAGTGACAGAGAGCTTGTTGGCTGTTGGCCTCTCGAGTTGCGGGGTGAACGCGACGATGAGATCCATCGCCAGCTGACGTGAGATGCGGAACAGTTCAATGAACCGCGGCTCCGATAGATCCAACGGGTCTTGCGAGTCACGCAAGCGCCGGCGGACTTCCCTCAGGTGGTTCAGTCCTTGGTCAGCCTGCTCCTCTATCTCGTCTTCCTGCTCCTGCATCCGGTCTTGAACGTCAAGCAGCATCCATGCGTCAGCCATCTCAAAATTCCAAACCCTTGTAATACTATGTGTTCGAAACATTGAATCTTCCAAAAATATATGAGATTACAAATTTTTGATCGTAATTAGTACAATTTTTTGTTCTTATTTTTCCATCCTTGACAAACGACAATGTACGACTCAAAAAGTATAAACGTGATAAAATTAAGAAATAAAAAAGATTCGATGACAAAGAATCACGCATGTGCTTAACAATATATGTAATAAACGCTGTATGTTAAAATACAAAGCTCTACCAATGCAAGCGCGTGCGAGTGTCACAGATTAATTTTTAAAACTAACGATCATTACATTCTACTTATAATAATACGATGTATAAACCAACCTTGTAGTATTCCTGTGTAGAAGCTCAAACTAAAAAGAAGTTATTAGTAAAGGCGAAGACGCGGGTGATTAAATAATATTATCGTGAATTATTAAAAAAAAAATATAAAAAAAAAAACTAAATAAAAAAAAAATAAATTAAAAAAATTAAAAAAAAAAAAAATTAAATAAATTAAATTAAAATAAATAAAATAAAATTTTTTTAATTTTTTTTGTTAAATTTAATTTCCCATGAAATTTATATGATGAAATTCATTTTTCACCCTGAAAATGTGATAATATCTTGGAAAATTTCATATTTTAGAACTAAATTGCAATTATCTCAGTAACTATTAACTTTACGTAATTTTATTATAGGACCTTTTTTGTAGAGAATTAAATTTCCGATCAAAATAAGTTGAAATTTTTTTTTTTAAATAACTTCAAACTTTAACGGGATTTAGCGAGCCTGAGATATCAACCTAAAATGTTTTCCTTTCGCATAGATTTTTTTTATGCATGTTGAACGATATTTTCGGTATTAATAATGAAAATTCAAAAAAAGCGGATTTTCGGCCCACCCTAATGCACGCTACGACGAACGACGCCGAAGCGCGGCGATACGCGGCGAAATTTTCGAGTCGCACAACTAATGCATTCTGTTTTTTATTTTTACATTTATTTTATTTATATTAGTATACAAATGCTCTGTTTCTATTGAGTCATACAATGGACAGTTCTGACGGGGACGATTTTTTGTTAACTCTCCTCTCTGAGAGCAAGCAGCTCAAAAAAAGAAGCTGGGTGCATAATATCTGCCAGAGCAAGAAAATCCATGGGGAGTACGTCGAATTGAAATTTTTAATCGAATTTTCACGGTCATGTGCTCTGTTTCGGATGAAATTGATATTTTGACGTGAAAGTAGGGAATGAATCCTTTAGAGTACGTGTGTTACGGGAAGGGGGGGGGGGGGGGGGGGGGTAAGGTTATTTCAGTCAAAAAAAAGCCATGTTTTTTAGATTTTTTTTGGCGATGCAGATAGTGTTAGTTGATTGAGTCAATGTCTATATAATAATGCAACATTTGAACAATATTTTCATGAATCTTCATTGCAAAATATTGAAGATTGAGCGAGTGACAGTGAATCTCCGGAGGCGCCTTGACAAAAGTGGTGTTCATCATAACTCGATAGAGAATCAGTTAAAACAAAAAAACCAAAATGCATCTGTTAAACGAGATGTTTCTCGAGGTAATGACAAGAGGATTTTTTTTTTAATGATTATTAATTTTATAACAACACATTAGCCGATTTCTTTTAGCGAAAATCGGGTTTTTGACTTCCAAGTGCTACGAAAAATTGAAAAATCGAAAAAAAATCCTCTCGTCATTACCTCGAGAAACATCTCCTTCAACAAATGCATTTTGGTGTTTTTGTTTCAGATGCTTCTCTATCGAGTTATGATGAACACCGCGAAACCATTTCTTTTCGAGGTGCCTCCGGAGATTCACTGTTACTCGTTCAATTTTCAATATTTTGCAATGCAAATGTATGAAAATATGGTTCAAATGTTGTATTATTATATAGACATTGACTCAATCAACTAACACTATCTGCATCGCCGAAAAAAAAATATAAAAAACATGGCTTTTTTTCACCGAATTGACGCCCCCCCCCCCCCCCCCCCCCCCCCCCGACCCCCCTCAAACAATTGAATTACCGGCGATAGAATTATTCAAAAACACAAATTGGTTAAAATCAATCATTTTGAAAATATAGCGTAGCTTTATGAAATTTTTACTTTCGACTTTGACAAGTGCTCCAAACATGTTTCTTGAACCGCTAGACACCATAAAATTAGCGTACGATTAGAAAAATCTATCTGAAAGAGTGGCCCACGTCGCGTATCTAGGCACATATGCATTGTTAAAAAATAGAATGGAACAGAATTTATGCGATGCAAATTTCACATCCAGTTCCAATTACTCAAAGGTTGCATTTAAATGCATACTTCGCGGGCCTTCTGCGGACTTATGTGTTCACACTATCCGGCAGCGCGCGTCAGCGAACAGCAGTGTACCGCAAAAATATTCTCGACCGACAATTTTATTCCTTGCTTTTCGGCGCGGTTCCGGCGCACTTCGCTGTCGTTCGCTGCCGTGCGCGGCCGAATAGTGTGAATACTCGCAGGGCCGATTTAACGTGTAAGGGGCGTGGGGGCTACACACATTTTTCGGGGCCCTGCATAGGAATTTCATTCAGTAATCCGTTTTAAAAAAGCCTTCAAATTTTTTTTTTAATGCAAGTGGCACTTTTGGGGGCCCCTGACCATGCGGGTCCCAGGGCTATAGCCCCTGTAGCCCCCTCCCCCCCCCCCCCCCTAAATCCAGGCCTGAATACTCGCATAAGACAGCGTGTGGTATGAAAATTTCGGTGCCGTGCAGTTTGGCGCGGTTCCGCATAGTGTGAATTGACCTTAAATACGACCATGTGCTGCAAATAGAGACTTCTCGCTTCTGATATCATAATCCTATGTTAATGCTGCATGAAAATTTATGTTTACATTGACCTTACTACACGCTCCGAATAAATGCTACGGGCATGGCGTAACATAATAACGATTTAAATCTGACTCGCCTCCGATTCGTTCGAGATTACTAAGTAGGTGACAGAGATAATTAGTGAAATTGCTGATAGACTTCAAATTCCAAACTTCATACATACATCGTATCCTAAAGGCCACGATTATTGCTTGTTTCAGGAAGCGATACTGAAAACTGTAATATTTAACCTCCTTAATGATAAAGATGGATTGATTTATGATGGGTCACTTGTCATGACATATAATGAGGATGAGAGATCGCAAAATCCAGTCTTATCTCTTATCTTATCCGCACAAAAGTGCTTTTCAGGTTACTTCTCATGTCGCAGCGTTACGATCACTAGTCGTGAACCAGCAGTGCGGTGGTATTCAGACGCCAGCCCGTTCACCACTGAGAACAAAAAATAAACGACTTTACGTTGGACTTGAGACATGGCAGAAATAAAGGTATGCTTACTCATTTTTCCATTTCTCTCTGATAGTGTCCAGGATTTATGTACACGGATATGCGTGTGTGTTGAAATTCTAGTAATACATGCTAGCTACATATGTTCGCGTCCTTTTCACACACGTATAACCAAATTTGTGTTACTGTAGCATGCACGTAAATGCTATCCCATTCTCGCCGCGAACCCTAGTTAAGTAGCACTTTCAGGCGTATACGTATATACTAGTACTTTTGGGAATATACTAGTAAGGTAAGTAACGTGCTTGTATGTTACGCAGCTATAGCGTTTTATGACGACCGTTTCTTGAATAGTCTTGCCACTTACCAATTTTTTAGGCTCCGGCCTTCATCAAACATTTTATTTCTCATATCAGCCAGCTTATATCTTTGCAGCTCAAATTTGTATAATGATAAGAATTTTTGTTAAATAATTACGGGTGGTTCGACGTGGTCTCGGCTCTCAGATTACTCTTTTGACATTGGTACCGCGGGACTGTATCTTTTGCATTTGACCTGGCCAATGTCACAGATTCAGAAGAAAAAAGGGTATACAAATTTATGGGTCACAACATTGCAATAATTTATTTGCAAAACAAATTATACTTGATCAATACATCTGGACAGTCGCAGGAATAATTTAGAAAATTACTAATAAAATTGAAACTACTTAGCAAAAGCGATATATATATGGGGCTTTCCATCCATTATCGCCGACGTTTGACCTCGACATTTTTTTTTTTTGCCTAATTTTTTCTTATGTGTAGTACTATATCGAAAGATCATCTGTGATTTTTTTTTTAATTTTCCAACAAACCGTTTTTTTTTCATAAATAATAACAACTCTGAAAAGAATACATCCTTCGAAAATTCTGAAAAAAATCACCGATATTCTACGTCCGAAACTCGATTTTTTGACACCCGTCCGATCATGGACAGTTGAGATCTTCTATTTTTTCAACCAATATCAAGATTGAAGAATCGCTATTCAACACACACAAGTATCCTTGTGGGCTGATAGCATTCATTTTTGATGAAAAAAAAGACAATCCAATGAACGATTTCACTAGTCCAACAATTACCAACAAACAAAACAAACGATTTACAAAAAAAAAAACTCAGAAAACTTGAAATTGAACCGCTTCACTTAAAACGCTGTGCGGCTCGATATAATAATTGAACATTCGCAATTTATCAACGGCTGGTTCAATCAGAGTTGAACTTCACGAAAAACTTCTACATATGCTGACAACCATATCATCCGCGGGAAGTTCGCGATTGCTTAAACTTACTTCAATAAACCGAGCGATTGGAAATATTCAAAAGCGATTTGTGTATCTACTCGGAAGAAATTTAATAACTTTTTTGGATTGAAAAAACGAAAAATTCTACCATCTACTATCTTGAGAATAGTTTAACACATAACTACTCCAAATCTGCAGTGGAAACTCGTAATATTTTTGGATTTAGAGCGACTTGAAGTGAAAAGGGAGAAACATTCTTCGTGTTCAAAAAACTTCGTGTTTTTCCCATCCTTTCGAAAACAAAAAAGAGTTGTAACTTTCGGTTATATTTCGGTTCAATTTCAAGTTTTCTGAGTTTTTTTTTTTTTTTGTAAATCGTTTGTTTTGTTTGTTGGTAATTGTTGGACTAGTGAAATCGTTCGTTGGATTGTCTTTTTTTTCATCAAAAATGAATGCTATCAGCCCACAAGGATACTTGTGTGTGTTGAATAGCGATTCTTCAATCTTGATATTGGTTGAAAAAATAGAAGATCTCAACCGTCCACGATCGGACGGGTGTCAAAAAATCGAATTTCGGACGTAGAATATCGGTGATTTTTTTCAGAATTTTCGAAGGATGTATTCTTTTCAGAGTTGTTATTATTTATGAAAAAAAAACGGTGTGTTGGAAAATTAAAAAAAAAATCACAGATGATCTTTCGATATAGTACTACAACATAAGAAAAAATTAGGCAAAAAAAAAAATGTCGAGGTCAAACGTCGGCGATAATGGATGGAAAGCCCCATATACTTTTTGATTCCGTAATCAGTTTTTGGTTCGCAATAGTGAACTTCCAGTAATCGACGACAACAATTTTCCAAATTTGCGCGGGGCCGCCTGTATCCCAGCCATAGACATATAGGAGATATACCGGGTGATTCCTCGCTGACGTCGCAGTATGTCCGGTAGCGGACCGTCAGGTAAAGTTCAGTGAAAATTTTACCCGTGATCGTAGCCGCAAAATTCTATAGTCCCGATCAATATGGCCGCCCAAACAAGCAAGACGATCGCCGGCGATCTTGAATTTTGACAGCTACAGCGAGGTGAGTGTGACAAATTATTACCGAAAATAATTATTACACCCACAAAATGTTCTTTGTGCACCGGATGATCATTATCCAGGGGATTGCGACTGATTGGCGTGTCGACGGATGGGTAAGTAAAACTGTT
The DNA here is from genome assembly GCA_944452935.1 of Rhogogaster chlorosoma. Taxonomy (NCBI): domain Eukaryota; kingdom Metazoa; phylum Arthropoda; class Insecta; order Hymenoptera; family Tenthredinidae; genus Rhogogaster; species Rhogogaster chlorosoma. The sequence goes on from OX101802.1 coordinate 10,745,992, forward strand.
TTTCATAATTACGAGTGCATCTGTAAGAGCGTAACCTCAAAGCGATATTAACCCTCAATGTGCACGCTATATTTTTCGAGAAACTGCGTCTTTTATGGAACAGTCAGGGTTTCAGGGTTTTATTGGCTTCAGAAAGACCTTAAACAACTCACGGTTACTATTCTTATTAATTATACACTTATTAATTATTATTTCAGAGAGCGTGCAGCAGCTTCGGATTTTACTTGACCAGGCATCTTCATAGCTAGAATCTCGGCTAGACCCGTACTAGCATAGGGTGTGAAGGTGTTTAATGCTGCCAAATCATTGTGCGGATTGTGTGCAGGAATAACCGGAACACTATGCTTAACGAGAAGACCAACAGACTGAGACATGGATTGCACATTGCTGAAGAATAGGGACATAGGGGAATTTGATAAATTTTGATGATATTAATAATGCGAAAAATGATTGGATAATATCGAGGAGCGGATATTCGCATAACCTCAGAAAATAAAAAAAACTCAATTTAGTGACAGAATTCCGAAAATACCAACAATCATGAAAAGTTGTAAAAACATTTTGCTCACAACGATGAAAATTGTTCATTTTTGATCCGATTTCGAAATTTCAGGGTTAGTTATACTCAGTGATATAATCTCTACGAATTCCCTGAAAAAGTTTTGCAAAAACACTCATATTTCAGTAAAAATTCAGTTAGTAGCAATCTGAATGAATTCTGAGATTCATATTATACATATACTGTTACATTTTGGCTCGAATATGAGTGTTTTATGCAAAACTTTTTCAGGGAATTCGTAGAGATTATATCACTGAGTATAACAAACCCTGAAATTTCGAAATCGGATCAAAAATGAACAATTTTCATCGTTGTGAGCAAAATATTTCTACAACTTTTCATGATTGTTGGTATTTTCGGAATTCTGTCACTAAATTGAGTTTTTTTTATTTTCTGAGGTTATGCGAATATCCGCTCCTCGATATTATCCAATCATTTTTCGCATTATTAATATCATCAAAAATTATCAAATTCCCCTATGTCCTTATTCTTCAGCAATGTGCAATCCATGTCTCAGTCTGTTGGTCTTCTCGTTAAGCATAGTGTTCCGGTTATTCCTGCACACAATCCGCACAATGATTTGGCAGCATTAAACACCTTCACACCCTATGCTAGTACGGGTCTAGCCGAGATTCTAGCTATGAAGATGCCTGGTCAAGTAAAATCCGAAGCTGCTGCACGCTCTCTGAAATAATAATTAATAAGTGTATAATTAATAAGAATAGTAACCGTGAGTTGTTTAAGGTCTTTCTGAAGCCAATAAAACCCTGAAACCCTGACTGTTCCATAAAAGACGCAGTTTCTCGAAAAATATAGCGTGCACATTGAGGGTTAATATCGCTCTGAGGTTACGCTCTTACAGATGAACTCGAAATTATGAAAAACAGTTTTACTTACCCATCCGTCGACACGCCAATCAGTCACAATCCCCTGGATAATGATCATCCGGTGCACAAAGAACATTTTGTGGGTGTAATAATTATTTTCGGTAATAATTTGTCACACACACCTCGCTGTAGCTGTCAACATTCAAGATCGCCGGCGATCGTCTTGTTTGTTTGGGCGGCCGTATTGATCGGGACTATAAAATTTTGCGGCTACGATCACGGGTAAGATTTTCACTGAACTTTACCTGACGGTCCGCTACCGGACATACTGCGACGTCAGCGAGGAATCACCCGGTAGACTGCGGATTGTTTAGCGTTGCGCTGGCACCCGGTGCGAGAGAGAAAGAAGACGTAAGGTTGTAGTCTCTCTCTTTCTACTGGGCGGAGTGAAGCGTCGAGTTCTCTACTGAAACAACGATGAATTAGCAGCGTGGTTACGCTGCCCGACTCTTATGGTCGTGGTTCCGAGTTCAATCCCCCGTTCGGCTCAGCTTCCTTTTTTTTTTTTCTTTACTGAAATGAATTGATTATATGAAATACATAAATATCGATGTTTTACTTCTCGAGGTATGTAAACAAATTATTTTATACATTAGTAAAACTGATCGCCTTATGTGACAAATTGCACACAATCGCAAGCATTCTATAATTTGCCTACCTGGATACGTGATATACGATAGCTCCAATGTTGTAGCATATCAGTCTTACATAAGATTTTGATGTACTTCTGTGCGCATTCTTATCATCGCATTGCTTAGCATAAAGTAAAAAACGATACATACAGACATCATACGTAGTGCTCATGCTTCCATTCCATTCAACATGAAAAAATCATCTCTCGCATCCTGAATTAAATAATTTAATGATACTTCTATATTTGTCTTAGTCATGTATGATGGCAAAATAAAATAAAACATCGATATTTATCTATTTCATATAATAAATTTATTTCACTAAAGAAAAGAAAAAGCTGAGCCGAACGGGGGATTGAGCTCGGAACCACGAGCATAAGAGTCGGGCAGCTTAAGCACGCTGCCGATTCATCGTTGTTTCAGTAGAGAACTCGACGCTCCACTCCGCCCACACGGAAAAAACAAGATAGAACTGGTTTCCGTCTGTCGTGAAATTTTTTTCAAGATGGTAACTACTACCATCTGGATTGTAGTGAGTGCAATCTTCATTGAACTCAGTTCAATCCGAGATGGGACTCAGTTTCATCCTAGATTTATTTGGCTCAGATGGCTGTCAGTACCACGCGCATGCTCGTCAGACCCATGTTACATAGCAGTCGCTTCCATCTGGCATTGTACTAGAATCTGTTTGTAAATAGCACCTATTTCTACATTATCATGTAAGCTGTTCCCATCCAACATTGGTGTCGCTACTATGACAGATTGAACTCGCTTCCAGCTTAGATGAAGATTGCACTCACTACAATCCAGATGGTAGTAGTTACCATCTTAAAAAAAAATTTCACGACAGATGGAACTGGGTTCTATCCGAGATGGAATCCAGTTCTATCTTGTTTTTTCCGTGTACGGTTCTGTATACAGGGTGTCCCAAAAGTATGGAAACCCCTGAATAACTTTCAAACAGTGCATTTTTGGAGAAAAAGTTTCAATCAAGATCACCATCGAATCGGCAAGGATAAGTCTTAAGTCTTGGGACTTATCCTTGCCGATTCGATGGTGATCTTGACCGTGACCGTGACCTTGATCATGGCCTTCAAGGTCATTTCAAGGTCAAATTCGTTTTTTTAAATGAGAACCCCTATTTTTTATTATGGATTTGGAAAGAGCGGGAAATTTTGCGTTCGAAATGACCTTGACCACGACCTTCGAGGTCATATTAAGGCCAAGTTCATTATTTACATCAGAACTAAATTTTTATCGCTGATGTAGAAGAATGCGAAATAACGCATACGAATATGACCATAACCATGCTTTTGGCTATGAACCAGTCTTTGAAGGTCTTTTTGAAATGATTTGTTGGAGAATTTCAAAAAAAATCCAGCTACTGTAGGCAGGGCTAGTGATCCCGGCCAGTGAAGGCAAGAAGATGGCTCGTTGTAGCCTTGCCTACAGTAGCTGGATTTATTTTTAAATTCTCCAACAAATCACTTCAAAAAGACCTTCAAAGACTGGTTTATAGCCAAAAGCATGATTATGGTCATATTCGTATGCGTTATTTCCCATTCTTCTACATCAGCGATAAAAATTTAGTTCTGATGTAAAAAATGAACTTTGCCTTAATATGAACCCGAAGGTCGTGGTCAAGCTCATTTCGAACGCAAAATTTCCCGCTCTTTCCAAATCCATAATAAAAAATAGGGGTTCTCATTTAAAAAAACGAATTTGACCTTGAAATGACCTTGAAGGCCATGGTCAAGGTCACGGTCACGGTCAAGATCACCATCGAATCGGCAAGGATAAGTCTTGGGACTTATCCTTGCGGATTCGATGGTGATCTTGATTGAAACTTTTTCTCCAAAAATGCACTGTTTGAAAGTTATTCAGGGGTTTCCATACTTTTGGGACACCCTGTATACAGAACCGTACACGGAAAAAACAAGATAGAACTGGATTCCATCTTGGATGGAACCCAGTTCCATCTGTCGTGAAATTGTTTTTTAAGATGGTAACTACTACCATCTGGATTGTAGTGAGTGCAATCTTCATCTAAGCTGGAAGCGAGTTCAATCTGTCATAGTAGCGACAATTGAGTGTATAATATTCCAGCGACTTAGTGCAGTGCCCTTTATAGTGCTTCGTGTACCTGATGATTCTTAATTACATTATCACAACAATACCACCAATAACCCAGATGGATTCAGTCAAGTTGAAAACAATTCTAGAAACTATCAGAAATGACGTTAAGAGTATTCAAGCAAAGTTTGACTCGCTGCGAAATGACGTGATTGAGATTAAAAATAATCGAAACGCAAGGTACGCAAAAATGAACGATGTCGAAAATCACGTTAAAACACTGGAGAAGAAATTCGAAAAATTTGAGCGAGTGGACAGAGCCAAGAACCTAATTCTATATAATGTGCCGGAAGGAGAAGCAATCAACAAAAATCTTGTTGGCTATATACTCAAACTGGCCGCAAACTCGTCGATGGAAATTACAGATTGGTGATTAGTAAGTGTATATAGGCTTGGATCACCCGCAAAAGGAAATAGAAGACCTATTTTGATCAAGCTACTTGCACCGCGCCTCAAAAAAAATTTCTTCGACAAAATTGATGCTCTGGAAAAGTTAAAGCTCTCTATCTCAAACGACACGCCACCAGAAGAAAGAATTCAAATAAAAGCAATGCTAGGAGTAAGGTACATTTTAAGAGAAAAAGGAGAAAATCCCGCCTTAAAACGCAATAATCTCTACCTGAATAACGAATTGATATCTGCCCAAGAAATAAAAAGCATTGAGTAACTTGGGTCAAAGGACCATTTTTGTAGATCATAAAATTCTCTGAAAAAATGTATATTTACTTTATTTTTATATTTTAAAATTTCAAGAAAGAAAAAAAAAGATACCGCAATCAGTGACAGCCTTCCTTCACCAGAAAGTCCAATCAAATAAGACAAAATAAATCAATTCCAATGAACAATTTCACGTATTAATCTTATCAGATTTCACTTGAAATTGAATATATTTTACTTTATGTATATATATGGCTCATTCTCAGATAACTGTGATTTTTTATGTCCAGTATATTATTTATCATCCAACAGCGTTTTTTTTCATCAAGTAGTCATTAATGTCATAAATCTGATAGTTTCCTACAACCTACATCAGATATTGGAACATAAGTGGTTTCGGATTATTCATAACTGACGAAAATATACTGGAAATGTCAGTACCGTGGCATGTCCGATTCTCATTTTTCAAACTAAATGTATAAATTTCTATCAATATTCGTTTTGTAATATAAAATTAACCTCTCATAACTTAAGCCTAATGTATACTCAATCAAATTGTATTGCAATTTTACGAAAATATTGATTGTTGAGAAAAATAATCATCATTGAATTATGTCCGGGAATTTTATCCAATTTTTAAATTTGAAATGTTCACCGCCTAATCGCTATCTTAATTTAGTTTCATTGGCTCCATCTGGTGTCATTTTAAAGAGGGATCATTTGTGCATTGTTTACAGCTGTGTGTTTGTTTGAAAGTTTTAAAAATATGATTGAAGCAATTCGTTTAGTTTTCAAAACGGTAAGTCATAAAATTACATGTCAGTACCATGGTATTGAAATTTATGGTGATTATTATGATGTTTGAATTAATTGTACTGAATTCTTATTTACTTTTACGTGAAACATCAAAATTATTTTGGATATTATTTTAACTATCCGCATTATGAAGTTAGGTTAATTATAAATCCAAATGTCAGTACCGTGGATGTCAGTACCATGGCAAAAATGAAAAATGATTTTTTAATGTATTTTTTCCTCAATGTTTTAACTTATTGTTATATTTATTTGTTATTTAGTTTTGTTGAAAATGGCTAGAACACTCCGGCCGAGACTAAAAGACATACCTGGGCTCCAAAACTTATGCAATAAGAATCAATTAAAAGTAAGAGTGAAGAGGACCCAAACGAAAAAAATAACTAAAGATGAAAAATTGAGAAAGAAAAGAGAAGCAGAAAGATTACGAAGACAGAAAATAAAAGAAGATCCCAAGGCTCATGAGAAATATTGTCAAAAAGAAAGAGAGAGAAACGTACAGAGAAAGCTAGATAATAAACTAAAATCTGTTGACCAACTGACAGAACGAGAAAAAAGATCTCGCCGGAAAATACAAAATTTATGGCAAAAAACATCTCGGCTCAAGAAGAAAATGCTTCAAGAAAATGACGAGAAAAATGATAATAATAATAATAATATTTCTAAACAGGCTTTGGTGGGTAAGAAAAAAATTTTAAAAAATATGCGAAAATGTTATAAAGATAATGAAAAATTGAAAAATACAAATAATCAATTAAAAAAAACAGTTAACAGCCTCCGAAAGCGATTGAAGAGGTTACCAATGAAAAAGTCTTCTTCTTCTTCTCCCAAGTCAAAAGTTGATGGATTTTTAAAGGGGAAACATGTTGATAGTGAAGTAAAGAAAAAATTAATATTTCATGAAGTTGTTGTACAACAATTAAAATGTACGTATAAAAACAGTCGAAACAATAAGTTAAAACAGATTCTGGGTCGAGTAATGAGCGACAAGATTATGAAGAAATATCGACAGTTATCACGTGTTCGGAAAGATATTATTCCGCTTGTCTCTTCGAGAGTCCCCCAAAGTCAAGAGCCCTTAAAATATATAAAAATCCAAAAAGCAGCTCGAACATTTATTAAATCGCAAATCAAAGATTTTTTTGAAGAAAATAGTCAAATTGATCCAGGGAAGAAAGGTTATATCAAAGTAAACGGAGACAAAGTTACAAAACGATACATGAATTCGAGCATACTTGATTTGCACGCCAAGTTCTGTGCCCAAAGTTCGTATCGTGTGTCATATTCTACATTTGCTAAATATCGTCCTATTTATTGTGTCGAACCACAAGTAACACAACGCAATACATGTGCGTGTATTACTCATCAGAATTTTGCCCTATTGGTTTGCGCTCTTCATCGTATGAAAATAATTACAGAAAATACTCCAGAAAAAATAATTAAGAGCCTAGTCTGTGATAATCGATCAGAAAAGTGTCTTTCCCGAAGCTGTGATTTTTGTAAGCATAGAGAAATCGGAATTAATTTGAATAATATAGATACCAAAAGTCAAATGCATTTCATGAAATGGGAATTGTCGTCAGAAAAAAGAATCAGTGAAAAAACGAAGAAATTAATTATTGTCAAAATAACATCCAAGAATAAAATTTCATGTACCATAGAAGAGGCCATAAACTTAATAAAGCAGGAATTATTTCTATTTATGGCTCATGAATTCCGTATTTTTCATCAAAAATTATTCACTAAAGCGTTGTTAAATAACTTAAATGCAAACGAATTAGTTGTTCTTATCGACTTTAGTGAAAACTATTCATGCAAATACGGAACTGAGGTCCAGTCTGTCCATTTCGGAGCTAGCAGAACCCAATGTACGTTGCACACTGGAATGCTTTATGGCCAAAATTTTTCTCAGGGATTTGCTACTCTCTCTCAGTCGTTACGACATGATCCTGCTGCAATCACTGCCCATTTAAAGCAAGTCCTTAACTTTTTCTTCTCCAAGTTTCCATGCATAAAAAAATTACATTTTATGAGTGATGGCCCGACAACTCAGTATCGGAATCGTAAAATGTTTTATATTATTACTCAATATTTCCCTCTTTGTTATCCTCAAATCGAATTAATATCGTACAATTTTAGTGAAGCTGGACACGGGAAAAGTGCAGCTGATGGCATTGGAGGTTCTCTTAAGCGATTAGCTGATGATAAAGTAAAATATGGCAACGACATTTCCACTTTTGACATGTTGGTATCGACTTTGCGGTCTTCCGTCAAAAAAATTCATATTGATGTAGTTACCACTTCACAAATCGACTCTATCGATACCTTACTGCCAGAAAAATGTCGTCCATTTACTGGTACAATGAAAGTGCACCAATACACTTGGAGTAAGATAAACCCTGGTCTAATATTATTTAACTCATTAAGTTGTCTCGATTGTCTACCTGGTGTAATATGTGAACATTTCTCAATGGGACAAATAAATTACGGTGATAATCGATTGCCAGATGTGTCTCTTAAAGTAAAACCTATTAAAATGTTAAAAAGATCTCAGAATGACACTGAAGTCAGTATTCCAATTAAAAAACCAAAAATAATTTCAAATGTAATACTTCGGCGAAGATTAAGAAATGTAAAATAACTCGACGAGTATCGCGATAAAACACTTCAATTTATGATACTACTGAGTATTAAAATAATACTTAATAATAAAAAAAAAAATGTGTACCATTGTTTTTTACATTTGTAATTGTTTGAAATTTTAATTTATTTAATTTATTAACTTATGTTCAATTTGTGTTAATTCTATTATTACAAAAAACGTTGTTATTCTAATTCCATAATGAATAAAATTTTAAGATTGTTAAAATCAATAAAATTACATTAAAAATATCTTTGAATCATTATGACAGTAGTATGATTGTTAATTCCTTTTGCTATTTTAAGGTTTTAAAAAGATTTAGATAAGTAATTTGAATATTTCTTTTATATGTCAGTACCGTGGAAATGATGTCAGTACCGTGGCGTTAAAATTTTCAAATATTGTCATAATTTTTGTTCTGTTATAGTTGTAGTAGAACTACATTACAGGCTTAGTTCTGTGTATAAGTGAAGCAAAAAGACACCCGAAACATGCGTTTTAATACATTTTTAATTTTAGACAAATTTAAGATCTAAAAATCACAGTTATCTGAGAATGAGCGATATATATATTGTTACAAGGGGTGAAACCACCCTTTATATTTCCAAAGCCACCCGATCTAATATGTATATGTCTTTTAAGACAACTGAATCAGGTTGCTATCAAACTGATGTTTTATCAACAGTCTTGTTTTAGACATTAAACTGAACACTTGTATTTTCTCAAATGTAACCCAATCCGTTTGAACCGATTCATCTGTGCTTTTGAAGTATTTATTTTGCTTGAGAAATTATTAGCATTCATTTTTCAGTAACTCCTCAAGCTAGGTACATTCAGTTACAATATATTGAAACATTTTGTTTGTTATGTTTTTACAAACCTTCTCGAAAAAGAGGGCTTTGGGAACCAACTGTAGGGGAGACCGAGGAGAGTTGTGACAATTTTTATTTTAATTAACATATCTCAGTCACGGAACATTTTATATCTATGAGTTATATGAGTTAATGTAGCTCAATCCATACTCTTTGAGAAATAATCATCAAAATTAATTGAAGTATTGAGGTTTCTGAGAAAATCTACAAAAATAAAAATTACTCCCCGTGTCACAACTCTCCTCATACCAAGGTAAGTTGTGACAGATACCAAGGTGAGTTGTGACACCTATGTATTTAGATTATTTGTCAAATAAAGAATACCATTATAAATAAATAACACATTTCTTTCGAACGAAGTACTTTAATTATTATTTGGTATGCATGTACGTACTAAAATAACATATAATATGCAGTCAAAAATCAACATTTTTTTGATGAACAATTATGGCAGACGTATTACCATGCAATATGACACCACAAGACAAATAAAAGAATCTTGCCAGAGAAATAAACAATAAAAGGAGAGTTGTGACAAGCTGTCACAACTCACCTAGGTGCAAAAAATAGTGAGCCGGTCAGAATAATAATTCGTATTTTCGAAATAAGATATCAATACAAAAAAACAATACTACGCTAGGAAACTTGAAAGACTAAAGCATATGAGAAAAAATATCATAACGATGTAAACATAATACATAACGATATATATACAATCAAAATTTTTGTAGAAAACTTACTTTTTGCAATTTTTTGTATACCTATGTCGTACACTCACAACCGCTTTCCGCGCACTGTTATCGCGTACTGCGTCAAATAGCGAATCTCTAAAACAACAAATGTACGCTATTGCGAGCTCGCTAATGGTTATAGGTTCCATGAAATCCACGATGTCACAACTCTCCTCTGTCACAACTCTCCTCGGTCTCCCCTAAAGGTTACCTCATTGTTTTGGCCATTTTTGTCGATTGAGGTACAAAGGATTTTTCGCTCGGGCGTTTTACAATTTATAAGGAAAAACTATTTCAATCTATGCCAAACCGATGGCGATCAGAATATAATTTTTTCTTTCAAATAACACAGTCTAGTGTATATTTCCTGCATTACCGTATCCTACAATTCTTTCCCAAATTCTCCTATTTCAGCAAATATCGCGTTTGCATGTAGAATCTTTTGTCGGAATCGAAGAGGAGGAGGAGGAAATAGTCAACGAAGTCACGACTATAGCAACTTCTGCAGTTGAAATTCGTGGCGATGATGATGAAAATTCTCATGTCGTAATCGCGAACCCAACTCAATCCGCATTAGATTCTGCAGATTTTTCTGACCCTAGTCTGTGGCCAACAAGGAATTCGGAAATAATTGATTTCGTTTTACGAAATCCGTTAAAACAACAAGATCCGAGAATGCATAATTTCTCGGCTTCAAAACGCGTCTATGGGTCTAAAACAAGATACTGCACCTTGCAAATATTTTTCCAAAAAACACCAAATGGTGAAATGCACCGACGAGAATGGGTAGCATATTCCCTCTCGAAAGGTTGCATATATTGCATACCTTGTAAGCTATTCTCGACATCGTTAAACGCGTTTACAGAAGGCTTCAACGACCGGAACAATGATGTGCGAATAGCCGAGCACGAAAGAAGTCTTGGTCATCGGGAGAATACACGAAAGCTTGTGATGCGAGTAAATGTATTGGGCAAGATTGACAGCAAGTTACATATGCAATACATTCAAGAATGTAATTACTGGCGACAAGTACTGACTCGCGTTATAACTGCGATAAAGTTTCTTGCATCCCGAGGTTTAGCATTTCGAGGGAAAGACGAAAAATTTGGATCGGTCAGCAATGGCAATTATTTGGGTATTCTCGAATTGATGGCTCGAAACGATCCATTTCTCCAAAATCATATTGATCGATTCGGAAATCCGGGAAAGGGAAACGTATCCTATTTTTCTAAGGATATTTGCGAAGAGTTTATTGCGATGATATACGATGATCTACTAAAAACATTGATCTTGGAAGTAAAGGCCTCTAAGTATTACGCAATAAGTGTAGATTCGACCCCTGATATTTCGCATTCGGATCAGCTAACGTTCATCATCCGGTACGTATGCAAGAACGGAGAGCCCACAGAACGTTTCTTGCAATTTATACCTATTGAAGGTCACAGCGTTGCTAAGATAGAGCAGGCGATTGTGCAGGTACTGTTCGACAAACATATTGATATAATGGATTGCCGTGGACAATCATACGACAATGCCAGCAATATATCGGGCTGTTACGGTGGGGTACAAGCCAAAATTATCGAACGGAATCCTTTGGCGATTTACGTCCCGTGCGCAACGCATTCCCTTAAGGGGTTAGGCCACTCTACAGGCTGCAAAAGTACTCTGAGTTGTGATTTTTTTTCCAGGAAAAATATAAAATCAATTGATTTTACTCAAGTCCAAGTTTATTGTGCATATGGTTGACTGTAAATCATAATTTTTATAGAATATTGTAATTAGAAATGGCGACTGTGCACAGTTTCCCAGATGACCTCTCTCTTATGGAAGGGTCCACGGCCGTACTATCAGCTCCTGTAAATTTTCAATTCTGATGAGTCACTGAATTTTTTGTTGTTGTATATAACAACAGCTAGAGAAGTACGTAGGGTTTTTCTCATATATTGATTTTTGGCCGAATGGCGCACTTTTGAAGTCAAACTTGCAAAATTCGCAGAAAAATCTTCAGAAAATTTTGTACAGTAGACTCTAGCTATATGGCCATTTGCTATATGGCCACACGGGCGACCTCTCCTTCACACGGACGCGCACGCACACAAACATGCCGTCTCCCACCATAGTCCTCCGCGCACGCATAGTTCCCCCCACTGCGTGTAGCACGCCGCTCCGGCAAGCGTGGTGGGAGCTCTTCGTAAAAGGCCATTTCCGAGAATTTTCCTCCCCTTTAGCCCCATCGCTTGGCCATATAGCTAGAGTCTACTGTATAACGAATAAACTATGCTATATAAACAAAAAATCCTACGTACTTCTTCAGACAATGTATTTCTAAAGATCTAGTGAAAATTTAAAGTGGATTGGTTGAAAATTGTTCGAGTTATGGGTGCGGCCAAGTTGAAAAATGCAGTTTCGAGATAATGGCGTTTAAAGTTTGAAGTTCAGAAAAATCATGAAAATTTTTGCAATTACTTTAATCCGCGATGCCTGCACCATATAATTGGCCTTCTAGATTAGTGTCCTGCTCTTCCATTTCCTTTCTATTGGATCTTGAAGCGATCCTCCACGCTCCCGCAGCTTCAGACAGCGATCTCTCTGCAAGCTTTATGCGATCTTTGTCGACCTCCAAGCACATTCCGTAGCTGTTCGGGCCGATTTCTAAACCCATCGCTTTTAAGATGTGCAAAATTGAGGCGAAGCCGTCATTGTACACGCAGACTGCAATGTCCGTAGCTATGTCCAATACAATTTTACCACTAGAAATGGATTTAGGAGCTAATGCCCACACAGTGGAATTGAAACTTTCATTGCAGTTCTGTGTATAACCACCGATGCATCTAGTAAGAAGATCGTCTCTGGTCAATTCTTCGTAGACTGGCTTGATAGCTTTATACACTCCAATCGGAAGAGCTGCCTTATGTTTGTACTCAGCCAAACTATTTGTAGCTTTCGCCTTTTGCCATGAGCACCATGATTCCTCTCCGATCGGACATTTATCGTGCTTTGGTTTTCCATCGGTAGATAGTTTATGATCAAGTGTAGCCCATATACTGTTCCGCATGTTTTTAACCGAATCGCAGTTTCTACGAATGGCTAATCCGTAATAAATAGAGAGTTCGTCTATTAGTTTTCCCGTCAATTTGCCCCTTCCACCGAGACCTTTGGTATTTTTTTTCAAATTACGTAGGCGGGTACCCATTCGCTTTTGAACGTGATCTATACATTCTTTCTTGAGTACGATGATATCCTCGTAGGGCTGAGCATCAGTAATGCCTTTGAAAGTTTTAGAATCACCGTCACCAATATAATGGGTGTATTTTACGTGGTGCAAAGCTTCAGACCGCTGAAACATTTCAACAACTGCATCAACCTCCATTTTTCCTGCTGATCCGTCGTGATTTACATCGCAGTTATCTTTATGATTTTGTGCCCATTCTGTATATTCGTCGGTATCTTCTTTATTCTTCCAGTACTCACACGCCTTACAGAACTTTGATTTCACTGTGCAGTCTACGATTTTTGCACTATAATTGCCAATAAGTCACTAAACCAAACAAGGACGTGAACCCACGTTTTCTCCATGAACCATCGCCTGATACCATGATTCCATTTTCTCCTTTTTCAGAAGAAATTGATGACTCGTTTTTCGCTGCTTTCATCATACTTTTTGCGGAAACTGCTTTAGTTGCAATTGAAATTCTTTTGAAAATCTTGTCGTAAAAAGAGTGAAACATTGGCCGAGGTAATTCCATGAATGCACAAAACTTTTTCATTCCTTGCAAACCGATTCCAAGTAATCGCATGGCAATTACAATTCTACGGTTTATTTCATAGCCTTTTTCAATGAATGGACCACTCGGTATTTCAGTCTGTACACATTTTTCACAGGACACTACGATTTTGAATCCCAAACCGCGTTTTCCACTTTCCGTGAATTTCACTTGTGATTTGCAAACTTTACAAACAACAACGTTTGAAATTGCTGCAAAAACTGCAATAAAGTTTATCATACGATATCCAAAACCTGGGTTCACTTCAATGTCGTACATATCTTCCGATTGTTTCAATTTTTTTGCGGGTGTACTAACATTCAAATCATTTGGTGCCTCCAACTCGTAGCGATTCAGCAGTCTCCTTCCTGATATTCTCGGTCTCTTGGCGTATGTACGTGTTTCTTTTGCACCTTTTTTACCACGATTCACTGTGCGACTCATAATGCAAACGAATCAATATCTTGTTAGTTTTACTGTACGAATCTAACAAAGACTGTTGTTTCTAAAATCGGACGAACAATAGTTTAAAGACGCGGTGAATAGCTCGAAAACATGGCGGTATACCGACTCTAGTTCGCTAAAATACCGTCCCTCGCTCCGGTCGCTAAAAGAGGCTATACATTATGATATACAGATATACATTTATGTATAGAGGTGTTTACAACTATGTACATAAAAACATTTAGTAGCGATATACAAAAAGCGGGGGCGCTGCTGCTGCACACTGCTGAAAAAATACCGGCCTTAGAAATATTTCCCGGCCATAATCTTTCGGGATATCTTTCTCGAGGTTCTAAGGGATCGTTTGAAACAAAAAAAAAAAAATCGATTTTTGGGAATTTCTATACTGGCCTAACCCCTTAATTTAGTAGGTCAAGCAGCTGCTGAATGCTGTTCGCGAGCAACCCGATTTTTTATGTTCGTGCAACACGTCTACACATTCCTAAGTGCATCTACGTCCAGGTGGGCACGAATAAAAGCGAAAGTCGAGAATCAGCCTGAAATGCTCTTGCCAAAAAGTTTGTCTGGCACACGATGGTCAGCTAGAGCGGAAGCATGTCGAGCCCTTGTAAAATCGTGGGAGAGTTTGCGAGACGCTCTTGACGATATTGCAGAGAATGGTTCCGAAAAGCCATCCACAAAAGCCGAAGCCGAAGGATTGTCGCAACAATTTGGATTGCTTGAGACGGCTATAATGGCTGTGACCTGGAGCGATATCTTGGAACGTTTTGAAAAAACGAACAAAACTCTTCAACGCGTGAACATCGATTTGACAACAGTCGTACAACTGTATGATGCACTGCAAGCATATGTTGTCAGTTTGCGTGATCGTTTCGACGAATATGAAGGAAAAGCAAAAGAGCTACCTCAATGCAATGAATATGCGCATGAAAATGAAAATCGACGAAGAAGACGAAGGACCGTTCAGTTCGACGAGGTAAACGGCAATGGAGCGATATTTGACGGAAAACAAAATATGCGTATAAATACGTTTCTCGTCATACTCGATCGATTGTCACGCGAATTAGAAAGAAGAAGCTTGGCATACAAAAATGTTAACGCTCGCTTTGGCTTTCTCAACCGTTTGCCGGTACTTACGGATGCAGAAATCATTATACAGTGCGAAGATTTACAGACAACATACTCCACCGATCTCGATAACGATTTTGGAGAAGAATGTTTACATTTCCGGAATTTTATCCAGGAAATAGAATTGTTGGAGCATGACATCAACATTCGAAACTTTTTAATGATCATTCGCGAAAAAAATATTGTTGCGACGTTTCCCAATATGGATATCGTTTTTCGAATGTATCTTACCCTTTTCTCGAGTAACGCTACCGGGGAACGTTCCTTTTCAACGTTGAAAAGGGTGAAAACTTATTTACGGAATACGATGGGTCAGAGCCGTCTCTCTAGTCTTGCCTTTTTGTCTACGAATGCAGAACTAGTTGATATGGCAGAGATAGATACAATTATCGACAAATTCGCAAGCTTAAAAGCAAGAAAGCGACCGATTTAATCCCGTGCAATGGATCCTCAACATGTAATATATTATATGTACTTCTTTCCCACTAATAAATATATGTATGTTTGATATTTTACAGTATATGTTTTGGTTACATCATTTTTGAAACATAAAAATGACTAATTTTGTCCCATGCTTTTTCGACGATTTAATGGAAAGGGGGCGCTAATTTTTTCAGGCCTAGGGCGCCAATTTTCGTAAACCGCCGTTGTATTCTCCGCAATTGTATCTGAATTTACTTTTATATTTTTACTGACTCTAATGACGTTGGCTTCGTGATAAATTATTCTTAGAGTCAATTTCCTAAGCGGTTATGCAATGAGCAGGATACCTGCTCGCTATAGGACACGGTTATTGAGCCTGGGCTATACTCAGAAGATCAACTGTGTCTCTCCATTTTCAACTTGCTTCGTTCAATAGTAGACTCATCGTTAGATTCGAAGTCAATATGTGTTTCTGATTCTGTATCTTGATTTACATCTATTATTATTGGCTCGATAGCCATTGCCATCGCCGACTCAATATTCATATACTTTTGTTGAATGTTTTCTGCATGCCTGACACAGTTTGGCCATAAATCTGGTGGAATATGGCGGGCTTTCCAATCAGAACGCACCGTGTCGCACAGTGCCGCACAGTGCCGGACTGTGCTAGGGTGCTTATTGGAACACGTATTGTTTTTCAAAATCGACACTAGAGTGCGTATACATACCTTCGTTGCGATCTATACAATCTTAACTCTACTTATATGTCAACAGCCACACAAGTCAGAGTAAGTATGACTCTCTCTCTCTCTCACAACAATTGAAATATTAGATTAATTACTTTCAATGTGTACAGAAATAGATGTCTAAGGACGAAATGAATGATTATGATTATTAAATATTTGTCTTATTATTTAATGAACATTCCTTGTGAGTCTAATGACATTTACAGTTACATACCATATTCCACCGTATCAATCATGTTTATTATTGAGCGTCCTTAAAATACTTTGCCGCGTGAAACTGATAAAGAATTGAAAAGTCACAAATAAACAAACATCTACCACCAACTATGAGAAACAAAATAATTGGCAACACTGCCGCGCTCAGCAGGCTCGAATACAGCTTTCTTCTGTGCTGGATAGTGCGGCACAAAGTAGTTGTTGGAACACTCGCTACCCGGCACTGTGTCGCACGGTGCCTATTTGTGCGCTAGTTGGAAAGCTCCCATTGTTCATAATATCTACACATAAACGATGAACTTCATTTATTCTAGAAGTTTTGTTTTGTGAAGCGACTTCATTTTTCACGTAAGCCCATACCAGTTCTATAGCGTTGAACTCGCAATGAGCAATAGGAATCCACAACAATTTCACGCTGTCACCCCTCAGTTCTTCAGTAATTTTTTCTAGCAGATATTTTTTAGGAAAGTGATAGGCACGGGACTGAACAAGCTAATTTGCTTTTGTCAAATCATCGAATGATGTTGCACTTGTTGGCAATGGTACGTTCCTGTTATTCACCCATTCAACCATTTTTGCCTTTTCCCATGCTGCCGTGGGATTCCGATAGTCCGGATCAAGCATGGTGTGGTATGGAGCTTGATCTATCACGATAACTGGTTTCTCCGGTATAACTGTTAACACATCGCGGAACCATTCTTCGTAATGTTCAGCATTCATTTCGTCGTGATAGTCCATACTTCCCTTTTTCCCAACGGAACACTTCATGCAGTTATCCGCTAGGAATCCCTCTTTGCTCCCAATATGAAAAATATGTAATTACTTTCCTGCCAGAACCAGAAAGTGTTACAAAACCCCCACGAAATCCTAGAATCAGCTGAACTCCACCACGATATTCATTAAAATTGTCACGATAATTATTGTTCGATTGTACGTATTCAACCCATCAATGCGTACGAGACTAATTAGCACCGCTCTATGTTTCATCGGTATAGTAAATTTTCCAATCGTTATTTCTGTAATGTATTAATCTCAAAAATCCCGACCTTTTTCCAGCGATGACTTGACTCTCCATTATAGAACCGGCCTTTTATTTAGTCTTCTGTATTTAAATTTCATTTTTTAAGCTGCCTCTTCGATGTGTTTTCGCAAAAATCCGGCAAATCTTCAACATCCTGTTTCAACTGCTTCAGCAAATTTTCAACGGTGCAGGTGGGATACTCTTTCCTCATGTCGAAGTCCATAATTTTACTCCGAATAACACCCAGCAAGAATTCATCAAATTCAATTGATGGTCTCCCCGGTGCGCTCCCGTATGGTTTTTTCCGCACACCGTTATGCCCTTCATTTGTCACTCGTTTTACTGACCTTTCAGATATACCGAGACAAGATGCGGTCCTTTGGACTACTTTTTTAACATCTAGAACATGACGTACGATTTTCTCAATTTCAAAATATGAACACAGCCTGTAAATTATTTGTTTCATACGGACGCTCAAGGCTCCTGTGCTGGATGCTTTCAATCACTTCGTTCGCTCAGATCCTCCAATTTTGTTTTTTATGCGAATAAAATCATTGTCGGCTGTAGTATCACAACTTTCTTCTGACATTGATATTTCCAATCAATTTCCAATGGTTTCGCCGGATTGGTCTGAGGCAGTATCTTCTACAGACATCTTATCGTATTCGTGTACTGCAGCTTCGTTTAGTTTATCGAAATTCGCAATACTGTTAAGGTTATTCGTACAATCAGTTTCACGTAATTCTACTTCCATAATAACCGAGGGGCCGTTCACTTGAGAACTGATGCCAAATTAACTTAGCTTATTTGATCCTTACCGGTCTTAACTAGCTTATTTGGTGATCTTTGGTGATGCTGGTCTGATCCTGTGATTCCGGGCTTAACATCAGATGTCGATTGAAAAAGGGCCAGGCAGCACTGATTCCAATAGTTACGCGCTTTAAGCAAAGTGAGTCCACTGATTCCGGCTCACTCTTCTCACGCCAGCTCACGCGGCATCAGCTGGTTCAGCGCGCCAATGCGTTTTATAACTTAAGCAATCCTTGAAACTTTTATTCCACTCGCGTTTATATAAAATTTACAATTACTATATTTGTTAACTTTTGTTAACTGAGAATTTAATAGTAAAAAATATAGATTTAATAATATCGTGTATTATAAATATGAAAAACTTTCCACTCGATACGCCAGAAATAGAAACGTTCTATTTTGACAAACATTCGTTTCCTTGGGTTTTGTGGAGGAGTAATTAATTGTCATTAAAATTGATCATCATTACATGGATAGTTAGTGATTGTAAAATGAAACACGGACGTACTACTTGTTTTATTTCTAATTTTTATTTTCACTAAAAAATCTATAAATCATTCGAGTCATTGCACTTAGTTTCATCATAACATACTTTAATTTCGAGATTAAATAAAAATTTGAGAACACATTTATGTACATTAGGGTGGCCCAAAAAAAAAGAATATTTTTTTTTTTTCGAATTGCTTACGAAAATATGTTAGTTTATCATGTTTTAAGAGCCCCCTCCAAAATGCAGCTCAAAAAAAAAATCTTGAGGTCGCTCAAGATTTTTAAAAATTTCCAAAAACGTCGAGAATCGACTTTTTGTTGTTTTAATTTTTTTTTTCTCGTTATTTCACTATTTTCTACTATAAAAATCATCAGGATCCCGAAATTTTCAAGTCGATGTTTTGATATTTAAAGGTCGCTCAAGATTTTTTTAAGTTTCCAAGTAGAGTACCTTAGACCTTTTCGAGCGACTTCTGAACATGAATATTAATGACCTTTTTTTTTTATTTCTTGAAGTTGGCATACTAAAGAATAGAAATAAGGCTAGAGAGATGCAAATAAAAAAATTTCGAGACGATTTTCACTATTCAAATGTAATTGACGGAAATTTATAACGTTTTTTCTAATAGTGAAAATCGTCTCGAAATTTTTTTTTTTGAGTCTCTAGCCTTATTTCTATTCTTTAGTATGCCAACTTCCCGAAAAAAAATAGGTCATTGATATTCATGTTCTGAAGTCGCTCGAAAAGGTCTAAGGTACTCTACTTGGAAACTGAAAAAAATCTTGAGCGACCTTTAAATATCAAAATATCGACTTGAAAATTTCAGGATCCTGATCATTTTTATAGTAGAAAATAGTGAAATAACGAGAAAAAAAAAATTAAAAAAACAAAGTCGATTTTCGACGTTTTTGGAAATTTTTAAAAATCTTGAGCGACCTCTTAAGATTTTTTTTTGAGCTGCATTTTGGAAGGGGCTGTTAAAACATGATAAACTAACATATTTTCGTAAGAAATTCGAAAAAAAAAATATTCTTTTATTTTGGGCCACCCTAATGTACATTATTCATATTTCTAGATAGAAAATACATAAACTATAACTATATTAAAAACTTCACCAGGAAGTCCGAACTTGCACTCTTTTTTGTACTTCATCGAAAACATTGCTACTTAATTGGTAATGTCCATTAATCTTCAATGGCGGAGGCAGTGAGAGTTTGTATTGTTCAATGTCAATATATCCATGTGATAATAGATCGAGTAAATGAAGATAGCCAGTTGTATCTACATTAAACCATTGACATAAAACACCTATTTTTTTCGTGTTGCCTTTTACTCTTGCAAAGTTACTACTATATTCTATACTTTTCCAAGTTCTTCCAGTGGTGTATGCGAATCCAGATACGAAACCTAATAAGCAAGAGTCCCCTTCGTGTTCTTGAAACATACACCAATCTCCAATACTTATTTCCTCTAACACATCCACGCAGCTGATGTAATTGCTTACGGAAGATGACATACTCGCTCTACAATCAGTATCTCTAACTCTCTGTATGCGGTCGTTACTTAATTTAGAGGTATTCGAAGAAAGTAACCAGCAAAGTGACGTTTTTCTTACGATATGTTCATTTCCGAGAGAATCTTTGACAACTACCAAATGACTTTTTTCGCTCACTTTGGAAGAGCAGTAATGTGGCAATTCTAACGGACCTTTAATACTAGATAAAACATTCCGATCACGAATTTCTATCGAAAGTTCATCGGCATCAACATAGTTATCCGTTTCTGGAGAATTCAGGGAAGTACCTATTGCATCTTTGAACGAATCTTGGACATCTCTGTCTAATCCAGTGGTAAGATTTGTACTGTAATCCGAATTTCTTATTTGGATAGAATCTGCAGCTTTAACGTCAACTTCCATGCCTAGTACAGAAATGTTATAATGTGCATCTTTTTTCGCCGAATGAAGTATTTCGTTTATTTTGTTGAGACTTGGTATAGCGCAATTCTGATCGACAACAACGGAAGAAGATGGAAAATTTTTGTCCTGACATTCATACGAGGCGTTTAAATGCCTCGTACGAGGGAAAAGAAAGCAGTTCCCTTCAGAGCTGAAATCCATTACTGATATATCTGCTAATAGTTGCAATCTCTTGATTCGATCAATTGAGTCCAAAAGGCTACAATTAACAACAGTGGAAAAGGTACTACTAGTAGATCTCAAATTTCTGAAAAAACTCTCACATTGCTGAGAGCCGAATTGCCAAGGTAAAAATGTCGATTGTGACTTGGATTTTAAACATTGAAAAACAGCATTTAAAAGAGCATGAGCATTTAATTCCACGGATAAGTAAGTATTTGTTGTTATAAAGTTCGTTGTGACTGAATAATTTTTTGAAATAAGCCAAGCTCGCCAAAATCTCAGAAAAAAAATAGCATACCATAAGTAATATATTCTATCTTGAGGTGTTAGAGATACTGAAAGATAAGAGTTTATGACATAGTACATAATTTTGAGATAAACTACAGTCCCTTCGCTTCCTGGAACATGTTCTGTCAAGAGAGCCCAGATTTTTGGATCACAAATTTTCGGAACAGACGTGAAATTCATTTTATCCATAGGAGATACGTCATTCAAAGTCAACTGATGTTTATCCTTCGAAATATTCTTGATGAGAACAAGAATATGACCGGATGAAGCAAAAAAATTTCCCATAGGCAATACAATTGAGGGTTTCAACAATCTCGTTTTCAATTTTGCTCCAATATGGACTGTATCTTGAGTACAAATGAAATTTGGTAGTACAGAAGCATGGAATTCTGGAATTTCAAAGTGTTGCTTCATCATTTCGAAGTTTGGCTTTGAAATACCTAGCATGCTTTTAATCCGCATAGCTTTTAAAAAGCGTGAATCACCGTCAGAGGAAATACCATCTACATGTATTCCGTGCTTGTTGAGTTCAGATATCGTGTAATCCCAACGACCAGGAACATGTTCACTGGTAAACCTATTGTCGGTACCAAACAGATAGAGACAAAAAAAAGGCGCTCCTTCTTGTAAGGGTTGGGCAATAACTGTGTATAAGTAAGACGCAGTGGTATTATTTTGAAAATATTTTTCAATGACATTAGCTGATAAAGCAGGAAAAGAGAATGGAATAGGTAACCCTTTTTCATCAAGTGGTATGACAAAGCCTACTATCTGATTGGTATTTGGATCATATTGTACTCTACCCGTGATGCGAGTCGCATCCTCACTCAACCAAACACGGAACGGTAAATTTCTAGCCTCTAAAAACTCTTTGAGATCTTTAGCACGGCATATACCTTCATACAAATTTGCAGAATGCGAATGAATAGTTCGGCCTACAGTACTTACAGAAGGCAAAAACAGATTTGCTTGCAATGTTTCATATAACATACGACCCCCAACGATGCATAAATAGGCTGCAATGAGTTTTAGAGTTTTTTCGTACCTATAACCCCGTTTTTCTTTTTTTTGGTTACTATTCATGCTTTGGTTGAGCATTGATAAAAAAGTCGAATGCTTTACTTTTCCCTCATCACAAAAGCGGGCTTCGATTTGAACTAGTGCAGGTGTGTCAAGACAGCCAGCCCGTGAGTTGCCTTGACAGTCTCTTCCCCCAAATATTTTCCCATCTCTCTAAAAACAAAACAGTGGATTTTCACTGATTCGCAGTGCATATCCACTATTTGCCTCAGCTATAAGTATACCACTAACAATTAGTGGTCACTCACTATTTCAATTAGTGTTGTCATATTACTAATTGACATAGTGAAATTCACTGTGACAATTAGTAATATATGAGACCCCTGATCCAAATAGTCAAATTCACTGTGGCAATTAGTGATATGGAAACAATAAAGAAGACGCGACTATATATTACAGAAAAAAAAAAAGAAAAAAACAATGTTTGAATGCCCGATTTCACATTTTATAACTCAAGTAAATCGACAAATATCGCCAGTTCGTTACGAAAAATGCCTTCCGATATATTAGACCTAACCGGGATTTGAACTCACTTTCGCTCGCATTCGCTGTATTACTAGTCGCACGCTCTACCTAGTACGCCAAACTACCCTATGATAACTCACCCAACTTTCTTTGATTTGGCGGAACTTATGAATTACTTATGAAGTGTCGAAGTGAGAGCTGATAAACATTTCAATATCACAGATCAGCGTCATATAGGGGAAGGGGGACAAAACGGGGTACTTAAGAAAGTATTCAGTTTTTGGGGGCTTAAATATGCTGAATTTTCTTTTTTAAATTGCATTTAAAGAAAATAAAACGATTTTTCAATTGCCGTTAAAAAAAAATTTCGCTTTTTTAAATTATTTAGTGTAAACCAAAATTTGGATATATTGGATTTATCTTGTAGAATTAACTATTACTGGATAAAATAAGTACATTTAACTTTCAGTCAACAACTACATTCTGTACTTGAGTGACTCGTGAAAAAAAAGAAAAAACGTATATATATTTTCGAAATTTATTTTATTAAATAAAATAACGTAAAATGATGTTATAAACTATTTTTTACCATTTGAGAGACATTTGAAGAAATAAAAAAAATTTTACCAAAATTTTTTGGGTACCCCATTTTACCCGCCTACCCCGCTTTGCCTCGCTCACCCCTATATCAGCGAAAAAAATCGTGAAGGCTCCTCTCATAAGTGTGTTATCACCCATAAAAATTTTGATGGAATCAAAAATTCGAATTCTCATGCCCATACGTTTTGACGGAAAATGCCCCATATGTATATGTGTAGAACTTTATATCGTAGCGATTTGGAAATTTGGCCGGAAATCAGTGTTTTGGGAACGTTTAGATTGAAAGATTCATCGAGGCACCAGAGTTATTGTATTATATACTCTATAGTTATGCTGTCTAGTGCCACGCCAGTCAGTCCCTGAAATAGCCTGATCACTACTTTCGGCAGCTAACTCACTCCCAGTAAGGCCCTGGCTATATGAGAATCTGAACAGGCCAGCCACGATTCTGCCGAACAAGGGCCTGGCTAGAAAATCCAGAATAGGTTTTCCACGGTTAAGCCAGGCCGGGCGCTGACTCGACACGGGGATGGCCCGATCAAATTTCTACTAGGGTAGTCATCACGATTTTCACTAATTTATATGTGAAGAACAAAGGCACTGGTAGGGGAAAAAACATTCCACTGATTTAATAAAAGAAAAGTCACTAATGTAAAAGTCTAAATCAATATCATTAAGTAATTAGTGAAAAGTCACTATTTTACATCGAAAAATACTGAGTAAATAGTGATATCAAAACCACTATCACAGGAACTGAAAATTTCACTAATTTATTGTGTAATTCACTGCTATCATAGTGAGTTAGTGGGTCGCTGTGGCAAACAGTGAAAATTTCACTGTTTCGTTTTTAGAGAGATGACATTGTCGATGCTTGAAAGAACGTTCACTAGTTGCCCTATACGCGCGGTCTGGTCGGGATTTTCGGGCGCTTGATGATAAGATTCGATTTGTGATGATTCCTGTCCATGACAATTGGTAGGCGTTTGCAGTGTGTGATACACTTTCTCAGGGCCAAGTTCATCCAACATCATTTGCTGTATTCCAGTTTCGGGCTGCTGTTGTGCAGTTGAACTCGAGGTTGAACTTTTCCCTTGGTTAGTTTGATTCGGTTTCCTGGCTTCCGAACAATGACGCTTGAAGTGACGATTAATATTGCTCACTTTCCAGCGTGATTTGCCGTCGATCTTCTTGACCGTTTTGATCACAAACTTGCATTGAGGGCATTTTACTTCAGCGTATAAATGCATGGATTCACGATCGACTGCGATAGTAACTTTTATTTCTTGTTTCAACTGTATGAACACATTTTCGTTAAAGTTTTCTCTCGATTTGTCTAGCGCTGCCATAATTCCTCTTGTCATGTTTTTTTCTTCTGTGACCAAGTCAAATTTCGTGAATGAATCCCGTTTTTGTACACTCATCGGTTGACGTTGTTCCGTGGAGTCCGAATTATTCCAATATCCATCATCTGTTTCCTTAACAAATGCGACTGATCGTCTTAGCATTGCTTTTTCTCCTACAACGAATCGGAACTGTTTTGGGTTCTTGTGAAAGATGCCATAATAGTTTTTCAGATTTGGATTCTCATTCCGGTTGATTCCGACTCAACTTGGCTCAACACGCGCCGAAACGCTCCGCTTACCCACTGAATTTCACTGATTCTTTTCTGATCCTTTCTTATGTTGCTGATGCTATTGATTCTACTTCAACTTGCTTCAACTGATAAATACAGCTCAAACGTCTCTGAGTTCGTTCATGAGCTTGTGATTCTGTACCGATCCAGATCAAAAAAATCAGTGATTCCTCGAGTGAACGGCCCCTCGATAATAACTGTCGTATTAAAGTCGACAATAGTATTATCGGCTGTACTTTTCTAAGAAATATTATCAACCTCCAGTTTAATTAATAATTGAAAGTGTCCATCCCTTTGCGATTCATTTTGCTGTCCAATGAACAAAAGATGAATGGATGTGAGATTTTCGTTCTCTACCAAATTCTCATCCTTGAAATAGGTTCCATCTGATAACATTCTAACGATGATAACATTCGTTTTGTAATATTCCGACAATGCACGGCACTCAACCAATGAGCCATACTCTCCGGATCTCCCCATTCGCGAACGGTATTTGTACTTTGTATTTATGTCCAATCCATATTTCACCCAAAATTCATACTGGGACCATCGTTGAACTACATGTTTAACGATTTCTTGGCGTACGACATGTTGATTTCTCTTGTTTAAAGCTAAAGCGAGTGATTTGAATAAGCAATCCCCGCCGCCTCCCGCATCTTTAATTCGGAATTTTCGCCGTTATTATTGATTACAGCAGGCGCCATTTTTCAAAGCGTAAGATCAAAAATAGTGAGTGCAAGAATTGGTTAGCTATTGGTTATTATGATTTACGGAAACCACGATAAAAAAATATTTATGCGTAAAAAAGAACAAACATTTAATACTACACTTATGATTGACGAAAACAACAATAAAACTGAAAATGTTCGTGAGATAATATGAATGATAAAAGGAACGTACGTGACTGCTCTAAAAAGGACAAGAAAGGGAGTTTGTGAGTAGAATGTGATTATTTCGATGAAATGCTGGAATTGCGGAGTATCGTTTAATTCGTATCGTGTTGTCAGTTTGGATGCTAGTTGAACAATAAATTCCGCCCAGAAAATTAATGAAACAATTAGCCCAGTCAATAGAGACTCAATTTATAGGGTCATGATGCAAAATTTGGAACAAGCTATTTTTTTGTTGCATCCGTTTTAGTGGCAGATAAGGAGCTTAAATTCAAGAATAAACCCCGCGCCCCGTGTACGCGTAAGTCGCCATCTTAAATTTAATTGAATTACGCACGTCCTGTCTGAAATGTGTAGCTCAGCAATTTCTGTACGGGCAGGTGTATTGAAATTGAAATACGTCGCGCACGGTCGTCGACACTCCGTCGGATCTCGTTACTATACTAGGTCACTAGAACAGCGCACACAGCACAGCAGTTGAAGCTACACCCCACACTTATTGTTAGTTGTTTCCATTCAGCCAATCAGACGAGCAATTATAAGGATTCGCCTACGTTCAAACATAGTGAGGATGCGGGATACCTTCACAATAAATAAACCATATCCACTTTCAAAATTTGACAACGCTTACTTCGTATATCTTCAAGAGCTCATGTTACACAATAAAAATGCCTATGTGAAGTAATCTGAACTTTCCAGGTAAACTGAACCTTCCAGCAAATATCTACCGAAATCTTCGCTAGAAATGAAGGTTGTCCGCAGTAGGTAAACTGGACTGAACCGCAAAAAAATAAGTTAACACATCAACTGAGACAGAATAAGTCAAACATCAGTCTGTTCAAAATGACCGTCGAATATTGCGGGTGTCGAAACAAATCGAGATGATGTTTTTCAAACTCGTCAATTTCAGATAGATTTAATTTTCAATATCCGCCTCAACCCAGTAGGCAAGCTGTAAGTCGTATTCGACCATACGTAAAATTATCTATAGGGTGAAAGAAGCGTATATTATTGCATAATTACTAAAAAAGAATGCATTGAAATCATCTAACAATTTTCTTTTCCTATTTGAACTATTTACTTCCGAATCCAGTTTAGAAAGTAAATAGCCCACAGGTGATTTCCAGACGACGCAATTTGACTTACATCAGACAGTGCAGATGTTGCATGAAATGAGACGCTTTCAACGTGCGAACTCTCAGGACTACGGACTTCTGAATATTTTACGAGCATGTGCATCCGTAAGGTCATGTCCGCAGAATATTCAAACCCTACAAGCCAGAAACACAATTTTCGATGAAAATAGGGCCAAAGTGCCGAAATGGGTGAATGAAAAATTTTCAAAAAACCACAGAATGTACTTTCAAGTAGCAGGAATATCGAGAAGGTCGATAAAAAAAGCGGCTGAGTTTATGGAGAATCCCTCATATATGGAAAGTGCGTGTCTATACTTTTCCATCCGAAAAGCTTTGAGTAATTTTGATCAATAATATTATATGATAACACACGGAGATAATGATAGACTGGGAGGTGAGGTCGCTAAATGGCGACATTCTCGAGCGCCGTCGAGACCTATCAAAATCGAAAGATGAAGTAATTTCGAAAAGAAAAGCTCGTATGGTAAAAACCATTTTAGCGGTGGGTATGGCGTGTACGGTTTTTCAAAAATGTAAAAAAAAAACAGTTATTTGGGCATTCTCGAGCGCGTCAGATATTCATACCACGTATGCCCCAAGTGCCTCTGAAAACAACGGTATACTAATCTGCTGGCTTGCGTGGTGGGGGTAGGCATATAAAGTAGTCAAAGATCCGAAAAAAAAAATTTACTCGAGCGCGTCAGATTTTCGGAAAGAGTATTAAGTAGGCCCCAAGGAAGCTCCCTTTAAAAAAACTGACGATTTCGGTGTGACGATAAGTTACGACAAATTTTTGAAAATGCAAAAAAAAAAGTTCTTTTCAAATACTCGAGCGCATCGGATTTTCATAGGGGAGGTTTATCTCGGTATCCTGAAAGCATATTTTCTTAATCTGACAAAAATGTTGGTGGGTTCTCTTAATCTGACCGAAAAAGGTTTTTTTTTTCTTTTTTTCCGAGTCCACGAAAATTTTCGAGAAGCTTTAGGAAAAAAAAATTTTGAGATATAATAAAAGTTATATAATTTAATCATCGTTGTTTCATATCAATTTTTTTTTAACTGTTACGTATTCCATACTACTCCACACTCTCATACACCCTTACCTCCAGTCCCCAAGACATAACATCCTGCATACATCCAGTCTCTCAGCCTCTAATCTCTGATTCAAAGAACTGTAACCCTATCTAAACGAACCTGCATAAACGCACCCATGCCCGGGAGAACAATGGAAAAGAATGATCTCATCATGCAGCTCAGTAGTAGCGAATATTATATTAGCACTGGCTTCTCAATCGTCAACCAGAGCAGTCGCTCGAAACGCACTTGCGTCCAGATCGTCAAAGAAAGCAGTCACTCTCAGACTCGCTTCAGAATCATAAATCACTAATCTAAAATCACTCTTCACTTAAGCTCCATAAACTTGTAACACTCATGTAACTAGTTCTATAATGATTATGATCATTACCAATAAACGATCATTCAGTTATTATACATAAATTCACATCAGTCACCTATCATCCTTAACCCGGTTACCTGAAGGTGTAAAACGAGGAACGAACTCAACGAAAACTCCAGTCTCACACATACTACTGGTACCGACTCTTATTCAGAACCTCAACATCCCAATTCATAACAATGGTGGCAGCTAAATCATCACAATGGTAGTAGCGGTACTTAATTCATAACAATGGTGGCAGCTAATTCATAACAATCAACGCCGGACCGTGAGTTGGAGGGGCCCTGGGCTAGTACTACTTTGGGGGCCTATCTAATTAATCAAATTATTGCCATCTTGTCAAAAAACTGTTTTCGATAATAATGTAGGTACACGGCATAGGAACAAAAATGAGAGTAAAATATTTTATTTATTTAATATGACAGACTAGACTGTGTCAGAATAACTTTTTTGTTTTTTGTTTTCGATTAAATACATCTAAAAAGTTTCTTCAATATGAAAAGAAAATTCTCCTAAAGTTTGAGCTCAATATCTCTAAAATTGAGCTGGCGCAAAGGAGGGTCCCCTTTCCCATCCAAAATACATGGGAATTTTGTTTTTCTTCTTAATCTTAGAATAACTACACGAATAAAATTTGTTTTTTAATTTTGTTACACACTATCTTATAGGAAATTCAATTCTCTACAAAATTGTTCCCATGCATTTTTTCTCTAAACTCAACATAAACAAAGTTACATAGCGCTGAATAGGCGAAAAAAAATAAAAATCGAAGATTATTCCCCTATTCAGCGCTATGTAACTTTGTTCATGTTGAGTTTAGAGAAAAAATGCATAGGAACAATTTTGTAGAGAATTGAATTTCCTATCATATAGTGTGTAACAAAATTCAAAAAAAATTTTTATTCATGTAGTTATTCTAAAATTAAGAAAAAAAAATTTTTACCATGTATTTTAGATGGGAAAGGGGACCCCCCTTTGCGCCAGCTCAATTTTAGAGATATTGAGCTCAAACTTTAGGAGAATTTTCTTTTCATATTGAAGAAACTTTTTAAATGTATTTAATCGAAAACAAAAGAAAGAAAGTTATTTTGACACAGTCTAATGACAGACACATAAACAGCAACTGTGCGAATGACTGCACTTGTGAGAAAATACACCGAAAACCAGCGGCGGGGAGTTTCCGTAATAGACGCGAGAAAATACAACCAAAACAAGCTACAGGGAATCCCTCGTTTCGTTCGATCGGCGCGTACAAGGTTTAATTGATCAACTCTATTTAGTTTTTTTTATATCTATTTAACTTTAAGGTTTAGTTGCCAACTCTATATGATAGGAATTTTTCAAATATTTTTTTCTTAATTCAGTATCTATTGTCTTTAGCGGGGACTGGGGGCCC
Organism: Rhogogaster chlorosoma; assembly: GCA_944452935.1. Taxonomy (NCBI): domain Eukaryota; kingdom Metazoa; phylum Arthropoda; class Insecta; order Hymenoptera; family Tenthredinidae; genus Rhogogaster; species Rhogogaster chlorosoma. Next base: position 10,776,064 of record OX101802.1, read on the forward strand.
TATAAATCCACGGGGCCCTGGGCTGCAGCCCAAAAAGCCCTTATATAGATCCGGCCGTGATAACAATGGTGGCAGCGGAACTACCTCGTTTACCGGAAAATACAGTGACAAATAAGTGAATTCTACGAAGTTATACATACATGATACGAGTGATAACCATCGAGTGATTGAAATATCGTAACAAGTCATACAAATTCCACAAAATCTACTAAATCAACAAAATCTACTAAATCACAAAATCCACAAAATCTACTAAATCGACAAAATCTACAAAATCACAAAATCCACAAAATCTACTAAATCAACAAAATCTACTAAATCACAAAATCCACAAAATCTACTAAATCGACAAAATCTACAAAATCACAAAATCCACAAAATCTACCAAATCAACAAAATCCACCAAATCTGGAATATACAGGGTCACCCAAGACCCCCGGACCGGAAGGAATAGGTGAATTCCTCGTTGGATTTTGAGACGAAATTTCCTTTTCGAAAACTTCGTCCGATCAACGGTGTCCAAGTTATTAAAGATTAAGAGCAGCCAATCAGCGCCTCGCTTTAGGTCCGTGCCAGTGCCGGGTCAATAGTGAACGGCGGGCAGGGCCCGTGGTTTATTTTACATTTGGCTACTTTCTTCTTCACTTTACGATCGACGCGTATTATTATTATTATTATTATTATTATTATTATTATTATTATTATTATTATTATTATTATTATTATTATTTATTTATTTTTTTTTAAATTGACCATGGGATTGAAAATTTATGAATTTGTACGGTGTGGTCGACCTGGACATCGAAAACTACGGTGCAGTCGACCTGGACACCGAAAACTACGGTCCGGTCAACCTGGACACGTAGAACTACGGTCTGGTAGAAAATAATAATAATAATAATAATAATAATAATAATAATAATAATAATAATAATACGCGTCGATCGTAAAGTGAAGAAGAAAGTAGCCAAATGTAAAATAAACCACGGGCCCTGCCCGCCGTTCACTATTGACCCGGCACTGGCACGGACCTAAAGCGAGCCGCTGATTGGCTACTCTTAATCTTTAATCACTTGGACACCGTTGATCGGACGAAGTTTTCGAAAAGGAAATTTCGTCTCAAAATCCATCGAGGAATTCATCTATTCCTTCCGGTCCGGGGGTCTTGGGTGACCCTGTATAATGGCTCACAAAGCACCGAAGAATCGTTGTTACAGTCTCAGTGAGTCTGCTGCTTTTCGGTTGGCTAGTACAGTTTGTACGAAAAATGATGGTGATGGTCATCTATTGGATGTAATGTTAAAGCTGAATGTTTCCCCAGGTAAATATACAGAATCATTTGCAGTAAAAGCAGACAAAGAAAAATCTAAAAGGGCTGAAAAAGCAAAATTACCAAAATCTAAAACTCGACGAAACATATTGAAACAAGAAAGAGAAAATTTGCGTAGAAAAAAAGAAAATTCCGAAGGGATAAATTATCAGTCCAATTGCGGTTTTCATATTGACTCAGAAAAAACGAATTTTGCTTTGGAATCTCAATTTTTGGAAACGTTACAATCTACTCAGCAGAATCGCGTTAATCAAGAAGACTTCACTATCGTTTATTTTGATTTAGAAACTTCCGGTTTTGAGAAAAATGCTGAGATATTACAGATTGCAGCAAAATCCGAAGATTATTCTTTCAGTGTTTACGCGAAACCGACAAAAAATATTAATCCATCTGCATCTAGAGTGACGGGTCTTCATCAAAATTGCGGGACACTTTATTTACGTTTGCAGCAAAATCCGAAGATTATTCTTTCAGTGTTTACGCGAAACCGACAAAAAATATTAATACATCTGCATCTAGAGTGACGGGTCTTCATCAAACTTGCGGGACACTTTATTTACGTGATAAAGAAGTTGAAGCAATAACGTTAAAAGATGCTCTGCTTTCCTTTCAAGAGTTCTTAAATATTTCTTCTAAGCCATGTTTATTAGTCGCTCATAACGCAGCATTTGATACTGGACATTTGGTTCGAGCTATCATTCAAAATTCAATGGTCGAAACATTTAAAAACGTCGTTGGCTTCTCTGACACGTTATCAATTTTGAAAAAGATATATCCCGAAAGACGAGGCCCCGGACTTTTTAAGCTAAGCAAGCTTGCTGAAGATTTATTACACCAAAATTGAGATTTCCATGAAGCCTTGTATGATGTACAAGTATTGCAACAGCTGTCTTCAACATTCATTGGTTCGGACAAATTGATTAATTCTAAAAAATCATACGTAGAATGCTTAGCGAATGAAGCTAAAAGTCAAAAAGCTGATACGTTAATGCCATCTTTGGAAATTTTGAAAGGAATCGTGTCAGATAATATGCTGAAAAAAATTGCAAACGCAGGTATAGATTTTAATATGATGTTAGCAGCAAGTAAGGACAAAGAAAACCAAAGATTAGTGCAATTACTATCTGAGCTTAACGATTTCAATAAACCGAGGGTTACCAAAGATGAAAAAATCTTGAAAAAGATTAACGATTTTTTTTAAAACTATCAAGGATGCAATACTAGGATAAGTATTAATTATTATTTAAAATATTGTTCCATGGTAAAATATATACAAATTCTATTATTCATCTACTTAATTTGTGATAAACGGTAGAAAATAAAAAAAAAATATTTTCATAAGCAATTTCTTTATGTATAATCTTATTTTTATTCGAAGGTTATGTCAAAAATCAAAATGATGTTATTAAATTTTATTGCGATATTAAATTGTTATTAATATCCATTCAATTGATATGAAGAAAATTTCATTTTATCAATAGTAAAATAATGTAATAATTTTCTTATGTAATTATATTTGTATACCACTCGTTTGTTTGAATTTTCGCGCGGTTATGTCGTGGCAATATAAAAGCGTTGTTGCCAAGTCACTACAAAACTTTGACTCATCGCCTCAATTGATGGAAATTTTCAGATTTTTATCAATTATATTTCAGTAACGGCATGGTCAATAATTTTTATTTTTTTTAATATGGTTTATTACTTTGGATTTTATAACATAGAAAATTTTGATCGAATTCCTTTGACACGTTTTGATTTTATTGGAAAAAACTCGTGTGAAAGAGTCGACTTTCCATAAGAGCCCGTGTTAAAATTACAAAACTTTGAAATCGTTTTTCTCAAAATTGGGATGGTCAATTTTGATCGGAATAGGCTCGTTTTATTGGTAATTAATTGAATAAATATCAAGAGAAGTTTCATGAAAATTCTTTGAAAAATAGTTCCACGCACCAACTACCTTAAGTAAGTATAGGATTCAAATTCATAACTGTCCGTTTGTTTTTCTACTTTTCATCAGCTAGGTATGTTGATATACAAAAAGTATTGGTTCCGGTCAAAAAGCGACTTTTTTCAACGAATCTTCACATTTTCGACCCTCTATAATTCGAAAAACAAGGTCTTAGAAACATGTCGGTCTGTCTGTCGGTCCGTCGCTCTGTATAATAATTTTTACAGAATTCTTTCAAAATTTTGATGACGACGAAAATACAGTCAGTCACAAATCGAATCACAGTCTGTCTGTCAGTCTGTCGGTCTGTCCGACAAACTCTGAAACCGCGGCTCGATGAAAAAATCTAAAATTTAGGTGACTTTAGAATCGAAAGTGGTTAAATTTTGAAAACAAAAACTTTAAAAATTTCGAAAATAAAAACGAATAAAAAAGCGAAAACTGAGTATTATTTATCCGAATATGCTCTTAATCATTCCTCCTATCTAGTCTGACCATTGGCTGTTGCCATTCAGCTGAACCAGTTGGAGAATTAAAATATTCTTTGAAAATTTCGCGGATAGCAATCGCAACGTTGACTCCATTCAAGCCGAAGTATGGATTAACGGGGGGACCTATTAAATTTGGAATATCCCGTGGTACAGAAGGTAGATTCTCAGAATGTTGTAAAACGTCGTCTCTTAAAAAATTATATAAACAAGTTGCTAGAACGATCTTATTCACATGCTCTGGTTTTAAATTAATTCTTCGTTGATAGATTCTACATTTTTCAGTCAATATGCCAAATGCGTTTTCCGAAACTCTTCTCGCACGAGATAATCGATAATTAAAAATTTTTGCCGTTTCATCGTCATGCAAATGCGCACCTCGGTAAGGTCGCATAATGTTTTTATTTAATGGAAAGGCCTCGTCCCCTACAATTACGAATGGCACTGCATGGTGGTCAGTTCCAGGTAGTGGTTTGTCATTTGGGATGTTTAACGTGCCGTTACAAATTTTATTTCCGAAAGTTGAATTTGCCAAAATACCACCATCACTACTTTTGCCGAATGCACCAACATCTATGGCGATAAAACGATAGTCCGCGTCCAATAGTGCCATAAGCACCATGCTAAATGTTTTTCATAATTGAAGTACATCGAGCCGCTGTTCGCAGGTGCTTGAATTAATATGTGTTTTCCGTCTAGTGCACCCATACAATTTGGAAAATTCCATTGTTCATCAAAACGCTGCGCTATCTTAATCCACGCATCCGTATCCGGAGTTGGAATTACTTTCGGAGATAGCCGATTCCAAATCGCCTCACAGGTATCATGTACAATTTTGCGCACTGTTGACTCTCCCATCTTGTAGCTCAAGGCTATGCTTGCGAATGAGTCGCCTGTGCTCAGAAATCTGAAATGTAGATTATACTTTATGCATTTTATCCAAATATATGCGAGCTACGTTGAAATTTTATCGACAAATTTTTTTTTTTTTCGATTACCTGATACACACTGCCAGCCGTTCTTCAGGTCCTATGGATCGCCGGAAAGCGGTGTCTTATTTCGTAATGTCGATTGTGAGGTAACTCAGGAGCTCTTGAAATTTATTATCTGTCATTCTGAAGTATTTAAAAAATTTGGTCGAGTCACGAACAAGATGAGGGATAAGCGTGTAATATTCGCCGTGCTGTATCCTATTGCGACAGACATCGGTACCCGTTTTCCTTTCAGTCCACGTCGTTGTTTTTGCCTCTCGGCTTCCTCTAATACGCCACTTTCCGGCGAATTATACAGGGTCGAAAACGTGAAGATTCGTGGAAAAAAGTCGCTTTTCGACCGGAACCGATACTTTTTGTATATCAACATACCTAGGTGATGAATAAAAACGAGTATTATCCAACAACAACAATAATGTGTAAAATATTAAAAATAATTAATTTTAAAGTAATTTTAATAAAATAATTACAAAGACAGTTCACGTTTCACCATTTGAGTATCTTCAATTATTTGTATGATTACTTATTACAGCAGCTGAAATATGCATCTACAAACATAGAAACCGTATTTTTTTAACAAAACGAATCCTTGTGATTCTTCCATTAAATATACCAGCAATAAGTGTAGATAAAGTACAGAAGTAGATTACTTTTATATATATAAGATAAATACAAATTATTATTAGGATTCGTAACCAGGGTTATGCTCATCAATACTAACTGTCTTGCGTTCAAGAAGAAACGACATGATTCCGAAACTGAATTCGCCCGGTACGGTACGGAGAATCTACGCTCTTACGTGCAGGGCCTGACCGTACTGGACGAATTTCGATTCGGAATTGTGTCGCTCTCTTGTTGAACCCAATATAAAACTGTAGTTTGTAGTCAGTTTATTTGTAGGGTATTAGCTGAAAATAGTACTCGTAATACGAATTCTATCACACACTTTTGAGATTTCAAGCCGAATGGACCATATGATTTTGCGTAGTGAAATCTGGAAAAGTATGTGACCGGATTCGTTTTACATTAGTGACATGGTTCTCGGTGTGGAGGTCCTTCGAACCGTAGGTTCTTGGTATCCAGACACTCCGCCACATTGTTTTCGGGTCCGGGTCTTCCGCTCCATAGTTCTTGGTATCCAGATACTCAGACACCACATAATTCTCGGTGTGTAGGCCCTCTGCTTCATAATTAGTTCTCTATGCTGAGGATCTGGACGCCAAGAACTACGGTGCGAATGACCTGGACACCGAGAACTACGGTACGGAGGACCTGGACACCGAGTACTATGCCACTAATATAAAATAAATATAAAATAAACTGAATGGACCATATTATTTTGCGCCTAACTGCATACTGACCAGTGATACTGCAGATATGCTGCGCCGTGCGGCACCCTAGCTGTGCCGTGCGGTGCCGAGCGGCAATGGTGTTCGTTGGCCTTAATACTTGAAGACGTAGGATTAGGCATAATCAACGAAAGGGGAACGACAATGCCTTGCATTCTGAGTTTAACCTAGTCGTGACCCTTACGGATACTTTAGATATAGAAACTGATGTGCAGTGCCGTGCTTCGGTATTGAATTAAGTTCAGAATGCGAATGACAGTGCAATGCGCACTTTGAGTTTAACCTTGTCATTCTCATGTGATTGGACCTACAGTCGATTACTCCCGGTCCTGAAGTAAGGACCATTAAGCCAAGAAACACTGCACTGCGTAACATAATTGGTGCGTCGCACATCATGTATATACCTTTTTGAATTACTATGGACAAGCCTAGAGAGTAGCTTTATTGTTAAATACGTTTATATTAGTCTAAATACGTTTTCTAGTTTATTACTTAATACGTACCAATAGCGAAACCTAAAATTAACTAAAGACGTCCGTCTTCCTTGGCCACGGGCAACACGCGCTTGAACCTAATCCTGTATCCCTTTGTTTCCAACACGTAGGGGATCGCAAAGGGATCCAGGCAACTAGGCCCATGCAAAACACATGGCCACCAGAACTTTTTAACCATTAGCTCGGGACCGTCTTTTGGGTCCGATAATAAAACGGGGTTTTTCTCTCCTTCGTGGAAACCCGTGACGTTGCCGCGACTTGACAAATGCCAGGTACGGCCTCGTCACTAGTTATTGCAGAACCGCCCTCAGGCCCGGCTACCAATTAAAATGCGAAAAGTCAAAATTCCACCCCCAAAAGTGGGCTGGCCAAGAAAGAAAAAACGTCATCAGACTCGTCTGACGGTCTTCGCAACGAGCGACGATCGTCAGTCTAGCACCAACGATCAGATCGAATAAACGTCTTAAAAACTTAGACCTTAAACATCTAACGCGTAAATCAACTTCATAAAATTCTCTGTATAATTTCAATATCTGTTAACTTTCACTCGGTTTATATAAATAATCTTCGTTACCGAAACGAGTCGTATTTATTTATACCCCTAATAGGTTACATTACATTAAGTTAGAGTGTAACGCGGGACTTGTACAACGTAACTTGAGCCTTACAACCTCAAGAGATCGAACTCAAAAAATCGCGTTGTATGAGTACGCCCGAAACATTGGTCCTTCGAGCCGGATTGATAGCTAACTGTGTTATCAAATACATACGAACAATACGTGAAACCAGTGAAAGAAACAATAAACGTAGTGCTACGATTCATTATACGTTAACAAGCTGCAACATCGCAGTCTTTCCCTACACGTTGGCCAAAGGGATCCCAGCATCACTGTTGCTGTCTGAAGCGAAATAGCACTCAGAGTTGGGACACGAACGGCACCAAGACGACGATAGATCCAATAGGCGACCACTTCATCGGATCTACAAGCGTTCATCTTCATACGAACACCGAGGCAACAACAAGGTAAGCTCGTTCATTACGCGAATCACCGAGTTATTTTTCCTTAGTTTCGGTTCCTCCTTTCCTGTCTTTCTATAAGATGGCAAACGCACAGACGATCAAAGTCCTCACCAAGAAAGCGGGTACTCTTAAAAGTCAACTCACAATGTTCAAGAAATTTCTCAGTCAATACGCCGAAGAACGGCCAGATGCGTTAAAAATCGAACTTCGTCTAAAAAATATAAAAACAGCGTTCGACTGTATAAATTCAGTATACGATGAGCTCGAGCTTCTAGACCCCGCGAATGAAGAAAAACACGAACACGATAGATTTGTGCTGCATGAAGATTTTCTCGAAACGACATACGAGGCGGAAAGACTCTTACGTCTCGCGCAACCGGCGAATCATCAGGCAGATCCCGCGACAAGAACCGCGGTACCGGCGATCGTAAATAAACGTAGAGTCAAGCTACCAGAGGCTTCGTTGCCCAGCTTCGACGGTCGGTACGAAGACTGGTTATCGTTTAAAGACGCGTTCGAATCGATGATCGACAAGCAGGATGATTTAAGCAACGTCGAGAAACTTCAATATTTAAAATCTACGTTGCGTGGAGAAGCGGCAACCAAAATCAAAAATATCACCATCACCGAAGATAATTATCAACGGGCGTGGGATTTGTTGAAGAAGGGATACGCGGACAAACGTCTTATAATCGCGCGACATCTCAGTTTGTTGATACGCTTACCGGTACAAGGAAGAGAGTCGGCGGAAGGCTTGAGGAAACTCGCGGATGAGACACAACAGCACCTCGAATCGTTAGCAACTCTCGGTATAAACGTAACTCCCGAAATCGTTGTGCAGAATCTTGAAGAGAAACTTCATAAGTCGACGGCGGAAAAATGGGAAGAAATGCAAAAGCGTGGCGTGTTTCCCAGTCTCGAAGATATGATAGAATTCCTCTACAAGACGGCTGCGCGGCTATCCAAACGCGAAGACGAGAACGGCGAATCCACACACGGTAAAGAGTCAAACGTGAAGAAATTTACTCCAAATCGACGTAGTAAAGAACAGAGATCAACTCGGCAAGCGTTTGTATCGAATACCGCGAAAAAGTGCATAGTTTGCCAACAAGAACAACATGCACTGTACAGATGCGAAAAATTCCGAAAATTGACCGTGCCTAAGCGTTTCAAAGTAGTGAAAGAGGCATCACTATGCGTCAACTGCCTCCGAGCACATGGTCAAGAGCCGTGCAAATTCAGCAAGTGTATGATGTGCGACCAAGCGCACAACACACTTTTGCACGGAATAACGGAGAATCAAGCGTCAACAAGTCAAGATTGACTACCACAGCCTGCAGGAGTGGTTCATCGTTGCATCACTTCATCGGCCCGACCCCCAAGAAGTCAATTAATGACCAGTGCGGTCGTACGCGTCATCAATGCGAAAATGCAACCTATGCGATGTCGAGTGTTATTAGACACGTGTTCTACTGCTAACTTCATTACAGAAAGGTTGGCAAACGACCTCGGACTGCCGAAAAAACGATGCTGCATTCCTGTAGGGGCACTCGACCAACTTACAACAGCAACGAAGCATGTTGTATCTGTAACATTTTATTCGTTACACAATAAGTATGCGAAAACCCTCGACTTTCTCACCGTTTCGCGTATCGCGGACCTAGTTCCCAGCGAAACACTTCAACGCGACAAATTTCCGATTCCGGCGAATATACGTCTCGCCGATCCGGAATTTCACAAGCCAGCAACAATCGATATGCTGGTCGGTTCTGGACCAACACTATCTTTATTCTGCATCGGGCAGATAAAATTATCACAAGAAGATTCAGATTGCTACCTGCAAAAGACGAGACTTGGATGGGTCATCGGGGGAGACTATCATCCATCGAAAAATCTGACTCGCGCAGTTTGCAATGTCACGGAATTGCACTGCGATCTAACACGTTTTTGGGAAATCGAAGAAGGATCCAGACCGCCTTATTTCTCAGCTGAGGAGCTTGCATGCGAAAGGCATTTTCAGCAACATACGACGCGCGACGAAACGGGACGTTATATCGTCGCACTGCCCTTCAAGAGCAACGTGGAAGAGCTAGGTGAATCACGAGCGAGAGCACAAAAACGATTAAACTCTCTAATGAATAAGCTGCAAAGAAATTCGAACTTGAAACAGCAATATTCAGACGTCATTCAAGAATACATACAGCTTGGACACATGAAAGCGGTTGAGGATGAATCAGAAACGAAATGTTATCTACCTCATCATGCCGTTGTTAAGGAAACGAGTTTGACAACGAAATTACGCGTAGTTTTTGATGGATCGGCGAAAACGAGTACCGGACAGGCATTAAACGATACACTCATGGTAGGGCCGACGATTCAAGACGACATTTTTTCTCACATGCTACGGTTTCGACTGCATAATTACGTTTTGATCGCAGATATCGAAAAAATGTATCGTCAAATATCGATACGTAACGAAGACCGAAGATACCTACGGATCCTATGGAAAGAAGCGGACGAGATAAGAACGTACGAACTAACCACGGTCACGTTTGGGTTAGCTCCCGCTCCTTTTCTCGCGATTCGCTGTCTACATCAATTGGCACACGACGAGGGCCATCGATATCCAACTGCAGCCAGGATTCTGAAGAAGGACTTGTATGTGGATGATCTACTCACAGGAGCAGAGACAATCGAAGAAGCGCGTCAAATTCGAGATGAAATCACACAACTCTTAAATCGTGGGCGATTTACTCTGCGACAATGGGCGTCCAATGACTTGCGAATTCTTCATGGCTTAGACGAATCGGATATTAACCCTAATTTTCAATTAGATAAGGACCAAACGACTAAAACGCTGGGTATCTCTTGGGATGCGAAAAACGATGCGATAAAATACACGGCTAAACCTCTAAATGTAGGGCTCACCGCTACGAAGCGAATAATTTTATCGGAGATTGCAAAAATCTATGATCCATTAGGTTTATTAGGCCCGGTTATTCTTTACGCGAAAATATTGATGCAGCAGCTCTGGCAATTAAAACTAGATTGGGATGAATCAGTTCCCAATCACATCTTCACGTCGTGGACCGAATATTGCACACAACTCAGGTTAATTAATAATCTAGGCTTTGATAGAAAGATTCTAATCTCAGATGTCAAGTCAGTGCAACTACACGGGTTTTGCGATGCAAGCGAACGAGGATACGGAGCATGCATTTATATACGTTCAACCGACTGCGAGGGGCTAGTGAAAAGCACACTATTTTGCGCCAAATCACGAGTCGCACCTTTGAAGACAGTCACTCTGCCACGCCTGGAACTGTGTGCGGCACAATTGCTTGCCAAACTGTACAAGCAATCGATGGAAAAAATAGAACTGTCTATCGCGAAATCGGTATTCTGGACAGATTCGACAGTAACCCTGCACTGGATTAACACGTCACCACATGTCTTGAAAACCTTTGTTGCAAATCGTGTCGCAGACATTCAAGACAAGACTCATGCTAGTCAGTGGAGACACGTGAGATCAAACGATAATCCAGCCGACGCGCTCTCCCGAGGTCAACTCCCGTCGGAATTCTTACAAAATTCTCAATGGCAGAATGGACCGATATGGCTGAAACAAGAAGAATCTCTATGGCCGCAGACCGACATAATAGGAATCAACGAGGTACCAGCGATGCGAAAAAACATTTGCCTAACTGCAAAAACGGAGGAATTTATGTCAAGCCTCTTAAGAAAATTTTCCTCGTTCACTAAATTGAAGCGAATTATTGCATACTGCAGGCGATTTAAGTCAAAGAACTCGCGTACGCGATATCTGCAACCCGATGAATTAGCGGACGCGGAGAAGAGAATTATAAAACTTGTTCAGAACGTCAGCTTTGCCGAAGAAATACGCGATCTCAGCAAAGGGGAACGAGTAAACAAAAGGAGTAGAATACTCTCCCTCAATCCGTTCATTGATCAAGATGGAATCCTCAGAGTGGGCGGAAGATTGAAGAACTCGACACTTCCTTATTCGCAGCAGCATCCGATGCTACTTCCTCGCTCTCATCGACTCACGGAGCTCATCATTGAAGAATATCATCGTAAGAATCTTCATTCCGGCATTCAAACGACATTATACGCTCTTAGACGTAGATTTTGGCCTCTCGACGGACGAAATCAAGTGCGGAAAATCATTCGAAAATGCATACCATGTTTTCGAGCAAATCCCCCAACGACGGACTATCTAATGGGCGATTTGCCGAGCGTTCGCACCACAGAAGCGCGACCGTTCGCCAACGTGGGAGTAGACTATTGCGGACCATTCTTCATAAAAGAAAAGAAATTTCGTAATCGGACACGTGTAAAGGCATACGTCGCGGTATTTGTGTGTCTTGCAATAAAGGCAGTTCACCTTGAAGTAGTCAGCGATATGACAAGCGAAGGGTTTCTTGCAGCGTTGCGACGATTCATCGCAAGGCGCGGACATCCACACAACATATACTCCGATAACGGGACGAACTTCATAGGCGCGAACAACGAATTGAAGGAAATGTACGCAATCTTTAATTCCGACCACCATCAAGAAATGGTCACGAAATTTTCAAGCGACAATCAAATAGCATGGCATTTCATTCCACCCTTATCTCCTCACTTTGGGGGATTATGGGAATCGACCGTCAAATCTTTCAAACATCATTTAAAACGCGTTGTATCAGAACTTCTCTTTACTTTCGAAGAATTCAATACGTTTGCCATCGAAATAGAAGCGATACTTAATTCCCGTCCTCTCACTCCCATACCAACAGATCCTAACGATATTCTTGTTCTTACTCCCGGTCACTTCCTAATCGGTGATTCGTTGACGAGCTTGCCAGAAGCTGATTTCAGCTGCACGCCTACCAATAGATTATCCCATTGGCAACACCTGCAGAAGGTGCGACGAGACTTTTGGGCTAGATGGCACAAGGAGTATCTCAACGAGCTCAACGTCAGACGAAAATGGAACCACGGCGAGCATGCAATCAAGGTTGGAACAGTCGTCATCTTGAAGGAAGACAATTTGCCTCCAATGCAATGGGCGCTGGGCCGAGTTGTCGAAACTCATCCGGGCACAGATGGTATAGTGAGAACAGTGACGGTGAAAACTTCGAAAAGTGAATTCAAACGTAATGTAAAGCGCATAGCACCTTTGCCTATTTCAGACCAGAAAGACAATTAACAATCTACTTAAGAATCTAGCTTAACAGTGTTGATCGCGATCCTCTCAACGGGGGGAGTATGGTGCGTCGCACATCATGTATATACCTTTTTGAATTACTATGGACAAGCCTAGAGAGTAGCTTTATTGTTAAATACGTTTATATTAGTCTAAATACGTTTTCTAGTTTATTACTTAATACGTACCAATAGCGAAACCTAAAATTAACTAAAGACGTCCGTCTTCCTTGGCCACGGGCAACACGCGCTTGAACCTAATCCTGTATCCCTTTGTTTCCAACACGTAGGGGATCGCAAAGGGATCCAGGCAACTAGGCCCATGCAAAACACATGGCCACCAGAACTTTTTAACCATTAGCTCGGGACCGTCTTTTGGGTCCGATAATAAAACGGGGTTTTTCTCTCCTTCGTGGAAACCCGTGACGTTGCCGCGACTTGACAAATGCCAGGTACGGCCTCGTCACTAGTTATTGCAGAACCGCCCTCAGGCCCGGCTACCAATTAAAATGCGAAAAGTCAAAATTCCACCCCCAAAAGTGGGCTGGCCAAGAAAGAAAAAACGTCATCAGACTCGTCTGACGGTCTTCGCAACGAGCGACGATCGTCAGTCTAGCACCAACGATCAGATCGAATAAACGTCTTAAAAACTTAGACCTTAAACATCTAACGCGTAAATCAACTTCATAAAATTCTCTGTATAATTTCAATATCTGTTAACTTTCACTCGGTTTATATAAATAATCTTCGTTACCGAAACGAGTCGTATTTATTTATACCCCTAATAGGTTACATTACATTAAGTTAGAGTGTAACGCGGGACTTGTACAACGTAACTTGAGCCTTACAACCTCAAGAGATCGAACTCAAAAAATCGCGTTGTATGAGTACGCCCGAAACAATAATAGAACTTAATTATTGGGAAATTTAGTAGGTAGCATATGCACGGAGGAAGGGACTATTTGAATCAACTGGATGGATTGAACTGAAAATCCGTACGCCAAATATGGCTACACTACCTAGTTATCACCTAATTCTCGAATCTGTCCTGTTGCTTCAGCGAGCCCCTTTTCCTTAATAGAGTCGCAGGTTTCAGCGTTGCCGGGACGGCAACGAGTATAAGGAGGGAGGGATGTTACGGCCCGTATGTCTGTAACCGTATTTTTAATAATATTTTTGATATCACTAATATGATATCGGTTAAAGGAAACAGTTGATAGTAAGGAAAGCCAGAACGTGCTTAATTTGAGATCTTTTCGGACGAATCCTTGAACCAGCGTTTAGTTCCGAAGAGATCCTGTTTCTAGCGCTTCCTGTGGATCCACGGCTAGAGTCACGCCTGTGCTAGCGTAAGATAAATTAAAATGTATAAACTTTGTTTGACCAGAGCTCGATTGAAGTGCGGTCCGGGAATTGTCCGATGAGATCTACGGTCATTAGCTAGGAAGGAGAGTCGACTATAGACGCGGCCGCATGGCGGTCATGGAGTGCAGTATGGCACAGGGTCCTCCGCCGGTCAATTAGCACCTTAGAGATCAAGGCGCGAGGAACAATGGGAGACTTAGATCTGGGCATTCGTTCAAATACTCGCGCACCGAGTAAACGTTTGACCGTTATTCTGGAATTAAGCAAGTGGTGATTAAATCTTGAAGTTCATGCCCAGAGACTTGGAGTTAACGTAAAAAAAAAATTCATTCGGACAATAAACTCATAGTACCGAGCATAGACTCATTTATTTAAATCTTCTTCTTCTTGTTAATAAAATACAGTGTAAAACTCCTATCGTTCCTCTACTTTAATTTGATCAGTGTTAGTGCAAAGGGAGGGACAGGAGTGAATAAATCGAAACAATACGGATAAAGATCGGAAAAGGATTGTGAACACTGAAGCGTAAAGTACCTTCCTCCGTTTTACCGAATTAGCTTGTCTTTCTTTCGCATTTAGGAAACTAGAACAACTATACTGCGTTCCACGAGAGAACAGCCAGAGATCGAAACAGAACTCGTCCGGTTCGGTCAGATCCCACCCAACGCTCCGCCCATTTCACCCACTCCACCGTAATAGACGGGTCTTACAGCTGAGCAGCCGCGGCTATAGTGACACGGGACCCTCAGTCTTTGAGCCCCTTTGAGCCTACCGTGCCAAATATATTCGGGGCCCATGCGTACGATAATTTAGATCCGGCGTTGAGTTGCCAGCCCCACTACTCCTACCCGGCTCTCAGGCTGTTCGAAGCTGCGTAACTGCTGGCTGTTCTCTCGTGGAACGCAGTATAATAAAGCCTTGGCCTCGAAGGGGGAATATACGTAGAGCGCAGGGTTCCGATTCTGGTTTTCCTTGTTTTTTCCTTTCCTTTCTAAACATATTGTAACTTTCTATGGTTATGCTTCACTAGCTGAATGCTAGTGAAGTTAACCTAGTCCGCGTGGGTAGTCTTTGTCACGGGTGAATGAACTTTGGAGCTCCTCCCGAGAAAAATGTGTAAAAAGCCGAAATACCCTAATTACCTGACTAGACATTTCAGTGAGGCGGTAGTTTGGCCCAAATGAGGCATGCCGAATGTCAAACTTGCGGCAAGTGAGGCATCCAAACCAGGCCGATGTTTGGGAAGTAACGCAGTTGCGAGGCCCTGCCTAACTTGGCTTCCTGATTAGGTGGCAGTTTGGAAGCCACACTTGCTGGAAGGATCCTAAGCCTGTGTCTTAACCCGTACAGGATTTTATGAACGGCCAAGAATCGGGCCATGATTGGGTGTCAGGCAAACTAGCCTGGCACAGTCATGGCAACCATGACTGGTCGTTCAACGGGTGGTGCCTGGAACCTAATTCGGGTCCAGTCATGCCGAACTATCATCGGCCGAGCATAGTCAAATAGAATGGCCCAGACATGGCAAACTATGATCGGCCAAGCATCGTCTATTCGATTGTGATGAAATTTTGCCACGCAGAAAAAATAAATTTAGATGGTTACAATGAATTTATTACAATGTGTGATGTGTTGGTCAACACCCACAATTGTAACCAACCGCAGATTAATACATAGTAGGGATTTTTAGACTAGAAAAATATCTCATTATTTTGGCCGGGATTCGATCCGGGACCTACGCATTCGCTCGCATTATTAGTCGCACGCTCTACCGACTACGCTATATTATTCGCTGAAGTGTTTCATAATTTTTTCGTATTCACTTTCAATATCTTTTCGCGCCGAAGTCGAAATATTTCAAAGTGCTCTGAGTACAATTTTTTCTTCTAAGCCCCAAGCTCAAAATTTAACAAGTAAGAAAAAATTCGACCAAAACTTGTATATATCAGTCTATTCAGAATTTTACGAGATGAATTTCGTTTAAACTTGGTTTCCTGATTAGGTAGCAATTTGGAATCCACACTTGCTGGAAGGATCCTAAGCCTGATGTGTCCTAAAATAATTTGGTTTTCTGATTAGGTAGCAGTTTGGAAGCCACACTTGCTGGTGTGCAGGCTCACCGATGACTTATCAGCGTATGGCCTTACCATAAAATAGTCTTCAGGTGTTACTATTGAATATTAAAATTCGGAAAACTTTCGAATATCGTTACTCATCCGTACTAGCCAGGTATTCTAATGATAAGCCGAACTTTGGCAATGCCGTAGGTTTCCCTTGTTACACCCAAATTCGGCAAACCGAACTTCTACACACGTTCGGCCGCTATTACTTTATACCAGTCAGGTTTTCCAATGATATGCCAGGGTTAGGCAATGCCATAGATTTTCCAAATCCGGCAAGCCAAACTTTCGTTAACCTTAGGTTTCCGTCACTTCATACCAGTCAGGCTTTCCAATGGTATGCCAGATTTCGAAAATGCCATAGATTTCCCAAATTACACCCAGATTCGGTAAGCCGAACTTCGGAAATGCCATAGATTTTCCAAATTACACCCAGATTTGGCAAGCCGAACTTCAGCAAACCTTTAGCTTTCGTCACTTCATACCAGTCAGGCTATCCAATGGTATGCCCGAATTTGGAAATGCCATAGATTTCCCAAATTACACTCAAATTTGGTAAGCCGATCTTCGCTTTTCCTACCGTGGATTTAATAAGGCGCAAACTAGGCTTGCCTAAGTTAGGCAAGCCAAAGTTGCCCCTCGCAGGTTCTTCGGCATTCCTCACTACAATTTCTAATCGGGTACAGACTCGAATTGACTTTCGTCAATCAGAGCTGCCTTCCTCACAGACTCGAATGCGTCTGATCCCACAGACTAAGGTGCCAGTGAGAGCTACACCGTAGCTGCCTTGGAATCAGAACACACCAGAGCTGCCTTTTACAGACTTGAGTTGCGAAGCTTGCGTACAGACTAGGGTGCCAGTGAAAGCTACACCGTAGCTACCTTGCTCACTCACAACCAAAGTTGCCTCTAGCTAATAAATGAATTTAAGTTGCTGAAATGTTAAAGGAAGAATTATTCACAAGAAGCAGATTCCTTTTTCCTTGCAAGGCTGCTATCAGCCTGTTTTAAGTTTAATTCAACCAAAAACTTCTATTTACAAAAACAAAAATAAATCATAAATTTAACATAATCGAATTTATGTTATAAACGGTAATGTTGAACCGTAGTTCCTTCTAAATCTACTTGATTCTAATCCTAGTTTGCTTGAGCTATTGAATTTTTGTGTCTTTCTGTTTGTTCTACTTTTACGAATTGCTTTAGGTTATATTCGCGTTCAAGTGCTGTTTTAGCTAATTGCCACGTTTCGATTCTATATTTGATATTCTTGTACTAATGCCGCTTTGGCTAAAAGCAAGTTTTTCTATTGTTTTATATTTGAGAGTCGCTTTGACTATTTCTCAATAATTTCGTTATGAAGCTAATTTAAGTGAAGCTAAGTTTTGAAAAGAGGTTTGATACTAATGAGTCGCAACGGCCGCTTTGGCTAGAGTACGCTGCTAACCGTTGGTTTGCGCGGGTTTATATGGCTCATTCTCAGATAACTGTGATTTTTTATGTCGAGTATATTATTTATCATCCAACAGAGTTTTTTTTCATCAAGTAGTCATTAATGTCATAAATCTGATAGTTTTCTACAACCTACATTAGATATTGGAACATAAGTGGTTTCGGATTATTCATAACTGACGAAAATATACTGGAAATGTCAGTACCGTGGCATGTCCGATTCTCATTTTTCAAACTAAATGTATAAATTTCTATCAATATTCGTTTTGTAATATAAAATTAACCTCTCATAACTTAAGTCTAATGTATACTCAATCAAATTGTATTGCAATTATCCGAAAATATTGATTGTTGAGAAAAATAATCATCATTGAATTATGTCCGGGAATTTCATTCAATTTTTAAATTTGAAATGTTCACCGCCTAATCGCTATCTTAATTTAGTTTCATTGGCTCTATCTGGTGTCATTCTAAAGAGAGATTATTGGTGCATCGTTTACAGCTGTGTGTTTATTTGGAAGTTTTAAAAATATGATTAAAGCAATTTGTTTAGTTTTTAAAAAGGTAAGTCATAAAATTACATGTCAGTACCATGGTATTGAAATTTAGGGTTATTATTATGATGTTTGAATTAATTGTACTGAATTCTTATTTACTTTCACGTGAAACATCAAAATTATTTGGGAAATTATTTTAACTATCCGCATTATAAAGTTAGGTCAATTATAAATCCAAATGTCAGTACCGTGGATGTCAGTACCATGGCAAAAATAAAAAATAACTTATTTATTTGTTATTTAGTTTAGTTGAAAATGGCTAGAATACTCCGGACGAGACTGAAAGACATACCTGGGCTCCAAAACTTGTGCAATAATAATCAATTGAAAAGAAGAGTGAAGACCCAAACCAAAAAAGTAACTAAATAGGCCAGCAAAAATAGACGTTTTTTTTGGTCAACTTTGCACTAAATTGCTGATCCAATTTTTTTTTTTTATAAGGTTTAGGACCACTTACTGAGTATAAAATAATAAAAAAAATATATAATATTATAATAATATAATATAAATATTTTTCAAATATTGTCATAGTTTTTGTTCTGTTATAGTTGTAGTAGAACTACATTCCAGGCTTAGTTCTGTGTATAAGTAAAGCAAAAAAACACCCGAAACATGCGTTTTAATACATTTTTAATTTTAGAAAAATTTAAGTTTTAAAAATCACAGTTATCTGAGAATGAGCCATATAGCAGAAATCCTCACCTTATGACGTTACAGTTGACCAAGTGGGGAGTTTCTAGAAGATTCCCACCTGGTCAACAGCGCGTGTGTGTGTTCCAATTCGAATACCGGATGTTGTAAACTCGATAGCCTTTGAATGTGCAATCACAACTCAGCAGGTTAATGCACCGTACATCGCGCTATGCTAGAGAATTCGCGGACGCAGCTCCTAAAGTTTATAAAGGAAAGAAAGACAAGGCGCTTCGGGTCAGAACATCAAGACGAGTAGCCAGTCACAATATCTCAGAAATCAGTTACAATATTCAGAAACCTTTGTAAAGACTTTGATTTTGAATTAATAAGCGATTTACTTGTTTGTACGATTGAGTTCCAACTCTTAACTCAACACGAACCTCCCAAATAAATAAATTGTAGTTGTCTAAAGGATCTCAGGATCCCGATCACAACATGTGTGTGTTGCGACCGGCTACTCAGTTTAGGGCAAGGGTAACCCGGCAGCCGTGCACTTCGGCGTCAATTAATAAAGATAGAAAAATACGAAAAACTATAGTTGGACGCCACACGTTTTCACGTCACTCGAAACACTATCAAATTATAAATTTAACAGAATCCGTGCTTTCACGGGAAAAACACTATTATTATTACGAAATGGAATTACATGTCTCAGATATATCGGGAATACGGGAATTTACACATTATCATACTCAAGAAAATATAACAGAAGAATAGCAGAAATTTCACAGCAGTTAGGCTCGATATAACACAATCAATCAATCATAGAAAAATCAGAATACAAATAAGTAAAGAAAATATATGAAAACAATTATCATTCAAAGAACTTACAGACTAAATAACGAATGCTTGCTTCTACGCTCGCTGAGCACCAGAAAATCGTTATGCGACAAGTCGTTTACTCAGGAAGAAAATAATATCATGCCAGAAAGAAAATAATATAACAGGGAAAATAGAAAAGAGAATATAAAGCAGAAATAAGCTCTAAGAGAATCTACGACATGCTAGAAGACCAAATATAATCCACAATCATTAGCTAATCACGAGTTTACTCGGGAATCCGTTTTTAATAAGAATAAAATACTAAATTTTATCGGGACGAAGTCTAAAAGACTTAACGAACCATAAACGTGACCTGTGTCACAATAAATTCGTGCCCTACGCCACACTAGACACAATTTAATAAGATGCTAAACGGGATTCGTGAGCGAGCTCGTGGTTGTACAAGAAAATAGTTCTTACCTTTTTAGCTGATTAAACTGTGCGTAGCACTTAAAACTTGAAATTGAACTTGAAATATTTTAACTACACTATAACACAAGATCGGGATTATTTGAGCGAAACTCGGGACGGTACGATAATAGATGTTCTCTGCTGATGTAGTCGGGAAGACGGCTGAGCGTAGAAGTAAGCCGAGTCCTGCCGTGTTGACCAATTTATAGGTGTGGGATCCCCTCGTGCGATATTCGGTCGTCCGACTTTGGATTTTTCGTCAAATGCAAAGTCGTCAAATCTCACATCTACCTTTACTGACCGAAATGAGTTTGTGGACGCGTTATCCAGTCCACCCTGGTTTGAATATTTGTCTAGACTCACTATGGCGGCATGGCGGGATTTCAAACGGGGTACAACGGGACTCGTACTCGGTAACTTCTTCCTGTTGACTCTGGCTCTCTTCGCGGGACTCCTCACATGCATCATCGGGATGAAGTGCACTCTGGTTGCGCTTTAACAAGAAAAAAGCACCAACCAGAGGATCTGGCGGAAGTTCTGATGCCCCAATACCCGGATCTGCATCCAGACTTCCTCATGTGTGGTGTGGAAGGCTTACAGGCAGGCCTGCATCACACGATTGCAGTTCTTGACCGGGATGATGGCGAGAAAGCCGATGATTTGGTCCAGCTCGATAAGTCTTCGGCAACGGGAAGCTTGCGGCTACTTTGGTGTGTTCACCTGGCTTTATTCGACCGTTACCGAGACGTCCGGAATTTGTAGACGGAATGTGGTCCAGCACCAGGCTGAAAAGTCGGCGGGAACGGGAGGAAGACTCATAGAGTCAGCCTTATTCGACCGCTCCTGCGGCATCCACAGCCGAGAGTAAGACGGGAAGTACGATGATTCAGACCAATAGTATCCGATGATTCCGGGAGGTCACTGCTTCGGACACCTCGGGATTTCCTCGACGTCCTTGCGTAGACCTCCGAGTTTCGCCGATGACAGAATATAGCAAAATAAAAGAAAAGCAAAATATTAAATAAATATCCCTAAGATATAACTAAATTGAATCCTGAGGCTTGTCCCTGGCGCCGGCCGTCCTCCCGACTCGTGACTTAATTCGCGTCCCTGCTGACGTTTGCAAAATGCAACGTCATAGTGTGTAGCGTTTCGGTGATTCTAACACCACCGAACACGTTACAAATCATATATATATTGTAACTTAAAGCGTCATTCGATAAGATGAAGTCGAGCCAAACAGTCCTTGTGCGAAGCGGTGTAGTGATCTGGTCTTTTGACTGGGAGGGGCTAAACCCAGTTGGTTTAGCAAGTTTCGAAGAGTGGCTGGAGAGTCAATGGGACAGGGTCCGCTGTGCCCAGGGCGAAGCCGCAGAATTGCGGGGGGGAGTTTCCCGGTTAATCTGCACACGATGCTTCCTGATCAAGTGAGTTCAGTCCCGAAGTCAAATGAAATTAAAAAAATACATTGAGAATTCGTTTTCATTTTGATTCAAAATCCCCCCTTTTCTTTTTAGACCATACTCGGAGGGAGATGTGAAGCGGGTCGTTCGGACCCACCGCACCTTCGTGGGCGCTTTCCGGGCCGGACGGGGCGGCTCATGCATTGATTGTGGGGAGGCGCTCCTCGCACCGATCCCCATGGGGAATTGCTTCGATTGTGCTGAGATCAAGGAGGTAGTGAGGGAGGTCGCCATTGAGAGGTCCTCGATCCAGCTCCCACAGCCTTAAAGCGTCTTGTGACATTCTGTTCCCCTTCTAATTTTTAATAAAGTGTTCGAGTTCAATCGTTCAAAATGGATGTCGGCTTCTCATTGAAAATGCGATGTATTTTCCCTCCTTTCCCGAACCTAAACGAATAAACCCGAGCGCTTCCGAAGATCCGAGAAGACGCGTACGAGTCCTCCTAGCGAGCCGAAAGCCGGACATAGCCGAACGAAAACGAACTCCTCCGAAGATGTCGCGTCATGAACTCGGTCAGAAGAAGCCGACTATTCACGAGTAAAACCGATCGAACCCGAGTAGAGCCTAACGCGAAGCGGGTGATCTGTCAAACGATTATTCCCTCATAGCCTTACAAAATTCGTCGAATATATCGTCGGCCGATGCCTCGGCATCTAGAATAAAAACTGGAGCTGGAAGAGCCGAAAACTTTCCGGGAACAAGCCAATCCTCGTGGACCTCGTGAAGAGCTTTTAGATAGTCCAAAGGAATATTTTCCTCCTCGCTACGCGCGTGTGAATTAACTCTGGCAAACGACGTTTCGGGAGATAACCTTAAATAAACTATCATGTCTACTTCAAAATCTGTGGAATTCTCTGTCAAAATCCTGACGTTTTCTGTTAGAAGATGCGCCTCTAAATCTTCAAAGCCTCCTAACCTCCTACGTGCTTGTACGAAGCAATTACAGCTAAAAATTGACCTTTCCATAAGCTTATTGAGTTTTTACTAGATGCCTGTTCCTCATCGTCATCGCGGCGTGGTGCTGGAAGTGATAGCCGTAACGGGAAGGATCCTTATACATTTTCTCTAGGAGGTTCTCTCCGGCAACGTTTCTATATTCCTCTAAGGGCTCTAATAAAGTAAGAATGTTCTTATCTTTTAAGAATCTACTTGTGAAGGTGGTTTTCCCGCACCCAATGTTCCCCTCGACGAGTATGGTGAAAGGGCGGTAATTCTTCCGCTTGATTCCAAAAGGCAGATCCTTGGACCACCTGGAAGAATCGGAGAAGGAAAGGGGAATTTCTTCCTGGCTTTGGAGGGAAAAATCCTCGAGAACCTGTAGGTTCTGATTTAGTGGAAGAGAGCCCAGGAAAAGGATGAGATCCTGAAACAGCTACGAGGGTGGAAGAGCTCAAATATACGCCCGGAGTGGCAGGAAGTTTCCCCAGCTGACCAACAACTCAAAATTTACTGGACTCAGTGGGACTCCATCTTCTTAATAAACGAAATACTGTACCGCCGATGGGAATCCCCGGATATGAAGATCATTAGATGGCAACTTCTAGTCCCCAAAGAAAAGGTCAAGGAAATCCTCGAAGCGTACCATAATTCTTCGTCAGGAGGCCATTTCGCCTCAAACAAAACTCTAGAAAAGATTAGGGAAAGGTATTTCTGGGCAAGATGCCGTTTAGACGTAGACGTGAAGGGGGGAATGTTTGAAATGCTCTATAGCCTCTACCATTCCTAAAAGTTCTCGTCGTGTAACGCAATAATTCCTTTCTGGTTTTTTTTAGAACCCTACTGAAGTAACTAATCACCCGCTCCGATCCTTCCTGAACCTGAGACAAAACCCCGCCTATTCCAAACAGAGAAGCATCCGTATCTAAAATAAAAGAAGTTTCGGTTTGCGGATAAGCCAGAATTGGAGAAGAAGTGAGGCAAGTTTTTAAGTGATTAAATGCTTCTTCACAATCCGGGGTCCACTCGAAGACAGAGGTAGACCCGGTGAGATTGTGAAGAGGCCTAGCTATGGAGGCAAAGCCTGAAACGAAGCGCCTGTAATACGTGCAGAGACCTATAAAACTCTGAATATCTTCCCTATTCGATGGTCGGGGCCAATCTCGCACCTTTTCAATCTTGGCTGGGTCCGTTCTGACTCCTTGGGCTGAGACGACATGTCCAAGGAAGGTAACTTCTTGCTGGAGGAGGTGGCACTTCTTGGGGCTCATCTTTAGGCCTGTCCGTTGAAGCCTCTCAAAGACCTTTTCTAGGTTAGTTAGCTCTTCTTGGAAGGTTCTGCCAAATACAATTATGTCGTCCAGGTACACCAAGCAGATCTTCCCCGTCAATCCTTCCAGTGCGACTTCCATCGTCCGTTCGAATGTGGCTGGAGCGTTGCATAATCCGAAGGGCATCACTTTGAATTGCCAGAGTCCTCCCAATCCAGTGACGAAAGCTGTTTTTTCTTTGTCCTCAGCATCCATCTCGACCTGCCAGTAACCACTCTGCAGGTCGATGGTGCTATACCATTGAGCTCCAGCCAACATGTCTAGGGTATCTTCAATCCGTGGAAGGGGGTACGAATCTTTCTTGGTGACCTCGTTCAGCTTTCTATAATCTACAGGGTGACCCAAGACCCCCGGACCGGAAGGAATAGGTGAATTCCTCGTTGGATTTTGAGACGAAATTTCCTTTTCGAAAACTTCGTCCGATCAACGGTGTCCAAATTATTAAAGTTTAAGAGTAGCCAATCAGCGCCTCGCTTTAGGTCCGTGCCAGTGCCGGGTCAATAGTGAACGGCGGGCAGGGCCCGTGGTTTATTTTACATTTGGCTACTTTCTTCTTCACTTTACGATCGACGCGTATTATTATTATTATTATTATTATTATTATTATTATTATTATTATTATTATTATTATTTATTTTTTTTTTTTTAAATTGACCATGGGATTGAAAATTTATGAATTTGTACGGTGTGGTCGACCTGGACATCGAAAACTACGGTGCAGTCGACCTGGACACCGAAAACTACGGTCCGGTCAACCTGGACACGTAGAACTACGGTCTGGTAGAAAAAAAAAATAAAAAAAAAAAAAAAATAATAATAATAATAATAATAATAATAATAATAATAATACGCGTCGATCGTAAAGTGAAGAAGAAAGTAGCCAAATGTAAAATAAACCACGGGCCCTGCCCGCCGTTCACTATTGACCCGGCACTGGCACGGACCTAAAGCGAGGCGCTGATTGGCTACTCTTAATCTTTAATAACTTGGATACCGTTGATCGGACGAAGTTTTCGAAAAGGAAATTTCGTCTCACAATCCAACGAGGAATTCACCTATTCCTTCCGGTCCGGGGGTCTTGGGTCACCCTGTATACAGAATCTTTTCGTCCCGTCCTTCTTAGGAACGATGACGATTGGCGAGGCCCAGGGTCCTGAAGATGGCTCAATGACGTCGTTGAGGAGCATGTCGTCTACCATCTTCTGAACCTCTTCTTTACCATTGAAGGGGATCCGTCTGGCGTGCTGTTTAATCGGGAGATTGACCCCTACATCTATCCTATGGCGAGCAAGGGTACACCTCCCCTTGTCGCCGCTAGTCTTGGCAAAGGAATCGCTAAAGTCCCGCAGGAGAGACGAGATCTGTTGCTTAGACGGAAAATCTAACTCTTTCGAAGACCTCTCAAAAAGGTCTTCGAGATGATCAGGGGCCTGCTCAGTAATCTCTCGAGGCGAAGAATCTATAATCTCATTTTCCCTAGCGGTTTGCAATTGATCGAGTTGAAAAGTCGGGGGGTTCGGGGTTTTGCTCCTATTTGTTAGCAGCGGAATCGTATGGCGGCCTATACGTAGCGAGTTCCCTATCGTTGAAATAACGCACTGATGCTCGCTCAAGAAATCTATCCCTAAAATTCCCTCATCCTCAATGTCAGCTACGTAGACTTTATGAGGAGAGCTAATCTGACCCGCGATGTTTATTTGTACAGAAACTTCTCGTAAAACAGGGGTGGTCTCCCCTGCCGCGGTCTTTAAGGTGGCATAATGATTGTTAGAGGGAAGATTTTTCAGGAGATCCGAGCGAACCACTGTCACTTCAGCTCCGGTATCCACAACCCAGAGACAGTCAACACCGTTGACAGATCCCTGAGCGTAGAGACCGGACTGTCTTAGACTTCTAATTAAAACAGGTAATTCAGGCAGTATAGGTAGAACAGGCAATACAGGTAAAACAGGGCTATTCTCCCTCGCTACAGGCGATGATTCCCGCCCCCCCGCAATCATCGAGCGTTAGTTTTTTTGTTGTTCTGAGGTTGCTTTAGAGTTGTTAAAGGGAAGCATCCTCTCCCCTTGGGCAGGATTAAAACCCTGAGTTTGATTAAGTTTGGGATAGAAGGTTTGGCCCTGGTTAGGATTTAAGTTAACGCCGCGGTCGTTGTCTCTCCACGAGAGCTGGTTGGGAAGATGTCTTTGATCATTATTAGCTCGGTTTCGTCTTTGTCGCGCGAAGCACTGCTCTAGTGAGCGACCGCGCTTCCGACAATACCGGCATTCTACGTTATACCTAGGATCAGCTTTCGCGTTGAAATTTTGTTCCTGCCGTGAGGAAGAGGACCTTTTTTCATTAACTTTAGATTTGTCGGGGGACAGGTTCACAGCTTCGAACCGGCGGACGCGACCGGATCCCAAATGTTGCTTATTAATTGCGTCTACTTCTAATGCCTTTATTATGGCTTGACGGAGGGTAGTGGGTCCTATCAAGCTCAGGGCATGTCTTAGTTCGGGATCACTTAAGGCGTTTATAAATCTGTCTGTGGCGAAGCTCTCGCGGATGGCCTCGTCACCATGAGGCATAACTATTCGCGACAATCTCTCGATGTCTTGCCCGAGCGTGGCAAGATCCTCATCCCTCCGTTGACGCCGCGTATTAAACTGGGTAAGGAACAGTTTGGTCAGGTGTTCGTTCCCATATTTAAGTTTTAGGGCCGCGTGAACCTTGTCAAAGTCTAGTAATTCAGCCGCGGTCAAAGAAGATATTGCGCTGGCTGCCGGGCCTCTCAAACTATTCACTAAGTTCGCGGCTTTTACCGTCGGGGTCCAATTGTTTACACTCGCAACCGTCAGAAATTGTTGCTCGAATTGAGCTAACGGTCTGTCTCCGTCATATGTCGGGGGTTTGAGGTTAGCGTTAACTGTCGGGGTGGCGTAAGCTTGAGTGAGAGAAGTGCAGGTCGGTTCCTGGGAAAGAACACCGACCAGACTAGGTTCATTTGCGACCAGGCCGCGATCGACCGGCGAAGCAGTAGCAAGCGTATGTGGGGGAGCAATTTCCCTAATTGGCGGCGAAGACCTTAACGAAGCGGGAGTTTGGGTCGGCTGGCAGGAAGAGGTAGAGGGGATAGGCTCCGTCAAGGGCTGGATAGGCTGGGGCTCGTCTCCAGATCCTCGTCGGTCGTCCCTCAGGGTGGAAAGGATTTTGGAAAAGGATTGTTGCTGGTCTTGCAGCACTTCCACCAAACGTCCTTCCGATCGCTCTCGTTCCTCGCGTGCGGCCTGCTGGTCTCGCCGCTGGTCCTGAAGAAGCTGCAATAAAAGAGCCTGCTGCTCGGCCTGAGCAGCCTGTGCTGCTTGTTGGGCGGCGAGTTGTGCGGTTTGTTGAGCAGCTTGTTGGACAGCTTGCTGCTGCAGGAGTTGAACCAGGGCGGTAATAGGGTTGGCCTCCTGTTCTTCCGCCCGTGGTACTTCGTTGGAGTGTGCAGCAGTGGCAGCAGGGGAGCCTTGGCGGCGGGTGTTTCGTCGATTGCTCATAGCGAGCAGATTTGTTCCAGAAAGGTATAGGATTCTCCAAGAGAATGAGGCAACGAAAGCTTATAGCTTACGAATACAAGCAATCGGCAAAAACCAAAAGAAATGCACCAGACAAATCAGCTTATCGGACTCAGAAACGATCTCACACTCCTGACACCAAATGTAACTTTAGGAGTTACCTTTTAATTGAGCTATGAGTCCCTGAGCGAAATAAGCAGACTTGAAGACACAAATTAATGGTCAAAGCAGATTAGGTTATATTCAGAGAGATACAAGTGTCTCGGTTAATGTCTGAGACTAGACTGTTGATAAATTGGCTATCGCTAGATACATCGTTTAGTTGTTTTATCAGAAGATGTTTGGTAATTATTACTGCGATGTTTAATACATGGGAGTTCGGGTGGCTATGAAATGAATCGATATAAAGCAATACAAAGGGTGGACGCTCCCTTTGTAACAATATATTCACGATATTAGTGATGGTAAAGTCCAGAATATATCTTAATTTCTACCAGATATCTTGAGCACTTTTTAATTTTTTTATTTCAATCCCTTCACCCAACAAGTTCATTTCAGGCGAGTAGG
Source organism: Rhogogaster chlorosoma (assembly GCA_944452935.1). Taxonomy (NCBI): domain Eukaryota; kingdom Metazoa; phylum Arthropoda; class Insecta; order Hymenoptera; family Tenthredinidae; genus Rhogogaster; species Rhogogaster chlorosoma. The sequence continues at coordinate 10,804,151 of OX101802.1, forward strand.
TAAATTAAAGACTTGTGTTCCTAGACCGGGATGAGACAAGATTCGTCGGACTCATAGATTAGAAACTCATAATTAACATGTATGTGGCGTGAGTAATACATAGCGCCGCTCGGTTACTCTCCCGTCACATACAGATTCGTATTGACCAAGCCCGGCACTTTACACGCATCCTACGCCTACACTGGGGACTCAGGTCGGCAAGTACAGCTGTGGTGACTCGGTTGTAGGTTCTAAAAGTCTACTCCACACCTTCCTAGCGAACGCGCTCCTCGACTCATCCTTTTTCTTCCTAATTTATTATAACCTTATAGTACATAGTAGAACAAACTCTGAAACTGTGAAGGCATGAACGAATTCTCATTATTTTCTTCTTTTAAACCGATCTATTGTTTCTCTTTTATCTTTGTACTCTATCAATACCTATCTCTTGTTTTATAAATTAAATACAATTCAAGCTGGCGTGCACGCGTACTTCGATCCTCCGTACCACTTGAATTCGCAGCCACTTAGGACAGGGCATACTAGTTCAGCTGGTATGCTTTATTAGCATTTAAAAAAGCCAACAACCCCATCGGTTGACCCCCAACCGCTCGGGAGTAGATCATGAATGACCTCGTTTGCACGTAACAGATTTTGGTGCTAATTGTAAGACACACGTATGTTATAAGCAATCCGTTGCCGGCGTGCTACCCTAGAGGGTGCCACGTGTGTGTTGCGTGTGCGTGATCGAGAATCGAGAGTCGAGAATCGAGGTAGCGAGGGAGAGCGAGAAGGGAGGATGGCGGAGTGTGTGAGTAGAGTGAGTGAGGGAGGAGTGCATCGGCACGGGCATAAGAACGATCGGCCACCGCGAACATAAAAGTGGAACTGCTTTTCGATATTTAATAAAGTAATTTCAAATCTGGAAGCATCGGAGTCGCGGTTACTCACATTTCCCCCCCCTTTCCTATAACAATCAGAAGCGGGATTGCAAAAAGTGACTATTTTTTTTTTTTTCCCCATGCGCGATTGGTGTGTAGTGAACAAGAAGTGTAGTTCGACACGTGTAATCTGAAAAAAAAAAAAAAAAAAAAAAAAAGAGCGAAAGAGCATTCTTTACGAGAAGAATTTCGATATAGACACGTCTTATGAATGCAAGAGAAACGGACTTCGACGAGTTCGAACGGCGATTTTGGCAAGAAGGTGTTCAGACACGGAATCAGAAAGTGCAACACGTCAAGATGGCGTCAGTAGCGGATTTGGAGAGAAGCTTGACACAAGCAAGAGCGGAACATGCGAAAGTTACAGAAGAAAGTGAACCATGGTGCAACCAGGCGATCGCCAACGTGAATAAGTTCCAAGCTCAATTAAGTGAAATTATTCAGAATGGTGAGCAGGATCACGATCTTGCCAAAAGAAACGAATTAGTGAAGAACATCGAGGAACTGAAAAAGGGTATGAAAGATTGTCAGGCCCACGTGGAACGAGCGAAGTCGCGAGTTCAAACCCTGACTACCGAACTTGATAAAGCGCGAAAAAAAGAACAGGAACAAAGTATGATGATGGATCAAACAGACAGTACTGACATTGTAGAACGGTTACTCGCGGGTTTGAATAGATTGCTACAGAATCCCGGTGCGAGAACGCACACCTCTGCGGATGACAACAATGGACAATATCATGTACTGCCAGATCTGTCCAAGAATATAGAGGATTTTGACGCCTCTGGTAGTTCGACTGTTGCTAAGGTGTGGCTTGAGTCAATTGAATCTATGGGAACCTTGCATAGATGGACACCTGCGATAATGTTAGAGACCGCACGGTCGCACCTGAAGCGCGGTGCAAAGGATTGGTATTTGGCTCGAGTTACTAATGTGAACTCCTGGGAAGCGTTTCGTCAGGAATTTCGTGCGACCTTCATTCGAGTAAAAAGCACCACCGAACGCTGGAGAGAAATGACTAATAGAAACCAGCGCGACGGCGAGTCAACAACGGACTACTACTTTGAAAAGTTACGTTTGTGTAAAACTTTAAATTTGAACGATCAAGAAACTAAAGTCCAGATAGCAATCGGTCTTGCATCCAGAGACACGAGTTCGGCTGTGATGTCAAAAAATTACGCAAATCTCAACGAATTGCTTTGGGACGTACGGGAACAAGAGGAGTTCCAACGGGAACGACGAGAACGCTTTGCTAAGAAGAAGGACTTGACCCAAACCAGCGGCATCAAGAACAACTACAAGGGCGCAACCAAGACGGAAGCGGCCGGAACGTCGTCCAGCACCAGCACTTCATCTGCCGCGGCAAACAAAGGCAATGGAGGGTCGAAAGAGTTTCAAAAAACGCGAGATTCAGTGAATCAATGTTACCGGTGTAACGAAACCGGACATTTTGTCAAAAATTGTCCCAAAAATAAGATAACTCAATGTTTCAAATGTAAAAATTTCGGGCATATAGCTAAATTTTGCACGGAAAACAACGATGAACCGGTAAAAGAAGTGAATATGATCGATTCGACAAAAGAAAAATATTTGAAAGAGGCATTTGTCGGAAATCGTAAATTATCGGTTTTTATTGATTCGGGTAGTTCCGATTGTACCATTACAGCGACAGCGGTTCTTAGAGAGAATTTCCGGACGAGACCGGTTACGAGCGATTTGATTGGTTTCGGCGGAGTTCGGGTAAAGTCATATGCTATTACGAGACAAACGGTACAAGTAGACGACGCTAGAGCGGAAGACGTGTTGTTTCGAGTTGTGCCAGATGATGCTCAGAACTGCGATGTTATTATAGGTCGTGCCTTTACCGAATTGCCTCACATATCATATACGAAAGTCGGAAATTTGCTCAAATTTACTGAAATCATTTCCAATGAATTCTCGTCAGATGTTACTGAGAAAAGTAAACCCCTGTCTTGCGAATCTCGTAGTCTACAGCCGGGCACTATAAATTTTATTCACGTTAACGTAGACAATAAAAATTGTGTTTTACCATTTGCAAATATAGGCAATAGTATTGCTGAAGTGAAGAAAGGACATACGATTGGCGACATGCGCTTCGAAAAATCTACCCTTACCATAGAAAAATCAGATAACGTTTTTGACGAAAATGACGTAGTTACGGATAAGTTAGTAAGTAGAGAAGAAAAAGCAGAGCTTGTAAACATTTTGAAGGATTTTATGCCATGCGTGGCAAATGACATAACTCAATTGGGATGTACCGATCAAATTAAGATGGATATTCAATTAAAGCCGGGTACTGTTCCAAGAGCTGCTAAGCCATATCGTACTAGTACAAAAGAGCGCGAAATTACGAAGAAAATTGTTCGCGAATGGAAGGAGACAGGTATAGTTCGCGAAACCAAATCTCCGCACCTTAGTCCGACAATGCTAGTTTATAAGAAAGACGGTAGTCCGAGACTTATCGTTGATTATAGGAATTTGAATGCGGATACGGTCCGGATCCCATTTCCCATTCCTAATGCTGACGAATGTTTAGAAGCTCTACATGGTGCAAAAATGTTTATATCCCTAGACTTAGCACATTGTTATTTGCAAATACCGTTGAAAGAGAGCGCAATGGAAAAAACGGCTTTCATAACAGCTGATGATACAGGCGAGTTCACGAGAGCAATGTTCGGGCTCATGAACGCGCCCTTTTATTGCGCTAGATTAATGAAGAAAATCTTCGAACCCTTGAAAAATGATGTAGTTTTACATTTCTTCGATGACATGCTGATTTTTGGGAAATCTTGGGCTGATCTGATGAAAAAGCTAAAGTTAGTTTTGGAAATATTAAAACGGGCTAAGTTAACTCTTAATCTCAGGAAGTGTCGTTTCGGAATGAGAAAAATTGAGTTTCTCGGATTTTTGATTAGTGAGTTGGGGATACAGCCTGGTGAAAAGAAAGTTGAAGCTATACAAAAATTCCCAAGACCAATAAATGTTTTTCAGTTACGGCGATTCATTGGTCTAAGCAGTTTTTTTAGACGGTTTGTGCCTGGTTTTGCAAAGATTGTATCGCCCCTAACCAAGCTACTCCAAAAAGAAGCATGTTACGAATGGTCCGAGTCTCAGGAAAATGCGTTTCAAAAAGTAAAGAACATATTAAGTTCGTCACCAGTACTAGCAATTTATAACCCGCATGCTGAAAGTACTGAACTGCATACAGATGCATCGGCTGATGGTCTGGCTGCGATAATGCTACAAGCAGATAAAAAAGTATTTCACCCCGTATACTATATATCTCGACGTACGACTGCCTGTGAGCGTAATTATCACTCAAGCAAGCTTGAATTGATGGCAATTGCGTGGGCAGTTGAGCGCTTGAGGGCGCTTCTGATCGGTTTAAAATTTACAATTAGAACGGACTGTCAGGCACTCATTTATATGAATACTCTTAAGACCAGAAACCCTCAAATTGCTCGATGGCTAGCGACTGTCTCTGAGTTTGACTTCGAGATCAAACATAGAAAAGGTTCAGAAATGCAGCATGTCGATGCCTTATCACGTGCACCACTACAAGATATGCCGCTTGATGAGATTGGTGAAGTATTTAAGGTAACCATACTTGAAGATGAGATCTTGTTATACCAAAGTATTGACAATAATTTAGAAAGAAAAATTAGAATCTTAAGTAAACCTGTACCTTTAAGAAAGAAAGTGGAAGCCGACGAAGTAAAAGACTATAAGTTGAAAGATGGACTATTATTTAAGAATGTGAAAATAGGTAAAGAGGAGCGAGATTTGTATGTTATTCCGAAAGCTATGTATAAATCAGTAGTAATTAAGAATCACGATCTCTGTGGTCATATGGGAGTTGATCGAACAATCGCTCGTATTAACCAGTTTTATTATTTTCCTGGTATGAGACAATACATCAAAAAGCATATTGGTTCTTGTCTAGAATGTATCATGGCTAAAAACAAGGCCGGACGTCAACCCGGTGAATTGCATCCAATCCCACCAGGGAAAAGACCGTTCGATGTTGTGAATATAGATCACATAGGTCCCTTCGTTACGGGCGTTCAGAAAAATCGACACGTTTTGGTAGTAATTGATAACCTAACTAAATTCTGTCTTCTGTACGCTGTTCGGAAAGTAGACGCAAAAACTACAATTCGTCACTTAGAAAAATTTATTGAACAATTCGGATGTCCATCGCGATTGATCTCAGATCGCGGAAGTGCTTTTACAGCTAAAGAATTCGAGAAGTTCTGTAAAAATCGTGGCATAAAACACACGTTAAATTCAACTAGTCATCCTCAGGCTAATGGCCAAGTGGAGCGTCTCAACCAAACGCTACTACCTGCTATGATTACAAGTACGAATCTTGTAGAAAAATCCGATTGGGATAAAGAGTTACCATTGATCCAAAGACAACTTAATACCTCTCTATGTAAGACTACCGGTAAAACTCCTTTTGAGTCCTTGTATGGATATATACCGAAATTCGAAGCTGATTCTCTTCGAGACTTAACTGTAAACGAAGAAAAATATACAATTCCGAAAGATATACAACGCGAGATCCGCGAAAATATCGAAGTTGAACAAACCAAATTTAAAGCTAGATATGATCGTAATAGACTACTAAACGTCAAATATAACGTAGGTGACATCGTATATATAAAAGCTAACCGTAAAGCTACTGGTGAATCAACCAAATTACAAAACAGATATCGTGGTCCATACGTAATAACGGACGTTTTTCCAAATGACACGTATCGTGTGAAAAACCTGAGAACAAACTCTCAGCACATTACAACCGCACATGTTAGTCAAATTAAAATTTGGCGCGGTATCCCGTCCGAAGATGATGATTTCGAAGTTGTCGACGGCGATGATGCCGATCCCTATAACGAAACAAATGATGAAAACTCTGTGCATAATACTGTACCGATCACAAAAAACTTAGATAACTATGTATGTGTAACTAGCAATAAGATTGATAATAATGATAAAAGAGAACGTAAAAAGCCACTATGGCTAAAAGATTATATATAGCTATAAGATATGTGTATTCCTAATTTTAAACGTAAGATGTATTGTTCTAAGACTCAACTTGATTGAGGACAATCAATTCGTAGGATGGCCGAATGTTATAAGCAATCCGTTGCCGGCGTGCTACCCTAGAGGGTGCCACGTGTGTGTTGCGTGTGCGTGATCGAGAATCGAGAGTCGAGAATCGAGGTAGCGAGGGAGAGCGAGAAGGGAGGATGGCGGAGTGTGTGAGTAGAGTGAGTGAGGGAGGAGTGCATCGGCACGGGCATAAGAACGATCGGCCACCGCGAACATAAAAGTGGAACTGCTTTTCGATATTTAATAAAGTAATTTCAAATCTGGAAGCATCGGAGTCGCGGTTACTCACATTTCCCCCCCCCTTTCCTATAACACGTATTTTAGAAATTTGACAAGGCATGTCCTGTGTGTAAACATGGATTTTCAATACAATAGATGTGTTTTTCGTCGAGGAATAATTTTGCTAACGTTATCGCACCGACTTTACTTTGATGAGAAATTCAGACATGTGACTCATAATTTCGCATTTTTCTTCTGCAGAAACGGTATGACCATGACAATAAAGGTTACGAGGGGGACGTAGAAGTAAAACTCGAGGGTCCACCAGACTTCAACGACAAATCTCCGGTAAGATTCTGTGTGAAAACTTTTTTCGGCTCCATTGATTTTAATGATATTCGGAAGGGTCGCTTGTAGGAATTCAAATGTTTGTTGCTATCAGCCGGAAATAGTTCAAGAACGAATTCAATGGGGATCAAGCTGGGAATTCTTGATGTCCTGCATTGCAACCTCCGTGGGACTAGGTAACATTTGGAGGTTTCCCTACACAGCGTATGAGAATGGTGGCGGGGCATTTCTGATTCCATATATTATCGTCCTCATCATAGTCGGTAAGCCGTTCTATTACCTTGAAGCTGTCTTGGGTCAATTTAGCAGTCGATCCGTTGTAGGAGTCTGGGCTGTATCGCCTGCCATGAAAGGTAAGCGTAATATTTTGCCGGAGTCTTATAAACGGGGTAAGCCTATTCTGTAGGGTAGCATGCAGATGTGACTTCGTTTGTAAACGGAAACTGCCTTTTCCATTCAAAACTCACATCGTTTTACCGGAAATATCCGATTCAAATAAAAACATTACAAGTGTGATTCCTTGACTTTATACTCTTATATTCTCATTTTAGATATTGCAGAATAGTTATTTGTATGTCAAGAGCGTGAAAAGAGGTACTTCATGGCGAATGTGAGAGTGCCGTTACTGACACGAATCGTGAAGTTTCTCTATGCGCCCATGCCCTACATCCTTTTTTCGGCCTTACCTTTTGTAAAAAACACGATTTTCGTGGAGCTTTCCTAGCACGCGTGCGTGGAAAAACGTTATTTCGTTCGATCTATTCAGTATAGAGACTCAAACGTGGACTCTGCAGAACAAATATTCGTAAAAGTATTTCTCAGCGAAGACACAACGTTGTTACGTATTCCGTACCTACTCTATACCTATCCCATACTCTTCTCCACCCTCACTCTCAATATCTGAGACATAACACCCAGCATGCATCCTGTCCTACGACCCCTTATCAAAAGATGACCTCATCTTTCCTTCCAACTGATATCATCCATACCTCAAGATTAACTCCCCTTCAAAGCAAAACGCTGGCTCTACAATGAGCACGCCGATGCCCGGGAGACAGATCCACTCTTTCAAGACACTTGCTCGCAAACTCACAATCAATCAACTGCTTACTCTTCAACTCTCAAAATCATAACTACTCAATTCATAAATCAATATACCGTGAGTATTCGTGTATGCGGGTCGGTTGGATCCGCCCGATCCAGAATTTGGCGTTTCGGCACTGCCTTTCCGCCGTTTTTTGTTCACGCTGGCTGCCTTCTGCTTTGACAGGTAGGCAAAGCGCGCGGAGTACGATTTTATGGTTAGATTGCGGTTAGGATTTTCAGTATGAAAAAATTGTTCCGATAATCTGTCCATTATTATTCGACGAATAAATAATACTTTTAAAACGATTCAATGCAATTCAGAAAAATTTGTTTTTATTTGTTCATCAGTTATCAGTTACAATGATTAATAATAATTTCCATCGAAATGTAATAGTAATAAAATTATTGTTTGTTCGTCAAAAATCTTGAAAGTTGTTTTCATTTGTGGCTAAATACATTAATTTGCAACCTGAATGTAATTCACTCTCTGTTAATTGAGTGACTGTAATATAAAATTGTCTTTATTGCCTGGTACAATTTATCCTTTTCTACACTCTTTTACAGGATTCGCCAATAAATATTCTCGTGACTCAGCTACTTCAGTTTCTTCTGAATTGCATTGAATCGTTTTAAAAGTATTATTTATTCGTCGAATAATAATGGACAGATTATCGGAACAATTTTTTTATACTGAAAATCCTAACCTCAATCTAACCATAAAATCGTACTCCGCGCGCTTTGCCTACCTGTCAAAACAGAAGGCAGCCAGCGTGAACAAAAAACGGCGGAAAGGCAGTGCCGAAACGCCAAATTCTGGATCGGGGGGATCCAACCGACCCGCATACACGAATACTCACGGTATATCTTCAACCAACTCTAAACATATAATTATCCATGTATGGTCTCAACCATTATTATATTCTCATCAATAAACAATTATTTAGTGATTTCCGATTCAAATAATTCCGATTATGCATCATATTCACTCCAATTCCATATCACTCAGTTCCGGTTATCATTAAGATCTAAAAACGAGGACACGAACTCAACAAACTCTCCTCTAACTCATAACATTGGTGGCAGCGGAACTACCTCGTTTACCGGAACATATGGTGACGAAAAGTGAATTCTACATCTTTACATATACGTGATACAAGTGATTACTAATTTCCGAACGTGCAACTTTCCGTGGAAAATCTACCACACTCTAGATCTTTGTGACAAGTCATAAAGAACGAAGCAACAAAACAACAAAACTCTACTGAATCACTAAATCAACAAAATCTACAAGACATCAAAGTGAGAACGTAATACAAAGTTCTTCAACGACCTCGAAAAAATCGAAGAGATAACTCAGCAATAAAATCGAAGTTGCTGAAAGACAAGAAGTTCGACAACATCCTCAAAGGCACCTAGCCCCGCAAAGATTCATCTGAATCCAACGATTACCGATCTCACCACAACAAAATCCAGATTCCTGAGCCGTGACATATTATATACTCTTCTCGACGACTTCTCGCAGTCCAGTAAAACAACTTCGTTTCCAGAATCAACTCAGATTCGTATTAGAATGAAAATTTTCATAATTCTCATCACCAGCTTGTGAGTTATCTTTAATTATAATAAGCACTGTGACGTTGCACTTTGCGCAAGCGTCCCAGGGGTTACGAAGAACAGTGGCGTGTGCGCGCGGTTGGCAGGATACCCAGATTTGGTCAAGACAGAATTAGGCAGGATAGAATTATTTCTAATCTTTTGTATTTTGTATTCCTCTCTCTATGAAAATTGTACTCTACATCGAGCTGATCTACCACCGAGGGAGCAACCCACCAAGGTCAACGGAGTTCGAGTCGAGTCTATCAAGATCGTGCCAAGAAGTGGATGCCGCGATGCCAGCGTACACAGGGCTGAGTGAACCGAGTAGCCCGACAAAGCCTACTGCATCGCCGACTAATCAGCCAGGTGCTGAACCACGGAGTAACATCTACCCTCCTGGCTAGCTTGTCAGAAATGATGCTGTCTGACTGGGAGGTGGGAGTGGGTGCCTCGGAGCTTGTTTTAAGAAGAAATCTCTGGTCTCATGTGGTTGTATGCTTTTATTCCTCTGATCTGCTCTCTTGGCGTCTCGATGACTGACTGGTTATTTTCAGCGCGCAGGCTGCTGCTTATATACAGAATACTTAGTGCTAGTCTGGTCCTGATTGGCCCGGCTTGGGTAGTGGGAGGTCTGCCCGGCGCCCGAGGCCCGAGCCTATCACTCGGCGTGAGTCTCGGAGTCGCCCGACGCTCGGGCCTGCTCGGCGGCTCTATACTGAGCCGAGCGTCGGGCTTGCGTTCGGCTTTCTCCGGCTGCTCTCGGGGGACCTCGGTCGCCGGGCTTTACTTCGGCGGGCAAACGTCTATAGTTTAGGTTTCGGCGCGTAACAAGCGTACGGTACCGTGTTGGCCAAGAGAGCTCACGAATATCGTCTTGACGACGAGATCGCCTCGTGTGAGGAGGTTCGGGTGACCTTCCGCGACGGCAACGGATCTGCAGCTATGAAAACTTCGGGTGAGTGGACGACTGTAGACCCTCTCCTAGTCGACAACAGTCAGGGAGTGAGAAAAAACGAGGATAGACGAAAATTCAACTCCCATCTAAGACCACAAATGAATCAGCGCACGAACATCGATTCAAAAATTGGCGCGCCGACATGTCGTCTGCAATCGGTACGCTGCCTGGATGCCGCCGATTGACAGCAGAGATACAAGGGAAAACAAAATTCCGTCAGCCAGAATCTAACGTGACGCGCACCTAACGTGCGTTAGATCTGCGCCACTTATGACGGCCGATTAGGCCAATCACCGACTTACGCCAAAATCGTTCCGTTCAGGAATGCAGGATGCTCTATGCTCTATGTAATTTTATTATACCGTCTCGTACCGATCTTTTTTTGATATTTTGTTGATTTAATTATTGAAATATTTCGTGACTGGCTGTTCTTTGGTTGATTTAGCATGATCTATGGCAAAAGCCTTGTATAATTGGAATATTTTCTAGTATTTTGTGATTGCGGACTTTATCGTCCTATTATTTGTAGTTTAGCTACTATTATTGGTTATTTGATTTTTCTATAGTAGGAAATATAATTTTCTATTCTGTCTTGCCGAACCTGGGTATTGTGAGTGTAGTTGTAGCCGTGGAGAGAAATAGTCTCGTCCCGTAATTTCTTTTCTCTACTACATTATATTGTACATTTTCTTTGCTGGGATTTTCCACGTTATTATTCAAGCTAATCATTAATTGTTGAAATCTATAATTGATTGTAAATCTCGATTTTGACCAGTATCCCTTATTTGCGATTGTTAGATTTTTCTCTGACTGTGTTCTCTTATTAATTATGTTATCGTACCAAACCAGTTTGTTATTTTAAGATGATTTTGTGATTCAAAATCTGGTAAACAAAGAAATCAAATCTGTGTTATGGAAGTGATTTTTTGTAGACCACCTGGTGACCTACCCTCTCTACCCTCTGGTCTTTATTCTGATTTAGCCGAGCACAACCGTCGTGAATCTCTAGTAAATTTATTAAATTGTTGATAATTGACGCAAGCAGCGTCTGGCGCCCAATAAAAATTTAATTATTGTTGATTTTCTAATTTCTATCGTATCGTCGAAACTAGAGACAAGCGCCGTAGGGTAACGCGAGGAGTTTCCTCTTCTTCCTCCCTTCCTACCAAGGAAAACGCCGTTGCAGCACATACATAAATGAAGGGTGGCACGGCAAAACGGTGTAAGTACCACCGTGATGACTTTTCAGTAGAGCAAAAAAACTGTCCCAAAATTCTAAAAACTGATTTGAAAAAACAAATGAGAAAGTACTTTGTAGAGTTTTTTGAGCTCTTTGAAGTGGCGTAAACCTCGATTCAATACAGCTATCTTACCTTAGAGAAAACCGTTCGCGAAAGTCAATTTTTTTCGTGCCAGCGAAAACTTTTTTTTCATTATGGATGCTGATTACAAACGCAATTACGATGCTAAAATTATGAAAAAAATATGAATCAGAAGCTTGAAACATCATGAATGAGATTCGCTTATACAGGGTGCGCCAAAATTAAGTGCGTAAAATGATAGGGGTAATAGAGGGGGTCGAGCTGAGTAAATCGACCCCAAGAACATGTGGTCTCCGAAGGCGCGTTCGCGAAATACGGCACGTTAAAAAATCTGGCTACACGCCGGAATTTAGGCGACCGAATACACAGCTGGCAGCGGTTAACAGTATTGTTGACAAGCGCGCTTGACTGCTGATGTAAACCATAACACTTTCAAATCTACGAATTTCAAATGTCAACACTCTTGGCATTTAATTTTACACATAAACATAACAACAAGTAACCAAGCTAGATGTAAAATTGTATGACAAGTGTGTTGACGTTCGAAATTCGTAGATTTGAAAGTGTATGGTTTACATCAGCAGTCGAGCGCGCTTATCAACAATACTGCTAACCGCTGCCTGCTGTGTATTCGGTTGCCTAAATTCCGGCGTGTAGCGAGATTTTTTAACGTGCCGTATTTTGCGAACGCGACTTCGGAGACCACATGTTCTTGGGGTCGATTTACTCAGCTCGACCCCCTCTATTACCCCTATCATTTTACGCACTTAATTTTGGCGCACCCTGTAGATTTCCAAATTCGAACTTTCAATTAATACGGGGCAAAATGGCGGAGGAGGGAGGGATCGGAAACGGTGTAAGTGCCGAAATGAACATAATTTTCATGCAAAATCATGAAATTCTAATGAAAAAAAGGTAGAGTAGTGTTATTTGAGTAATTCCTGATAGTAGCGTCTAGCCTGTGGAGGCATCAACCGGAGCATATCCGTGAGGTTCTTTTTTTTCTCGGCGGTCAGCTCTAAACTCGTATGGCTCCTGGTTAGTTCAGAACTCTTCAAATCACTCAACGTTGGTACAGGTTTCTCTACTATCTCTTTTTCTTTTCTCACCTTGTCGACACCACTCTTTTTTCTTGCCCCGAGATCCAGGCATTTTGTCGCGTTTTGACGAAAGAAGAATCAAGGGTACATCATTTGAAGGCCCGGATCGAATAACCCGCCTAGCGCTCGGCCGAGTCAAAAAGTGACGCCCTGGTGACCAAATTTTAAAAGTTGCGGAAATGTATTTTGAAAATTCCTATCATGTAGAGGATCGATAAAGACAACTTCTTTGCATTGAAAGTTTATTTCAATAGTCAATAGTTTTCGAGAAAAAAGATGAAATTTGCAAAATCGTCAAACCGATTTGCACCACGTTTTTTAAACTTAACTCGTTATAACTTCGGCAAATATGAACGGATCTTTTTGATTTTTGGCATGCAGCCGTGGAATACGCTAGCGCTGCTGATAAGGTCATAAAAAGTTTTATATTAAATAGTTTTTATCCAATAAATCAAACAAAACCAGCGAGTGAGTTTTTATACGATTCCGTTTGTACAAAGAGAAAAAGTGTGCTATGAAGTTGAAGTCTCGAAAAACTTTCAGCGAGGCGTTTGTTCGTTAACGTAACGGGAAAATTCTCAGAAATTTTCAGATCATTCGGATGAGAAACTATGAAGATAGAGCGATTTTACAAAACTCGGGCGATGCATGCGATCCCAATCTTTATTATATCGCAATTATATCGCAAGATTGAGACCGCACGCATAGCCCGAGTTTTGTAAAATCGCTCTATCTTCATAGTTTCTCATCCGAATGATCTGAAAATTTCTGAGAATCTTCCCGTTACGTTAACGAACAAACGCCTCGCTGAAAATTTTTCGAGACTTCAACTTCATAGCACACTTTTTATCTTTGAACAAACGGAATCGTATAAAAACTCACTCGCTGGTTTTGTTTGATTTATTGGATAAAAACTATTTAATATAAAACTTTTTATGACCTTATCAGCAGCGCTAGCGTATTCCACGACTGCGTGCCAAAAATCAAAAAGATCCGTTCATATTTGCCGAAGTTATAGCGAGTTACGTTTAAAAAACGTGGTGCAAATCGGTTTGAAGATTTTGCAAATTTCATCTTTTTTCTCGAAAACTATTGACTATTGAAATAAACTTTCAATGCAAAAAAGTTGTCTATCGATCCTCTACATGATAGGAATTTTCAAAATTCATTTCCGCAACTTTTAAAATTTGGTCACCAGGGCGTCACTTTTTGACTCGGCCGAGCGCTAGGCGGGTTATTTGATCCGGGCCTTCATTTTTTGACAGCACGAGATCTACGGAGCGTGCAAAGTGTCGCGTCGAGGGGTTAACCACTCGTTGATTCACCGTACACCTGACTTCAAGACTTCCAGACTTCACGAAATCACCTGACTTCGCCTGACTTCACCTGACTTCACCGGACTTCACTCTACTTCAACTGACTTCAACTGACTTCTCAACCAGGTGTACACCTGACTTCAAGAGTGGTTAACTCCTCGTGTCGCGTAGGGCCGTAATAAGCGACATACACCGTGAGATAGCGCCATTGGCACTTACACCGTTTTGCCATGCCAACTTTTTATATCTTCGCAAATAAATTTTTGTCAGTCATATTATTTGGCGAGGACATGCGTATGGATTTACAAGAATTTCATCAAAAATAAAACGTAGTTTCGATTTTTTGGCACTTACACCGTTTTGTCGTGCCACCTTTCAAATCAGAATGAATGGTTGTATGTCTTACCCAGGTCCGAAACACTTACAATTAGCTGTTCGACACATGATAAAATTTCAGACATATCTCTGAAAAACACTGGAAAAATAGAAATAAGCACAAATTGTAAGGGTTACTCTAACTCAGCCATGTTAACGCCAAATAGAATATTTGATAACACCGTTGATACAACTTTTGTACCATCAATGGATTTAAGATCCGATGACTGTTGTGAAGATGTTCCTCAATTTCTAAATATTAAAAATTTCCAGTTTGATGATTTGGTTAATACAAACACCTTACATCTGGATGACCTGACCATCGCCAGTCATAAATTGAAAAACATTCAAGAATCCGCTGACAAAATATTAAAGGAACCAGCAAAAGAAGCTATGTCCACACGCAGGAGTTATTGGGGTGGGGTTGAAATTCCGAATTGTAAAAGCTTCGAACGGTCAAATTTCCGAAATTATTTGCGACGATTTCAAATTTTCAGAAGCACTTAAGTTCAGAAAATTAAAATTCCAAAAGGTCGAAATGTAGACAGTTCAAAACTCCGAACGTCTAAGACCACGAAAGTCCAAAACTCCGGAAATTCACGCATGGAGCATAGTGAAGTTGACGCGTTTAGATGGCAGTACTGTTGACGTAACGTCAAATTATAAATAAACTGGTTGTCATCGCAATGTTGTCAAGCAATCTGCATTGGGAATTCCGAGTTTCGGAGTTTTGGCCCTTCGGATCTTTAGCTTTCGGAATTTTGAACCTTCGGTGTTTTTCGTTTCGAAGTTTTATTGATCGATTATGTAGACTTTCGAGGGAATACCTTCTCTCAAAATTGAGGGTCGGTAATATGAAAATTCGGAACTTCAACCGTTCGAAGCTTTTACAATTCGGAATTTGAACCCCACCCCGAGTTATTTAGCTTATTTTGCAGCTACCACATTAAGCGTGTACCTAGGTTATAAGTTGATCAAATGGTGTTATAAAATAAGAGAAGGTCCTAATAATCATGAATCAGGATTCAGAGGAATGGTCCAAAACGTGATGGTTCATTGCTGTAGGGCTCGTCGCACGCGAGCGGCAGCCGTAACAGATGTGCCTGACGTGACTGACGACGAGGACGGACCCAGTGACGTTATCCGTTTACGATATATGCTTGCCGAATACGAATACGCAGTAGTTGACAAGGCTGGTAGGGTCAATTCTAACGCCGATGCCCTCTCAAGAAATCCTCCGATACGACAGGTACTCATGACAACTAGAAATACCGGTAATATCGCCGATAGAAATTCTCGGGGAATAAAAGAGGTAGTCGGGGATTTGCTCTTAGTATACGCAAGCTACTCATTAGCGCACTGCGTAGCTGCAGATTTAAGAATGGGAGCTGGTATAGCTACACAATTCAGAGATAGATACAAAAGAATAAAAAGTCTCAGGAAACAGAGGAAACAATCAGGAGAAGTCGCTTGGTTGACAGATAAGAACAGGTATATCTTCTACTTGGTCACCAAACAAAGGAGTAGCGATAAGCCAACGTACGCAGCCTTAGAACAATCCCTAAACTCGTTAAAATCATTATGCAATAAATTAGGGAATTATAAACTAGCCATGGCTAGGATAGGGTGTAGGTAGGATGGTTTAGAATGGGGCAGGGTCAAAGGCCTCATAACGGGGACATTCGTGGCCCTATTCAAGATAAGAATATATTCCTTGGATGACACACTACAGCCAACAGGCTTAACAGCTGACGGCGACAAGACACCTGACGATATGTACGACAACGGGACACTCGCCAGTGACCCAGATACAGATGACGTTTACGTCATACCACAAAATACGCAGGGGACTCACAACAATAGAACTGACCCGGCGAACGAACACAATAAAGATAACGCTCGTCAGAGTATAGGAGGACCAGCTGCGAATCACACAGAAACTGGTGACGATAAGTCACGGGAGGTAGATGCACATAATAACAATGCCGTAAGCACCCCACGAGTGCAAAATGACACCAAAACAAATGACGTAAGGGACTCGACGACTGATAACTACAATACAGACTCACAATCAGATGCGAGCTTCGCTGATTGCAAAGGTTCATCAATCACTACATGTGGATTTTTGGTCAAGCTACGCGGTGACACAATTACGTGGAAGACTCTCAAACAAAATTATGTAGCACTATCCACGTGCCATGCTGAATATGTGGCCATGAGCATTGCCAGTCAAGAAATGCTCTCAGTCTACAATTCATTAACCCTCCGTGGTCACACTGGGTAGAATCCACCCAGTGACCACCTTTCGGCATAAATATCTACTAGTTCTCGGTATTGGATGGGGCTCTAAAAAAATATGTTAGCCTTGGATTTCGTTCAGGAAAGTTGTTCGTATCTAAACTGGAATGTCCAAGGGTTGTTCAGTAATTTTTTGAGAATTTTCGGGCCGATAGATTGGTCACAATACGGGTTCGAAAATGGACTGGGTGGAATCAACCCAAGTGTGACCACCGAGATCGGTGGCGGAAGTGTGACCACGAAGGGTTAAGAATGATTTTGAGACATCCTTTTTTGCCAATGAGTTTATGGTGCGACAATAAGGCAGCTACGGCGAGTGTAGAAGTTAATGGGGAAAATAAATTGAGGCATATTATAGAAGCTAAGGCTCACCACATTAAGGAGTGCGTAAAGAGAGGACTCATAGTAGTAAAGCGGGATAGGTCAAAAGATCAGTTGGCTGACATATTTACGAAACCCCTTTCTTTTGAATTACATAAGAAACTAACAGATGAAGTTTTGAATACCCATAGCTGATAAATGTTGTATGTTCACAAGAAATCAGTGAAAAAAGAGAGTTCTTCCAGCTTGAATCTACCGAAGACACGGGGAACAATCACAGAAACGTCATATGACGAGACAAATTTAAATAAGGAAAATATATTACAGACTAATTTCATGTATTATTTTATATCAAGAAAATATTATATATATCTACAATAGAATAGAGTTCTTAACGGAGACGCGGCAGGTGTCGGGAGGGAGTGTTGGATTCACTAACGTTAATTTATCCCTGGATATATATTCACTAACTTAAATATAAGTATATTTTTGTAACACATGCACGATTTTCACGTTTTTTTTACCTATTAAGCGGGCCTAAAGTGACCGTTTTCAGACAGATGTTACGTCCGGGTGTCACCACCCGTACGCTCTCCCCTCACTTACCTCTATCCCCCTGTTCCTCCACATCTCTACTCTCTTTATCTATCTGCTACCCGACCGTCCGCATCCTGTCCTAACGTCCCTACAAGATACTCGCTGCACACGGCACTGCCAAATGCAGCGAGTCAGCTATAATCCTTCTATCTTATTCTCATAGCCACTGTCTACCTTTCCCTCTAACTTCACTCCTTCACTAACTACCATACAGGAGACACGACTTCCTTTATAACTCAGTACCACTATTAGAAATAAAGATTTAAGTTTGGTTATAATTACTTTCATTATCGTTTACCCACATACTCCTCAGGTATATCTTTATATATTGAACAGGGGACCTAACCCAATTAATAGACATAACACTGGTGGCAGCGGTGGTCCCCCTGTTACTGAGGGTATATCAAAAGTGAACGAACTACCACAAAAATATAAACCAGCTAACTCAACAAATTGTGATATCAAACATTGAAACGACGAGTAACATAAGTTGTGTGAGCTGTTAACCAAATTACGGACAAAACGTAACGAAGTTCGTCTATACTGCACGTTATAACTAGTGCTACGCTAATCACTCATACACCCAAAAAGTGTGAGCTACGAAACCGCCATTATCAACCTGGCGATAATTGGCAATCACAAGATCTGCCAAGACTATCAATCAACTGAAACCGAACCTCAAAGGCACCTCGCCCAACAAAGAGCGAACTCGCTCCAACGACGAAGCCCGGTGACGATTTCAAGACGCCGATATCACCAACACTATCGCCCGACTACCAGATCATGAATCGTCATCTCTCCACCAACGATCACCACTTCAGAGATATGCCAAGAATAATCACTCTCATCGTACTTATCATAATTTCCAGAACGTAAGCTAACTTAATATACGTATACCATTGAAATAAGTCGTCAACCTTGTCGAAAATCATGTCCGACCCAGAGACGAAATTTCTACCATTGAAAGTGGCGGCTACACTGATCCCAACTTTCGACGGATCAAACATTACAGTAAAATCTTTCCTTCGGAAAGTTGAAAACGCAAAAATACTAATAAGATCCGCGAGATTCACTTCGATTTGCCGCACTTGTACGATCGAAAATCGAAGGCCATGCAGAAAGAGCCCTTCCGCGAGATAGCCTCCAGACACTAAGACCAATCATAGATAATTTAAAACGCGCGTTTGAACCAAAACAAAAACTATCAGACGTGCAATGTGCTGTAGCGTGTGCACGTCAAGAGAAAAATGAGACCGCATTAGAATACGGAACTAGAATAGAAGAACTTGTAGATACGGCCATTGATATTATAGATTCAAAAGAAATCGCCGAACATGCGACAATACTGATAAAGAACGTTGAAGAAAACGCCTTACGCACCTTCATAAAAGGTCTATGTGACGCGCTAGAACAAAGGGTGTTAACCGAGAAGCCAAACACGCTGCGAGCGGCAGTCGATAAGGCGGTGAGCGCGGAAAGAATAGTATTAGAAAGGCAAAAATTACAAGCGCAGACACCGAACGACACGAAACGGTACCAAAACAGTCCAAAAACCGATGAACCGGTTCAAAACCGTAGCAGTAATAACACAAAACAAACACCGCCTCACGACCCGTCGCTGAACTGTAGGTTTTGCAAGCGTGTTGGGCACTCGTTAGATAACTGTAGATTACGAGAGCGTACCGACAATTTGTCTTGTACATATTGTGAACGTAAAGGGCATACAATCCAATGGTGCCGCACGCGAAACTATCAAAATCGACAGACAACCCAAAATCCTTCCTTCCATCAACCAAACACTCCAACATACGCCCAACAATCTCAGATACAAAACAGACCATGGCCGGCAAGTATTGTGTGGTTGGTATGGAGTCAACCACACTCGAAATGTTCCCTGTGTGGATTTTTCATACACGGAATTCGATCTCTACAAACCAAAATAGACTTAAGACGTATCCGAGATCGACTATGACACAAAAAAGGCTCAACAGCATCGCTGTATTGCGGGTCCGCCGAGAAGTGACGGAAGACTTGAACACAAATGAGCTTGTGAATGATTTAATCAGTAGAAATTCTATTAGGAAAGCTACTTTCGCCATGACTGAATAAAAAATCGGAAAACTGAAAAAATTGCCCCCCCCCCCCCCCCCTCCCTCCTCGTTGCCAAATCCGCCACACGTGGAAAATTCAAAACTTGCCGGCACTGAAACAGACCTCAACATAACAACTCCGGTCAACGACCAAACCAACCTGACGAAAACCGAAATAGATTCAACTTTGAACAACCAAGATACGCACGCGTAAATTATACAAATACAAATTTCGTAAATACTAACAACTTTCCTGTAGAATCACTACATTTAAACGAGTAACGGGACCACACGGACGCGCCAACGCCCCGAACTCTAAAAAAGCGTCCGAACACGTTGAAAGGATTCTCCTGGAATCACCAACCATTACAATTCATTCACCGCAAATTATCGGCAATACCGGAACACTAATAGTAGACACCGGTGCAAATTTAAACCTAATAAAACGAAGGACCATCACCTCAGACACTCGTTTCGAACCAAGAAATAAACGCTACATTTCGGGAATAACAGAGGGATACACGGAAACACTAGGTAGCATTAATCTAGAATTTGCCGGAACTCGCCACGAATTTCACGTGATGAGCGACGAATTCCCCATACGAGAAGACGGCCTTTTGAGCGCCGATTTCCTACGACTCGAAGAAGCGACAATCTGTTTTAAGAATGACCAACTCCATTCCAGAAATACAGGTGTTATCCCACTTCGCTACAAATCCTCAAACAATAATATGAGAACATCTCGCATTCTCACAACGGCGGTAACACAAACACCTAAGATACACCTACACACACCCCAACTTGACAAACAGACAAGCACACTCTTGATCGACACCGGAGCCGACATAAACATAATGAAACTTAACGCAGTCAAACCGAACGTACACTATACCGTGACAGATAAAACCCAGATAACCGGCACAACGGACGGTACTGTAGAAACCCTGGGAAGTGTTAACGTACAGATCGGCAATAGTTGGCACGTTTTTCACCTAGTTGATAATTCCTTCCCAATAAAGGAAGATGGTATTCTGGGGACGAAATTTGTATACAACGAAAATGCCACGATTTCGTTTGGAAATGGTACAGTGACAACGGATAACTGTAAACCACTAAAAATACTAGACGAAAACATTATATCCATTCCTTCGCGAACCGGTACGGTAATATCAATGAAAGTAGCCAACCCAACCTTAAAAACAGGGTTCATTGATAATATAGACCTTGGTTCCAATATTTTTCTTGGCAAGGCCTTAGTCACGAACAGAAACGGCCTAGCATATGCTTATGCGATTAACTCCAGCGAGTCAGCTGTCGAGATAAGGAGACCCGTAGTAACCTTAGAAGAAGTCGACGAACTCGAGGACACAAGAACCCAGCTAACCGATGCAAAACTCGCCAACGTCCAATCAATCCTATTAACTAAGGCTCGCGAAACTAATACTGTGCAAACAAACAAACTCCCCAGAGACCTACCTGAGCTCGAAGAAAACGAATAAACGACATCGCGATACACAATCCTCAGGTAACCCGGCACCGCGATACAAACCGAACGCAGACGATAGCTCAGACTCTACGAATGACTCAGACATTCAGGTACACACCCGTCGTAAGCGCATTATTACAACCTCATCTAACTCGGGCCAAAGAGCTCACAAAAATATTCGCAAACAAACTACAGACGCGACTCCCGATATAAAACGAAAAGTCCCGCACATACGTACGAACCGTAGCAAAGAAGAGCGGAGCAAACTACCCGATCCTCAACCCGGAACGTCGAAAGATAATAGTCCAGGATCTGCACCCTATATACGCAAAAGAGTTTATAAAAAACTCTCTAGCACAAATACAACAACGGACTCGAAGTCAGCAGTAACACATACTAGGCTAGATGTAAAGAAACGAGAAGTCTCACGCGACAGACTAGCCGGAACTTCTGCCGAACAAAATCTGGAAAACACACCCCCCTACGATCAATTTCTCGTAGATGTAGATTTCCTGCCTTTGACTTACAATAAACACATCACAGAGACACACGCCGACGTACTAAAACAAAGAGACAACCTGGCACACTGTATTTCAGCAGACTGTAAAGCTTCACTGGGTGACGCGGATCAGATGGTGAAACAGGGACTGATACAACGTAAACAACTTCGAGCCATGAACCCTCAAGTAACAGACATTATTACAGTTACATACCCACGACGTATAATTTATAATTTGGTAACAAAAGAACGCCACTTTGACAAACCTACGAAAGAAGTAATGTACAAAACACTAGCCAAACTCAAAGTAGCACTTATCAGAGAAGGAGTGAGATCACTATCAATACCAAGATTAGGTTGCGGCTTAGACCACCTTAGCTGGGACATGGTGAGTCCTATGATCCATTATATATTCAAAGACACAGACATTAAGATCACCATTTGTGTATACGAAAATCCAATACCTCACGGATCACTCCCGACAACGCAACACAACACCATTCCACCGCCAGAAATAGATAACACTACTGACCATATGACGGATACAGATTATTCGTCAGAGCCCGAGAACTCGAGATCACCTGATAGTGACGACTCCCACTTATCAATAGACACCTTAGATCCCCAAAACCTACGCAACGATTTCCCCATCCCTACCACTGACACTCCACAACAAAGTAGCACTCAGAATAACGATACCGACAACACACCTAATGATTTCAACCATTTCATAAACAATCTGGATAACATAATACCTGCAACTAACATCAAAGAATCAAAAGACGAAATGTTCCTAATAAACGACAACTACGTTCATTGCGTACCGGCAGAACACCCGACAGATGACCCATTGACAAAACGACTGATAGACAAGAATATGCTGAACAGAAAAACGTTTACAATTCGAACACCACAGAAACTAGAAATAGCTCTTACAAAATCCAAAAATAAATATATTCTCACACTTATAATAAAAAACAAACACACGGACAAAGACAATCTGGAAGACCTCCACAACATACTACTCAACTTAAAACGCATCCTAATACGTAAAAATATAAACTCTTTCGCCTTCGCAAAAAACAACGTTGGGCCTAGGCAGCTTTCAATGGTCAACGATCAAAAAACTATTCTATTACATCTTCGCGAATACCAACATTAAAATCACACTCTGTACCGAAGAAATTATCACGCCCGACGAAACCCTACGCGACGAAATAATTAGAGAATACCATGAATCGCTAATCGGCGGCCATCAAGGGGTAACAAAAACATTCAACCGAATAAGAGAAAAATACATTTGGCCAAATCCGAAAACTCAAATAGAAAACTTCATCAGGGCCTGCGACAGTTGCCAAAGAAAAAAATTAGTGAGAATCAAGACCAAGTGGCCCATGATAATCACGGATACACCAGCAGACGCTTTCGATAAAGTAGCACTCGATATTGTAGGGCCACTCCCGATCACGAAATCCAACAACCAATATCTCTTAACGATCCAATGCAACTCAACCAAGTTCCTAGACGCAATACCACTCCCTAATGCTACTGCCCAAACAATAGGTATAGCTTTCGCCAAAGAATATATTACGCGTTACGGAGCTCCACGAACAATACTGACGGACCAAGGACGAAACTTTATGAGTACCACGATCAAACAAATTAGCAAACTCTTTAAAATCAAACAAGTCCGAACAACTGCCTATCGCCCGCAATCAAACGGATCGCTAGAACGCAGTCACCTCGTACTAACTGAACACATCAAACATTACACAAACGCTGGTAAAGACTGGGACGAATACATCCGCTTTGCGATCTTCTGCTACAATACCGCGAGACATGAAGGTACGGACTTCACACCGCACCAACTAATATTTGGTAAAGAAGCCCGATTACCGTCGGACCTAAGGATAACAGACGCAATGACAAACACGTACAATACTTTTATCCTTGACCTAATGACAAACATGCACGACATACGGAAACAAGCAGCATTGAACCTAAAAGAAGCTAAAGTAAAGTCAAAAACTTATTACGACAGGCAAATCAATCCGCAAACCTTCGAAGCCGGACAAAACGTCTTCCTACTAAACGAAACACGTTCCAAATTTGACGACCATTACAAAGGTCCCTACGTTATAAAACAAATAATTGACAACATCAACGCAGAAATTTACATTACGCCAAACAAAACAAAAATAGTTCACCTAAACAAATTAAAATTAGCACACACACGAGACTAACAAGACAAATAATAACAGATACAGCACGACACTCGAAATGATGGAGACAAACCTCACACCTTAATACCATTCACTACAAATCGAACTATATATAAAACCAAAACCCAAAAACCCCAACTCCTGGGCAAAACAACGACGAACTCGCACCCGATAGAAGCGATAGACTATTACGATTAAATACATTACAAGTCGTCACTACGCTTATTTAATTTTAACGATAACATTATAATGTCACTAGATCATTTACTTATACATATACCTATATAAACCTAAATAGTGTAAGATAGATTTTAAGTCATACCTATACCATGTTAACCATTACATTCGAAATCTACGGAAACCTACCATACACAACCATGTATACCATTACCAATGTTTTTAAAAACTGTAATCACTTACCTAGACCTAAGCCTTTATAATATAATATAACTTTAGATAACATTTGGACCGCACAATCCCTATACACGTACATCTACGATACTCTCACGACGCCTATAGGTACTATCACTATCATACGCATCTTATTTCATAACACTACACTTGAACATAATATTGTAATTCTCTCACACCTCATACCTATGTGCTATCTTATTGACAAATTACTGAACCAGAAGCTAAAATCTACAAATGATTCAACTACATACCTACCAATACTTCAAAATGTAATTCTACATATACTACCAATTACCGAAACGCAATCCTAATTTTAAGAATAATACATAATCGTACCATATTCGACACACGACTATGCTACACTACTACACTACTATATGTACTATCGGACCTAATAAAGGCTAATGCCATAGTGTACTTGGTCCACTCACCATACTGTGATAAATTGGGAGTAGGATTAGCGTGGTAGAGTTAAATTCTATTCGTTTTTGATTTAAACAGTATATATACAGGGTGTCTCGAAATTCGCGCATGTGCTACATACGGGCGGATTCCTTGCGAAGAATGAATACGGAATATCCAAGTAAAAACTTCCGCGAGGACTTAGTTTTCCTGTAAAAGCACTTATTAACGAACCAATCAGCGTTCATCTTTAGAAGATTGTCTAAAATCCGTATCGCCGTCCGCCTTATTAGCGCGAGCGAAACAATAATGTGTGGTGTTGCCCGCTCGCTTGTGACAACGCGCTCGTATATCTGACTATGTGTCGCGCTCACGTATGCGAGCGCGTTGTGATAAGCGAGCGGGCAACACCACACATTATTGTTTCGCTCGCGCTAATAAGGCGGACGGCGATAGGGATTTTAGACAGTCTTCTAAAGATGAACGCTGATTGGTTCGTTAATAAGTGCTTTTACAGGAAAACTAAGTCCTCGCGGAAGTTTTTACTTGGATATTCCGTATCCATTCTTCGCAAGGAATCCACCTGTATATAGCACATGCGCGAATTTCGAGACACCCTGTATATTTATTCACTTTTCTCTTTACACATTTGGCTCTAGCCGGTCTTTATTACCTGTTGCCTATTTCTCTTCCTTGATCCGACTGAGAGCGATTCATAGACACTAACATGATAGATCACATCTTATAACTAAAGGTGGGTAAGGTGGTGATGCCATCTATTATTCTATATGGATAACTAGATAAAGCCAGCTAGCTTCCATATCGACTAATTTCCACCTACTTTATTGTTCTTTATAACACCTCCCCTCAATAAAGTCTGGGGTTACTTAATCCAAAAAGAAAACTTAATAATTTAATTTATTATTAATTTTTTATTTGAGGCCCAAGAGACTTACCAATTGTTGAAATTTATCTCTGGCCAGGGGTTTTGTGAACAAGTCTGCTAGTTGGTCTTCCGACCTTAAATATTCTAGCGCTACGTACTTTTCTTCTATTTTTTGCTTAACAAAAATTAAACTTTATATCAATATGTTTTATTCTTTTATTGTTTTCCGGGTTATTCCCGAGGTTAATGGCCGCTTGGTTGTCTACCTATATAACCACTGGACCTGTTTTTCTTATTATAAAATCGTTAATTAATTTTTGTAGCCAGCATGCTTCTACTACGCCAGTACATAACGCTATACACTCAGCTTCGGTAGAGGAAAGACTCACGGTCTGTTGCTTGCGCGAAGCCCATGCTACCGTGCATCCGAACAATTTGAAAACAAAGCCTGAAGTAGATTTTCTGTCATGCAAGTCTGCGCCCCAATCAGAATCTACATATCCACATAGTGGGTATTCTTTGTTATTGTTTTGGAAAATCAAGCCGAGGTGTAGCGTTCCTCTGATATATCTTAATACTCTTTTTAAAGCTTTGTATAATTCAGTATTTGCATAGTTTTGATATCTGCTTAAGAAAGAAATACTTGTGCACAAATCTGGGCGTGTTGCTAAGACGGCATACATTATACAACCTATTATTTGTCTGCACTTAACTTCTATTGTTTTATTGGATGACTCCAACTTTTGAAATTGAAATTTATTCTCCATAGGAGTTTGCTGTGGCGTCGATTCTGTCATGCCGAATTTTGCTAATACTTGTTTTAGATAACGTGCCTGCGATAGCTTTGTGGTACCTGTTTCTAGGTTTTGATTTACGGATATGCCTAAGTAGTTTGTAACTAATCCTAGGTCCTTCATGCTAAAGACACTTTTCAAATAATTCTTTAGATCGATAACGTCCTGAGTATCTGTTCCGAACATTAATATGTCATCTACAAACAACAAAAGATACATTTTCGATTCGGAATTACACTTAACATATAAACAGAAATCATTCTGCGAACGAACGAAACCTTTTTCTTGAATGACGGTATCAAACTTTTGATTCCAATATCTTGGTGATTTCTTTAAGCCATAGATTGACTTGTTTAATTTGCCTACAATATTTTTACCATGATTCAAAATAATTGGTAACTTCATGAAAACCTCTTCGGTGATATCGCCATATAAGAAAGCACTCCTAACGTCCATTTGATGAACTGGTAACCTTAACTTGTTAGCTACTGCTAGCATGACTCGGAATCTTGTGATTTTTGCTACAGGTGCATAAACATCGTATAGTTCGAATTGGTCAGTCTGTTGGAAGCCTCGGGCTACCAACCTAGCTTTATATTGGGACGGTGTCCCTTCACTGTCACTTTTTATTTTATACATCCATTTGCTGTCTATCACCTTTTTATCACTCGGACACTCCACTTCCGTCCAAGTATTGTTTTCTTTCAATACTTTCAGTTCTTTATCCATCGCTTCCTTCCACTTTTCGGAATCTTCACTATTTATTGCCTCCTCGTACGTTGTCGGTTCACCCAGTATACTGACGAAACTTGTTTCGTAGTCCTGCATCCACGTGGGTGCCCGTGTTTTCCTTTTTTCCGGTCCGCGCATCAGAGTTGCATTTAGATCTATTTGCGAGTCGTCTGACTCAGTATCTCCGGCCGCCTGTGATGAGTTGCAATCCTCGAAAACACTGCCCTCGGATGTTCGATCGTCGTCTTCTCCGTGGTTTGGCTCCGCTTCCGGCAGAGGATGATCCTGGTCTTTCGTACCTACGTATTCATAAAGCATCATTGAGGGTTTTTGTGCGTCTTGTACGAATATAACGTCTCTTTTCGTCTCTACCGATTTCTTCCCGGGAAAGTAGACCCGGTAACCTTTAGTATTTTCACCGTATCCTACAAACACACCTTCCTCGCGCTTTGGATCTCACTTCTGTCTTTTAGGTTGTGGAACGTGGACGTACACCTTTGATCCGAAGATCTTTAGATCAGTTATGTTAAAAGTTTTATTTGTCCATACCTCAAAGGGTGTCTTGTTAGGTACGGTGCACTTCCCCGTTCTGTTTAACACATACGCTGCGGTATTAACCGCCTCTGCCCACAAATTTGGTTCGAGGTTCTTTTCCATAATCATTGACCGAGCAGCTTCGACTAAAGTTCGATTTTCCCGTTCGGCTTTCCCGTTCTGCTCCGGGGTATACACCACTGAGGTATGATGCCGGATACCTTTTTCCGCAAAGAATCTTTTTAATTCAAGGTTTACAAACTCTGTCCCGTTATCCGATCTAACTATTTTTACTTTGTTTCCGGTGTCTTGTTTTATTAACATTATAAATTCTTTAACTTTATTCGCCACTTCATATTTGTTTTTGATAAAAGCTACCTACCTGTAGTTAGAAAAGTCGTCTTTAATTAACAAGAAAAATTTTGAACCACCCACTGAAGATACGTGCATCGGACCGCACACATCCATGTGCAATACCTCACCTACGCTACTTGTAGTCGTTGTACTCCTCTGGAACGGGAGTTTATGCATCTTCCCCTTCAAACATCCTTCACAGCTGATGTCGTCTTTTTCATACTCGATCTTGTTCCTGTCCAAAAACTGTTTAACATACTCTTTATTTTGGTGCCCTAAACGTTGATGCCACCTGGATGAGCTGTCTTTCGTATAAACTACCGCCGCATACTCATTTGTACTAAACTTCATAACATATAGTTTCTGGTGTCTGTACCCCACTGCTGACACTTTACCGTCTCTTACTATTTTACACACTTCTTTTTTAAAGAACATTTGATACCCCCTGTCTATCACACTTCTTACTGAAAACAAGTTAACAGTCATCTGCGGCACGTACAACACATCGTTCAATGACGTGTCGATCCACTCGACTCCGTTATACGCTTTTATGTTTACTACTCCGTAACCCACCGCGTCAAGCTCGCTTCCATCACCGATCACAACTTTCTTCTTCGATGCTAGTTCGGTATAGGTTAGGAAATATTTTTTTTCGAAACACATGTGCTCGCTTGCGCCTGTATCAACCAACCAACTGTTATTGTTTCTTATATCCGCCACGAACGCGTTACTTTTTGTCCCATCTCTCGTCTCTGTAGTTTGACTGTCCTTTCTCTGTTGTTTATACAACCGAATTCTGCACTCACTTATGTGGTGACCGGACTTTTTACAATAATGGCATTGTCCTCTTGCCATTCTACAATCCTTTTTGTAATGCCCCGTTTTGCCGTACGAGTAACACTTCACCGGGGTCCTCAAGCTTTTAGTCGCCAACGCCTCAGACGTTCCTGCTGTAGCCGATGGATCTCTTTCTCGTAACCGTTCCTCTTCTACGAGCAGCCTTGCTATCAATTCGTCTATAGTTTGACCCTCTACAGGTACCGACTCCCACGCCGCAACGAAATGTCTGTATGTCTCCGGTAGCGCCGTCAACACCTTCGTTATTATCATCCTGTCTGATATTTGTTCGCCCAACTGTGCTATTTTGCCTCGAATTTCCTCTAACTTCGCGAAGAACACTGAGATGTCGCCCTCGTCACACTTTAGCGAAAATAACTTTTGTTGTTCGAGGTGTAAGCTTGTAGCTGATTTTCGTTCATACACAGCCATAAGTTTAGACCACATGTCTCCGGAGGATGTCGACGTTAAGATATGCACCATAACTTTTTCATCGAGGTGCGTCACGATAACTCCTTGCGCCTTACTGTCTTTTGAGACCCAGTCTGCGTAGTTCGCCGTTCCGAGTGCCGGCTTTGGTATAGTACCATCCACCACGCCGAACAGAGCCATTGCCTGGAGAATGACCTTGATCTGGAACTTCCACACGTTCCAATTGTTTCCGCCTTCCAACTTCACACCCGTGTTCATATATAACTTCTCCATGTCCTTATTCCTTTTAATTACTTTACTATACAGGGTCACCCAAGACCCCCGGACCGGAAGGAATAGGTGAATTCCTCGTTGGATTTTGAGACGAAATTTCCTTTTCGAAAACTTCGTCCGATCAACGGTGTCCAGGTTATTAAAGATTAAGAGCAGCCAATCAGCGCCTCGCTTTAGGTCCGTGCCAGTGCCGGGTCAATAGTGAACGGCGGGCAGGGCCCGTGGTTTATTTTACATTTGGCTACTTTCTTCTTCACTTTACGATCGACGCGTATTATTATTATTATTATTATTTTTTTTATTTTTTTTTTCTACCAGACCGTAGTTCTACGTGTCCAGGTTGACCGGACCGTAGTTTTCGGTGTCCAGGTCGACTGCACCGTAGTTTTCGATGTCCAGGTCGACCACACCGTACAAATTCATAAATTTTCAATCCCATGGTCAATTTTGCTCGTGCGTACGCGGAAAAAAAAAAAAAAAATAATAATAATAATAATAATAATAATAGTACGCGTCGATCGTAAAGTGAAGAAGAAAGTAGTCAAATGTAAAATAAACCACGGGCCCTGCCCGCCGTTCACTATTGACCCGGCACTGGCACGGACCTAAAGCGAGGCGCTGATTGGCTGCTCTTAATCTTTAATAACTTGGACACCGTTGATCGGACGAAGTTTTCGAAAAGGAAATTTCGTCTCAAAATCCAACGAGGAATTCACCTATTCCTTCCGGTCCGGGGGTCTTGGGTGACCCTGTATATACTTTACTTTATACCGCCCGACCGAATAGATTTGAAACACGAAAAAACGTTACCGACCGGCGTTGACCACGCCGTTTTCTTAACCTCACTTTGTACACCGCGACTCAATTCCACGCTAATCTTTGCCATCCGCGTTATCTGGGCCCATAACCTGTGATAAATTGGGAGTAGGATTAGCGTGGTAGAGTTAAATTCTATTCGTTTTTGATTTAAACAGTATATATATATTTATTCACTTTTCTCTTTACACATTTGGCTCTAGCCGGTCTTTATTACCTGTTGCCTATTTCTCTTCCTTGATCCGACTGAGAGCGATTCATAGACACTAACATGATAGATCACATCTTATAACTAAAGGTGGGTAAGGTGGTGATGCCATCTATTATTCTATATGGATAACTAGATAAAGCCAGCTAGCTTCCATATCGACTAATTTCCACCTAGTTTATTGTCCTTTATAACACATACACATACATCCATTCATACTTCACAAGTGTCTCCATACAACTACACCTATATCTAACTACGTCAGATAGAAACATATTACTTGTACCTAATCAATATGTTTCCTCTAACGGGGCGGGGTGTTACGTCCGGGTGTCACCACCCGTACGCTCTCCCCTCACTTACCTCTATCCCCCTGTTCCTCCACATCTCTACTCTCTTTATCTATCTGCTACCCGACCGTCCGCATCCTGTCCTAACGTCCCTACAAGATACTCGCTGCACACGGCACTGCCAAATGCAGCGAGTCAGCTATAATCCTTCTATCTTATTCTCATAGCCACTGTCTACCTTTCCCTCTAACTTCACTCCTTCACTAACTACCATACAGGAGACACGACTTCCTTGATAACTCAGTACCACTATTAGAAATAAAGATTTAAGTTTGGTTATAATTACTTTCATTATCGTTTACCCACATACTCCTCAGGTATATCTTTATATATTGAACAGGGGATCTAACCCAATTAATAGACATAACACAGACGGGCGAAAAATAAATAAAACCGCCCGCGGCGTCGAGCAGCGGGCGTTTTTTAATTTTATTTGCCCGCTACTCTAGTAACGGGCGTTTTCAGGTTTAATTTGCCCGCATAAGCGGCAAAATTATTATAAATTATTTTCCAATATTTTCAAGAGAATCATCAACGATGTTGCAAAAACGCGAAAATCGTGCTGTTAAGGGGAGGCACTAGTCGAATTTGACCGACCCATCTAATTACTCAAATATCTCCGAAACGAGGGCATCAATCGGATTGTCCTTTTGGCAGCCGATGTTTGACAAGGAATGAGATCGAGCGAATATAAAATTAAAGAAATTGTTGTTGTTTTTTTTTTTTTTTTTTCCTGTCGGAAAGTGTGGGCATGCCACTTATTTCGACTTATACCAAAGCCTATGCATCGAAAATGCAAACGCGAATGAGCATGCCCGATTCTGTGAGGAATTCCGAACACAACCATCCCAAAACATCTTCGTTTTCGACAATGATGTAGCCTGTAGTTGTATTCTACTATTTTGTGGTAATTCTCGATTGTAAAACGGCTGGGAACGGCCATTAGTATTTATTATATATATTAGTTTCCAGAACAGCCGCAAGATATCGCCACGCGCGAGTTTTCTGCTTCTTCTTCTCCCGCCGCTGTTACGCTGGTATACCTGGTTGGTACCACGTGACTCGATCTGCAGTCAGAGATAATTCGAAGACTAAGAAACCGTATATTCGCGATATAATACTTTTCAATAATTTCAGCATTGTCCTGCTAAGTAAAAATATATATTCGATGCATAATTGAGCATTTTGTTCATTTATTTTCATTATTCTACAATTTTTCCATGGGTTCTCAATACAATTATATGAAATAACACGTGAACAGTTTTACTGAATAATTATAATATAATTTCATTTCATCAGTCGTATTATCCATTACATAAAATAATATTAAAAATACATAAAATATATGCTGTATATACACAATATGACGATGGTTAGTAGAATATTCGTATCTATAGATTCGTTCCAAAGAATTGATAAAAAAATATTTCACAAATGTCAGCCCTCCTTCTCAATTACACATTACCAAAGTAATGAGTAATTAGATAAATATTTACCAAAATAATCATACATAGAGAAGAATTATTTCCTGTATATCATTAGTTCTTCTATTTATTTGATTATTTTGGTAACGTGGAATTAAATGTTCATTTGATCACCGATCACTTTAGTAATGTGTAATTGAGAAGGAGGGCTGACATTTGTGAAATATTTTTTTTTCAATTCTTTGGAACGAATCTATAGATACGAATATTCTACTAACCATCGTCATATTGTGTATATAGAGCATATATTTTATGTGTTTTTAATATTATTTTATGTAATGGATAATACGACTGATGAAATGAAATTATATTATAATTATTCAGTAAAACTGTTCACGTGTTATTTCATATAATTGTATTGAGAACCCATGGAAAAATTGTAGAATAATGAAAATAAATGAACAAAATGCTCAATTATGCATCGAATATATATTTTTACTTAGCAGGACAATGCTGAAATTATTGAAAAGTATTATATCGCGAATATACGGTTTCTTAGTCTTCGAATTATCTCTGACTGCAGATCGAGTCACGTGGTACCAACCAGGTGTACCAGCGTAACAGCGGCGGGAGAAGAAGAAGCAGAAAACTCGCGCGTGGCGATATCTTGCGGCTGTTCTGGAAACTAATATATATAATAAATACTAATGGCCGTTCCCAGCCGTTTTACAATCGAGAATTACCACAAAATAGTAGAATACAACTACAGGCTACATCATTGTCGAAAACGAAGATGTTTTGGGATGGTTGTGTTCGGAATTCCTCACAGAATCGGGCATGCTCATTCGCGTTTGCATTTTCGATGCATAGGCTTTGGTATAAGTCGAAATAAGTGGCATGCCCACACTTTCCGACAGGAAAAAAAAAAAAAAAAACAACAACAATTTCTTTAATTTTATATTCGCTCGATCTCATTCCTTGTCAAACATCGGCTGCCAAAAGGACAATCCGATTGATGCCCTCGTTTCGGAGATATTTGAGTAATTAGATGGGTCGGTCAAATTCGACTAGTGCCTCCCCTTAAAAAAAATATCGTGTGTACCAAAGGCTAAGTGGGCTTTTTGGCCTCGTGTAGTTGCAGTACTCGTCTTCGGCTCGCAGATGCACTCGTCTTCGACTCGTGCTAGCTCACCTCCGACTCGTACTGCAAACTCCACACTCGGTCTAAAAAAGCCCACTTTACGCCCTTGGTACACAATATACTATTACTATCGTAAACATACAACCTTATACCCGAAATATATTATATAAATTTCTACTTTTACAAAAAATTTCCTCCTGCTTCACAGGAGCAATATTTTTTGTCCGGAGGATGAACGTGTTACGTATTCCATACCTACTCTATACCTATCCCATATTCTTTTCCACCCTCACTCTCAATATCCAAGACACAACACCCAGCATGCATCCTTTCCCACGACCCCTTATCACAAGATGACCTTATCTTTCCTGCTTCACAGGAGCCCTTATCACAAGATGACCTTACCTTTCCTGCTTCACAGGAGCAATATTTTTTGTCCGGAGGATGAACGTGTTACGTATTCCATACCTACTCTATACCTATCCCATATTCTTTTCCACCCTCACTCTCAATATCCAAGACACAACACCCAGCATGCATCCTTTCCCACGACCCCTTATCACAAGATGACCTTATCTTTCCTTCCAACTAATATCATCCATACCTCAAGATTAACTCCCCTTCAAAGCAAAACGCTGACTCCACAATGAGCACGCCGATGCCCGGGAGACAGATCCACTCTTTCAAGACACTTGCTCGCAAACTCACAATCAATCAACTGCTTACTCTCCAACTCTCAAAATCATAACTACTCAATTCATAAATCAATATATCTTTACTTAACTCTAAACATATAATTAATCCATGTATGGTCTCAACCATTATTATATTCTCATTAATAAACAATTATTTAGTGATTATGCATCATATTCACTCCAATTCCATATCACTCAGTTCCGGTTACCATTACGATGTAAAAACGAGGACACGAACTCGACGAACTCAACAAACTCCTCCCTAACTAATAACAACGTCATCCTTAGTTTCTGAATCCTCTGTATTGTTTTCGATATTATTTAAATACAGGCGCAAATTTAGAATGCGAAGATATCTTTTCTCAACATGTTCAAATGAGGAAATTTGAACCTTTTATTCGGAAGTAACGAGCAGCACTAAACGGCTGGGAGTGAGGGGCTATTCCCTCGCATATGAAGTATACGACAGATTTCATGATTGCGGGCAATTTCCACTGATTTCAGCTGCTTACAAGCGATTATAACTGATTTCAAGCGATTTCAGCTGATTTCAAAAAATAATGAATGATTTCAAATTATTTTCACGCAAGGAATCTGTCCATATCGATTTCAATAGTAGTGTACAAGTGATTGCACGAGAGAATAGCCCCTCGGTTGAGTGCAAACTCTTAGAAAAAAACGTTCTGACATTCAAAATGCTTTTGATGTTAACAATTATAACTTGTGTACTACGACAAAACTCGTTACAACCAATAAATAATAACAGTACGTATCAAATCGTGCATGTAAGTAAGATTTTACCTAGTCAAACGACAATTAATATGAATGAAAAAAGAGAGGTTCTCTTTGCCGAGTAAATCTACGGCCGTATGATACTACAGAGAAAACTCACCCTATAAAGTAATACGTATGTGTATGGCGAAAATCAAATCGAGTAACACTTTATCATGGTACTAGTGATATGTTACATTAGTACAATCCAAGGTTTACAATATAAAGTAGAACACGGATAAAATGATACACAATAAGGTAATAATATAGGTATGAAATTAATAGAACTAAAATACATATAAAATTAATGCACGGATACAAAAAGTGTACAGACCCAGGCAGCAAACTTATTGTTAGCATATTTACATTATCGCGACATCTCACTGTAAAATTGTTGGCACATACCGAAGATTATGCCAGTGTGATGTAACATTCGTGTATCAGTGATCTTTCAATATATCACAGATGCGCTTGACATATAACACTGTGGTATCAGAAAGACAGTACATTGTTATGAAGCATTGATATCACCTAGTCCTATTTCCGAGCATGGCTCAAGTTTGATGTAGCTGCAATATTGTAGACTTCTATTCCTGTGCTTCTTGCCATTGCGATGTAGCAGCCAAGTAACATAGATGTCACGGTGCCATGCCACCACAAAAACACAATTGGTACATATAATTTATATCACTGACAAGGAAACCCCGCCAGGTGTCCCCCTCCGATTTGACGAAACTTTGGGAGATTGTAGAGGGGGTGAAAATATTCGACACGTATTTTTTTAAACGAAAATTGGTACCATTTCGACGTTCGCCATATTGGATCCGCCATTTTGAATTTTGAAAATCTGATGCCAGATTCGTAATCAGCGACCCCAAAAACCCCCGGTAGCACCGTGTCAGCCAGAAATCCTCGGTCGTTCGTTCTTCGGGAGCTATCGAATAGCGAAATCAGTGATTTTCTGGGGGTGGTTACACCTCCTTGGGGTGGAGTTCCGCCGATATAAAAAAATACATGTCGAATATTTTCACCCCCTCTACAATCTCCCAAAGTTTCGTCGAAATCGGAGGGGGACACCTGGCGGGGTTTCCTTGTGAGTTCTATCTCTGTTCTTCCGATGAGCTTCTAACTAATTATGAGGTTATATGCACCGTGAGAATCAGGTGAAACCGCCCGGTCCGTCCGCCTAGCCGGCGATTCACTAGCGTTTTTACAGCGGGGGCCAACACACGAAAAATCTCCCTCAAGTTGGCACGCGCGTCGGCCGATTATTTATGCTGTACTCATGTGAATTTCGGTAGCCATTGATGGGGAACGGCTGATTCTTAATATTTCGCGTAATATAATGACAACGATGGTTATGTTCATCTTTTGATGGAGATAATAAATTAAGCAGGGGCGTCGTTACCGGTATGGTGGCTATGGTCGCGACCATAGCTCGTTTTTTCGAGGTGTGGAATTCCACACCTCAGATCAACAGTGAAAATTTTTATAAAAAAAAATTAATGGAAAACTCGCATGCTAAACACCTAACCCACGCACAGCAAGTGGCTGATAGAAAACGTGATGAAAGTATATTTGTTTGTCACATGGTCATTTGTTGTCCGTGCGTAGTGTGGGTGGGTTATCTGGTTCATTTGCTCTCGATGGTGTTTGTGGGTTCAGGAATTCGTGGTTTAATATTTACGTTTTCAGTCAGCCACTACCCCCCCCCCCCCCCCCCCCTCCCACCGTAGCTTGATAAAATTCCATACCTCGGAAAAAAACGTAACGACGCCCC
This sequence comes from Rhogogaster chlorosoma, assembly GCA_944452935.1. Lineage (NCBI taxonomy): Eukaryota > Metazoa > Arthropoda > Insecta > Hymenoptera > Tenthredinidae > Rhogogaster > Rhogogaster chlorosoma. Next base: position 10,840,880 of record OX101802.1, read on the forward strand.
TGAAATTAAGTGATTGAAACCCACCTGAATCCGTCTTCAACGTTCATTAAAAATAGCTACTTTAATTAAGATCAATAACACTGGTCTGCAAAAAAAAATTTTTTTTCTCCTTATTGTTTTCATGCATGGGTTCATCATATTTTGTGCTCTGAACACGGAATTTAACATGCAAATCAGTACAGCACATAGATTTTCAATATAATTAACATTTAATTGAAAAATGATATTATTAAAGTAACAACAATTATAAAAAAGTGAAAAAATATCACGGTCCAAGGTTTACAGTGTTACGACCCAACTCCACCTACTCCCAATGATCACCCGATTCCACCTTCTCCCAATGATCATCCGACCCGTTATTTCCTTTCTGCTAATCTCTCGTCACTTCCCTTCCTCTAGACCTGTACTCATCACTTTCCGTATTTCTTCTCATTCCTCAAACTCGTGCGAGCTGCACACGGCACCACGGTTTGCAAGTCAGCCAAAATCCCCTCCTTATTCCGAGTTTACCTTATTCTAGTCCTACACTCCTCAATCACTTTTATCCACTTCTTCAAACCAAAAACAACGTGGAAACCTACATCAAGCTCTTCACCCCAGTTCTCGCAACCAATCCTTCTCTCCATAATTGGTATTCTTCATTTGATCAGTAAACAAACATTAAGAATAAACGTAATCATAGTGGAAACTAATACAAAATCATTTCACCATCTACAAATCCATCTCCATCACCTTACCTTAGTTGCATACCAACGCATAAAACAGGATAGAACCTATAAATCGATTGTGTACGATATCACAACAGAGAAGTATTATTTCGTCGGTACAGCACATTTAATGACGCGTTATTGCTAACGCACTAGTGAAACTTATTCCACTTCGATATCTAATTGAAATAATTATTATTTAATTAGATATCATTTTTAATTGCGGTATTAAAGACAACACACCATTTCAAACCGAATTTCGTTTATATAAAGAGAAGCTAAAACTTGAAAATTTTTATGGCGAAGAAAAATTAACTACTACTAAAATTAATACTCTAGCACACGAACAAAACACTAAAGTGGCATAAGTCCCCGGTTAGGCAGCGGTAGACCTGGATTCGATTCCCGGATCGCCTGTTAATTTTTCTTCGTCATTAAAATTTTCAAGTTTTAGCTTCTCTTGATATCACAACAGTGAAAAATGATAATATTACAGTCACAAGTTATAAAAATATCAGTAAATTATACGAAATCATTTCACCATCTACAAATCGATCTCCGTCACCTTACCTTAGTTGCATACCAACGCATAAAACAGGATAGAACCTATAAATCGATTGTGTACGATATCACAACAGTGAAAAATGATAATATTACAGTCACAAGTTATAAAAATATCAGTAAATTATCTCATTATGGTGATAAGATTCGCAAGTTACTTTGTAGTTTTTTTTATTTTCATCGTTTCCATTGGAGTTTATCGGCGAATCGACCAACAGAAATCAGCAAGCATTGCTGCTGACCATTTCCCACTGTAGCGTTGTCCAACTCGCTAAAACCTATTTTGTATGTATATACACTGTTTTTTATGTTGACGCACAAAACAAATTCAAAAAACCTTAATTCATGAAATTAAAAAAAAAAAATGTATATCGAAAAATCTAGACGTGATAGAAAAAATCGGCCAACGGGAATAGATTCAGGGTATTAAAATCTTCATATTTATGACATCATTTTTTGAAGGAGAATTTTGTTGCAGACCAGTGTAATTAATACAATAAAATAACTAAATCTAGCGGTTTTGTCAGGACGCAGAAAGTTGTGTTCGTTGCTTTGGCTCCAACTTGTAATAAATTGATACAAACGCTTTACGAAATTCTGCAATTATTAATTCATGTTAATAATAAATTGTTGACTAAGTTAAATAGTCCGATGAACTCGTTAATTCTAATTAATTTCCAGTTATAGCTGGAGTTTCGCAAACACAACCTCTCGCGAACGTGATTCATCACCTTTCGCGATGAAACCGTTGGAGTTAATTCGTTGATTGTATTGAAATATCATTTGAAACTAATTAGCCGATTTTTGATAAATCTCTATGGGTTACTTCGAATAAACGAACATAACCACACATGTCAACCTTATGCGAATAATATTGACAGTCAGCCGGCTTATATCTACAATGGTGGCCGCGTTCCCTCGACCGCGCGCCAAACTCACTCTAGGGATTTTTCAGCGCAACGAGTGGTTATCCCCCATAAAATAGGAATTATCCGCCGGATGGGCGGACGGACCGGGCGGTTTTACCTGATTCTCACGGTATATTGGATATCCGAAAATCTGTGGCAAGTAATTTATGCTTGTGATCAATGAATATACTTATACCCACATATAGTTACGCATTTATGTAAAAGTGACACTTGGTGAGTAATTTGAAAAATTGATCAGGTCTAAAATAGTACGAATGCTGCACAACCCGATACCAGCGAGGAGAACTCTATACCTGTTCTAACCTGTCTTGACCTAACAAATTTGAACATTACCATTCACATGAATTCCGACGTTGCCGTGCATTTGACAAATCTGCATTGATTGATGTGGTGAAAATTTGCTACCTTTAGTAGTTTTAATACTTTGACCATAATATTATGTGAAACTTAGTGACTGTGATAAAATACTATGTAACGTCCTAGATAACTGGTCGTTATTTACCAAATTATTTTTCTTCCGTAGTTGGGATTCTTCTCATTTCACACCTTTCATGGTAACTGATATTAGAAATTAGGAATATTGTGGATGTGATAAAATGATTCTTGGTGCTATTTGTGTACACTCGTTCGCCGTAGTTACGAGCGCCGCAGTTACGAGCTGCCACAGTTACGAGCACGCGTCGCGCCGCAGATACGAGCTAAATCACCTTCTCTTCACCCCCACTTACAACCGTACGGAGCGCGCGCGAGATTCGAACTCGTTGTTACCATACACAGCGCATAGTTGTGCGCAACAACATTCATGAACACGCGCCCACATTAAGCGATAGTCCTAAGAGTAGAGAGTACTTGGAGTGACCCCAGGATTCAACGCGAAGGCTCACATGATTTGGACCGACCAGACATGGCTAGAACAGACTCAACGACAGGCAGTTGATAGTACTCGAGAAGTCCGAATTGCTATCCAAAGACTACGACTGAGCCAAAATGAGACTACAGCGGCTAGGGAAGGATCGTCATATGTTGCAGGAGCCTTTTAAGGGAAGACCCTACTGAAATCTCAACAAAGAGCAGTTTTTTATTTTCCAATTGGCCAAAAAAGGTCCAGATTAAAATGTCATACTACCAATTCTAGATTATGGTAGAATATGTTTTAAAATATTTCAGTCTGCTGCGATGAAAGTGTATGCGCAGGAAACCTTTCCCAGCGCTGCGCAGGATAGATTCTGCGAAAGGTTCCCTGCGTATACACTTTTATTGCAGAAGACTGAATTTATAAAAAAAAAAAAAACATATTCTACCATAATCTCCAATTGGTATTTCTTTTTAGATTGAACTTTTTTTGGCCAATTGAAAAATGAAAAACTGCTTTTTTTCCAAGATTTCAGTAGGGTCCTCCCTTAAAGATGGTACAATGAAAATATTAGTTTGAAAGTTGAACAAAGAAATTTTGTTTTTTGTAAATAAAAAATTGAATTTTGTCAGAAATTTTGTAACCAACAACTTTTATTTGAAACATTTTTCGATATTTCAAACTTTTCTAGTAGTAAATTTTGTTTTTTTAGTAAATACTTCAAAACCGTTTTTCTCAGAACTATATTTTTGGCGACGTGTCGTAAGGTTTTAGGAGCACCGTTGCTCCGATTTGACTCATTTAGGGCTCATTTTTTTCAGAAAACAAATCCACATCGCATGAACGAGGGAAATTTAAAGAAAAAATTTCCAGACAAAGTTATCAGCAAAAGAGTGACCAGATTTTTGCTAAATTTCGATAACTGACCATAACTTATTACAGGATTTTTTTTTCAGTTCCCTGCGTTCATGCGATGAATTACTCTCCGAAGAAAATGAGACGTCAAGAGACATAATCGGATCAACCGTGTGCCTGAAACCTTACGAAAAGTGATTTTCAGAAAAGTGATTTTCTTGATGTCTTATGAACTTTGGTTAAGATATAAATGATTTTTGGAATAAGTAGAATTTTTTGAATCAAGCTGTACTGGCCCTTTTAACACGAAACCTAGATCTAAACTGATCCACAGTTACAGAAATTGAGACTGTATCCATGCACAGACGTTAAATTGTTTAATGAATAAAATACGAGTCCATCGAAAGACCAAAATCGAGATCTCAAGATTTACTCATTAACGAAGAGGCCAAGACTGTCTAGACCGTCACTTAAAAGATTTTCAATACAGTCGAGTCGCGTTATGAACCCGGGTACAGGGGTGTAGGGGAATATAATTCTAGGAATTCGTATACCCCCACTCTTCCTCCACCGGCGACGGTCGTCGGTTGAACTTCTCCTACTTTTTACGTGTGTGAGTGTTGTGACGTTGCACTTTGAGCAAGCGTCCCAGGGGTTACGAAAAACAGTGGCGTGTGCGCGCGGTTGGCAGGATACCCAGATTTGGTCAAGACAGAATTAGGCAGGATAGAATTATTTCTAATTTTTTGTATTTTTGTATTTCCTCTCTCTATGAAAATTGTAATCTACATCGAGCTGATCTACCACCGAGGGAGCAACCCACCAAGGTCAACGGAGTTCGAGTCGAGGCTATCACGATCGTGTCAAGGAGTGGATGCCGCGATGCTAGCGTATAGGGCTGGGTGAACCGAGTAGCCCGACAAAGCCTCCTACATCGCCGACTAATCAGCCAGGTGCTGAACCACAGAGTTACATCTACCCTCCTGGCTAGCGTACGGTACCGTGTTGGCCAAGAAAGCTCTCGGATATCGTCTCGACGACGGGATCGCCTCGTGTGAGGAGGTTCTGGTGACCTTCCGCGACGGCAACGGATCTGCAGTTATGAAAACTTCGGTTGAGTGGACGACTGTAGACCCTCTCCTAGTCGACAACAGTCAGGGAGTAAGAAAAAACGAGGATAGCAGAGAATCCAACTCTTAACTACGGCCACGAAGAAATCAGCGCACGAACATCGATTCGAAAATTGGCGCGCCGACATATGTCGTCTGCGATCGGTACGCTGCCTGGATGCAACCGATTAACAGCAGGGTACAGGAGAAAACAAAATTCCGTCAACCAGAATCTAACGTGACGCGCACCTAACGTCCGTTAGATCTGCGCCACTTATGACGACCGATTAGGCCAATCACCGACTTACGCCAAAATCGTTCCGTTCTGGAATGCAGGATTCGCACCACCTCACCTAGCGAGCCTAAGGAGCTACCAACGATCCTTCTCTTCTACGCTCGACTGCCGGCTGCGACACACGTCCTTTTTCGTACCGTATCCTCTCGAGTCTTTTTATATCATTGTTCAAATTTCGAGTCAGTCAATTCACAAGTTTAATTAGTGCCGTGTGGCCAAGATTCCAAGTTTCAAATATTCTTCTTAGGTAAGCATATTTTTCCTATGTGAAGCCAAGAAATAATTCATAAATAATTGTTGTATGGTATCGAGAATATAGTTTTCTACGCAGGCGTTGGGCCACGAGGTCTCGCCTTGCTGTGTAATTTTTGATTGCTCTACGTAATTTTATTATATCGTCTCGTACCACGGACTTATGGACGGAACCTTCCCTTGCGGGGGTGAAGCAAAAGACGGAAGGGGAATCATGGTCGGCCATCTTGACTGGCTCCATTGTTATAGATATATATACCGCGAATCTGCCGCGAATACCCGTGACTTGCCTACATTACATACTCAATTGTTTGTGACCACGGTGACAGTTTGCTTGTGATAAATGGTTCAAGAAGTTTGAGAAGTCCCGCGATCAAATCCGTGGAAGAATGGTGTAAATTTAGCGACACGACGTGCTAAAAATGACATCTGTGCATATATCACGGTATCACGGTATATCATCATATCAATTATTATTCCAGAAAATGAGAAATAGGATGAGCGACGTGGCGAGTGGTTTGTAAGTGGCGCGCGAATGGGGCAAGTTAATATGGCCGACGCGTTACCTCACTTACACCCCCCATTATTTATACCCCGCGCCTACAACCACAACTTGCGCTCCGTCCATAAGTCCGTGTCTCGTACCGATCCTTTTGATATTTTGTTGATTTAATTATTGAAATATTTCGTGACTGGCTGTTCTTTGGTTGATTTAGCATGATCTATGGCAAAAGCCTCGTATAATTGGAATATTTTCTAGTATTTTGTGATTGCGGACTTTATCGTCCTATTATTTGTAGTTTAGCTACTATTATTGGTTATTTGATTTTTCTATAGTAGGAAATATAATTTTCTATTCTGTCTTGCCGAACCTGGGTATTGTGAGCGTAGTTGTAGCCGTGGAGAGAAATAGTCTCGTCCCGTAATTTCTTTTCTCTACTATACTATATTGTAAATTTTCTTTGCTGGGATTTCCCACGTTATGATTTCAGCTAATTGTTAATTGTTGAAATCTATAATTGATTGTAAATCCCGATTTTGACCAGTATCTCTTATTTGCGATTGTTAGATTTTTCTCTGACTGTGTTCTCTTATTAATTATGTTATCGTATCGAACCAGTTTGTTATTTTGAGATGATTTTGTGATTAAAAATCTGGAAATCAAGGAAATCAAATCTGTGTCATTGAAGTAATTTTTTGTAGACCACCTGGTGACCTACCCCCTCTACCCTCTGGTTTTTATTCTGATTTAGCCGAGCACAATCGTCGTGAATCTCTAGTAAATTTGGTAAATTGTTGATAATTGACGCAAGCAGCGTCTGGCGCCCAATAAAAATTTACTTATTGTTGATTTTCTGAAAATCTAAGTGGCCGGACTCATAGCGAGCGGGCTCATAACGCGACTCGACTGTACAAGACTCTAGCTTGGATGATGCTACTCCGGGTTGACGTCCGCGCACCTCGCGACTTGATATATGGAAGACACAACAACTTGAATTTGATCAATCAATAAACCGCGATTGCATCGAAATGTGTATTAATGCGCGATTAATCAGCCATTGAGGTGTGAAACTGTCCCACCCCTAGATTGGGGTCTAGTTACCGCGGCGCAGTGAGGCCCGAATGCACTGCGGTCCTACGCTTCACCATAGTCTGTACATACTAGTATTATAAATTTGACTAACTTAGATTTACGTGAAATTCTCAAGCGTTCAACCATACAACTTATAGATATCCCCACTTAATCAGTGTCTTATCTAGGTCCTATGGATAACTCTAATTATTGATGAAAAATTTATAATAATTAAAAAAGAGTTAACTGAAAGCGGCCGTAGGTGCTGGGTCAGCAAGTCAGGGTGACATCCCACTACTGCTCCACTTAAAGCCTATAGTTGCACCATCCGTAGAAATGACGACTCATAGTACGGGAAATATTGAAAGCAAGTTGATACTTAATTACGAAATTGAACGATGCAGTAAATTATCGTTTAGGCAACTAGGGATACCATAAGGTGCCAGACACCGTTGCTTACGCCGACAATTATCGGATGAGCTATAATGTATATCAAGATTCGCGGCAGCCAATCGCCGAGTTCCCAAACCAAACTCGGCGCGCCAGCCACGAAACATTTACCCGAGCCAGCTCTTGTTCTTGTAAAAAATCTGTCATATCTTTTGAACCGCTGATTATTTCCTAATAAAATTTATACGGGCGTAAGGCCCTCGCCATTTGACCTTGCTCGCAAAATTTCGACGAAATCTACCGCGTGGTTCCTGAGATATTGACCGTCGAAGTTGATCGAAAAACACAATTTTCTTCTTCTTCTTCTTCTTCTTCTTCTCCTTCTTCGTTGCAGACCGTTCTTCTTGAGACCACGATATCTGTCGAACCGTTGCACTTATGAACTTGCCATTTGGAAGGAGTGTTCTCGTCACCGAAATCTCGCCCCCTATTGTTTTTGAGCAATAATTGACCATGCATAACTGAGTTATTAATAATATTAACTATTGTACAGAATGCGCATGCGCAGAATTATTGATCGGCTTCGATGCCTGATTTACAAAATGCGCAGCAGCAAATCGCGGCCGCGTGCCAGTATGATTATAATATAATATTATTATATTATTATAGTATTATTTATAATCATATTTCATTTATCATTATTATTATTATTATCATTATTATTGAGGCGTCACGTCTACTCGTGCTCCCCAAAAAGTTTTGTACTCAGTAATGTGTCCGCACCGCAGTTTTCGGTGTCCAGGTCCTTCGCTCCGTAGTTTTCGGTATCCAGGTCCTTCGCTCCGTAGTTGTCGGTATCCAGGTCCTTCGCTCCGTAGTTTTCGGTATCCAGGTCCTTCGCTCCGTAGTTTTCGGTATCCAGATCCTTCGCTCCGTAGTTTTCGGTATCAAGGTCCTCCGCTTTGTAGTTTTCGGTGTTCAGGTCCTTCGCTCTATAGTTTTCGGTATCCAGGTCCTTCGCTTCGTAGTTTTCGGTATCTAGGTCCTCCGCTTCGCAGTTTTCGGTGTTCAGGTCCTTCGCTTTGTAGTTTTCGGTATCCAGGTCCTTCGCTCCGCAGTTTTCGGTATCTAGGTCCTCCGCTTCGTAGTTTTCGGTGTTCAGGTCCTTCGCTTCGTAGTTTTCGGTATCCAGGTCCTTCGCTTTGTAGTTTTCGGTATCCAGGTCCTTCGCTTCGTAGTTTTCGGTATCCAGGTCCTTCGCTCCGTAGTTTTCGGTATCCAGGTTGTTATTGACGGACCTCGCGAACCTGATACCTCATGTACCGGAGTTCGCCAAGCTAAGCCATAACCGTCGCCCTTACCGATATACTCAGTGCCAAGGGAGGGAAAGGATGGGGTGATTCTAAGGTTAAATAACTCACATCGAGGAGATCTATTGCAATCATTTATTCAGGACGCTGATTTATTATCTTTCACAACAACTTGATTTCTCTGTTGCCACCTAGACCTATGCGGGTATCTATCTACCTTGTATGTACCATTTACCGAGCAATGCGAGTCTATTCGCGGACAGAACTAGCGCAGGTCGCGGGTAAACGAATAGGTTATTCAAGCTGTTACTTGATCAAATTGCAACGCGGGCTGCGTATCCATGCTGGTTTTCCCAACAAGTCAACCGCCCCCCGGGTCTCCTCAACCCGAGGCTATCCCGCGATACCGGATTTTTCCCGGTTCTGAACGTTAGCTCGCGAACTGCAATATCCACGCTGGTTTCCCAGCGTGTCCACCATCCCGGACAGCCTTGCCAATGCAAGACCCCGGGGAAGGCCAGTTCGCGCGCTTCTGTTTTTTACGTCAATTCGCGGCTGTAATTTACACGCTGGTTTCCCAGCGTGTCAACCATTCTGACCAGCCTCACTACTGTGAGGCCCCAGAGAAGGCCAGCACACGAACCCCCTGATACCCTGCGCAGTTCTGTCCCGACCTACTGACTCGCTCCCGTGTATTCAATAATTATTGTAATTCGTTTTCTTTTTATCATGCTCCCAACGAATGTTAATATCTTGTTCCCGTATTCCCAATTAGGTCTACTAGGTATCCATGTTATCCAACTATTCGTCGAGTCGATAGCTTCGCGTGTATACACTATTATAGTTCTCGCAAACACTACGTGCTAAACCGAAATTTGACTACAACTTACTCGCACCAAGGTTTCGCAAATACTGCTCGATTAATTCTGATTTCTGTTATTCTCATCCCGGTTTGCGCACGCATACCTCTTTTTTTTTCTGATCAGGATTACCTGGTACACACCGGCTGCTTAATCGCGCTCAGTTAAGTGTGCGTGAGATAATCCCGTTCAAGATTTGGTACACATACCTTTTCATTTAGGACAATGCCCTCCTACTACCGAGTTTCTTTTATATTTGTACAACACCATCAATAGATTATCACGATTCATAGTATGAACAAGTATACGGTAATAATTCGATTCATGCGAGTTCTTTTAACTGTGTCACCTGTTTCAAAGTAGATATATCTTCAAGTGTAATTTATAATAGAAAAACTAAAAATCAATAATTAATCGATTGACTCGACTAACTAAACTGAATAAATTGAACTATTATTTTATTGATATTTTTTTTTTTTTGTATTGCATCCGTCACACAGGTCCTTCGTCCGTAGTTTTCGGTGTCTAGGTCCACCGCTCCGTAGTTTTTTCATAAAATTTATAGAGGCGTAAGGCTCTGCCCATATGATCTTGTTCGCGAAATTTCGACAAAATCTGCTGCGTGGTTTCTGAGATATAATAACATTTTCCCGACAAATGTTTTCTTTATTTAATCATATATAATTACGTATAATTTTATATAATTTTATATGATAAAATTATTATGAAAATTTTTTTTTATATAATTGAAGAACCAATTTTGTAGAGAATTTAATTTCCTACAAGATTACGGAAACGAAAATCCGGAAAAAAAATTTTACACTCATTAATTTTAGAAATAGAAAAAAAAATTTTTTACATGTATTTCAAATGGGAAAGGCGACCCCTCCTTGCGCCAACTAAATTTTCGAGATATCGAGCTGAAATTTTGAGGGAATTTTTTTTTGGTGACAAAGAAACTTTTTAGATACATTTATTCTGAAAAAATTATAGAATTTTTTTTCTGACACAGTCTAATGTATATATTTTTTAGATCAACTTGAAAAATATTATAGAATCTCATGATGGTCTGTTTCGATTGGAGATGATTATTTTACTTAAAAGTTTCACAATCGAACAATTGTAGAACATTTTCCGTATTCTATGTTCGTATGACATCTGAATATGTTGCACTGTCTAAATAAAATGGGATCATGGGAAGCATAAACTATGATCGGAACAAGCTATTGTATAATTCTCAAGATGAAATTTTTTTTTAAATTGACCATGGGATTGAAAATTTATGAATTTGTACGGTGTGGTCGACCTGGACATCGAAAACTACGGTGCAGTCGACCTGGACACCGAAAACTACGGTCCGGTCAACCTGGACACGTAGAACTACGGTCTGGTAGAAAAAAAAAATAAAAAAAAAAAAATAATAATAATAATAATAATAATAATAATAATAATAATAATACGCGTCGATCGTAAAGTGAAGAAGAAAGTAGCCAAATGTAAAATAAACCACGGGCCCTGCCCGCCGTTCACTATTGACCCGGCACTGGCACGGACCTAAAGCGAGGCGCTGATTGGCTACTCTTAATCTTTAATAACTTGGATACCGTTGATCGGACGAAGTTTTCGAAAAGGAAATTTCGTCTCACAATCCAACGAGGAATTCACCTATTCCTTCCGGTCCGGGGGTCTTGGGTCACCCTGTATATTTATTATTGTAAACTGAAACTGCGATATAATAGTGGTTTATATGGCAAGGGCGCAGAAAGACCTCATCTTCGAATCGTGTGACACTTTCACACTCCTCATAAAGTCCTTTTGAGTGCCCGTGCTCTACATACTATCCTTTTTTTTTCAAATTTAAAAATTAGAAAACATTTTCCACGCACTAGTGCTTCGTGGTTTTCGCAAGAGGTGGTGTTGAAACAAATGAATGAAAGGAATGAGTAATCCGTTGAAAATTGAATTTAAAAAAATACCTATAGTGTGTTCATAACAAGAACTAATGGTCCAGGCACAGTGACCTCAGTCACTTAAATTCAAATTCAAGTTTTGAAGAAGAGTTCAATTTCATTCTGCATCTATCGTTCACAGATTTTCGACTATAGTTATAACGCCATGCTACAAACATGTCACACCCATAAAACGATACATACTTATACTGGACGTACCCATTATCGGTAGACAAGCCCGGCAACTTATGAATTTCCCAGGTATGGAGTATGGAGTAGAACGGCGGGAGGGGGGAGGGGGCAGGGGGAGGGGGAGGGGGATCGGGCTGGTTCCATTTTTAACAGTAGCCATATGTATTACACATATTTTATTTAGATTTATTAGGCTAACTTTGGCGCGAGGCTTTTACATACGAGATACGAGATAATAGATATAAATATTTGGACGGAAGTACATGAGACAAAATCATAAGAAAATTAAAAGAAGCTCTTCCGTTCAGTAACAATATATTCCAGTAGGCACATTTTCAAATTCAAGATAGGGTATTTTTAACAGCTATGACAGTGCGAATGTTGATTTTCTGGAATTATTTCGAGAAATGAATTCATCGATTGCAGCATTTCGGTCTAAATTGGAAGCGGTATCCGAATGGACGTGTATTATTGCCAGATGGTTCATTCTGGATTGTGCCATAGATGAACGAATATAAGTTTTGAGTCTACGAAGTGCGGAAGACGATCTTTCTGCGGTACAAGACGAAGCTGGAATAGTTAACATAATTTTCACGAACTTCGTAAATTCAGACAAAATATCACCAACAGCTGGGTTAGCTTTTAGGAAAAGTACTACGTCTTTTAAAGTGTGCATTTGGAGTTTTCTCTGTGAAAGTATATCTAGAAACATGTCTCGGTGTAGACACAATTTCTCAATATCGAAATCATTTCTAGTGACGTTTTCGGAAATCGGTCCACAATAAAAGCTTATTAATTCGGCTGCCGATTCGTGCCTGCCCACCGCAAAGTCTTCAAACTTATTGAGGCGATCTGCAGTATCCGAATTAAACCGTTCTTGAAGCGATTCGAGTACCTGATCTAGTATCTCGTGAAACTGCATCATGAAAAATTCTTTGGGTGTTGTGAAAATCTGATTATTTGATGTACTTGTCACTTCAAGTCGTTTCGGAACTTTTCTAGCTCGAGGTAGTTTTGGTTCTTCTAAATCAAGCTCTGTGGCACCTAGTGTTGCCTTCCGCCAGACTGATTTATATCCAGTCTGTCTGACTTCACAAAGACTCTCTACGACTGTCTTGACTCTTTCATTCGACTCGTTGACACTGAGATCGCATTTTTGCAATTCCGCATTGAGAATCTCAATTCTTTCGAAGACAGATATCGTGACCGTCAGAAAAAAATAAAAATTAAAGCCCTCAAGCTGTTTCAGAAATCCTGCAGCCTTTGCTGTCATAGTGCTATCAACTTTTTCGTCATTTCTCATTTCATCTAACAGAAGCATAGCAGCTTCGTAATTCCCCTTAGCTTGAACAGTTTTCAAAGATTTTATACGCATACACCACCTAGTGGGACAGAATGGAGACGGAATCGGATTCTCTGCAGCTTGGAAACTTTTGAAAACTGCTAGACGCTTAGGTGAGTCACGTATAAAATTTATCAATTCTTTTATGATTCCAATGAAATTCTTCGCGACGCTTACACGTTCCATGGCATCCTGTACCACGAGATTGAGGGTATGAGCCACACAGTGAACATAAAGAGCTCGAGGTTCAATTTCACGAATCCGGGCTTGAAGACCAGTTAGTCGACCACTTACGTTCTTTGCTCCATCGAAACACTGACCTCTTCAATTATGAATGTCGAGATCAGAGCGCAAGAGAAAATCTTTGACGATATTGAACAGTGTCTCTGATTTTGTATTATTGGTTTCATAGAAGCCCATAAAAATTTCTTTCACCTCCAATTCACGTGTCACAATCCTAATAGAGATAGATACTTGTTCCACTCTTGATATATCGGCCGTTTCGTCAAGAATTAGGGCAAAATATCGGGCATTTTTTATTTCTGCAAGATGTATTCGGGTTACGTCATTGGCCATAATCTCGAGCATCTCATTTATCGAATCATGATGAAGCCACTTGTATCCCGATCTCTTTAGCCATGAATCAAGTTCTGGTACGTCCTCAGCGCGCATTTTCAGAAATTGAGTCAGGTTAGAAGTTTCGTCATTATGGTCACCTCGTAATGCTAATCCTTGACGTGCCAGTACATCCACAGTTCCGAATAATTTACTTAGAGCGATCCGGGACTGTTGCATTTCGTTCTGCTTCGCTACGGAAATGTGGTACACGACGCTTTGCTTTTTTATGCTAGCAACCCCTCTGCGCGGCCTGTCGATGAAACTCGCTTTTTTCGTGTTTTTTGAAAGACAAAATCGCGTTCTTCCAGCAATCAAAGCCGTTCTTTACAAAAGTATTTCGTGACGTCAGTGCGCAACTACTTGTTGGTAAGGGTCATTTTCGTTCCGTTGCTTCAATGCAAGTTGCACATACCGCCTTTTCTTCGCGATTTAATGTTAACCAGGGGTAAAGACTTTGCCACTTTTGAAATGAAAGTGGTTTGCGTTTGCCTGAAATCGGAAAGAATGAAATTGCTCAAAATTTTCTCATGAGACATTTTTGCACCGAAAACGACCAAAGTGTTGTTGTTGATTTGTTATAAGGTTATAAACAAATCATGGGCATATGGGCACATCACTCGAAGTGTCGTTGAACTTAATAACTATACTCCGTTCCACGAGAGAATATCAGGCAGTTATGCAGCTTCGAACGGCCGGAGAGCCGGGTACCCCCACCCGGGTACCACAGTGGGGCTGGCAACTCAACGCCGAATCTAAATTATAGTACGCATAGGCCCCAAATATATTTGGTACGCTAGGCTCAAAGAGGCTCAAAGACTGAGGGTGCCGTGTCGCTATAGCCGCGGTTGCTCAGCTGTGAGACCCGTGTGGTGCGGCGGAGTTGGTAAAATGGGTGGAGCGTTGGGTGGGATCTGACCGAACCGGACGAATTCTGTTTCGATCTTTTGATATTCTCTCGTGGAACGCAGTATAGATTGGGAAGAAATTTGAACGGAATCTTTTCTGAAAATTGGATATGAAAAGCATCAGGTGAAAAGTTTTCTCATTTTTCGAAATACCTATACTAGCCGTCGGTTCTGTGTTTACAGCTTTATTTTCTTTTTCCAAAACAAGGTTGGAATTGGGGTTGGTCATTGAACTGCCCGCTTCTGAATCTTTACAAACACCCGCCGATTTGTTTCTCTCTCTGGTTATAAACTTGTCCATCGTATATCTATGAGTCTATGACCATGTGGATATAAGATATGACCCCCTGTGTTGAGTTAGGTAGTAGAGTCGTTCGTTAGGTATATATTGGTATATAGGGCACTGGGCATAAGTATACGCAAGCGAAACTAATAGGGTTAGGATAACCGGCTATAGTAAACAGTAAACATAGTAACTAGCGCTCCGATGGAGTAAACTTTGAACTCTATGTTAGAGATACAGTATCACTAATCAGTATGGTAGATTGTTGACTTTTCGGATTTTTGCATTTTTCCAACTATAGCATTAAAGCAAAAAAAAAAAAATTCCCTCAAACTCCCAGATATGGTATTCCATACCTGAGAAATTTCAGGTATGGTTCAGTCCATACCATCCAGACGAAAGTCGCCGGGCTTGTCGGTAGACTTCGGTGATGCTCTTACGACGTCTCTCTTTCTAATCGACTTACAGTATAGATATACATATGAGCGGATCCACGTCACTTCACTCAAGAAAAAACCGTCAAGTCACGGATCTTTGCGCCATTCAATACATCTGTAGTACTATGGGAAAAAAAGTATAATTTGAAGGATTTTGAAAAATTCTCAAAAATGGCGGAGTTAGAGGCATGTGAATTTTTGTGCACCGCTTTGTTTCAAAATTCATATCTCCGAAAGTGTTCATCGGAGCGGAAAGATCCTTGAATCGTTTTGTTCAAAAAAGAATGCGCTTTCATATGCAAAATTATATTTCCAAAAAAAAAAATTGTTTCAATATTTTTCGGCGTTTTTATTTTCAATTTCGCTGCCATTTCCGCGGGACTTACAGAAATTCATGGAGATAATTTTTTTTTGGATACCTGGATCCTTCCTCTTCAATCCTAAAAAAAAATTTATGGAGAAAATACCTGGGCCGGAGATAAAAAATAAAACGTGCCGTCGCGCGTCACCGCGCGCGCTGATCCACGTCCGCGCTACTCCCGCAAGCTCGCTGTGTTACGTAGTGGAGATGGCATATGATGCTTCTTTGCTTAGCCAGGTTATCCATTCTCCGAAAATAGTTATTTTACCACCTTAGCCCTTCCGTATCCGTCTACTGGTCATGTTTTCTTGGAGTTATACAATTGTATACGTGTATATATGCCTGTTCTGAAAATTCCAGTACGGTTATGGTTCGTTGAACATACTTGTGCTGGAATTAAGTTTGATTCCACTTCACTCGGTTTGTGCTATATGACTAATGGATCTTGTGCAATATTTTGGTGGTCCTGTAATGAGCCGATGTTTTTCGCGATAATTCGGTGGATGACACTTTTTGTCTGCATATCGCGAGTTTACAACTGATTGGCAATTCCAATAATTTAGCATGTTCTTATTTTCGAAGCATATCTTTCGAGTACTGTACATCTGCAGAACATCAACTGGAAGAAACTATTTTACAAAACCGATTCGATAAAGCATTTACAGTTCGTGGCACTCTGAAATTACATGCGGTCATTTCAATATCTCACAAACTCGTCAAAACAAAATTATTTTCCGCAACAGAAAAATTTGATTCGATAAAAATTATGAATTAATTTCAAACAGAGGTGTCCTACTAACAATAAGTGTCATCCAGCAAATTATTGCGAAAAACATCGGCTCATTTCAGGACCACCAAAATATTGCACAATATCCATCAGTCATATAGCACAAGCCGAGTGAAATGGAATCAAACTTAATTCCAGCACAAGTATATTCAACGAACCATAACCGTACTGGAATTTTCAGAACAGGCATATATACACGTATACAATTGTATAACTCCAAGAAAACATGACCAGTAGACGGATACGGAAGGGCTAAGGTGGTAAAATAACTATTTTCGGAGAATGGATAACCTGGCTAAGCAAAGAAGCATCATATGACATCTCCACTACGTAACACAGCGAGCTTGCGGGAGTAGCGCGGACGTGGATCAGCGCGCGCGGTGACGCGCGACGACACGTTTTATTTTTTATCTCCGGCCCAGGTATTTTCTCCATGAATTTTTTTTTTAAGATTAAAGAAGAAGGATCCAGGTATCCAAAAAAAATTATCTCCATGAATTTCTGTAAGTCCCACGGAAATGGCAGCGAAATTGAAAATTAAAACGCCAAAAAAACATTGACAGAATTTTTTTTTTGAAAATATGATTTTTTGTCTGAAAGCTCATTTTTTTACGAACAAAACGATCCAAGGATCTTTCCGCTCCGATGAACACTTTTGGAGATATGAATTTTCAAACAAAGTGGTGCACAAAAATTCACATGCCTCTAACTCCGCCATTTTTGAGAATGTTTCAAAATCCTTCAAATTCTACTTTTTTTTCCATAGTACTACAGATGTATTGAATGGCGCAAAAATCCGTGACTTGACGGTTTTTTTTATTGAGTGAAGTGACGTGGATCCGCTCATATTCTGCATTGAAAGACGCACTAATTGCTCATCTTACCTCACACTTCAGCAATTGATTATTTTCAGAACAATCTATGCCCGCCGAGTTCGTATCATCATACGAGCTAACTTCCTTCAGCAATATTTTCCGTCGCCAATATGCTGTTTTATCACAGGTTTTATCAATGATCCTATTGGTTTTCCATTCATTTCCATTGATTAGCATTTGAAGAACATAATTTGAAATCTGAAAATTAACAAAGGGAACGCTCGGCTTCGATGCCTGATTTCACGTATTATTTTGTACTATTTTTGTAACGTAATGATGTTTGTAATCTGACGCTGAAAAAGAGTATGATATTCTTGGGTTTTTGGCTGGGGAAACCATTTTGGAACTCGGTTGTAATTTTTTACATTTACAATGTTTTTGCCGTTATTATAAACAACTAGGGAAACCTCAAGATGCCGCGCACCGTGCTTATAATAATCAAAGAATCCCATAGAAGTTAAAGGATGAAATGGAATTGTGAATACGCTACGTAACATAAATATTTTGTAACTTTGATCTGTAACTGTGTCATATTAGTCATGGTGGCCTGTGGCGGACATTTTGATATTCATGGGCTATGATTTTTACAGTCAAATGACGTGGCAGTGATTTACGAAAGAACAGAGTTACATTTTTATTACGTCGCGGTTACATAATTTTGCTGCCTGGGGATCGATAAAGACTGAAAATGACTAAACAAACTGCAAAATTTATGAGCAGACGCGTATCCCTTGATATAATCTGTAAAACCAAGAGAAATCAAAAGCAAATTGCTTTCAGGGGTCGGATGGGGCCACGTGCTTGCTGCATTTTGGGTTCTGACGTACTACTGTTCCTTGATGGCTCTAACACTATACTACTTGTTCGGGAGTTTCCAGTCAGTTCTTCCGTGGTCCTACTGCCGTGAAGAGTGGGCCAGTGTCTGTGTCGCTTCTTCTAACGATGGCGGCGTGAGTTCGAGCAACGAATCAAGTGTAGGACTACAGAGCTCTGCTGAATTATATTTTAGGTCAGTGAATTCGATTAGTGAGTAAGAGCGAAAGTTTTACTATTTGTTGAGGAAGCGTTTTAGTATACGACGAGTCAAGTCACTTTACTATGAGGATTTACTGCAATAAAATATACTACCTATACTTTTGTACTGGTTTTTCGTAAAATTTAACGATTTTGTTGTTACGTCCGGGTGTCACCACCCGTACGCTCTCCCCTCACTTACCTCTACCCCCCTTTTGCTCTGCATCTCTACTCTGTTTATCTATCTGTTACCCGATCGTCCGCATCCTGTCCTAACGTCTCTACAAGATACTCGCTGCACACGGCACTGTCAAATGCAGCGAGTCAGCTATAATCCTTCTATCCTATTCCCCTAGCTACGGCCTACCTTTCCCCCTAACAATCACTCCTTCACTAACCTCCATACAGGAGACACGACTTCCTTTTATAACTCAGCACCACTATTAGAAATAAAGATTTAAGTTTGGTTATAATTGCTTTCATTATCGTTTACCCACATACTCCTCAGATATATCTTTATACAGGGTGAATCCTTTAACTCTGTCAACCCGTCACGGGTATGTTGGGGCTGCTCAGACAAGCATTTTGAGGTAACACACTTATGGTCGGAAACTCCTCCTAACGGCTGTGGAGGGCTTTGAAGATTTATTTTTTTATTTTTTTTCTGGTACCCAGGGGTTGCTCGTAGTGTAATGAATCAGAGGTGATTACTCGCGACCCAACGTTTTATTCAGGCGTGGATGACTTACAAATTTGTTATGTAATATCAACAAAACGATAAACTTTGAAGAACTTTTATAACAATGAAAAAATTAACAAAAATCTGAATCCGGATCTGAATCCCTTGGATTTTTATTTTTGGGGCAGAATGAAAGCTATCTGGTGTACCCCGACCAGACGTTTCACGGAGTGTCTTCTTCAAGGTGGCGGACACTTTAAACACCTACTGTAAAAGATCAGTTTAATGACGTGAAATTTCCGTACCACAAGAATTGTTTTTGTTAGTTTTTTCATTGTTATAAAAGTTCTTCAAAGTTTATCGTTTTGTTGATATTACATAACAAATTTGTAAGTCGTCCACGCCTGAATAAAACGTTGGGTTACGAGTAATCACCTCTGATTCATTACACTACGAGTAACCCCTGGGTACCAGAAAAAAAATAAAAAAATAAATCTTCATGGCCCTCCACAGCCGTTAGGAGGAGTTTCCGACCATACGTGTGTTACCTCAAAATGCTTGTCTGAGCAGCCCCAACATACCCGTGACGGGTTGACAGAGTTAAAGGATTCACCCTGTATATTGAACAGAGGACCAAACCCAATTAATAGACATAACATTGTTATCATAAATTTTGCCCGGTAATATTTGAAATTTTTTACGAATTTGTTTAATATCGTCAGTAATTATGTTTTCAATCAGCAATCAAAGTAAAAAAAAAAACAGTTGGCATGAACCGCGGACTTACACTGATATAGAAAAAATCGATTTTCGCGAGTAATTTTTGTGAAGATCGCTATATTTAATCGGAGCTTGCACTATTCGAAAGGGCTTGGAAAATTCTTGAAAAAATTTTTTCATCTATTTTTTATCTTAATCAATTAATCGAATTTCGGGACAGTTTTGTTGCACTCCTGTGAAATTATAATGATGGCACTTACATCGTTTTGCCGTGCCACCCTCCACTTATTGATGAGTATTATTTGTCAATCTGTAAAAAATGTCATCGTATTGTGCGATATTCGTTACTTTGAATTTGAGCGGAAATTATAAAAATTGAATCATTCAATACAAATCATGGGTGAATTTAGAATAATCATTATTTCTACTGTTACAACAAATTGTGTACTTTTAGTCCAGTCGAATTGGATTGAGTTCTATTCTGACATAACGTAGGTTAGCCGATTTTTTTTTAAGTTCATTAGAGCCCCACGAACATACCCTAAAAAGTGTACGGAAAGTCCGGGTTTGTCCGTAACAAATGGTTAAACAATTCAAAAGTAACATTTCGTAGATCAATCTTTTTTCTATGGGCTATACGCAACAAGTGTTAAAACAAAAGTTGTTCGTCTCATTATTCTCGAACAAACAAGCCCTTGTGCGATCAATTATCATTATTCGTTTAGCTGCAAAATGCAAAAAACCATAGAAATTGAGAATTTTCATTTATTGTTATCAATCGATGAATAAACAACCAATGGCTTTGAAACTCAAGTTACAGGTACAGTCGGCTCTCGCAATAGGGCCGGCCATGGGGGTGTAGGGGAAGATGATTCCAAGAACTGCGGTTCCCCCACCAACGCTTGATTCTATAGTCGTCGCGTTTGGGTACTAGATGCTCACAAGTGGGCAAATGGAGAAGTGGGGGAAGATGCCGAGCGTGATTCAGGGGAAGCGGTACTATTGCAAGCGGCCCTATTGCGAGAGCCGACTGTAATATAAAGTGTCTTCCAGAGAACAGTGCAAAGCTTTTTTGCCTGTATCATATAGTTGAGCAACAATCCACGACAAGCCAAAATCCGTAGACTGGCTGTCATTTCTGGCCATCTTGGCCCACGGATTGCGAAAAATTTATGGTGTCAGTTCATTACTAGTACTTTCCATAAATTGAAGAAAAAAAATTTTATATTCAAAAATGACCACTTTTTGGCGATTTAAAAATTTTTGCCTTTAAACAATTAAAGATATCTCCGACAATTTACATATCATTGTAGATATTATGATGGGTTCTTTTTCCCATTACTTCGACGAGTAATTTGAAAACAAAAAAATGTGAATATCTCGATTAGAACCGGAGATAACGGTGTTTCAGTTTTATTTTGTTTATTATTGTTTCAATTGATATTAAGGAAAAAAAAACTTAACTTCTCTCAACACCTCAAGGAAACGCCGTGAATTTTTTCAGATCTCTAGGTGCGTTTTATCTAAGTCATAAAAATGATTTCCGCCAGCAGTCCGTGAAAATGAGGCCGAGCGGCGTGGCGGGCGGCTCGAGGCTTCGCGCGCCGGGCCGGGCCGTACTCACCGCTTAGTTAACAAATTGACAACTCCGTTAATAATTATCGTAGAATGATCATCATTTTTTTAACTATGCTAGTTTTTTCTCAACAATTCGCATATGCCATTAGATTCTCAACTTTGCAACAACTTTTAAAAAATTGCAAAAATTTTTAAATCGCCAAAAAGTGGTCATTTTTTAATATAAATTCTTTTTCTTCAATTTATGGAAAGTACTAGTAATGAACTAACACCATGAATTTTTCGCAACCCGTAGGCCAAAATGGCCAGAAATGACAGCCAGTCTACGGATTTTGGCTTGTCCCGGATTGTTGCTCAACTATACGACATAAGCAAAAGAGCTTTGCACTGTTCTCTGGAAGACACTTTATATTACCTGTAACATGAGTTTCAAAGCCATTGGTTGTTTATTTATCGATTGATAACAACAAATAAGAATTCTCAATTTCCATGGTTTTTTGCATTTTGCAGCTGAACGAATAATGATAATTGATCGCACAAGGGCTTGTTTTTTCGAGAATAATGAGACGAACAACTTTTATTTCAACAGTTTTCGTGTATGGCCCATAGAAAAAAGATTAATCTACGAAATGCTGCTGTTGAATTGTTTAACCATTTGTTACGGACAAACCCGGACCTAACTTTTCGTACACTTTTTAGGGTATGTTATATATAGGGAACCTATAAAAAAATCGGCCAACCTATGTTATTCCAGAATAGAAGTCGGTCTATTTTATGTCTAATTCGACTGGACTATTTGGACGAAATTTCAATTTACTCTATCTCCACCCAAAAACACAATTTGTCACGTTATGTGAACTTACTATTATTTCGTATAAATTTATTAAATTTTAATACAAGTATCCACAGTTACTCTCAATAGACAAAAACCATATTCCACTTATTCATTGTTATCAATTTTCCGATAGAATATTTCTCGTGTACCCTGGTAGAAATCGTTACCGAGCGCTGGTTAGGTTCCCGATCAGCTGGCCCAGTTTGAAACCAGGCGCTGATCGGGAAATCTGACTATGGACCCAGTCTGGGCTGTCACGCTGTACACAGCCAGTATCTGGTCAGGAACCCTACCTAGACTGTGGTCCGGAATTCAGCCCATACGCTGGTCAGAAATTTTACCCAATTTCTGGTTAAGAATTTCACCCAATTTCTGGTCAGGAATTTTACGCAGGCTCCGGTCAAGAATCCGGATGTCGATCGATTTTTTTGTTTTTGAGCCACGTTTTATGAATTCTACCAGAAAGATATCGTAATCAGTTTCTTCGTCGGATAATTCACCTCAATCAGAACGATCTGATTCAGTTGGCTGAAATGGAAGTATACGTAGAAATATTGTTATCAATAGGAAAAAAATTGTATGTCCAAAAGTCCTTACTAAATTTAATTGACGCAGAAAAAGTATGTTGACTCTACTGCCCCAAGATTGTGAGGTTAGACAATCATATCTCATGCTAGACGTAATTTAATGAAAAATATTTAAACAATTTATAGTTTACCTCTAGTGGATAACTCATCATGTTGCCCTATTACTTCGATATTAGTGCTGTTGGGATTTTACCGTACAAATTAATCAGTTTATCTTCATGTATTTATTTTCAACGAACACATAGGATTAGAACATATTAAAACAGCAGCAATCTAATTGTTACTCATTTTTTATACAACCCGCTTGTTTTTATAACCGTCTAGGTTCGAGGCTTTATACATGCGCCTTGTAAGGAATATTTGTTTTACTAGTTTTTTTCACTTCATTTTTTATTTTTTATTTTTTTCAATTTGATATCTCCAGCCACTCATAATATTATTCATGAAGAAGTGGAATCGCAAATGTTCTTAATCTGCCATTTGGCACAAAGTTGAGGCATAGTTTCATAGCTTTACTTTCTTTATTATTGATGGAAGACCGTCATGTCTGACCTGAAAGATTGTTTTTCATTTCCCACATTTTCAAAATGAATGAGTTTAGTGGAAAAGTAAATATAGGCTTTTTTTAAATCAAAATATTACCCTGTAGAGCGATTCTGTAACTCGATAACGCGACTTGCGCTATCGTTATAATGTTTTCAACTGCTACGCCAATGCATTTCCCCGCTAATGCCCGCGCACCCCCGCTGATACCTATGTGTTGTTAACAGGGCCGGCGACTTGCAAAATTTTCGGGTATGGAGTTACTCAACTGTCGGGGGGGGGGTTAGTAATACAACATTAAATTTTTTTTCTAAATCTTATTGTGATGAAGCAAATGCGGTACGCCGTACCTTGTTTCTTTTAGTAAACTCGTGTTCAAGCGTTTTTCGGTCATATTCCGTAGCTAAGTCCGCATGGATGTACAGTAGGGTGCTTCAAAAAAAAATTCATTTTTTTACCATTTTTACCCCCTCAAATGTTAATGGTTTAGAAGAAAAAAATCCTTCCCATAAATGCTCTCTCTAGCTCAACTCTAAGAGGTCGCTCTTTTAATTTCAATTTCCCATTTACTTAACATAGGAACATTTTCTTTTTCATTGAAAGTTAAATTACTCGCAAACTACTTGATGTTTTTCGGATTCATGCATAGATCTTTGAAATTGATTCTTTGAGCTTTCCAAAACTATAATAATGCATAATTATCATAATCAAAACACAAATTTAAGCCATCTGAAAAGTACTGATTCTTAAAGAAATCATTAATTATTATTATTTTTTGTTTTTTCATTTATATTTTATTAAAGAATTTTGGAAAGCTTAAAGAATCAGCTTCAAGGATCTATGCGTGAATTTGAAAAATATCAAGTCGTTCACGAGTACTTCAACTTCTAAGGGGTAACACCACTCTAGCGCCAGCAAAAGAAGGCCGAAGTTTGATATTTTTTTTTTTAAGATATGGGTAACGGGATCGGGTTTATTTATTCAGGGTTTATTAAACACATATTGAAGTACGTGAACAAATTTTTTTATTGCAGTTTTTATACGAAATGGCTGTGACAGCAACCAGTCTCCAAAAAGGTATTTTCTTTTATGGGCGGAATCGTAACTCTGAAAGGATGAAAGCTAGAATAAAAAAAAAGTTTCTCAAAGTACATGTTATTAGCTGAAGAAGTACATAGCCGTTTTTGGATTTGATGAAAACTTTTTTTTTATCAACAATTTACTGCATATTTTTACGTCGAAAACGTGAACATTTCTGAAAGCTTGTGCCATTTTTGCAAAAACTGATTTAAAAATAAAACCCTATGTACTTCTTCAGCCAGTAGCATGTACTTTAAGAAACTTCTTTTTTTTTATTCTAGCTTTCATCCTTTCGGAGTTACGATTCCGCCCGTGGAGGTATAAAAAAAAAAGTCCTCTTTGGAGACTGGCTCTGTCACAGCCATTTTGTATACAAACTGCAATAAAAAAATTTGTTTACGTACTTCAATATGTGTTTAATAAACGCTGAATAAATAAACCCGATCCCGTTAACCATGTCTTTAAAAAAAAATATCAAATTTCGGCCTTTTTTGCTGGCGCTAGAGTGGTGTTACCCCTTAATGAAAAGACAAATTTTTGCATGTTAAGTAAATGGGAAATTAAAATGAAAAGAGCGACCTCTTAGAGTTGAGCTAGAGAGACCATTTTTGGGGAGGATTTGTTTCTTCTAGACGATTAACATTTAAGAGGGTAAGAACGAAAAAAAAAAAAATTTTTTTTTTTGAAGCACCCTAATGTACAGTGTCGCTAAGTTTAACGGAGCGCCGAGCGGTATTGGTATCGGGAAGGGGAGAGCGAAACTAGGCAGTGTACGAGAGAGAGCGCTGCAACAAGCGTGCGCGATCGCGAGCATTGGGCAAGAAGGGAGTACGCAGCGGCGCGTGGAGATAAATACAAGTATGGTATGCACAAAATTTGCTCGAAGGGTCCTTACTTTTTTATCGACGCGAAATGCGTAATCAGTAATAAAAATATTTGGAAAACACGACTTTTCTCTTCATACCTACATACTTCTGGGTGTGGAATTCCATACCCAGAATTTTTCTGGGTATGGAGTTCTCCATACCCTCCATATGGAAGTCGCCGGCCCTGGTTGTTAAAAATTGCGAATCTAGGGTCGCCTCGTAGCGACAATTATGTAAAAGCGGCACGTATTGAAAGTTATTTAACGCATAGCACACTGAAATTCGGTAAATTATAACGCCAGCCACAGTGCGACGTTATGAGAAGCTTATCCCTAAATCTAGCCGGAGCTTTCTGACATTCGTCAAACGGAAATATTTTGTGGCATTCGCCTTTGAATTCCACGAATCTTTACTGGCGTATAGCATGAATTAGAAGATGTACGAATAATTCAATCGATTTTTCGGCTTCATAAATTATATCACAAACTGTTGCTAATCATTATTAGTTGATCCTATCATCCGACTCAATATTTATCAAGAAATTTCCAATCCAACTTCTCGTATGCAATGAATACTTTTTACGGCATACGTCTATCATAATTAGGAATCAATCTTACCGTTTTACCGATTACCTTTACCTATACATCCCACAGTGCGACGTTATGAGAAGCATTCTCTTCTTCGAAACCTATCGGTGGAATTAAAAAAAAATTTATTCCATTCTTTGAAAGTAATAAAACAATTCTAAGAAAGAATCGTTACTACCGCTTTCCAAATATATGTAGTAGTAGTTTCGGTGCTCACTCTAAAATACATACATCTTTTTATATAAAATACACTGCGCAGATAGGTCTTGCGAAAAAAAAAAAAAATTGAATTGGACTGGCGCGCACTATTTCATTGCTTGGAAAAAAAAACTTTGGTTGAATACCTACACTACCATTATATTATATAAAAATTGCTACAATCGTGCAAAACATGAAACTCAATTCAACTAAGGTATATCGCTAACCAATGTGGGCCTAATAGGTTTATATACGTAAAGATATGCGTCTTACCGAATATCATAATTGAAAAATTCTCTTCAAAGCAACAACAACAGCAACAAGAAAGGTAATAATTTTTCTCTTTCAAAGACACACCACGCCATTGATTTCGGTTATCATTTCCCACGGTATTTGGTATGACGTGTAGACTTTGTCAAAAAATCAACACAACGGTACTTACAATAGTTTGGTATTAAGTTAATAAAAACCACGCGAAATTGCTAGAATCCAACTTGTATCTTGCTGAAAATTTTTACAGTTGCCGCATGCTCGTATAATATAAAAATTTCACAGCTATAGATAACAGTCGTCTTCGTATACTATTTTGCGTTGTTTACATAATTTTACTATACAACTATTGCAGGAACCAATGGATGAATTTTTCAGTAAATTTTGCATACCATACCGAATACTCTGAATAATTTCAATAAAAATCAATTGTGGGTTTTCTGCAGGAAAAAATTATCTCAGTCCACTTCTTAAATTTAAAAAAAAGGCCTTTCTCGCGATATGAAACTTATGGCTATAATTCGATTGGTAATTGGCTAGAAAATCAACAAATATACACTACCATCAATTCTCTGCGCTACAAATGGTTTTGAAAATACATCTAATTGCTAAAAAAATTAAAATCTCAGAAACCGTCGGTTTTAAAAATCCGTAAAAAAATCCAGAAAGCCTTTCATTCTATTAAATTTCTGAAGATTCAAAACTATGATATACGCTTGTCGTAAAAAGCACTCATTGCGTACGCGAAGTTAAATAGAAAATTTCTTGATAAATATTGAGTCGAACGATCGGATCAACAAAAAATAATTATCGACAGTTTTTGATATAATTTAACAAGCCGAACAATTTCTATTAATTACATTATTCGTATCTTAACGTACGAAATCTACAGCTAGATTTACGAAGAGAATGCTTCTTATAATGTCGCACCGTGGGATCGATAAAGGTAATTGGTCAAGCGGTAAGATTGATTCATAATTATGATAGTCGTATGCCGTAAAAAGTATTCATTGCATACGAGAAGTTAGATTGGAAATTTCTTGATAAATATCGAGTCGGATGATAGGATCAATAATAATGATTAGCAACAGTTTGTGATATAATTTATGAAGCCGAAAAATTGATTAAATTATTCGTACATCTTCTAATTCATGCTATACGCCAGTAAAGATTCGTGGAATTCAAAGGCGAATCCGACAAAATATTTCCGTTTGACGAATGTCAGAAAGCTCCGGCTAGATTTAGGGACAAGCTTCTCATAACGTCGCACTGTAGATGGCGTTATAATTTAGCGAATTTCAGTGTGCTACGCGTTAAATAACTTTCGATACGTGCCGCTTTTTCATAATTGTCGCTACGAGGCGACCCTAGATTCGCAATTTTTAACAACACATACGTATCCGCGGGGGTGCGCGGGTATTAGCGGGGAAATGCATTGGCGTAGCAGTTGAAAAAATTATAACGATAGCGCAAATCGCGTTATCGAGTTACAGAATCGCTCTACTGGATTATGACAGAATCGTTATGTTTATACATTTTCGTTAATTCTACTATTTTGTAAAATGACAATATTAGTTGAAGATCTAGTAGATAATATCGTTTGTTTATATTTCAATTCAAAAATTTCGTTTTGTTTCATCTTCAAAATCGACAAGCTGGATTTCAAAAGAGCTAGTTTTTTATTTTTTGACTGTTCATCAAGCCTTTTACAGAACTGGGCTAGTGGTTTATCAGGAGAACGTATACGTTTCAGAATAGTCATGTGATTTTCAAAAGAAAACGCAGTTATTTCGCTCAAACTACAACCTGTACTGATTACATCTTCTGTTACATGTATCAAATGATGCATGTTCAATACAGAAGCTTTAGAATCATAATGTTCCGGTAATTCATCGAAAAATTGCCTTGAATATAATTGTGCCAATTCAGTGTTCTGTAATGCAGTTTTCGTCGACCATAGCAATTGGGAGCCGACGCAGAATAATAGGAAATGGTTGTAGATATCTTCGGTCGAGATTTTTCTGAGTATAATTATGCCTAAGTATAAGGCAATTAATTTATATTCCGTAGCTTTGAATCTACTGAAATCTATCAACGACCGGCACTTTCTAGGAAACTCATCTGGAATTTGTAATCTTAAACATTCCAATCTTCGCGAAATTTCATCCTTGCTGGTTTGACTCATTTTTTTCAAATTATTAGTGGTTAAGTATTTCAATATTTTTCATAACGCATGCATGGCAACCTTCACTTTCTCTTCGTGTAAACAGTGGAGAAAATGAGTCTTTGTTCAGGAGTGTGACAAAATTTTTGTTACACTATCATGGCGTTGAGGAGTGTGACAAAATTTTTGCCACACTATCATGGCGTCGAAAGCGAAGGTTGCCATGCAGTTGTCATGAAAAACAGTATGTGATACGCGTGAAGACAGAGACCTTGCACTCGTGTGATGTTTTCAGCACTCGCCTTCATCTCGTTCCGGCGCCTTCGGCGCCTCCACTCGATTGCGGCTCATGCTAAAAACATCACTCGTGCAAAGTCCCTGTTTCTCCACATGTATCACAATCTACCAGTGCCGGCAAGTTATGAATTTTCCGTGTGTGGTGGATTTGGCTGGGGGGGGGGGGGGGGGGGGTAACAATTTTTTTAGTTTTCAGATTTCTCATTCAGTCATAGCAAAAGTAGCTCTCCTGATAGAATTTTTACTGATGATATCATTCACAAGCTCATTTGTGTCCAAGTCTTCCGTCACTTTTCAGCGGACCCGCAATACAGCGATGCTGTTGAGCCTTTTTTGTGTTATAGTCGATCTCGGATACGTCTTCAGTCTATTTTGGTTTGCAGTGATCGAATTCCGTGTATGGAAAATCCACACACGGAACATTTCGAGTGTGGTTGTCTCCACACCAACCACACAATACTTGCCGGCCATGCAATCTACTATTCTTCATCACACTAAGAAATCCGAGATGCATAAAATGTAATATCAATGATGCGATCATGTTGATAGGCGGTGCAATGAATGTGAGTAATGAGATACCAGTATGATGATCAGTTCATTCAAAGGTTCGAAGCACGGTCTTATACTAGTCCAGTCAATAGAGATTTTTTCGTGACAAAACTCCCACTGGCAATTTGACTGCGCCACATTTTTAAAGCCGGTTCACAAATGAAAACTAACATGTTTCCAACTCCTAATTTCAGGTGTTTTTTTTTTAAACAATGTTTAAAAACGAAAAAACACGTTTTTTAGTAGTTTTTCGCTTCTGGGATGGAAACTGGTAGAGCAATCTTGGTACTCCAATGAGAACAGTTGTAGAGAATTGAACAACCTTCAAAACGAGCTCTGGATCGACTCGATCAGAGCATTTTTGACCGAGAAAAATCGAAAACACCCCTAAAAAGAGGTGTTTTTTCAAAAATTCATAACTCCGCCATTTTACAAATGGTAGAATAGGCCTTTCGCGTGGTAGTAGTGAATAACATGTAGATAACGTGTGCACAAAATGGGCACTGTCCGTTGAGTAGTTTTTGCACAATTGCCAATTGAATTTTTTTGTTTATCATTTTCGATAAGCCACCCTTGCTCGAGAAGTGGTCGGATCGTAATTTTCTAAAGCGATTTTTAAACTAGACTATATTCACTACAAATCGTTCATTTATGCCGAGTCGTTATTTTGCGTTAAAATAGGTGAAAAATGCATCCAAACATAGGCATAAACGCCCGATCGCAAGAAAGTAAGCGAGTGGTGGGGGCACTCGACTGCGGTGGGGAAGCGTATATATATAGTAATAGAGGCGCACGACGAATATTGTCGATCATTTGATTCGTTTATCTCGGCAACTACTGGACCGATTTCAATTTTTTTTTTTTCATTTTGGGTAGCTCAACATGCGCAAACTGGATATGTCGTCAGATTCCATACAGATACCCAACAGCGAAAGTTTCTCTACTTCTTGTTCAAAAACTTTTCAATAGCACCTTCAGTATTGATTTCATATGGAATCTGACGACATATCCAGTTAGCGCGTGTTGAGCTATTAAAAATAAAAACAAAAAAAATCGAAATCGGTCCACTAGTTGCCGAGATAAACGAATCAAATGATCGACAATATTCGCCGTGCGCCTCTATTACTATATATATACGCTTCCCCGCCGCAGTCGAGTGCCCCCACCACTCGCCTACTTTCTCGTGATCGGGCGTGCATGCCCATGTTTGGATGCATTTTTCACCTATTTCAACGCAAAATAACGACTCGGCATAAATGAACGATTTGTGGAGAATATAGTCTAGTTTGAAAATCGCTTTAAAAAATTACGATCCGACCACTTCTCGAGCAAGGGTGGCTTATCGAAAATGATAAACAAAAAAATTCAATTGGCAATTATGCAAAAACTACTCATCGGACAGTGCCCATTTTGTGCACACGTTATCTACATGTTATTCACTACTACCACGCGAAAGGCCTATTCTACCATTTGTAAAATGGCGGAGTTATGAATTTTTGAAAAAACACCTCTTTTTAGGGGTGTTTTCGATTTTTCTCGGTCAAAAATGCTCTGATCGAGTCGATCCAGAGCTCGTTTTGAAGGTTGTTCAATTCTCTACAACTGTTCTCATTGGAGTACCAAGATTGCTCTACCAGTTTCCATCCCAGAAGCGAAAAACTACTAAAAAAACGTGTTTTTTCGTTTTTAAACATTGTTTAAAAAAAAACACCTGAAATTAGGAGTTGGAAACATGTTAGTTTTCATCTGTGAACCGGCTTTAAAAATGTGGCGCAGTCAAATTGCCAGTGGGAGTTTTGTCACGAAACAGCCTTTTTTTCCCTCTATTGACTGGACTATACACAGGTCTGGGCACTCTATACCTCTTGCCATGGAATTTCGCGTGCCACAACTGAGTCCAATTATAGTTACTTTTTCAACCACAGTCTGGTGCGCTGCGATGCGGGAGGCCAGTATGATACGCTATGATTGGCTATGATACGCTATGACAGGCCTCCAAGATAACTAGAGACCTCTCGTGGCGAGCCTCAGATGCCGCACGGATTTCACAGCGAAGTGCCCAGACCTGTGTATAAGACCGTGGTTCGAAACGATTCATCAGTTCGTAACTTATAATTAGGTTGGTTGTAATTTCTATAAATCGTAGTTTTGTCAACTTTTTTCCCACCGACATCACAACGTTCACTAGCTTGAAATGCTGTATGAGCAACGGTTGACTTTATAAATGCACGTACTGGTGTATCACAGATAAAACCTTTCAAATGAACTCCGAAATGTGCACCAGATATTGAAATCCCATGCTTTTGGAGCACATTAATTTCTTCAACAAATTCACGTAAATATTCATGAGAATTTTTAGACTTGGATTTTCCAGAATGAATTCCAATTACAAAAGGCTTATACTTGTGACGTGAGGGTGGACCCCGAGCGTATGGAATTTTAGGTCTCACGTCACCAAGATTTATTTGTTGATTTTGGCTTATGCACTGATAAGCCGGTATCCGGGATCCTTGCTGGCCAAGTTCTATACAGAACCGTACGTTTCTTGCAATGATCTATTTATAAGGCAAAGGACTATTTAGAGGATAAGGCTGATGAAATGAAGCTGAGAATTCAAACTGTTAAAAACGAAAATATATTCTGAAACGATTTATGGCTAACAAGTAAGCAAGTTATTGACAAGAAAAGTTCCGAATGTTAATATAACTATCCTCCCGGAAGAAAAAAGATTTTGTATTGGAAAAACTCTATTTTTTTACTTTCTGATGTATTGTATTTTGTTTTCTATTTGTATATTTTACATGTTCGATGCAACTCTCTCTCTCTAAACAAGAACAGATATTTTTTTTTTTATTTTATCTTTTACTACTAGGACAGATTTTGGTAATTGTTTTGAAAAAATGAAGACTTAGCGTTCTTGGCTTCTGTCTTGAGGTTGGGTCTCCTTCTATCCGGACAGAGTCTCACCTTTCGCACCCACAACACCAAAAATCAATCCCCTTTTCTTTAATGAAACTTATAAACTGAAAATACTCTAATTTTATTGAGAAGCTTTGAAACTTCTAATGAATGTGTCCATGCGCTTTTATTTATTTTACGAGGCTTAGAAGTCTTTAGCGTCGTCACTCGCAGATTTTCGAATGCTAACTCTTCCTCCATAACTACACCTGGGGTCACGTCTGTGCACTCGCAACTCTGAAGAACGAAGACGCTGTTTAGGTTGGAGGCAGCCAGGAGGCCGCTGCTGCATAGCTTAGGTATTACTCCGCCGCGGTAATTAGCCTAATCAAAGACCTGCGTCTTGTCGCGGCCGAGTAAACCCATCCTCCTGGCCGTTTATCTCCAACAGCATGCTGCGGTTCCAACCTCAGGACAGTATGTTTGTAATAAATAATAATATTGTATATTCGGATATACTCTGATTGTGTCTATTTTGGAGAGTGTCACATCGAATTGACTATGCAGTGCTGGGTCAGCAAAAGCCCGGCACTGCATTTAATCCTCACTTAACTTACTAGGAGACCTTACGGCAAACGGAGTTTTTTTTTTTTTTATATTTATGGTACGTGTAGTTGGGACCTTGAATAAGAATTTCCCAAAGCAGTTCGATGCAATATTTAGAATTCTTCGAGATAAGCGACTTTGAAGTTTTGTACTCGACCTTATATTCACTAGATACGACGCTTGTTTCAACGAAAGGCGTAGCGCAGACGGTAGAGTTCGAGTCCAGTAATCGCTGGATCGCTGGTTCGAGTCTCGTCGCGTGATTTTTTTTTTTTTTTCTTCATAGAAACTTTTTCCTTTTTTGTTCTTTTTCACATTCCGAAAATTATAATAACTATACAGGGTGTCTCGAAATTCGCGCATGTGCTACATACGGGCGGATTCCTTGCGAAGAATGAATACGGAATATCCAAGTAAAAACTTCTGCGAGGACTTAGTTTTCCTGTAAAAGCACTTATTAACGAACCAATCAGCGTTCATCTTTAGAAGACTGTCTAAAATCCGTATCGCCGTCCGCCTTATTAGCGCGAGCGAAACAATAATGTGTGGTCTTGCCCGCTCGCTTGTCACAACGCGCTCGTATATCTGTCTATGTGTCGCGCTCACGTATACGAGCGCGTTGTGACAAGCGAGCGGGGAACACCACACATTATTGTTTCGCTCGCGCTAATAAGGCGGACGGCGATACGGATTTTAGACAGTCTTCTAAAGATGAACGCTGATTGGTTCGTTAATAAGTGCTTTTACAGGAAAACTAAGTCCTCGCGGAAGTTTTTACTTGGATATTCCGTATCCATTCTTCGCAAGGAATCCGCCCGTATGTAGCACATGCGCGAATTTCGAGACACCCTGTATGTAGGAATATTCCAGTATATATCCAGTATATTCTAGTATATTGTAACGGTTCGGCTAGCCTATGAGAGGGAAGAGGATAGACGAACATCAAACGTGAAACGGTTAGATCCCCACCAGCGCGGCAAACGTCGGTGACGTCACCAACGTCCGAAATTTTGTATAAAAGCCGGTGCGGCAATGCCTCACCAGCGATACGTGGCAAAGCGCTCGTAGTCGACTCACAGAGCATAGATAAAATTTAACGACACGAAGCAAAGCGCTCGTAGTCAGTAGAAATACAGTTTAGAAAGAAATAGAAATTTAGAAACAGAAATATAAAAATGTAAAGGTCTATCGCTGCGCGAATTCCGAGGATAGCAAATCAAATCTATAGAAATCTTGACTTAAAACAAGCTTGATATTCGAATCTCGAGATACAAATTATTCAGATAAAATTCAGAACAAAAGAGCCATAGGTTAAGTTAAATGATAAGGAAAATCTTGTTTAATTCTTTTTGTTACTTTTATTTTGTAAAGGTCAATCGAACAAATGATTATTTAATTTCATTAAATCAATAATGTTGACAGAAGCAAGTGCTTAGTTCTTTGTCCGAGATTTCCGTCACTCATTTCATAACGAACTATTGCTACAACAGCCGAGATAGGTTCACACTAGGGAACAGCTTTGAAGAGCAATCTTCCGAGTCTGGTGTACAGTCTTGGGTGCAAACCCCGGATCTGAGCGTAGGAAATTAGTAAAGAAATCAGGATAGAACTAGGAAGCAGGCTTGTGCGTAAAACCACCGGTTCTGCTCCAGGGAGGCAGCTTTATTAAGAAATTAATCGAGTCTGCTGGGGTCGGAGGCTTTATCGAGCGATCGATCGAGTCCAAAGACTGACGGCTTTGGCAAGGAATTTTCCGAGTCTGAGATTAGCCAGGAAAACACAAAAAACCTAGGTCAGGTGGCTTTTTGTGGCAAAACCAACTTTTCCCCACCTCCTAGTAACGTGAAGTGCCCAAACAAACTCAAAATTCAACTTATTCCATCTTTTGAGCAAAGAACTCACAATAACGGCGGATATACCTACATTTTTCAAATTCCGGCATATCCCGAAACGTTACAATATATATATTAACGTGCGGCCAGGTGCACCTAGTTTTTCTCTACATTTATACCTGGAATTCCCGACGATTCATGACAGAGAAGATTATATGAAAATTTATTCAATTGTTCACCACCAATCATCTTCTCCAATCTTTGGTGACATGATCAGGTATGCGTGGTTTGCATCAAAACTGTGCGATGAAAGAACAATCTTTCAAAATGTTAACGAAGTTTGCTTCGCAGTCAAACTTTTGAAAACAAAATGCGCCTGTAATAATGCGACATTTATACAGTGTGCTAGATGCCGAAAAAATTTCTGTTTTCCATGTTTTTACGATAACTACCATTCTGGCTCGTGCCACTAGACGTAATATACCTAACACTTATCATATTAAAGATATGCCAATAAAATAGCATTTTATTTCCTACCCGACGTCGTTGTTTTTTTGACAGAACCTTTATTGTTATTTTATAATTAATATTGTTTATTTAAAGTTGATATTCCTAATGAAAAATTCAATTTTCGGAATGTGAAAAAGAACAAAAAAAAAAAGTTTCTATGAAGAAAAAAAAAATCACGCGACGAGACTCGAACCAGCGATCCAGCGATTACTGGACTCGAACTCTACCGTCTGCGCTACGCCTTTCGTTGAAACAAGCGTCGTATCTAGTGAATATAAGGTCGAGTACAAAACTTCAAAGTCGATTATCTCGAAGAATTCTAAATATTGCATCGAACTGCTTTGGGAAATTCTTATTCAAGGTCCCAACTACACGTACCATAAATATAAAAAAAAAAAAAAAATTCCGTTTGCCGTAAGGTCTCCTAGTAAGATCGGCCGAAAGGTTTGTGAACTAGATTTTAATAGTTGTAAGCCATCGGTGTTTACAAATATGTTTAGAATGCGTTCGCCTGGTGCATCAATATTCACGCATTCTAGCAAATCTTGTTTGATTCCAAGATATACAAACTCTCAAGTAGCATCAGTCGAGTCCCTCATCTCTTTGATGTCGTACATAGCACCTGATGTACCCAAAAAAGTTTTGGCTTATTTACTTTTCTCCTTATTATCAAAAGAAGTTCATTCAAAGCAGTGTGAGAAATTTTGTGTTTTAGTGCCCAGTCCGTCAAACTTCGCTCTCCTGACTCTTGTACCAAATTCTGTTCTACGTGACCTGGGTCATGATCTGCACCATTATTGTGAATTTCATCATTTTCAATGCTACCATCGTTTGCAGTGTCGCTATCTAGACCATTGTCATTACATTCTTCGTTTATACCGTGGTCGCTATTACTCATGCTATCGTTACCGTCACCTTCACTTGCAGCATCATTATTATCACTATGAGCCACACTATCATTAGTATAACTATCAACAACATCACTAGTATCTTCCATTGCATTGAAATGCTCTTCATCCTGATCCTTAGAAAAGTTTTAACCTGATCGACTTCGTTCACTGCATTTTGAGAATATAAAGACGAATTCGACGCTTCAAAATTCGGAAGTGTGTTTTCATATTTGGAATTATCCTGATAACCTTGTGGAATTTGAGCTTGATCTTCTACATTGAGGACAATTTTCTCTTCAATTTGAGTGCATTCTCTCCGCATTCTTTTCGCTTTCAGCCTATTAACTTCCAAAAACTTCAGAAACGCCCTACGTTTGCGTTGACGCAAACGGGCTAAGGTTAGGTTTTTTCGTTTCGCAAAATCCATAGTTCACTTCGCTAGAAAATATATCACGTTGCTATCAACTAATCATGTGTGATAAAAGTATAGCGACGGTAACGAATCAAATCTATGTTCACGAAAGATATTTTCTATAAATCGCTTCAGGTAATTAAGGTGAAAGACCGAATCAACAACCTACACGTATTCATGCTGTGTGACTTCGTCACACATCGTTCGGCCAGAAACGCCCGACTTTGGCTGACAGGGTTCCTAGTCAGGCTCGCCCGGCCGAAAACACCCGACTTTGGCTGACCGGGTTGCAAGTCAGGCTCGCCCGGCCAAAAACACCCAACTTTGGCTGACCGGACTGCAAGTCAGGCTCGCCCGGCCAAAAACACCCCACTTTGGCTGACCGGGTTCCTAGTCAGGCTCGCCCGGCCAAAAACAACTGACCTTGGTTGACCGGGTTCCTGATTGGGCTTGCCTACTTCTGAACACCCGATTCTGGCTGATCGGGTGCCCACTTAGGCTTGCCTGCCTTGGAACACCCGGCTATTCCCGTTTAGCCGCTAGCAGGGAACAGAACACGCCCAGGCCAATTTCTACCAGGGTAATAACACATCTCCAATCTCGCACTTTAGTTCACACATTACGTGGCGCTGCAGTCACGCACGGAGCGATATCGAACAGAAAATAAATAGAAGAACCAGCTTAACTGCTTAAGTTGTAAGTAGTCGACCGTAGTTTGACAGACCTTCAAAATCATCAAAATGGATTGGGATGACCGAATAAACTTTGACCCGTATAACAACTCATTTCTTGTGGGGACTCTATTAAACAAATGTGATCAACCAGAATTAGAAGTTGAGTCTAACACACCAGAAGACAAGCTTACAGTCAACTTAGGATTGGTTAGTGCTCTATACATATACTCAAATGTACCACCCCACGAATATGGATCTCAAGGGCCCAAAGTGGCAGAGAGCATAAAAAGAGCTTACGAATTCAACTTGAAAAAGACAAACAAGACTATCAAAATAGGAGATTTTGACGTAGAAAGACTGAAATGGGAATCAGGAGATGGACCCTTCCCTTTTGGTGAAACACATGCAAACTATCTTTTCCACGATGTCAAGAATATGGCAAAGGGGCCATTCAACAAATACGTTCGCTTTTTTCGACGATTTTAGACCCCCCCCCCCCCCCCCCCCTATGTAACGATGGTTCGTTTGACCAGACCCCCCCAAAGTAATACGTCACAAATCTTGCCCCCCCCCCCCCCACTCGATTTCTAAAATTGTCCATATAAGCAGCCCGTCATTTCTCACTTACGGAATTCTCATGCCAAAACACGAATTCTATACACAAAAACCGAACGTCACATTTTGACGAACACCCCCCCCCCCCCCTAACTTGTAACGTCACATCAACCTTGACCCCCCCCCCCCCCCCCCTAAAAGCGAACGTATTTGTTGAATGGCCCCAAAGTTCTTCTTGATAAAAAACTGTTACCAAATAGATACGTGTGTAGAGAGATGCATAGATAAAATGATGGAACAGAACGCAGACGTATTGACCAAGGGGAGACAAACATTAGATGTTT
The DNA here is from genome assembly GCA_944452935.1 of Rhogogaster chlorosoma. Taxonomy (NCBI): domain Eukaryota; kingdom Metazoa; phylum Arthropoda; class Insecta; order Hymenoptera; family Tenthredinidae; genus Rhogogaster; species Rhogogaster chlorosoma. The sequence continues at coordinate 10,879,011 of OX101802.1, forward strand.
TTACTGACCAGAGTGTGACAGCGATCGTAGCTTACAAGAGAATGTATGAGATGTTCAGGAAACACTTAAAGCAAGACAGCTTCTGTTGTTTGGAGTGGATATAAGCGTTTTTCAAGATGCTAGGGAAGGAAGAGATTGATGTACTATCCACAAACAAAGTTTCATCCAACAGTAAAAGGTATGATAGGGCAAAAAAAAAGTTTGTCATACACAAGACTAGAACTCACATGATGTGGAAAAAAATATCTGGAAATAAAAATGTCAGGAAATTACTGATGAACATTTCTCGATCTTTCGCCTCGTATCTCTAAAACAAGAAAAGAGGGAAGAAGGACAGACGTGCCATAGCATCAGCAGGAATGATACTTCGGATGCTCCTATATATAGTTGAGGAGTTCCACTTAAACTTCAGTAAAGGGCTACAAGGATCAACCATTTCCCAAGGAGGAGAAGACAAGAAAGCCAAGATCATCAACTCCATGAATGCAGCCTCTCTGGAAGACAAAGAAGATGAGATATCTATGCAAGGAACTGAAGATGCAAAAAAATGAAATGAGAATCTCCCGCCAGAAGTATTTGCAATAATGCACAAAGTATTCTTTTGTCCAAAGATCCGTAAAGTCTTGGATCTTTCACCTCCTTCCAACACTGGATTTGAACATTTTTCCGGCCTAGGCCCGTGACTTCATGGCGCCCCTTTTCGAGATTAATCTTCATTCTCATGCTCATAAGTTAAGCAATTTTTTTTCATGCTTCAAATCAAATTTTTTGGTCTGGTGAATTTTACTATCCATTGCTGTAGATTTTACCGAAAGATATAGCACTGAGTACATTCAACTTTTTTCGCGGTGCCTCTTTATTCTGTCATTAAGCATAAAAATAACAAAAAATGACGAAGCAGCGCCCCACCCACCCTGGCGCTCCTAGACCCGGGCCTTGCGGGCCTAGGCCGAAATCCGGCGTTGCCTCCTTCCGAACCAGGGCTGCTTTTCAGCAGGATAGCATTGGCGTCCCATTTCTTACTAGCTGTTGAGAGAGTTCAAATGGGCCCTAGCCCCATGGCCAACAATGATGAAGTGTACAACAAACTAGACTGGAAAAACACCCCCATCGAAAGATTCAATGCTCTAACAAGAAGCTGGCTGGAGATCATTAGAGACAAAATCGATGAAGACAACTACCTCTTTTCAAGCCCTGGCATGTTAATGGGAATGCACAATGCTGTCTGAATCACTTTGGGTCTGCTTCCAAATGGATATTGTTTACCCCCAGATAGGATGCAGTGTGTTACAATCAGATCTAGTGATGACTCAACTACTGTGTATATGGGAAAAGGATACGATAATCTAAACACTGCAGTGGAAGTGAATCGAAGATCCTTAGCTGCAATTAGCATAAACATGAGCATGGAAAAGAGCTACTTCTTTGATAAAGGTTATGGTGAGGTTATTCACCTCATGATATCTAGACGGGAAATTCATTTCTCAGTTTGGAGTTCGGACCAGTTCTTTAAGGGAAGACCCTACAGACATTTTGACCATAATCGCTCAAAAAATCGATTTTTTGTGTTTGCTGGAAAAACACTCCAGGGGCATGCCCGCACCTTGTGAGAAATTTTAGGAGCCCTCCGATTTTTTTCAGCTGGCCGGCCAGTTGATTTTATAAATAAGATTGATAAATTTTTTTCTATTACGTTTGCTGTAATAAACTTCTAAAATCACATCCAACTATTTAGAAATACCACTGAATGCATTACGTGAGATTTATAAGATAACGCATTACATCGATGCAGTGATGTATCGATATATCATTATTTTTTAACCTTGGCGCGCTGCGGTAAGCGGCTTCCCGCCTTTTTCACCCGGATCGGGTTAGTTTACTACAAACTGGCATCTTGGTGACAGGAAGTGTAAACTTCTCTGCATATTTGTGATTTTCACTCATTGCAAAACAAAAAAAATCTTGACAAAGAAATGGATTCGATTACTTCACGGTGGCGCAGGCCTAAAAAACGTCCATGTTCGAGAGCAAAGCATTCGAAGAAAATTCTTGAGGAGCGATCGGCGTTGAGAGACGTAATCTCCAAAGTAGCTGGTCAACAAGAATTGCGTAACGAATCGGAGCCTGGCCCGTCCGGAATGCAAGTTGATAAAGTATCTCAACCAAAAAAGATAAGTAGCGATGTAAAACCTAGTACATCTACTAGTAAGAATAAAATTGAAACTTTTATTCCATTGCAATCATCAGAGCCAGGTGATGCTGTTGAAAATTATTTGCTTGTGCATTCTAGTACCTGGCAGGACCTGTTCAGGAATTTGGCATGCATCGAGTCTGGAAAAAATAGTCTTGTTGTGCAGATGAGAGATCGCAAAGGATTTGCCGCCCGGCTGTGCGTCAAGTGCGAAGACTGCGGCTACCTCTCTGCACAGATTTTCACAAGTCCAAGAACAACGAACAACACCAAACATCCACCGTTTGAAGTGAATAGAAAAATGGTGGAAGCTTTTTCAGAATCCGGCGGAGGACATGCTCAAATGCAAAAGTTCGGAGCAACAATGGGCATGAGTGTGATGGCGTCTCGAACGTACCACACACATTTGAAGCAATTGGCAGACACAAGCAAGTCGCTAAAAGAAAAGGTGCTTGCCAAGGCTCGTGACGCTGTTCGACAGGCTCATGTGACAGTGAATCCTGATCTGAAAGATACAGAAGTAATAGATATAGCGGTATCTTATGACGGCACATGGCACAAACGTGGCCACACTTCCTTATACGGAATTGGAGCAGTGGTAGATATTCTGACCGGCTTAGTAATTGATTTCGAAGACTTTTCAAAATTCTGTCACATGTGCAGTCTAACAGCAACGAGCCTTGATGCTAATTCGCCCGACTATGCTATATGGAAGGAAGGACACCAGAGTAGTGGAGACTGTAGTGTGAACTACGAAGGCTCATCTGGAGCTATGGAAGTGACTGCCGCTGAACGTATGTGGGTGAGATCCATTGGAGATTCCAAGATGAGATACACAACAACGTTATCAGATGGCGATGCAAAGACCCACGCCCATCTACAGAAGTTAGCTGTTTATGGCCCAGATGTCATAATTTCCAAAGAGGAATGTGTCAACTACGTGGCCAAACGTATGGGTACTGGACTCCGAAACTTAATAAAACGTTCGAACGTTCAAGGCATTAAACTTGGAGGACGAGGAAAGGGTTCCTTGAAAGAGACAACCATCGTAGCGCTTACCAACTTCTACAGGACAGCCATTACCAGGAACATACCCAACGTCCCGGAAATGAAGAAAGCCATTTATGCTACGCTGGAACATTGCCAATCGACGGATGAAGAACCCCAACATGAGAACTGCCCACCCGGTCCCAAGTCTTGGTGTTTTTATAACAAAAAGGTGGCACTGGGTGAACCTCTTGATGGCCATGAAAATATGCCAGTCCAATTGGCTCCAGGAGTAGTTGAGAAGCTGATGCCACTCTATGATAGATTAGCCAGCGACGAGCTGCTGAATAGGTGTGCACGTGGAAAAACTCAGAACGCCAACGAAAGCCTTCACGCAAGCATCTGGCGCAAGTGTCCAAAGGGTGTCTTTGTTTCCAAAGGAAGAGTTGATTCTGCAGTAGTGAACGCTGTTGCAGAATTCAACATGGGCTGTGCGATGAGCTACCGTTCCAAGGCAAGAGCCAGAGACGAACGGGTGATGAAGATCAGCACCAAGATTTTGAGGGAACGGGATACTCAGCGCAAGAGGAAAAGTGAGTGGCAGAACGAAGCACGACGAAAGAAGCTTCGCCGGGCTGTCAAATTGACAAAGACGCAACTTGAAGCCTTACAGATCAAGAACGAAGGCATCACATACGGAGCGGGACGGTTCTAGACTACGCAACAATGAGTCAACATTGGAAGAACAACCTGCTGGTGATACTGCTGGAGATTCGGTGACTACTTCTAGCTATTTTAACGAGGGTCAAATCAATATTTCCAATTTTATGTTATTTTTTATTTTTATTTTTACTGGCATTTATTGAAAAAAGCACATCAATGCCATAATTTGATATTTATTTGACCCTCACTATTACTCTGTCAGAATACTCATTTTTCTTTCAATTTTATTCCATGTGATGACAAACTTGGAAATATGGAGCGAAGATGATCCACGGTCGAAGTTACGCCAGAGCGACAGAAATAGCAGATCTGACATGTGTTCATCAAAAAGATTCACAACATATCTTTTCTTATCATTTTAAGCCGAATAGTCTGAAGACTTTATTAATTTGTACCATTTTTCATTAAAACGCCATTTACTCAAAACTACATTTGCAGCTACGCTAAATGTCCCTTGCGTCATAGTTTTGCTCCGATCAACTTCTCCTATGCAGTGTAGATTCATGCATACCTTACACACAAAAGTATGTAGTGAATTTTTTCTACTGTAAAAGGAACATAGTTTTCAAATTCCATATAACATGAAAAATGCGAAAAATTGAAAAATACAAGTTTAAAATTCTGGTAAAAAAACCAGTGATTCAATCTCAAATCTGTTACATACTTTTCTTGGCCTAAGTGTACCGAAAGCCCCAGTCAAATATTAGTATGATCCGAATAAGATTATGACGCAGGAAGCATTTTGAAATTCAGTATCCTTTTGCCCTTAAAAGTTATGTAACTTCTATACTACTTAAGTAATCTAGAAGCTCATGGTGAGAATTTCTTATTTTTAGAGCACAGTTTCACAAGACCTATCAATAATTTTAAATATTAAAAAAATGTGTAAGTTTTCAGTTTCTGTAGGGTCTTCCCTTAAGGCCCTACGTTGGGCGCCAATTTGTGAGGGGTGGCCTACAAATAAATGGAGGTAGGACGAGAAGGGCTTGCCGATAATTAAGAGTTCGAGGTTAACAAAGTAAAATACAAGTCCGATTTATTCAACGCTTCTTGAGCCTAATACAGGTGTGTGTGGGGGGTGTGAAGTGGAGTATATACTGATGATTCGGCAGGTTAAATAAAGTGGTGAATGTTAATTATGGTATGTAAAAGCGTATAGACCTTTGGCTGAGGTTCGTAAGTCGTGCAAAAAGATGCTTGGCGTCTACTTCCCACCTATGATCACGAACGAGTGCCGATCGACGCTAATCGTCGATCGGTCTCGTGTGTTTTCGACTTTTGTCGTTAATCTTCGTGTTCTCCGCGTGGCTTTGTGGGTTTGTGACTTACAATGTCACAAAGTCGAGTTTGCGGCACAGTACCGCAATACAGGCATCGTGGGCACAGGTTTCATTTAGACAATCCATTCATTCATTCATTCCTGAAACGCAACCGCTATGCGGTCCTGTTCAGATAACATGTACTGGTAGCATTTAGATTGAAAATTTGCAAAAGTTGATTCCATAGTCACATTTGAAGGCAACAAGTTCCAAAATGAAATCCCGGTTGTGAAAAACGATTTTTTGAAAGTACTAGGCGCATTGGCGCCTTCCTACACCTGGTACAAGTCGAAGCTGACTGACGGCAAGACTAAAGATGTCCAGATAGCGGGCCTTATAAAATATGCACGCAGTGAAAAACAAGCGACGGTTACTCGGTGTGAGCCAGCCAAGTCGACGTCTATGAGGCAAGATGTATTCCTAACGCCACAGCATTTTGACATTTTTAAGGTCGACCAAGAGTCAATTTCTATAATTTGTAGAGTATATCTCAACCTTTCGCAGGGGCAAATGAAAAATTTGGCTGGATCCACAGTGAGCTGTATTTAAAATTCCGCATCAGACTTTAAAGTATTTTATAGAATGATTGATATTAGATCGCGATATTGCAGGAAAATCGTTCTTAAAGAAACAGACGCCATCGAAGATGGGATCGGGACCCCTTCGTGGGAGTTGAGCCTCTGTCTGGCAGCCAGTTGGATATGCATCTTCTTCGTTCAATTTCGCGGGGTGAAAACTGCTGGCAAGGCAGCATATTTTCTCGCTCTTTTTCCTTATGTGATGATGATCTGTCTGCTGATTAGAGCGCTTACCTTAGAGGGCGCGATAGACGGCATCATTTTCTTTGTAACACCAGACTGGTACAAGCTTTATCAACCAGGGGTATGGTATGCAGCTATCACCCAGTGCTTCTTCTCTCTCACCGTTTGCCTCGGAGCCATTGTGATGTTTTCTTCGTACAACAACTTCCGTCACAATCTTTACAGGTAAGCGTTTTGATCAAGTAAAATATACTATGCACTGTGACGGTACTTGCGATTTGAAGAGGAAAAGTATTCAATCCAGGACCGTGCCCATCGGCATCAAGTAGTGGAAAAAAAAAGTACGAAGGCAGGAAAAAATAGAGTTGGGCGCCAGACATTTTTTAGACGTCACTCAAAATACAAAGAAATTAACTTTGACGGCGGACATTGCCGATTAGCCCAGATCATATTTTACACACTAGAAGATAGGGGGGTTGGGTTGCCTATTATCACAAGTTAACCAGAAATTAACAATTCTCCGGATCTGACCAGTTTTATTTAATCGTTAACTTCGGAAAATAAGGCAAAACATATTCAAACAAACAGCCCAGACGTGCCCAATGCATCATGTATAACAGCTTGGAAATTCCAGGGATGTAATGATCGTCACCACGCTGGACACATTCACCAGTTTTATGGCTGGCTGTACGATATTTGGAATTCTGGGGAACTTGGCGCATGAAATGGAAATTGACGATATTAGCACCGTGGTTCGTGGTGGGACCGGACTTGCCTTTATATCATATCCTGAAGCATTGTCGCGATTCCCTGCTGTCCCTCAACTCTTCGCTGTTCTATTTTTCATAATGATGTTCGTACTAGGCATTGGCAGTGGACAGTCCCTTGTTGGTGTAATCAGCAGTATTATCACTGATCGTTTCACAAACTTCAAGCAGATGTATGTAGTAGGTGTCATCGTCATCATTGGCTTCCTCCTGAGTCTCATTTACGTCACTCCGGTAAGCTGAAATATACTATTTCAGCCACTACGTGGCTCGTGTATCATTTTATACGGTCAAGCACGAGAAACAATATCTCAGTATTATCCCAACTGGACCACGCATTATACGGTATAATAAGAAAAAGCCTTTTTCTCAAAATGTTTCATCTTGAAATAACTCTAATACAGTCATACCTCTGAATAGGGCCCCTCTGAATAGGGCCGCTTCTCCTCATCCTTGCCCGAGCGCTTCCCCCACTACATTACTGTTGACGAGTATTTGGACAATTACCTCTCTATAGGGCCGCTATGATAAAACTCTTCGAATCACTTAATTATAATCCAACATGTAATATTTCATTCTGCAAAATATTCTTAGACTCATACATTTATTCGGAATCACATTGAATAACTCAAATTATTTCATTTGTCCTTTTGAGGTTTTGTTCGAGGTAAGAAACACAAAACACTCAAAATAAAAAATATCGAGTCAACTTGTTGCACTTGAGACAAGTTTATATTTTATACTTACCAAAAATCAAGTGAGACAGAAACAGCGTCACCTCTAAAATGAAGTGCAAATGACGCGACTGGAAAGTGGCCCTATTCAGAGGTTGAGCCGACAGCCGAGCCGAGTCGTGCTCGCAAGCTATTGGTGGGGGAAAGGCATTTCCAAGAATCATACTCCCCTAACCGCCTTCGAGCGGCCCTATTCGGAGGTATGACTGTAATCGTCAATTAGCTCTCAGATAGATGCACGGATCGATTCCAGCATCTTGTATCCCTACCCGATGAGAAATGTGCATACTTTTGTAAAGAGATACAAATTTAAACAAAACATACTTGTTCATCTTGACTAGCTGACTGCGTCTTTACTCCAGAATTGAAAATATTGAAAATATTAAGGGAACGTGTAGCTCATGGGTCTCCAAAAATATTCTGAATTAAAAAAGAATAATTTACGATACTATAAACAAAGTTCGTTTCTAATCAATGAAAGTTGTTTTTCTTTATATATTAATGATATTTATAGGCATTATCATATTTCCACGAATTCATTTGATAGAAGACATGAAGGTTTAAGAAAGAGCGCCTTTTTGTTCTGTAAGGAGACTGTCACTCTTTCAGCCTCGATTTCAGAGTTATTTTGTAACGACGAGCGTTGATACAGGAATGTTTGGTAATAACATATGCATATGGCTTGAAAGGTGCTTATTTTATCTTGAATTTGAGTACTTAAGCTTCAAAAAATAATAATAATTGTCCGAGATATCACAGTTTTAAATAGTCGTTGCGGTGTTGACATGCCTTCACTTTTCACATCGAAACTAGGTTGTCAATGGTCTGAAATTGAAAAACCAGATATATGGGCAAATCTACCGTAACGTTAACATTCCGAATTTTTTTTTTCGGTTTTTCAATTCGAGAGCACATTTCTCAAATTTGAACGGTTGATAAATACTATCGAAAGATGTGAGTAAATCGTCGTGTAACTCTTCTTTGATGCACGGCGTAAACAAAAAGGTCTCAAATAGGACAAGATGAGTGTTTGAGCTTACATATCCTGAAAATTACTATAGCGACATCTCAATACATACCAAGTCTACTTAAAGTGTCCGAGGAAATTTAGCAAAATTAATTCAATTATAAATAATTAATGACATCGAAGCTTTTACTCATTATACATGATAATTGTAGGTTATTGTGTCACGTAATTGGCGAAAAAACAAACAAATATCGTCCACAAACGATCGTTTAAAATAATGATTCTTCAAAGAATTCTTATTTATGTGATATTTATCCAATACTCATGAGTGCCGAATTTCGGTAGTAAAGTTATTATTCTGTGCTAGCGATCACAACCTCTTTTCAGCAGATTGGATGCTGATTACGTTTGTGCCGAGAAAAAATGCCAACTGGCTTCGCGAGTTACGCATTGACCCCCGCATATTGAAATTGAATTTTCTCTACTGTCTTTGAGAGCACAAGGACCCGAAGCATCAGGATTTGTTCATTAGCAATCCTAGAACACAGTTGAAAGAATAGATTTGAATTTTGAGGCACGGCGTGAATGCTGAGTGACAAAAACTGGCAGCAGCTCAAATTTTCAAAAAAAGCAATCACTACTTTTTAAACGAGTGTAACTTTTTTTTTATGATAGGCACATTCTTGAGCATTTATACAGCAAAGCAGTGCACAGATACCTATCGAATGATGCTTGATCTAAATTATTTGGTTGAACGGCATTGATTTGACAATAGCTTGAAATACCGTTTTTGTGATTATCACAACATCAAGTCTGGCAATTTCATGTACATATAAGGCGCCAATAGAAAAAATTTGGTATATCAAGGTTCAAAACTCATTGAGATGATCGGGTTACGTTATTTTTCATTGAGTTTCATCGAAACTTTTTCAGAAAATCACTCATAATCGAATAAAATGCCGTGTCACAGTAATATTAACGTTGCGGTAGATTTGCCCATATATTCTGTTTCAACATGGCAGTATAGTTATGGCGTGAACCAAAATCTTTCATTTTTTTCACGATACTTTTGGCAATATTCTCTTTCACGCGTTTTTTACTCGGACTTCCACTTTTTCAGCACTTTTTCGCTCATAACTTACGAAATCTGGTTCGGCCTTGAATAATTCTGGTCCACGCCATAACTACTAATAATAAGAGAATATACGAAAAAGATGGGTCACACCGTACGAGTGGTTCCAAAGTTATCGCAGGAAACGTAATTGAACATGTAGTTTTTAGATAAACGCGGTTGAAGTTGAGTTTTACCTTTTAGTACGCTACGCTGTCTTCGCATGCGTTTTACAAAAACCATGCCTGTTTACGACAGATACATGTGGAAAGCAATAATGACAACTGGTTTCTCCGAAGACTCGCTGTTGACTGAGCCTTTCCGCTCTCGTCGAGATACTTATACGCCGCCGCCAAGTGGCCGTTTTGGGGCATTAGCGGCCCCCTGGTACACGCCGGTACACTACCATTATCCGTATCAAACACCCCGGTGCCCGAGGTCACTGGCGACTATACGTCGTCTGTGACTCGAGGTCACCGTGTGGGCAGTCTCCACTTTCCAAGAGGCATCATCCATATCACGCGCCCTCGGCGCCTCAGGTCACTGGCGACCATACGTCGCCCATGACCTGAGGTCACCGTGTGGGCCGTCTCTACTTTCCAAGAGGTATTTTCAGAACTCGGGGTCGCCAAGGTGAAGCGACCCTCCATGTCAAGGTAAAGCATTCAACAGCGGCTTCTCAGGGTCAACGTGACAAACAAAACAATTTATCATAGCAAATGGCCTTAATAATATAACAATATCAACTCACAAAAACCAGGATAGTAATAAATAAAGCGTAACATAATAGACCCGGCGTTAACGGCCCAACAATACCATTACGTCAATTTAACGAATTTCAGAATGGTGCTAGGCTCAAAATGTTCACACAAGATGGGCCGTAAAGATTGGCGTAATAACCAAAATTCGAGTTTTTCAAGCCGAAAGGGTGACCGGTCCCCATAAATGACCGACAAAGGTTTATTAAAATAACTCTGCTCTTACATAAAACTACTATACACTACTTTTCTGGAAATCGAAGAGGTAAGTGTCGACTGCTGGTGGAAATCAGCTGAAATTTCTGCGCATACCTACAGACATACAGCTTGTCGGTAATTCCAGGAATACTGACATTTTAATGTATTTTCTTGAAAATCACTCGACTGTCACATAGATACCTCTATCATGCACATATCTCACCATGATTTGATTGTTAGGGGAAAGGTGGATAGCCGCGGCTGGCGAGTAGCACCAGCCACTGCAAGCACATTTATTTTCTGCGTGTTCATCATTAGTGTCTTATCATGTCTGCGCAAGTTTGTCCCCCACCAGACACGTGCAGTCAGTTGAATTTCGTCGAAAAACACGCAGGAAATAAAATCTTCGATTTAAACGCTAAAAGTTGTGTAGTTGACACGTACAGGCCTGCACATTAATGGTGTATACATGAACACAGCTGCGGTTAAATTTTCGCATCGTGTATCGTGGTTTCAACTCGCACCACGGAGGAGACGACAAGCAGACACTTGTTCGCGGAACGAGCGTATGCGTGCCCAATACACAACGCAACAATGATAACAATGCGTTTATTCCTTGCATTCCAAGCAGATGGCGCATGACGTCTGCTGAATATCGACTGTGGGCGCATGGTGACGCTAGTGGAGTTTAGTTCATGTTACACGACGCTGATTTTTTTGGGTACACCATTAATGTACAGGCCTGTACTTAACAGTACTACAAGTAATAAATTATATAATCATCGAGAACGAGACGCAAGTATAATGCTGAGATGGCACGAAATAACAAGGGCTAGTCTTTCATTGCAATTTCAGGGTGGGCAATGGATCGTAACTCTGGTGGATTATTATGGCGGGACTTTCATCGCAATCATTGTTGGAGTCACGGAGATCACAACTGTATTTTGGATCTATGGACTCTCCAACTTCCTCGATGATGTTGAGTATATGGTGGGTTATCGGCCAGGTATTTATTGGCGTCTGTGTTGGGTGCTGATCACACCAGTGCTGATGATTACGGTCCTGATATATACGTTTGCCGTTTACGAGAACGTTACATACAACGGTGAATACTTCCCGTCCGAATATTATGGTGCGTATCAAGTTCGACCTTGACATAAGATCCTCCGATGAGGGTCTGATTTACGAGTTACATGTCCTTGTCCCTCTTTGTTCTTTCCTTCACTCGTCTTTATGTTCTTGCGACGCTCCGATTTTCTCGCTTCACCGCGGAACTAGATTTCGTCTCTCCGTTCTGTGTCTCAAGTACCTATCTGAACGGTCCTTTTTGTTATTTTCTGTCAACCGCGATTATTATTTTATTTTACTTGCATGAATCATTTTTTGAACGATTTATTGTGATTGCCTAGAATGATTCTATGATTATATTTGGAAGTGAGGACGTCTGAACTTTAATAATGGCCTTCCTCAATTGAAGGGAGTGCGGATTTCTTTTCTATTTAGTCATGTGATTTATACCGCCGAAAATCCAAATTGTGTAATTGGAATGTAATTAGAATGCATTTTCTACAAAATGCCAAGGGATTATTCGACTAGACTTATATCATTATGGTTGGTACTGAATGACATCATTACTAATAAAATAATGTAATTCAGTCTCACGTCTGAGAACACTATCATTCTTTCACGCATGAAATATTTTCGCACAGAGCTTGATAACATCGTTTAATTAGTAATAATGTAATGAAGTGTTAGATATTTGGATAACAGGTCCGTTCAGGTGCAATTGTCATTACCACGTGGTGAAAATTTTACCTAGCAATATGATTTGTATTGTACTTCAATCCATTGAATAAAAAAAGTTATTCGATTTGAAAATGCCCCCGCCAGGGCTAAAATTTCGTCAGTTGCAAATGAAGTTTTTTTGCGTGACTGGAGAAAAGAAATCAAAAAATTAAAACATGGCATTTTTCGTAGAACTGTAACTTCATTGAAGTAACAAGTTTTGTAACCGTACTGACATATTCTAGTTCTTGAAAAATTCCAAGTTCAGATGAAAATTACAATTAGCACTAATTTGATAATGAGTATAACAAACAATATGAATATTTTGAGTGGCTGGCTAACATTTAGCAGAGCAAGGCTTGTGAGCTAACTTAGTCTATAAAGTAATCCAAAGACGTTTATGAGCGGATCCACGTCACTTCACTCAAAAAAAAACCGTCAAGTCACGGATTTTTGCGCCATTCAATACATCTGTAGTACTATGGGAAAAAAAAAGTACAATTTGGAGGATTTTGAAAAATTCTCAAAAATGGCGGAGTTAGAGGCATGTGAATTTTTGTGCACCACTTTGTTTGAAAATTCATATCTCCGAAAGTGTTCATCGGAGCGGAAAGATCCTTGGATCGTTTTGTTCGTAAAAGAATGCACTTTTATACAAAAAATCATATTAAAAAAAAAAAAAATTCTTTCAATATTTTTTTGGCGTTTTAATTTTTGATTTCGCTGCCATTTCTGAAGGACTTACAGAAATTCATGGAGATAATTTTTTTTGGATACCTGGATCCTTCCCCTTCAATCCTAAAAAAAAAAATTTATGGAGAAAATACCTGGGCAGGAGATAGAAAATAAAACGTGTCGTCGCGCGTCACCGCGCGCGCGCCGATCCACGTCCGCGCTACTCCGGCAAGCTCGTTGTATTGCGTAGTCAAGTTAAATTTCATTTAATGCTTTTCTACTTACCCAGGTTATCCATTCTCCGAAAATAGTTTTGTAATTACATGAGCCCTTCCGTATCCGTCTGTGGTCATATTTTCTCGGAGTTATACCTGTACCTGTGTATTACCTATATCGGTTCTGAAAATTCCAGTACGGTTATGGTTCGTTGAACACACCTGTGCTGGAATTATATTTGATTCCATTTCACTTGGTTTGTGCTATATATAACTGATGGATCTTGTGCAATATTTTGGTGGCTCTGAAAAGGGCCGATGTTTTTCACGGTGGTTTGTTGGATGACATTTACTAGGAAACCTCTGTTTAAAATTAATTCATAATTTTCATCGTATCAAATTTTTCTGAGGCGGAAAATAATTTTGTTCCGACGAGTTTATGAGATATTGGAATGACCGCATGCAATTTCAAAGTGCCACGAACTGTCAATGCTTTATCGAATCGATTTTGTAAAATAGATTCTTCCGCTTGATGTTCTGCAGACGTACAGTACGCAAAAGATATACTTCGAAAATAAGAACATGCCCAAGTATATAGATCCAGCGGTGTTTGAATAGGATCGGAATTGCCAATCAGTTGTAAACTTGCACGTGAAGCTAATCTCTTAACAGTTCCGCCAACCCCATCACACGGTCCTTTTCCATGTGATGTGGCAAAGAAATGCCACTCGGCTTGGCATTGAAAGTCTTCAAAGTGATGTGTTATGTTTATAAAATTCTTTTTGTTCTTATATTGGGAAGCTGCTCCATCAGAAAAATAAATTATTTTTTCTATAGGAATTGAATTTTGAAACTTCTCTTTCATAAAGTTTATCAACTTTTTTTGAAATAAATGAACCGCAACTGTATTGTGTTTCAGATGCTCCGAAATTATTACAAAACTAAAATGTCTCAGCTGGTCATCACCGTCACTTTTATAGTAAACAACGATAGGATGAATAGTCGCCTGATTATTGCTCCAGTGAAACCCTTGCGTGGAATCTTGTACAACAAATGCATAATTCTCTGCGAAATCGCATACTACTAAAAATTCGCCAACTTTCAAGCTTTCTTTCATCTTCTGCCAATAACTACTTTGCTGCTTCGCAATGAAATCATGTGCAACCAATTTTGACAATTGATCACAGAAGTTATCTATAAAATCCTCGGACTTTTTAGTGAGTGTCTCCAAAGTCGTTCGATCCACAGATATCCACTGTTTATAAGTAACATCATTGATGAAGTTATTTGCGAAGGCTTCTTGCAAAGATGTTTTGATGATATCTACACCAGGACAATTTGAGCATGCTCCTAAATGACACTGTGGCTGTGATGGATTGCAAACGATTTGAGCTAAACAATGTTGATAGGTCGGAAAGTTCACATCTCCTTTCTTGACTAAATCACTAAAATTTGCACCAATCATCATCAGCTTTACATTCTGATGATAGGTACAAACACACACGGTGTGTGTGCCACTCGGTCCTGCTAAAATACATTCTTTCGGGCGCAACTCTGCAAATTTAGAAAAACCGATTTTTTTATCCGGATAACGATCACGGAACAATCGATACAATTCTCTCAGATTATTCAACATCAGATGCTTTTGAACCGATACTTTTTCACCATTTCTTTCAACGGTTACGCAGCTTTTTTGGCCTGGTGTTATGCGACTGACCTCTTCACTTCGATAAAATTCTACCACCAGTGACACAACTTCAGATGCTATTGTCTTGCCAGGCCTCGGATTTGGCGAGGATAATATTCCTTTATCTTCAGCTAACCTTTTCGCCGTGCGAGCCATATGATTTGTAACGTTGAACTCTTCCTCGATTTTCCTTACGCTCCAACTTTTTGGAAGAGCAGTAAGAATGGTCAATCTGAATGCCTTATCGTCTGTTTCGTTAAATCTATCTTTCAACTGAGTTAACCACTCGTTATAATCGGCACCCTCGCTATTCGTGGGTATACAATCCGAAAAATGTTGTTTGAATGCAGTTGAAAGTTTTTCGAGTACCTCTACTTTTTCCGAAACCGTTTTGATTTTTTTTACGGGTATCGGTGATTCACCAACATTTGTCAATGATGTATTGATAGCAGAGATTATATTTGTTTTATCAACCTCAGGAAAATTAATACATGAATTTCCGGATTGACCTTCGCTTGACGACGATGTCGAACCAATTTCTGTAACAGTTTGGTTCGACGTACTGGGCACTGCATTGTCCTTTAACATTAGCCGACAAGTATCACAAATAAGACTACCGTGTGTCATCGATGTCACTTTATCGCGCATCCACTGTGTTACCGGCCTTAAATTTTTCGAATGCCTTGGCAGGCCGAACGGATTACAACACTGATATTTTGGCATTTCTATAGCGAAAGAGCTGTATTGACTGTTCAATTGCGAGTTTGTCGTAAGACTGAATTAATGAGAGGTGAACTTGGTCATTTATAGGGCCGTTGTGCGGGGTCTAAGGTTGAACAGGTGTGTTCAACGAACCATAACCGTACTGGAATTTTCAGAACCGATATAGGTAATACACAGGTACAGGTATAACTCCGAGAAAATATGACCACAGACGGATACGGAAGGGCTCATGTAATTACAAAACTATTTTCGGAGAATGGATAACCTGGGTAAGTAGAAAAGCATTAAATGAAATTTAACTTGACTACGCAATACAACGAGCTTGCCGGAGTAGCGCTGACGTGGATCGGCGCGCGCGCGGTGACGCGCGACGACACGTTTTATTTTCTATCTCCTGCCCAGGTATTTTCTCCATAAATTTTTTTTTTTAGGATTGAAGGGGAAGGATCCAGGTATCCAAAAAAAATTATCTCCATGAATTTCTGTAAGTCCTTCAGAAATGGCAGCGAAATCAAAAATTAAAACGCCAAAAAAATATTGAAAGAATTTTTTTTTTTTTTAATATGATTTTTTGTATAAAAGTGCATTCTTTTACGAACAAAACGATCCAAGGATCTTTCCGCTCCGATGAACACTTTCGGAGATATGAATTTTCAAACAAAGTGGTGCACAAAAATTCACATGCCTCTAACTCCGCCATTTTTGAGAATTTTTCAAAATCCTCCAAATTGTACTTTTTTTTTCCATAGTACTACAGATGTATTGAATGGCGCAAAAATCCGTGACTTGACGGTTTTTTTTTGAGTGAAGTGACGTGGATCCGCTCTTATATAATATTTATGTCGAGTAAGCCCTCAGCTGTTTTCCGAATTGCATCTGGTAACATTGAGAGTGCATTTGTGGAAGATAGAGGTATCACTGTATAAGAATTATCGTTTAATTTCATAACACTTTGAATTGCAGCATTTGGCTGGGTTATTTTTGGTATTGCGATCGCTCAACTGATTGGATGGATTGGCTGGACTTTAATTAAAAAGAGGTCATCATCTATTAAATTGGTGAGTCACTCAAACCTCATGTTCAATTGCAACAATGAGTACTATTTTGAAGTACTTGAACGAATAAGAGATAATTTCTGTTAGGTAGACAGCCCAAATCAGCATCGTAATCATCAAAGTGACACGGTTGCAGCATAACACTTGTTCAGAACTCATTATGTCTGGCCGTACAATCTGACGGTTAAAGTTGCATTGCGTAAATATCAGAGTTATCTATATAGTACACGTATACAAATCGGTTGTTACGCATCTGATTGCGTAACGTAAAATGGTTATAGTGCAATATACTTTGCTGCTAAAATGTAGATTTGATAGCTTTTGAACTTGATTTTGTAAAATAGAAATATAATGGGTATCATAGTCGTAACATAGACTTCTGCCAAGTCTGAATTGATCTCAATACGCTGCATGAAAGCCGTCTCGATTTGAGCAAGAATGCGATCTCAAGAATTTCTCCACGCATTCAGTTCATTCACATTTTGTAACAAAGCGGTTTTTTTCTCGGATGTGCGGCATTATTTGTCAATTCTCGGTTATACCGAGAGCATTTCTTGTAACTACAGTCGCCTGCGCATGCAACAAATAATTCAATTACACAGGGTGATTCAGGCTGGACGAATCATTTCAGGTGGATACATTTCTCTCGAAAATCTAAGACTAAATTTCCTTTACCGAAACTTCGAGGGACTAATATGTTGTAACTTCCTTTTGAAGGATAGAAAAGGTCCGAAACCAGAGGTGATTCCAAGGGAAATTCACTGTTAGGTGCGGTATAGTGAAACCGTTTATTTGTAATACTGAAGATTATAGTAACAGATAATTAGTTCGTTGAGATGAACACTTGCTCCCGTCCACTAACTAGTTTCTTTGGACGAGCATTTGTTCCCTTCCAGTCCTCGATTATCACGGAGTAAACTCCGTCAGTATACAAAAATCCGTTCAAGACTGCAGACGAGCAGTCCTCACTCTAATTTATTAATTTCTTATTGCTGCTTCGACCATTGCTGCAATATGCCTGCATTGCGTCTTGGTGCAATCCAGATCGCTTGCTTAGTACGAGTAAGCTAGCTTATTTCGCCATATTGAGCAATGTCGAATTCCAGCTTCTAACAAATAGTTACGGAGCTACAGAAGATTTAAGTTGAATAATCACAGGGCTTATGAGTGACGAAGATAAGACCGGTTCGAGAGTGTAAATCGAGCAGTGCCCGTAGCGAATCGATTCTTATTGTACGACGTTTCAGTTCGATCTCTAGATGAGTATGATGGCGCCGTCTCCTGGGGATGTCTTCGTAGGACAAACGCCTCCGTTCTCGCGATTGTCGAATACATAGTTTCAGCCGTCCAGGTCCTCTGCTCCGTAGTTTCAGTCATCCAGGTCCATGACATCGTAGTTCTCGCAGCCCAGGTTCTCGGCGTCGTAGTCCTAGCCGTCTAGGACCTGGTCGACTGAATCTGCGAGGCGGTAACCCTAGACGACTAAAACTACAAGGCCAAAGATCTGGATGATTGAAACTACGAAACCGAGGACCTGGACGGCTGAAACTACAGAGCGGGGGACCTGGACCACGAGAACTACGAAGCCGTAAACCTGGACGACTGAAACTACGAATTCGAGGATCAGGACGATGAGAACGGAGGCGTATGTCGCACGAAGACATTCCCGGAGACGACGCCATCACATTCATCTGGAAATCGAAATAAAACGTCATATTACAATATGAATCGATCCGCTGCGGGCATTGTTCGATTTACACTCTTAAACCGGTTCTGTGTCCGTCACTCATAAGTCCTGTGATTGATCAACTAAGATCTTCTGTAGCTCCAAAACTATTAGTTCCTCGAAGTATTGATAAAGGACATTTAGGGTTAGATTTTCAAGACGAATACACTCACCTGAAATGATCCGTACAGCCTGAATCACTCTGTGTTAGCCGGTAAGGTCGCCCTGCGGTGATACTTCAACCCGTAAGGCAGGGGTGCCAACTTGCAGGAAATGGACGAAGAACTGTCAAACTCTCATGCGTATTTGGTTAATTAAGTGTAAATCATCATCAACAACAAAAATAGTATTGATTAGCAGTTTTTAAAACGTAGTTCATATCGGGAGATAATTCAATGGCTGAAATAAAGAATTTAATGGAAAAATAACAATCAATCGCTATAAAAATCATCTTGAGATTATTTATTGAAAAAGGTAGTCTGAAATCGAATCTAAAAGGTCATTAATAAGTAGCAGTTTTGACAAACTGCGGCAGGTGAGTGAAAATCACGTTGTGATTGTATCCACGACAAGAGCTTCCCAAGCCTTTTCGGACCACTACCGCAATTAATCGGTATTTTAACCTAAAAAATTCGTATCAATTACATCACTGCCAGAAACGGAGTTTAACAGCTAAAACTCGGGATGATCAGCTTGCTTTGTCAGACGACGAAGCTTGCGCACAGGCAGTCGACTGTATAGTTACAAGAAATGCTCTTGGTATAACTGCACCTAGATGCGTCGGCTGGATACCTATCATTGTATTTTTCATTTCGTTTCAGACATTTCGAAGAGCGTTTACCCCGAGTCGCCGTTGGGGGCCAATTGATCCGAAGGAAAGACGAGATTGGAAGGCGTTTAAAGAAGAACGCCAACAAAAAAATTCTAGTAGAATTCGTACTTTTTTCCTCGGATAAAACATATGAAAATAATTGAAATCTAATAACAATCAGTCACATCCGCCCGACGCCCCTGCTGCTTATGTCTGTGTCCTATAGATATAGATCGAAGCCGTTTCGCAAAGATTTTTTCGAGAAATAGGACTGTAAAGCCGCCGACGATGTACAAGATTATAAACTCCCGGCATCTAACTATTCACTGAACTCCCGAGATAAAACATCTGAAACACTTCGTTCCGAAGTTTGAACTCCAACCTGATGTCTTCGAAGTATGTCATAATATTATTCAAGAGACGTGGAGGAGTGTATCTTATTTACATCTCTATAAAAATATAACTCATTTTTTCTCGCAACACTACGAGATTAAAATAAAAACCATAAACGAATGCATTTTTCTGTACGTTCTTATTCATATCCCTTGTGACGTCGGGGTTTTATGGCTACCGAATCGTCACAGATGGGCAATGCTGTCACCTTATTATTTGGAACCAAGTTCCGGAGTTTGCTCCTGGCTCAGTAAGTATTGGAATTCTTACCTTATTGGAGCGGATCTTCGGGCGAGCGGGTAGGTGGTCCAGATAAAGGCCCCTCGAGTAGATCGTCGATCACTGTGATGATTTGGGTTTCACCTTGGTATTCCAGTGAGTGGTGTGTGAGATTGTCTGTTTTGGTCGATGCACAACACTGGGGATCAAGGATGAACTCACAAGTTTTAGCTAACTGGTGTGTTATGGCTTGGCGCCTCCTTTTGCGTACGTCCTTTCCGCCGCGGTGCCCGCGCTGCCGCTTACCGGTACGGCGGGACATGAAATCGTATGGTAGGATTTGGAGAGGACGAGTGCCTAGACACGGCACGCTCGCCTATGAGGATGTTGGAAAATAGTGCGAATGCCAAGAAGGAGCACGCTCGCGGGATTTGAGGATCGGAACTGGGTATTGCGAATGCCAAGGGCACGCTCGCAAGATTGAAGGGTGCAATACTCGAATGTAAATTTTGTGGGTAAAGTTTATTATATTGTTGAATCGCGAGGAGAAGCCAGATATAGCAAAGTGAATAAAGATGACTTTAGTTTTAGAGAAATGAGGAGTACACGACTTGCTGGTAGCAGAAATAAAGGCAATGCCTTTTTGTTTCCCGAGTCTTTTATGCCTTTTTACTATCTGTCTTCTCCTTTTCGAGGCAGACGACGGCTGCCTGAGGACTTAAAACTGCTAGATTGCAGTTCTCACCAAGCAGGCAGTCACCGTTTTCTACAAGATCCAGTGTTTCTTGCGTACATGTGTATACATATGTAAAATGCATGCATATATAATAGGATCTTATATTCTAACAATTATCAACATATATGTATATCTTTGCAAAATGCATGTATATATTGTTACGCCGGGTATAAATCCCCCATAGCTATTTAAACCATTATACGAACCCATGTAGTAGCCTGTATGATAAAAGATACCTTTTAAATATAAGAACCTCAGTTGCTAGGTAAACAAGCATTATTGTAAAACAAGTCAGTCTTGCTCTAGCTCTCAACTAGACAAGACGTGTACGCATTTTGATTGAATACAACCGATTTTGTCAGTTTCATTTGATTTCGTGTCTGCCTTCCTTCATTACTCTCGAGTACTCACTGCCCGCTTAATACACGCAAGCATCTTTTGCAACACTGGTGTCAGAATCGCGATCTTTTTGAGATCAGTGAAGTGAAGGTAATACCCGAAATAATTTGAAAATGAGCTCGCGACGTCGAGTTAACGCGCCTACGGACGAATCAGCTGGTACCCAGCTACCCACGACTTCACCGGCTCAACTTCAAGTTGAGATGATGGACCGTTTACTGCAAGCTCTTGCCGCCCAACAACAGGCCAACTTGGATGCTCAGAGAGAAGAACGCAAGGCCAATCGGGCCGAGCGGGAAGCCGAGAGACGGGCGCAACTACTGGCCCAGCGCGAGGAACGAGAGACCCAGAGGGAAGAACGTGAGGCCCGCCAGCGCGAGCATGAAGCCACCCTGTCGCTGCTACGCGAAGGACTCCTCAGACGTCCCGACGCTCCAGAAGTTCGAGTCCCTACCCCGACTCCCAGACGTTCCCCAATCCTACAGGTTCCGCCACCGACAGTCGTCTCACGGTCTGTGCCTATTTTTGGGGAGGAAGAACCCTTCCCTATCATTCGTAGATCACGTACGGGTAGAGCGGCGACTTTCACGCCGCACACCCGTACAAGAGAGCAAACTGACCGCATCGAACTAACGGTGCGGGACGACCTGTCAGTAGATGATTACTATCTTAACCTGGTGCGTGGCGACAGTAGATAAACAATGCCGGTTCTGGATATAGATTCCTACCCCGACATGTTACCGACCTACTTAGCCGAGACGCAAACCCTTTCTGTGACGTCATCGAATGTTCTAGAAGGTTCTGCGTTGTTTTTCGGACACGTCACGGACCTTCGACGTCACAGAAGGTCGAAGTTGTTGTTCCGACGCGTCACCGACCTTCGACGGTGCGGAAGGTTCTACGTCGTCGTCGGTTTGACCAGACCTAAGACGCGGGGATTCCAGGAATTGTTTTTGCATTCCGTTTCCCAGGAATTGTTTTTGCATTCCGGTTTTCGAGATATCATCTTTCGTAACTATGACGCGAGACTGATCTACGCGGTACTTTCTCTCCGATTCGAGACGTCATCGTTCGCCATCAGAAGGCAGAACCGATCTACGCGGTGTTCAGCCCCCCGACTCGAGACGTTATCCCCGATCTACGCGATGTTCAGCCCCCCGACTCGAGACGGTATCCTTCTGAACGCAAAACCTATCTGGGTCTCCGAAAGGCTCGAGGATTCGTAGGAGTGGTTGAACGGCGAATGATTGAACGTGTGCGTTCGAAGATAAAAAAATAAGATCTACGTTTATTGAGATGAATACAGTTTACAAAACATGATATGTATACAGTGAGGTTCACTGGAAACTGGATGAGCCTGACGTTAGGCAATTCGTGTAAACACGTAAATGGCAACGCTGTCGAACGCATAGAGCGGTGAAACGACATATCCACAAAGACGGACAATTTCAGATTGCAGCTTTCACGTCGTTGGGTCAGAATTAACTGACAGAGTGACATATTCGAGGTTAATCGCGATATAACCAATAAGTCAACGGGAATGGATATTCATTCGTAAGAAATTAGTGGTAATGAATTAGTAAATCGATTGCAGATGCCTATGTCGGTTTATTTGCAACATTATTTGGTTATAACTATCGGGGTAAAATCTACGAATCTAATTGAAATAAAGGTACATAACCAACCAATTTGTAACGATATTAATTCGTTATTAAGTATTAAAGAAGTTATGAATTGATTGCTGATGTCAATTTATGTTCATTTACGACATTATTTACAAGCTAGGAGTTCCGCGATGACTGACTGACTCGTGGCATTACTTCGACAACTACGGTCAGGAACACAGTGGCGTAGATTTGATCCAACGAGCAATCTACGAGCAATCTTTGACGTAGCAGACAGTACTCCGAATTTCTTCAGCGTCACCGCCTAAGAAGTCTGAAAGCACAGCCTTATGGATACCTTACAGCTAACGCTGTAAACCTTACTTGGAAACAGTCCTGCAGAGATTTTCAGTTTGACTATTAATTCGGGTATACCTTTCAGCGAGTAATGAATTAATGAAAAGTATTGCTTATGGTGTAAATTAATGTAATTGTGGTAGGATGATGGACTGTTTGGTGAAAAATATCCTGCGGATATCTTCATCTTCCCTAAGTCAGTTCCGCAACGTCTCAGAGAAGATTTGTCGACTGCCACTATCTGGTGACTCAAGCTTCTGTGCCGTATCGTACTTGGAGGGTATAACATGTGCGACCTTGACGATCCGTTGTACCGACAATTCCAAAATCCCAATCTCTCGCGCAACTCTTGAGGCTGATTTGGATTTCTTCGCAAATTAACCTCCCCCCGTATTGCACACCGTACTTATTTCAACAAGTCCATGTATAGGCCCTTTTTTCGCATGTAGGACGGAAATTTCAGAAGATTTCATCCTTCATAGAGTTCCCTCTCTTTTGGAGGAAATCGACTCATTACCTAGAGAGGTAATAAAGACAATGCTAGTCATGAGGAATCTTCCATCCACTCTACATGCGAGAAAAAGGGCCTCTACACGCATATGTTGGAAAAAATAATCTTGTGTTTTTATTATACATTCGTTTCTTGATCCCCTTCGGGGTTAAAATCTTCCTCATCATAATTCTCGACATTTTCTTACCCTATGCCGATATTGTATTTAAAGACAAAATAAATCATTTTAAATTTATACAAATATTGCGAATGAGCTTATCTTCAGAAACAGGTACCGCTTTATTCTACTCCTCACACGCCACAATTACATTGAAATACACCATAAGCAATACTTTTCATTAATTCATTACTCGCAGAAAGGTATACCCGAACTGATAGTCAAATTGAAAATCTCTGCAGGACTGTTTCCAAGTAAGGTTTACAGCGTTAGCTGTAAGGTATCCATAAGGCTGTGCTTTCAGACTTCTTAGGCGGTGACGCTGAAGAAATTCGGAGTACTGTCTGCTACGTCAAAGATTGCTCGTAGATTGCTCGTTGGATCAAATCTACGCCACTGTGTTCCTGACCGTAGTTGTCGAAGTGATGCCACGAGTCAGTCAGTCATCGCGGCACTCCTAGCTTGTAAATAATGTCGTAAATGAACATAAATTGACATCAGCAATCAATTCATAACTTCTTTAATACTTAATAACGAATTAATATCGTTCCAAATTGGTTGGTTATGTACCTTTATTTCAATTAGATTCGTAGATTTTACCCCGATAGTTATAACCAAATAATGTTGCAAATAAACCGACATAGGCATCTGCCATCGATTTACTAATTCATTACCACTAATTTCTTACGAATGAATATCCATTCCCGTTGTCTTATTGGTTATATCGCGATTAACCTCGAATATGTCACTCTGTCAGTTAATTCTGACCCAACGACCTGAAAGCTGCAATCTGAAATTGTCCGTCTTTGTGGATATGTCGTTTCACCGCTCTATGCGTTCGACAGCGTTGCCATTTACGTGTTTACACGAATTGCCTAACGTCAGGCTCATCCAGTTTCCAGTGAACCTCACTGTATGGATAGTAATCACACTGTGCAAATACTTTTCACACATTATGACATCTGAAATTCTCATCCCCCTCGACCTGGTGCTCCAGATACCACATCTTTAGACGTTGTACGTTTTCGAAGGCGCAAGTGTACATCGGGATGTTCTCATGGTACCCATGATACCAACATCCATCCACTGGTAGACTTTGCAATTTTGGACAACCCAAGTCTTCTAAATTCATCACAGGTTTTGATTTACCTATGATACGCTCAACCCATATTTTCTTCTCCAGTCCCTTGACGTAGAGGTAGTCTGCGTCTGCGATGATCTTTTTCAGCACGTATTCCATAAGATTATAAGGTATTTCTCCAACATTCCATGGTATTCCATGGTGGTTACGTGTCAACCAACCGTTGATGGCCTTGTATTTTGCTGGTAGAATCTCCCAATTACAAGGTGGTTTGAACAACATACAGGCGAGGCCAACAAAATTTTCTCGATCTGCTTGTACAGTAATTGCACCAAGTTCTTTTGGTATGAATTTATTATTGGGGATTTTGAAACCTTGCACATCCAATATAATTTCCATTATAAAATATCTTTCTTGTACACGACGTTGGTAATATCAATGTCCGAAGTCAACTGATTCGATTGAGGATTAGATCAGCTCTTATATACATTTCTATAATTACTTCTAGAAATTTCTCTGTGATGAAGCAGTACATCTGTTGATTATTATTATTATCACAAAGAACAAATCATGAAATAACTGCATCGTGACAAATAAGTTTTCGACGTAGAGTAAGAGAAAGAAGGTAAATAGAAAGAGTGCGATACCTCCAAATGCATTACAGTGCAACGCGCCACAGCGATAGCGGGGTTGAGTGCATAATGAGTACATCTGAAGTATGCAACCCGATACCTGCAAGGCTACCTGCCCGCGAGATCAACACCTACGACGATTTTGTGTTGTTTTGCAGACTCACTCTATACCACACCGCTCTATAATACGTGAACTAGCATAATTTCTGATGTGTCAATGGAAAATGTTCACCCGATATGAAGATTTTGACTATTTCCAAAAAACACTCTGAATATGTCTAATGTTTTTTATTTTCCACAAATCTGGAATCCTTGATCGTTGACATGATTGAGGAAAATTATACAACGGTAAGTTTTAACTTCAGTTTCAATTTTATTATTGAATAGAAAGAGTGCGATACCTCCAAATGTATTACAGTGCAACGCGCTACAGCGATAGCTGGGATAGGAGCATAATGAGTGCATCGGAAGTACGCAACCCGATACCTGCAAGGCCACCCGCTGGATCAACACCTACGACGAATTTTGTGTTGTTTTCCACTCATTCTATACTACACGGTTCTATAATACGTGAATAGTATAATTTCTGATGTGTCAATGGAAAATGTTCACCTGATATGAAGATTTTATTTTAGTTTCAATTTTTAACTCCAATAATTCTAATTACAATTTAGATTTATTACTGATATATACCAGCTTCGGTGGAAGGGTGTTATCGCATTTCACCATTGTGAAAAACATCAACACCAAGGGTATATAAGTTAGTGCTAAGAAGCCATTGATCAAATCATTACGAGTTACTCTGTTGCAATTACCAGTAAGTATCTCTGATTGAAAAAGTGACAGACGTTCAAACGAACCAAGAATAATCTATTAAAATTGAACTGATTATTATCCTGTGAATTGAATGTTATCGGGTTCAATGAGTGATTTTGAAACATAAATTCATCTAGTGTATCTACAATATTGGTGGATTTCTCTCATACTTAAATTTTTTTTTTTCCCAAACAGGCTGAGAAATCAACAAAATATCAAAAGAAAAATGTGTGAGTACGGTGAGGATTATCGGTATCTGACACCGCGAATAATTATCCCGGTCGAATGGCTGAGTTTCGCACCGGAGTCATGCCTAGAGTTCGTCACCACAGTCGTGATTGAGGCTCGTCACAACCTGGATGTCATCTACCTCGAAATTGGGGAGGTTGTCGGCATTTTGCACGTCGACAACGATAAATTCTGGTTTGAAAAAACAGAAGATCACCCTCTGATTTCACATGAGGAATAAAAGTGGTTAGTATATACAACCGACGATGAATAATTTTCGATGCAGTTAGCGTAAAACTTGATTTTATCCCAGCAAAACAATGAGTAAGATCGGATTTTACGCACACCTGTGTCGAAAAATAATCTTTCTCAGATGTACGTTCATCTTGTTAACGATTAATTTCATTGTGTTTCAGTTTCCACCTCTGGGATGCCGGATCATACTTCCCCACAGCTGATATTTCTATGATTATTATTAAAATCACAGTGTTATTTTTATAATTCTTATTATTATTATCGTTAACATTAATATCATTTGTTCTTGCCAATATAAAATTATAATACATTGTATGCGTTGATTTGAAAATTGAATCAAATAAATAATGAATGAATAATAATTATTATAATCAGTATTATCATCAATATTATTAATATTATTATTATCATTGCCAGTGTTATGACACATTATTATTAACATTAATATCATTTGTTCTTGCCGATATGAAATTATAATACATTGTGTGCGTGGATTTGAAAATTGAATAAAAAGTTCTTGAATTATAATAATAATAATTATTTAAAAATCCATTTATCAAAATCTTGTACCAAATATTCCATTGAAATCAATTTGAAAGCTAATATACAATATTTTGATGAAAAACATTAGATTATTTGAAAGATTATTCAGAGAAGAGATTATCAAATACAATTGGGTTTTTATTGAATAAAATAGACATTTCAGAAATAAGATGATAGCACTTTTTCATGTATTTTTTTTTTTTAATGTCATTTGACGGGTTTTGCTAGATGAGATAGACATTTCAAAATAAGATGTATAGTGACACAATATTGATATTTCACACCTCGATGAATTCGCACTTGTTGAATTGACCGCCGAAGTAGCGTAGGTAGAGATGGTTCGCTGCAGTGACGGACTCGAACCGTTGGAACTCTTCCTTATCATCCTGGAACGCTTTCGATACTCTGGCTGGAAGGAAGATAGTGTGACTGTCGTCAATCACCGTCAGGATTCTCGGTCCGAATTTTGTTTGGACTGATTTGAACGCCGATTTCCAATTCTGATATTTTCTTTGTGGGTAAAAAGTCGTCCATGCGACAGACTTTGTTTATTCTTCCGAAATCCATTTCGGCTGGTGAATGAACACTCAATGCGCAAAACGCTGCGATGTCACTTTCTGTATATCACTCAATGACAAATGGGTACTGATCTTTGAGTAAGATTTTTTTCGTTTGCAAATCTTACGTTCCCTTAGATGCTGAGAAGTCAACTGAATGATCAATCAACAATTCCACCCTTCTAAGCAATTCATCCTTCATTCTAGAATGTTCCTCATAGTCTCCGGTCGAAAACAATTCTCAGAAATATTTACCATAACAGTGTCCTTGAAAAATCGTATAAAAGGGTTGCTTCCAATGCGATGAGATCATTGTATTATTTAATACCGAGTGCACACATTCGATATTGAATCGTAACACTATTCAGTTATCGAGAAACGATGGAGTCTATCGAATGCCTTAAGCTCATAAATATTATGGAGGAAGCTTATCGGCTTCTGAAGAATGAAGCTTCACCGGTTGTAATAGATAAGTGGGTCAAGTTTGGAACGCGAAACATTAGGCTTTTGAATAAAATATTGAAAATCAGTGCTTCAACAGTTGGACAAAAAAATAGAATTCTTACAACCATTGGAATTTTGAAATCTATATCAGCCAAATTCAAGAATCTTCGGAAAACGGGCGACGGCGTGCGAAAGCTGAGAAGAAGTGATCGAGTGCAGTGGGCAGATTTAGAGACAGCGTTTGACAGTCGAATCAGAACTGGAGCCGTGATCAACTTGCGACACAAGGATTTGGAATATTTCTTGCAAGACTGCCGTAAGCTTATGAGCGTCAGACTGAAAAACATTTTACGGAGAGAGCGAAGTCTGAAAGTTAATGTTGTGTTGTGTTGTAAATTCACTATTTCGAAAAATGATCGAATTGTTGAGGAGAAGAAATTTTTCAACACCAAAAATGCTATTGTTCTTCAATCGACCAATATCAATGAGTGGTTCGATAAGAATGTGAAGGAAAAGTTGTTGACAAAGTGCGAGGAGTTCCAGGAGAAGGATTCCGGCTGGTCACTTGTTGAAATTGTAAATCTGGCAGTGAACATAAACAGATATATACTGTTACGTACCGATCCACGTTTCCAAATTTTTATCAAAATTCAATATTCGGACAGGTTATCAGATAAGAAATGACCGTGCATAGCACACTGGGGTTCCTAAGTCATTTCAAATTTTGATACCCGTGGGAAATAATCCAAATTTAAACATGATAAATCTCATTATTGCTACTTTACCTACAATATACAATTTCTTTCATTTCCTCCCTTAGAGTCATAAAAGTCACGTCGGACCCGATAACGGGCCCAGCATAGTAACATCTAAGTTAACTCGTAATATTAGGAGAAGTGCTGATGGGAACGCACACGCTTCTCGCTGACCCAGCACCTATGGTCGATTCATTGCAACTCCTCTTTTAAATTACCAAATCATTCTAGAATAAAACAAACGCTCTATCATAGATAAATATATCAAAATTAAGGTAATAAGATAAGAATAAGGAATGAAGGAATTTTTGGTAAATATTGTTAAGATTCTGAGTATGTAATATTTTAATGTTATCATAAACAGACTGTGGTGAGGTTTGGGGACCGCGGAACGCCTGTCCCAGGTAAAGCGCGCAAAGACTATGCTTTTACTCATCCGCGGATTAAGTAGCCATCTAATTACCTAGTGGAGGGAAACGCGCAGTAATACAAGTGTAGTAATACACATTACTGGAAACGCAGCCTCCTGGCTGCGTCTGAGATTGATGCAGCGTCTTTCGCCTGTTAAGTCGCAAGGTGCGCAGACGTCAACCCGGGTTCCAATAATTAAGCTAGAGTTAGTGTCCGAAAATCTCTAGAGTGACGGCCTAAAAGTCTTAAGGTTCTCGTTAACTGAGCAAGAGTTGGTGTTTGAAAATCTTTTAAGTGACAACCCAAGAGACTCAATTCTTCCCTTCTCATACATCATTAAATTCAGTGCAAGGACACAAAACAAATAATTGAATTCTTTATAAACTTTATAAACTTTTTAAATTCTTCATAAACTTTAACTTCAGTTTTAAACCTATTCGAACATTTGGATTTACATCGTGTTATAACATCTTACGACTGAAGGTGAGGGGTGCATCGATACCAGACGGGACGCAACCTATCCGCCGGCTCCTGACTTCACCACAGTACTTCAGTTGGCTAAGTCTTTTATCTGTTCATTATCAAATCGGTTACCGAAGTAACATTTAAATTTAAGAATAAGAAGATTAGTTTGTATATAAGTCTTTCGTATCCAAACTGATCTTCTAACCAGAAACAATCCGCTGTTATTTTCCAAAGTACTATAACCGTTATTTCAATATGAAGTTTCCTTGGTGAGAGACGGTATCTAATACCCCGAGGATTTCTCTCGCAACCCTGGTACTTCATTGAGACCCATAAATCTATTATCAAAGGAAATAGAAATAAGGATATTTTTAGTATTCGAACAATTTAAATTAGATCTAAGAATACGAGCGTAGATAGGAAGAGAGTTGCAATAATTCGAACGATTAGTAAGACCATATACTTCTCCCATTATTATAATACAATTCATCAGTTTTATTGTCAAGCATCAGATACGTCGACGCGCGAATCGCGCTAGGTCGTCTTCAATGAATTTTTCCCTTTCGAGATAATTAAAATTAGTATGATTTAAACTCTGGAAAAGAGTATTTTAGACTACACGATTTGCGCGTCAACGCAAACTCATATAGTTCTTTATTCATTTTGTAATACGTTTATATTTTCAATCATTTCTCGCTTTTGGTTCATTTGATAATTTCTGTTAATCACTTGAATCGCTTATATAACCAAAATCGCTTTCAGAATATACTTTAGCTTTTACCAGTTAATTTCTCATTTTCATTCAGTTCATTCCATCACCCTATCCAATCATTATAGCAGTATATTGGCCTCATAAAATCTAACAGTACGTATGGCTCTGTATAGGGCTAGATAAATAAGTTCCCATAATTACCGACTTATCGAAAGATAGGTCTTATAAAATTAAATTCAAGAGTTACGTGACCTACCAACCGCTCGGGCTTCACCCTCACGTAACAATACCATTACGAGGTGGTCTTTTCACTCACACTGAGCTACCAAAATACATAAGAGATAAGAAGGCAGTTGTGAATATCAGAAGTAACGACCCTTACTGTTTTCTTTGGGCAGTCACCGCAGCTCTATTTCCTGCAACGAATAATTCGACCGAGACAAGTTCCTATCCGCACTTTAGTACAGTTTTGCGATACGATGATATAGAGTTTCCGATATCTTTCAACGGCATTTCAAAATTTGAAAAATTGAATAATGTATCGATCAACGTTTACGGCTTTCTGGAAGAAGGTGACGGATCAAATCGGAGAAGCGAGATAATACCAGTTTATTTGAGTCAACACAAGTCAGATAAGCCAGTAATTCATCTCCTTATGTCGACGGTGGAAATTGATTCTGATGAAGAGGATGATATGCCGAACAACAGGGTGTTTCACTTTGCTTACATCCGAAACTTGTCCCGTTTATTGAGCGCACAAATTTCAAAACATGATCATTGTACTTGGCTGTGCGATAGGTGTTTGAGTCACTTTGGATCAGAAGCAGGTTTAATCAGACATAAAATCGAGTGCTTCAATATGAATAAAAGTCGAGTTGTCGTACCTGAAGAGCAGGATAAAATTATTAAATTCAAAAACTTTAAACACAAAGAATCTGTCCCATTCTGCATTTACGCTGATATTGAATGTTTGTTGGAACCGCTTGTTGACAGCACCGTATATCAAAAACATGTTCCATATAGTATAGCGTATTATTTACATTGTACATTCAACGACAAGATTTCAAGATTCAAAATCAACCGAGGCGAAAATTGTATCGCCTGGTTTGTGAATGAGCTGAAAGAACTAGCTCAATCGCTAGACGTTCACTTCAAAACGATTGTACCAATGGACTCTGCGAACGATTTGGATCACAGTGAAAATTGTCATATTTGTGAAAAACGGTTCGGCAGTGATGATACGAAACACCACGATCATTGTCATTTGACTGGCAAATATCGGGGCAGCGCACACCGAGGCTGCAATTTGAATTACAGAGACTCACATAGCATTCCTGTGATCTTTCATAATTTATCGGGTTATGATTCACATTTTCTCATTAAAGTGCTGGCTACATCATTCGAAGGTGCAATGAACCTTTTACCTCTCAACAAAGAAAAGTATATATCCTTCTCAAAATTTGTAAAAGGAACGAGCATAAATTTCAGGTTCATTGATTCGTTCCGGTTCATGCCGAGTAGCCTTGAAAAATTAGCTTCATATTTGACCAATGATCAGAAATTGATTACACGTCAATATTGTAAAAATGCTGAGGAATTCCGATTGTTGATGAGGAAAGGTGTATTTCCATATGACTATGTGGATAGCTGGGTCAAGCTCGAAGAAAACCGATTACCAACTATAGAGAACTTTTATTCCAAATTGAATGATGAAAATATATCCGAAGCTGACTATGCACACGCATGTGATATTTGGCATACTTTTAACATCAAAACCTTGGGGGAATATTCAGATTTATACTTAAAAACGGATGTTCTTTTGTTAGCAGATATTTTTCAAAATTTCCGACAAAATTGTAGCTCCACGTACAATTTGGATCCCCTGCATTATTACACAGCGCCGGGTTTGGCGTTTGACGCGATGCTAAAATGTACCGATATTGAATTGGAACTCTTAACAGATATTGATATGATCATGTTCATTGAAAAGGGAATACGGGGTGGTGTAGCTCAGTGCTCCAATAGATATGCTAGAGCTAACAATAGATACATGGGGGAAGCCTTCGATTCGCAACAAGAAGAATCATACCTGATGTATTTCGATGTCAATAATTTGTACGGTGCAGCTATGAGTTTATTTCTACCGTACAGCTCATTCGAGTGGGTATCGGATTTCGAGCAACTTGATATATGTAACGTTCCAGACGAATCTTCCATAGGATATATACTCGAAGTCGATCTAGAATATCCTCAGGAACTACACGACTTGCATAAGGATTTACCGTTGTGTCCAGACCACTACGTACCCCCCACCGCAAAATGTAAAAGTTCTAAATTGGCTACAACGTTGTTTCCCAGAAAGAAGTATGTGATTCACTACAGTGCTTTGCAACAGTGTTTGCGTCTAGGTATGAAATTGGCTAAAATTCACCGAGTTTTGAAATTCAAGCAATTACCATGGTTGAAGAATTACATAGATCTGAATACCGAATTACGAAAAAAATCGAACAATGATTTTGAGAAAAACTTTTATAAGCTAATGAACAACGCCGTTTTCGGAAAAACAATGGAGAATGTGAGAAAATATAGAAATGTCAAGTTAGTTACCAAGTGGGATCGGAGGTATGGTGCAAGAGCTCTTATAGCAAAACCAAATTTTCATAGTTGCACCATTTTCGATAAAGACATGGTTATAATAGAACTGACTTGAACAACGGTTGATCTGAACAAACCGATATACGTAGGGTTCTCTATTCTAGATCTCTCTAAAACATATATTTACGATTTCCACTATAATTATGTGAAACACACGTTTGGGGAGCAAGCAAAGTTATTGTATACAGACACAGACAGTCTTTTGTACCATTTTACCGTACCCGACATTTATGAATCTATGAAATGTAGTTTGGACAAATTTGATACCTCTGATTATCCGTTGAATAACATTTATGGAATGCCTTTAGTGAATAAGAAGGTTATCGGATTGATGAAAGATGAAAATAATGGTAAGATAATGACTGAATTCGTAGGTTTAAGAGCTAAATTATATTCATTTAGAGTTTTGGGGGAAAATGAAGAAAAAAAACGTGCTAAGGGGGTCAAGGGATCCACTTTAAAGAGAATAACGTTCAACGATTATCTGAAATGTGTTTCAGAACGACAAAACTTAGTTCGAAGTCAAAATTTAATTCAAAGTAAGAAGCACGATGTATATACCATTAAGCAGAATAAGATAGCGCTCAGCTGGAATGACGACAAACGAATCATATTACCTGATACGACCGATACGCTGCCATGGGGTTATAAACAGACGGATGAATGAACTGTAGTGAAACATATGTATGTATTACAAGGTGTAAAATAAAAACAAATGATAGCAATTGATTCATTTATTTCATCAGCAAAAAAAACCTTACAAATCAGTTTCGTGTATCCAACTATTATGTGTATTGTCAAAGCCCAACCACTTAACATATAATTTTTTTCCTTGTTTTTTCAACACTTTTTCCACAAGGTAAATATCAGGGTGTTTGACTTTGAGAAGCTCTTGTTCATAGAAACCACCAAGTATAGGTTGATTTTTATAGTCCTTCAGCTTGTAAGTTACAGGATTGGTGCTGGCTATCGCGATTATTGTAAATATCTCAGTCGTCCAATTCGGTGTGAGGTGATTGTGCGGGTGAATGTAAATGACGACTCGGTTAATTATGTCTACTTAATAGATTTATTGTTACAAAAATTATTATTTAGGTGAGCTGGTGTGCAATTGGAAAAATTAGCGAGAGCGGAGTCGAGTGCTTAGAACGACTGCTCTGTATGAAAGTTGGTTACTGACTGTCCGGTATGTGCGTCGGTCGGTACATATGTCGGAAAAAGCAATAAATAAAGGTTTTTGAAAAGGACGAAGAAATCGGAGAAAACGGGACCTGGAAAAACTCGCCTCGCCAGCGATGTCTGGTCGCCAGATTTTATATGACCGCGCTGTGCTGGTCGAGTGCGACCCTTCCAGGTACCGCGGGATTTGGAAAAACCCAAAAACGTTTGCGGGTAGCGAATACTGAAAACTATGTACAAAAAATGAAAGTGAAAGTAAAGAAATAGCCAGAACAGAAAATTATTTACAACTTTAGGATGTGTTTGAATATACAGTCATGTTCAGTGTACAGAATGCTTGTGTGGTGTGTGTAAATGTCTGAGTGTGTGTGTGTGTGTGTGTGTGTGTGTGTGTGTGTGTGTGTCATAGGCGTATGTGGAGACATAGTCGCCACAGGTGTGTAGCCTTTTTCGAAAACATTTTTGTATTTGCTGATGCGGACTCTATCGCCAACCTTGAATTTCAATCGCTGAGCAGGTTTCACTCGGACTTTCTTGTACACATTCCGCAATAAATCCCTCTCGTTTTCGGAAGAAACTTCCGATGGTTTCATCCTAATGGTTGATGTTTGGTATTATTGTAATCATGCACTAAATCAGGTAGTATATCCGTCCACTTGTAGTTTCCACGTAGACTGAACTGTTTCCACATTTTGTTCTTCAATGTGCGATTGAAGCGTTCGCAAATAGACGCTTTCAAGTTACTGAAGGTTGAGTAGAGCTTGATATCGAAGCGTTTCATGAGAGACTCGAAGTGTGAGTTGTAAAATTCTTTCCCTTTGTCAACGTGTAAATTTTTAGGTGCACGCTTTTGAACGAGCACAGATTCCATCGCAGTTGCAGTATCTCTACCCGTTTTAGTTTTGAGTGGTATAGCCCAAGCGTACTTTGAGAATATATCGATGATGGTCAACATATATTTGTAACCTGTGTTTTCTCTCGCATAAGCTGACATGTCAACAAGATCTGCCTGCCAAGTCTCATCCAGACCGCGAACATTTACACAACGACGTAGGTAATTTTTCCTGACAGGCTTATGCAGTTCCTCCACCAAGGTTAGCTTTTGGATGCTCATCTTCCCGCTCATTTTCGTTTTTCACTCAACCCTTTCAACGGTCGATATGCGAATGATCCTCGATCATCGAACCGTGGGGTTAATAAATAATTCCAGCTTCGCGTAACTCCTCAACGATGGACACGATTTCGTTCGTGTGGCTGGGATTACCGGCGATCTGGGACGATAGAAGCAACCGAAGTCGGTCCACGAGTTCATTGGGATCGTCCCAGTGAACGTAATCTATTCTCGCTGCTTCGTCGTTTCCCGAAGCGATCATGTACTCAGGTAAAACTCCTTCGCCTCTGCGCGGACGTTTCATAGGCGACGGTGGTAGAGGTAAAGAGTCTATCCGTCCGCGTTTCCTCGGTTGCGGTGCCGTCAAGACGTCTGTGGCCTTTCGTTTCTTCGGCCCGGGTGAGATCTCCGCGCGTTCGCCTGTCCTGGGCGGTACCGTACGCTTGCGGCTCGCTGACAACGGTGTGGATGAGACGGTTGTAAGTCCACGTTTTCTCCGTGGGGGTAGATACCCTGAACGCTTCCATTGCACCAACGACGGTCGGACGTCCGTACGTTCACGTTTCTCAGGCGGTGGTGAGGACGGTACGTCCGTAGACTTGCGCTTCTCCGCACGATCGCGTTTGCTCGGTGCAGGTGATATGATCCTAGGTTCACGTTTTCTCCGCGGGAGTAGATACCCTGGACGCTTCCGTTTTACCAACGACGGTCGGACGTCCGTGCGTTTACGTTTCTCCGGCGGTGGCGAGGACGGTACGTCCGTAGACTCTCGCTTCTCCGGCCAGGGTGAGATTTCCATGCGATCGCGTCTGCTCGGTGCAGGTTGGATGA
Organism: Rhogogaster chlorosoma; assembly: GCA_944452935.1. Classification (NCBI taxonomy): domain Eukaryota; kingdom Metazoa; phylum Arthropoda; class Insecta; order Hymenoptera; family Tenthredinidae; genus Rhogogaster; species Rhogogaster chlorosoma. Next base: position 10,915,255 of record OX101802.1, read on the forward strand.
TCCCAGGTTCACGTTTTCTACGCGGGACTAAGAAGCCTGTGCGCTTCCGTTTCATCGACGACGCTAGGACGTTAGTACGCTCGCGTTTCGCCGGTACTGGTGAGGGTGAGGTGTCCGCGCACCTGCGTTTTCTCAACATCGGTGAGGTTTTCGTACACTCGTATTCCATCGGCACCGGTACGACGTTCGTGCGCTTATGTTTTGTTAGCATTGGTGATTTCAGAGCACGTTTTCTTGGCAACGTTAAAATCGTTTCGATTTCCATCGCTTGCGAGGGTTGTTCGTCTTTGAAGATATCCGTACGTTGACGGTTTTTCATCGGTGCAGGTAATAGTGGCGTATCCTCGCGTGTACGTTTCGTTGGTGTACCTCCATCTTCTTCCCCCTCGTCCACTGTTGAAAACGATTCAGTTTCCATTTCTGACGGCGGTGACCGCTCGACTCCGTCTTCGATCGGTTTTACATCCCCCTTGACAGGGTTGGACAGTGACACCAGTTTTTCAAGAGGAGTAACTATCGGTTTGAAGACATCCTTCATCGTCCGTTCAGCGGCCTCCCTGCCCAGCTTTATTGCTCTGTGTTTTCCACGAATCGCGTCGCTAGCTCTAGCGATGTGACGCAAAATTTTCTCTTGCTCGCGAATACTCGTGCCTTGCATGTCGACGTAGCTGTGTCTGAAAAGCAACTGTCTCATTTCTCATGAACACAGTGCATTTATCACCTGTTCAATCTCACGAAGCAGTCGAATCCTTTCCTATATCGTCCGTCGTTCATCTCACTTTCTTTGTCGATAACCACAAACGCGTGATTATCGGTGTTCCAACATGTGGAGCACAAATCTTTGAATTGCGCGTACGTCGGTTCATCGCAGGCAGCTCGGTCGTTTGTTTCTCGAGCCTCGTCTTAATCACGAGTGAGAAGTGATATAAAACGCTCCATATATGTCGAATCAGTCGGATCGAGACAATGATTGTGCACGGATGTGAGAAACTACAACAAGGTTGAAAAGGACGACGGCTTCGAGAACGATGCGGTAAAGGTCTAATGAACAGGATCATCAACAATCTTCCGTTCGAATTCCACTTACGCGGCTACCAGTACTGCGGGCCCTGGACAAAACTAGCGAAGAGGTTGACGCGCGGTGATCCCGGTATAAATCCTCTGGACGCAGCGTGTGAAGAGCACGACTTGCGGCGAGAAACGAAGCGGACAACGTGCTCGCGGAGAGGGTTTGGCGTCGCGTGCGAGCCTGGGTGAAAAAGCTGCAGCCTACGGTATAGCCAACACGATGAAGGTCAAGGCTAAACTCGGCATGGGTCTGAAGAGAAGGAAGCCTGCAACGACCTCCTTGAAACAAATCGTCAAATCAGCGGAAACTTCGATGTGCCCAGGTGCGGATCCCGTCAAATCAGCGCTCAGAGGTGCTCGTGAAGCCGTCAGGAAAGCTGGTGGAAAGAAAAAGGTGCGATCACCGCGTGTGCTGCCCGTGCCCTCGAAAACAGGAGGTTTTTTGCCGTTCCTCATACCGATCCTCGCTGGTCTGAGCGCCACCGGAGCTTTGGCGGGTGGTGCGGCCGGAATAGCTAAGACGGTGAATGACGCCAACTCAGCTAAGCGACAGTTGGAGGAGAGCAAACGGCACAACGCGACGATGGAGGCGATAGCCTTAGGCAAAGGTTTGTTCCTGAAACCCTACAAAAAGGGTGTGGGACTGTATTTGAAACCAAAAAAAAAAAACGCGTGAAGCTACCACGTCGAGCACTGACCGATGTCGATCTGTCAAAGTACGCCAAAGCCATGAAAATCCCACATTTTCGCGGCGTCTTCATGAGAAACGATCTACCGGAATACGGTCCGCGAAAATACGAGTCTGCGATAGTCAATCTCGACGACAAGGATGGGCCAGGGACGCACTGGGTCGCGTACAAGAAGAGCGGCAACGATGTCGTTTACTTCGACAGCTTCGGCAACCTGCGACCACCGAAAAATCTGATGGAGTATCTTGGTGTTGGTAGCGTCAAATATAATCATGAAAATTATCAGAACTATGACACGGTCGTATGTGGCCACTTGTGCCTCGAATTCCTCAGCGGACAGCTATAAAGTCAATGGAACGTGACGACGTGAAGTCAGTCATGAACGATTCGTTCACGTTGACACTGTCGGGAACGTCCTCCGTTCTGGAGGCTCAATACTTTCCACCTATCGAATTATCACCATCGAAAAATTACACACTGGGACTCGTCGAGTTGTTGACCTTCAATTCGATTCCCAACATAGACGAAGGCAATAACAAGTTCTACGTGGAAGACCAAGTCATCGCTATACCCATTGGTAGCTATGAGATTGAAGATATCGAGAGCTACCTGCACAAGGTATTACCCGATGTTGCACTCACCATCAAGCCTAACAACAACGAGTTACGAAGCGAAATCAAGTGCAGCCGTAGGATAAATTTCACCCCCAAAGACTCAATCGGTCGACTACTAGGATTTACGCCACGTATTTTGGAGCCTAATGTCACTCACAAATCAGATTCGCCGGTGGCCATTCTGAAAATCAACGCCCTACGAGTCGAGTGTAACATCACGACGGGCGCCTACATCAACGAACGGCGAGTACACACCGTTCACGAATTCTTCCCGATTGTTCCACCTGGATATAAGATCATCGAAGTACCATCACACGTCATTTATCTTCCAATCGCCGCCAGCGCAATACATCATCTCCAGTTGAAAATAGTTGATCAAGACGGAGAACTGGTCAATTTTCGTGGTGAAATTATTACGATAAGATTGCACATAAAGTCGATGAGTCAATAATGGGAATTGTGTTTGAAACAAGAGCTCTTGGTAGAAGCTATAAGAGTGACCCAGCATGCCCAAAACCCGTCAGTCATCGAGCACCTCACAAGGAGCTAACACGACGGAACATTCAGTTTCTAAGAAGTCTGGGTCTCAGATCTCGCGGAAGTTTGAAAAAGTGAAAATTCACCTTTGCTGTCTCGTGTGCGTATTACCATGGAAGAAATCTTAACGATACAGAAGGCTATTGTCTTCGATGAATCGATCGAACATTACGAGTCACACACACACCAACCTTACGCGTCGTCGACCTTCAACAACAATGACGAAATTCGAATCACCGTCCAACATCAGGACTTGTGTCTGCTACCGAGCAAAAGCTCGTTGCACGTCTGCGGTCGATTAACTAAGGCCGATGGTACTGGCGTAACCTTGAATACGGTTTTGGTCAACATGGCTGTCTGTCATCTGTTTGAGGAACTGCGCTACGAACTGAACGCTGTTGAGATCGATCGAAACAAAAATGTCGGCCTCACGAGTCTCATGAAAGGCTACGTATCCCTAAACCCTAATCAGAAGTATTTTCTGGAAAACGCTGGCTGGTTGAACGATTATGAGGACAAATTATCCAATAACGATGGATACTTTGACGTTTTCATACCACTGAGCTTACTGTTGGGATTCGCCGAGGATTATCGCAGAATCATCGTCAACGCTAAGCACGAATTGATTCTCACCAGAGCAAATACCGATACGAATGCTGTTGTACAGACCGCCGCGGAGGACGGGAAAATATCACTCACGAAAATCGAGTGGGTGATGCCGTACATCAGAGTCTCTGATGCAGAAAAGATTCAGCTGCTCAATTACATCGCCAAAGATCCCCCTATTCCCATAAGTTTCCGTGCCTGGGAGCTGTATGAGTACCCTTTGCTACCAACAACCACGAAGCACGTCTGGGCTGTTAAGACGTCTACGCAGCTCGAGAAACCCCGATACGTTGTACTAGGCTTCCAAATCGCCAGAAAAAATAACCTGACCAAGAACGCGAGCCACTTCGATCACTGCAACCTACGAGACGTTAAATTGTTCCTCAACTCTCAAAGTTATCCCTATGCGAATTTGAATCTTGACATTGGCCGTAATCAGTACGCTGTTCTCTATGACATGTACGCAAACTTCCAAGCTTCATATTACAGCAAAGAGATGGAACCTCTATTGAAGAAGTCCAAGTATTTACAACACGCACCACTCGTAGTCATCGACTGTTCCAAGCAGAACGAGTTTCTGAAATCTGGGCCCGTAGACATACGCCTGGAATTCGAGTCGGAAGCTCAGTTTCCACCTCAAACTTCAGCCTACTGCCTGATTCTACACGATCGTATCGTTGAATACAATCCGCTAAGCGGCGGAGTGCGCAAATTGATTTAGAATAGTTGATCAAATCTTACACCGATGTATATTGTCTATACTCATACTTTATTATAACTTGTGAACTGTATATTCATCTCAATAAACGTAGATCTTATGTAAACTGTATTCATCTCAATAAACGTAGATCTTATTTTTTTATCTTCGAACGCACACGTTCAATCATTCGCCGTTCAACCACTCCTACGAATCCTCGAGCCTTTCGGAGACCCAGATAGGTTTTGCGTTCAGAAGGATAACGTCTCGAGTCGGGGGGCTGAACACCGCGTAGATCGGGGATAACGTCTCGAGTCGGGGGGCTGAACACCGCGTAGATCGGTTCTGCCTTCTGATGGCGAACGATGACGTCTCGAATCGGAGAGAAAGTACCGCGTAGATCAGTCTCGCGTCATAGTTACGAAAGATGATATCTCGAAAACCGGAATGCAAAAACAATTCCTGGGAAACAGAATGCAAAAACAATTCCTGGAATCCCCGCGTCTTAGGTTTGGTCAAACCGACGACGACGTAGAACCTTCCGCACCGTCGAAGGTCGGTGACGCGTCGGAACAACAACTTCGACCTTCTGTGACGTCGAAGGTCCGTGACGTGTCCGAAAAACAACGCAGAACCTTCTAGAACATTCGATGACGTCACAGAAAGGGTTTGCGTCTCGGCTAAGTAGGTCGGTAACATGTCGGGGTAGGAATCTATATCCAGAACCGGCATTGTTTATCTACTGGCGACCACCACTCGAGAGAACAGATTCCGAGCTCGCCACGTATTCCAGCTAGAATAAACCCTATTGCCGCCGATATACCATGCGCCGAGAGCAGGCGCGAAGAAGAACTCGCGGACGCGATTAGGAAAACGACCGAATCACTAACAGAACGTCGTGCGGAGTCTGTCAAGAAGTCGACTAGTCACGTCAAAATTAACCCTTACGACGGATCTTTCCCTTGGACCGAATACGAACGACAATTTAATGTCATAGCTAAAGTCAACGCTTGGTCTTCCACCGAAAAAGCCGGGCACCTTGCTAGTAGCCTGAAAGGCCCGGCTCTGACAGTCCTCACTTCCCTTGCCGACACAGACCTGGAAGACTTTGACAGGCTCAGCGCGGCCCTAAGACTACGGTTCGGAGGCCAGAACCTGACTAAACTTTCATTGACACAACTGACTTTAAAAAGACAAGCCAGGGACGAGGACCTTATCACGCTGGGCATGGATATAGAAAGACTGACGAGAGTAGCGTTGCCACAGTGCGACAAGCCCACGCGAGAAGTTTTAGCGTGCGATAAATTCATCAATGCAATAGCGGACGTAGATCTGAAACGCGCCCTCAGCCTGGCAGGACCCTCTACCCTACAGGAGGCTATTATTAAAGGACTGGAAATTGACGCGATCAACAAACGATTTTCGCGAGGCCCTCAAATCAGACGATTAGAAACGGGAGAAAATGACCGATCTGCACCGAATCCTAACGAACGAACGACAAATCCTGCTCTCCGGCAGCAACCGCGAGATTTTAATGACGTTAGACGGCCATCCCCTTATAATAGCAGAGATCGTCCTCCTAGAAGGTGTAAATACTGCGGTAGGTCGGGTCATGATATGAACCGGTGTTTCGCGTTAGAGACGCTGATAGAACGCGCGAGAGGGGATCCTCAGAGATCCTGGCGACGGGATCACGAATCGCGAAAAACCGACGAAACGAGCGGACATACAACAGACCATCCGAACCCCAATAACTAAAAAAAAACTATATCGGCATGTTTGAAGATAGGGATAGCTCCGCGGAATAAATTAATGACCGGCAATAGGATAGATTATAAGGAACTAGCCCGAGTTTTTCAGTCCCCACTTTTGATGAGGAAAGAACTGTTTTCTTCGAGACCAAGACTGCTAGTATAGAACCCCGAAGCATCACTGATTGAGCAAGAACCGAACACCTCCTATATCGATGCGATCGTTCCAACCCATTTTATATCACTTAATTAAAGAATATTTAGTAACGACGTTCAGTCTAAAAAAAATGAGAATATGACCCTATCCTGGTTTCCAGAGAATAATATTTGTCCTCAAATTTAGGTCGTTTTACTGAATTCCCGGAGCGGTTGCAGTTGAGTTTTCCTGGATTATTAGGACCCCAGTTCGGCCCTCCTGCCCCTCTAGCCACTTCCTGATCCTGATTCCTGACCCTGATCCTGATTCCTGATTCCTGATTCTGATTCCTGATTCCTGATCCTGTTTCCTGCTCGCTGGTCCTGATTCCTGATTCCTGACCCTGATTCCCGGTTCCTGGTTCCTGCCTACGAAGATTTTTATACGCACTGACCGTGCACCATGTTGTGATATTTAAGTAAACTCAACTATCTTCCTGTGGCTTTCTGTGGTTTACCCAGGAGACTAAAGGTTAGACCGGATAGTGTTAGGGAAATAGAACCAATTAATTTACGAGCCACAGCTCAACTTTCCCTATGAGAGAAAAATGCAAAATACCCCTCTGTATCAAAGTTTTAATTATCTCGAGAGTCGGGACGACTCTTTTATTAAGGGAGGGGGCAGTGTTACGCCGGGTATAAATCCCCCATAGCTATTTAAACCATTATACGAACCCATCTAGTAGCCTGTATGATAAAAGATACCTTTTAAATATAAGAACCTCAGTTGCTAGGTAAACAAACATTATTGTAAAACAAGTCAGTCTTGCTCTAGTTCTCAACTAGACAAGACGTGTACGCATTTTGATTGAATACAACCGATTTTGTCAGTTTCATTTGATTTCGTGTCTGCCTTCCTTCATTACTCTGGAGTACTCACTGCCCGCTTAAGGGGGTATATACACCTTTAAATGGGTTGAATTTCTGAAAAACAATTTTTTTTTTTCTGCAACTTGAAGACTCTGAACAAATTGAAAAAATCATCATGTTTGAGGAGGGTTTGACCCTTATTATCCATATTTTACATCATGTATTACTTTCAGTCTAATAGTGGTTGAGCTGAAGACAAGAAAAGACAAAATCACTTGGTTGTCGTAAAGAATCAGAACCAGAGTTGGACCGATCTTTGAATTTTTGGTCCTCAATTGTTCATAAGACATGCCTCTATCAGATGAACATAGAACTTTTTGATATTGCAAGAATTACTTGAGTTATTGAATTTTTTCGATTTTTTTTTTTTGATTTTGACAAAATTTTGGCTCATTTTTCTATTATCTCAACTAAAAATGGGTTCATCAAAAAGTTCTATGTTCATCTGATAGAGGCATCTCTCATGAATGATTCAAGACCAAAAAATCAGAGATCGGTCCATCGGTTGATTTTATTCTTTACGACAACCGGTCAAAATAGTGATTGTTCAGAAATTAACTTTTAAACTTTATCACTACGTTGATGGTTCTGGATGCCAATAAACTACTATTCTACTTCTCTATGATCTATTGAGTGAGTTAATAATGCAAAACAGTTTTCCATCCTTCTTTTTGATCCAGGCGTTGGACCGACGCAGGTAAAGTTAAAAGCTTGTTTTGCTACGTCGCCTAACGCCTAAGTCGTGCGCCGCCTTATTTCTATAAACCACCTGGTTCATAACTGCTACCTTCCACCTCGATGGCCTCCTCCTGCGGGCTTGTCCGTAGTTGCCTCAGAGCAACACGAGCTTCCTTGGTCCTCTGCTCCGCTCGCCTATCGACAACTTCGATTCGGGCTTAGCCCTGTAGTTTCGCTGCAGCGACAGCGTAGCGTCTTGGCTCTACTGAAAGTTTTTGCATGATTCTCAACATACCTCGTTGACTTTGGGAGTTGATCGCTGCAATGTTGGCTTCAACTGGAAGGACGTCACGACCTGAAAATGAAGTCTTAGGACTCGCTCGTATGCTGTGTCTTACCTCCGACACAGTGCTTTAGTAATCCGTTGTCGCTGAAGTCAACGGAGACTGGTCTGACCTCATTCATCTCAATTTCTAGGAGATTAGCCCGGTGTTTGAATGTCTCAACTGTTTGAACTGCAATTGCCTGTTGATACTTACACTAAGAGTCTCGACCCTCCGGGTAGAGATGGTGCTGCGGCTTATCGTCTGTCGAAGACTTGTGGTACCATATAGCCCATATAGCTGTTTTTATACCTTGAACTAATTTGGGGTTGTTCCGTAAGCATTTCAATAGTAAGAAAGATAGTTTAAACCTCTAGTGCTCCAAAAATGCAAAAAATACAAAATTGTTTTTTTTTTAAATTTAAAAAAATTTCAAAAAATGGCTGTAACTTCTTCATTTTTACATATTTTCACATGATGATTTTTTTACAGATAGTTTACATCCCTAATGTTCCAAAAATGCAAAAAACACAAAATCGATTTTTTCAAAATTCAAAGGTGTATTGTGACGTCGGCAGACCCTATGGTCTCCGGCTTGCACCATCATATAGAAATATACATGTAATTGTTAGAATATAGGATCCTATTATATATACTTTACATATGTATGCACATGTACGCAAGAAGCATTAGATCATATAGCAAACGGCGACTGCTTGGCGACGGCTTCGTGAGAACTGCAATCTAGCAGTTTTAAGTCCCCAGGCAGCCGTTGGTTGCCTCGAAAAGGAGAAGACAGATAGTAAAAAGGCATAAAAGACCTAACAAACAATAACGCAGTGCCTTTATTTCTGCTTCCAGCAAGTCGCGTACTTCTCATTACTCTAAAACTAAATTCATTTTCATTCACTGTGATATATCTGGCTTCTCCTCGCGATTCAATAAAATAATAAACTTTAATCACGAAATTAACGTTCGAGTTTTGCACCCTTCAATCTTGCGAGCGTGCCCTTCTTGGCATTCGCAATACCCAATTCTGAACCTCAAATCCCGCGAGCGTGCCCTTCTTGGCATTCGCACTATTTTCCAACATCCTTATAGACGAGCGTGCCGTGTCTAGGCACTCGTCGTCTCCAAATCCTACCATACAAGTTCATGCCCCGGCGTACCGGTAAGCGACAGCGCGGGCACCGCGGCGGAAAGGACGTGCGTGAAAGGAGGCGCCAAGCGATAATACGCCAGTTATCTAAAACTTGTGAGTTCAGCCTTGAACCCCAGTGTTGTGCATCGACCAAAACGGATAATCTTACACACCACTCATTGGAATATCAAGGTGAAACTCAAATCATCACTGCGATCAACGATCTACTCGAGGAACCTTTATCTGGACCACCTACCCGCTCGCCCAAAGACCCGCTCCAATAAAGTAAGAATTCCAATACATAATTAACTCCGGAACTTAGTTCCAAATAATAAGGTGACAGCATTGCCCATCTGTGACGATTCGGTAGCGACGAAACCCCGACGTCACATAAAAGTGGTGAACGGCGGTGCGGATACGAAAACCAGTGAACTCAGATCACGATTCAGTAATATAATAATAATAGTACCTCGAAGTAAAAATGGCTTACAAATACTTACGCTCGCGAAAACATAAGGGTCCGCTTACGGAAGCAGAAATAGAGTGCGCGGCCGAACAAATAGATAACAGGGCGAAACAGTTAGAGCTAGAGAGGGCCCAATTAATAGAAAGGAGTAATGAGAACGCAACAATAATATTACAGTTACAAAGTCGCATTAAAGAACTAGAAGGTATGGCCCGATTAGATAAAGAAATCGGTATCGAAAGGGATGATTTAACTCAAAAGAACTCAGCACTAGAAAATCAGATCCTACAATTACGCGAAAAGTTACAAATTAATCAAAAAGAATTGACCTCGTAACAAGACCAAGTCACACGACTACGCGCGGAAAGGGACGACCTCCAACAAACGGTTAAAAAATTAGAGAATCACGTCAGCAAGACCACAGGGCCAGACCCATCCTCAGACAGAGAGGAAATATTAAATAAACAAATAGTTTTGCTTAAAAAACAAATAGAATCAGCGGATCGCGATCGAAATAGACAGATGCTGCAACACGAAAACGAAAAACGGGACCTTGAATCAGAAATCCAGAAAGAACGCGAAATAAATTTACGATTGAATAGGCGAATACAAGATCTAGAAAATCGACCTAGTGAACCAGTGGAACGCGAACCCCGACCTGCAGACCTTCACAACGAACTAGCCGAGCTTAGGGAGCAAATACGTGCCATCGGAAACACTGACGAACCGTACACTTCGCGAAACACGCATAGAACCTTCACAAACGATTCAGAGTCTATGGGTACCATACGAGACGCCGTCAAAGTAGTACCAGTGTACAGGGTGTATAAAAAAGTTTGGTCACCGCTTCACCAGGTGATTCTTCAGCTCGAGATCGGTGAAGATCTTGAAAAACATGTAGCCGCAAAACTGACCTTGACCTTTTATTGAAGGTCAATTTTTTTTATCGTTTCAAAAAATCCTACTCTCCGAGGTGAACAAAAGTCTCTGAGGAACCATGGGTCGCAACCGAATCCTTTTTATCGAAAAGGGCATCTGAACCTCAGAATAAACCTTTAAAATATTGAGCGAGTCTAATAAAATATTATTCGTATTAGACAGACTAACGAAAAGTGACAGATTGTTTTTCCATTTCTTTCATCGCTTTATGGTAATCTGAAGGCGCTTATGAAGCATGGGCTATCATATGCTAGGGTGCTCAGGACTCAACATTGCATGTGAGAGAGATAACATGTGATTGGCGCCCGGGTAATAGCAATGAGAACTAAGAGAATATAAGTATGATTCAAGTAACTCACGCTGCTACCAACCGCGGTCGGCTTGGTAGAGTGTGTCAATCCATGATATTCAGCTCGTTCTTTTCCGGCAAGCTTGTCGCATAGAACCAACGTTTTCTGGGGGCGCCTCGTGATGTTATAAGAATTTTACACGAACCAAATACGAAATCAAGTGTTTCTGAGACTAGGTGCGTCATCTCGGAAGTGGAAAATGCATGCGACAGTTTTTGATGGTCTGAAAGTGAAATTTTATTTATTTCCGCTGAATCCGATCGCAAAATCGAGTTTAGACTCGCTCAATATTTTGAAGGTTTATTCTGAGGTTCAGATGCCCTTTTCGATAAAAAGGATTCGGTTGCGACCCATGGTTCCTCAGAGACTTTTGTTCACCTCGGAGAGTAGGATTTTTTGAAACGATAAAAAAAATTGACCTTCAATAAAAGGTCAAGGTCAGTTTTGCGGCTACATGTTTTTCAAGATCTTCACCGATCTCGAGCTGAAGAATCACCTGGTGAAGCGGTGACCAAACTTTTTTATACACCCTGTACAACGGAAAAGACATTCCCGTATTACAATTTGTTAAAGCTTGCAAACGCGCCAAAGAAATGTCACCCCCTGGGTTTGAGCAACAGCTCACTAGACTTATAAAAGGAAAGCTAGAAGGGCGCGCTTATGACGTGATTGAGAATGAAAGTTTCGCGTCACTGGAACCCTTATTGGACCGATTAACAGAAATATTCGGACCCTCTAAATCAGCTAATTGGCATCGCGGCGAACTAGGCAGATTGTACAAAGCGCCGGACGAACATATAATAGATTTCGTTAGGAGAACGAAGGACATTCGGACCGCGATCTTAGAATGCGAACCCCGCACGCGTGGGTATACGGACTACGCGTTAGAAGACGATATCGATGTCGAAATTATCGACGGGTTTTTAGCAGGACTGAACTCAGAATATAGAATGGGGCTCCAGTTAGAGGGGTACAAATCGCTAAACGAAGCACTGAACAAAGCGATAGAACTCGGGAAGACGTTCGATAAAGAAAAGGAAAGGGCGCGACTTAACAGTTCAGCTAACCAAGCGACGGCGGCCCGAGACGGTCCACGCACGGCGAGCCAAGGAATAAAGAGGTGCTCAAACTGTCACCTACTAGGACATGTAGCCGAAGATTGCTACAGAGGGCCAATGCGAAATTTTATTAGCGATTCTAACCGTAACCGCGACGAAAGAAATGTAAATACGGTAACGAGTGACCGACAAAATGAGGGGAACAGACCCAACGATCGCCAAAATCCATGGCCCAATCCAGCCAATAACTCCCAGGGAAATCGCGTTCATAATCGCCGCCCGCGCAATAGCACTAACCGACCGAACGACCCGCGACCTAGGTGCGCTTATTGCAGAATCCCGGGGCATACGATAGATCAGTGTAGGAGACGCCTGTACGAAAATCGCGATCAACCCTCATCAAGCATGGGACCGAACCCCATGCAAAATCAGGGAAACGACCAGGGGCCTTCCGGAACGAGGAGCGATCCGAGGAGGCCCGGCCAGACGCGTTCCGCCCTCCCGATTCAAGTAACAGGGGACGAGGGATCGCCACAGTCCGAATAAATGCCCAAGAGCGAGCCCCTACAATAAAGATAGAGTCACGGGACCTAATGGGCGAAACGGAAATAATGATAGATACAGGGTCCGAACTCAATTTGCTAAAAATCGGAGCACTAGCAACATTAGAGAGTATTGACGAACGCGAAATTTTCAATTTAACGGGTATCACCGACAAGCAGGTCTCAACGCTGGGTAGAGTTAATATATACATATCCGACATACCAGTCCCATTTCACTTGGTTAGGGACGATTTTCCGATAACGCAGAATGGAATCCTCGGTTCAAGTTTCTTCCGAGCATATAAAGCAACGATTAACTACGCGGAAGAGTTCGTAGAGATAAACGGGTTGAAATTCTTTTTCACAAGCCGGGAAACGATGGTTATCCCCGCCCGTACAAATAGGAGCTTCTTCGTAAAAATAAAAAATAAGGAGTGCAACGAAGGGTACGTCCCCAGACTCCAAGCCGGTAAAGGCATATACCTAGGCGAAGCTCTAGTGAAAAATACTAATGGGAAAGCCCATATGCGCATAATAAACACTACGCAGGAAGACGTAGAATTGATAGTACCGACTATCGGGCTATTAGATTACAGACAGGGCGCGCAGCCGTTGGTACCTTCGGCCTTAGGGACCGAAACCGCGGCACACAGCGCTGACGAATCCGCGAACGCGAGTAATGAAACCGCGAAAACAGTAAATGCGATAATAGGAGAGAATAGGTATGAGAAGGTGATAGAGCTGCTGAGACTAGAACATTTAAACGAGGAAGAAGAAGCGAGCGTTAAAAACCTGATAAAAGAAAATCAGGACAGATTCCATGTGCCGGGGGAAATTTTAGGAGCTACTACAGCGATCAAACACGGGATAACCACGACCGACGACATACCAATAAATACACGGCAATACCGTTTTCCGCCCGTACACAAAGACGAAATTAGTAAACAAGTTGGTGAACTGTTCAGAAACGGTATTATCAAGCGTTCGTCCTCACCATATAACTCTCCGGTATGGATAGTACCCAAAAAGGCGGACTCTAAAGGCAACAAGCGGTGGCGAATGGTGATAGACTACAGGCAGTTGAATGACAAGACGATAGGAGACGCGTACCCTCTCCCAAATATCACCGAAATTTTGGATCAATTAGGAAGTGCTAAATATTTTTCGGTTTTCGATCTCGCGTCTGGGTTCCACCAGATTAATATAACTGGGGAGGATGCTCATAAAACAGCATTTTCGACACCTCACGGACATTGGCAATTCAACCGAATGCCCTTTGGGTTAAAGAACGCTCCGGCAACCTTCCAGAGGTTGATGGACCAGGTACTTCTCGGGTTACAAGGCACGGAACTATTCGTATATCTCGACGACATAGTCGTGTACTCTAGCTCGTTATGCGAACACGAGATAAAATTCAATAGGTTAATGAAGAGACTTAGAGAAGCGAACCTCAAACTCCAACCGGACAAGTGCGAATTTCTAAGACGGGAAGTAATGTATTTGGGGCACGTGATTAGTGAGGAAGGTCTTAGACCAGATCCAGGGAAAATAGAAGCAGTTAGAGAATTCCCGAGACCAAAATCAGCAAAAAATATAAAACAATTTTTAGGACTAGCAGGATATTATAGGCGGTTCATACCAGGCTTTTCAAAGATAGCTAAACCGTTGACCAACTTGCTGAAGAAAGAGACAAAATTCGAATGGAAAGAGGGACACGAGACGGCTTTTACCGAACTACGAAATAGGTTGTGTAGCAAACCAATACTTCAGTACCCTGACTTTACGAAACCTTTCGTCATAACGACAGATGCATCCGGATATGCAATAGGAGGGGTCCTCAGTCAAGGAATTATAGGTCAGGACTTACCAATAGCTTACACCTCGCGATTACTAAACTCAGCCGAACAAAATTATTCCACGACCGAAAAGGAGCTTCTCGCGATAATTCATGCCGTCAATCACTTTAGGCCTTACGTCTACGGGAGTAAATTCACTCTGGTCACAGATCATAGGCCGTTGGTTTGGTTAAATTCAGTTAAAGATCCAACATCCCGTCTTATGAGGTGGAGATTAAAGCTGGCCGAATACGAATACACTGTAGTTTACAAGGCCGGACGGATCAATTCCAACGTTGATGCCCTTTCGAGAAATCCCCCGATACGACAGGTACTGATGACAACTAGAAATACCGGTAATATCGCCGATAGAAATTCTCAGGGAATAGAAGAGGTAGTCGGGGATTTGTTTTCAGTAGACTCAAGCTACTCATTAGCGCACTGCGTAGCTGCAGATTTAAGAATGGGAGCCGGTATAGCTACACAATTTAGAAAGAGATACGGGAGAATAAAAAGCCTCAGGAAACAAAGAAAACAACCAGGAGAAGTCGCTTGGTTGACAGATAAGAGCAGGTATATCTTCTACTTAGTCACCAAACAGCGAAGCAGCGATAAGCCAACGTATGCAGCTATAGAACAATCCCTAAAATCGTTAAAATCATTATGCACTAAATTAGGGAGTTATAAACTAGCCATGCCTAGGATAGGGTGTGGACTCGATGGTTTAGACTGGGCCAGGGTCAAGGACCTCATAATGGGGATATTTGTGGCCCCATTCAAGGTAAGAATATATTCCTTGGATGACACACTACAGCCAACAGGCTTAACAGCTGACGGCAATAAGACACCTGACGATACGTACGACGACGGAACACACGTCAGTGACCCAGATACAGACGATACGTACGACGACGGAACAAGCGTCAGTGACCCAGATACAGATGACGATTACGTCATACCACAAGCTACGCAGGGGACTCATAACAATAAGACTGACCCAGTAAACGAACACAGCAAAGATAACGCCCATAAGAGTATAGAGGGACCAGCTGCAAATCACACAGAGACTAATGACGATAGCTCACGGGAGGTAGATGCACATAATAACAATGCCTCAAGCGCTCCGCGAGTACAAGGCGACACCAAAACAGATGACATAACGGACTCGACGACTGAAAACTACAATACAGACTCAGCCGACGAAACCGAGGCAGGGGTAGATAATAGCGAAGATGAAATCAATTCTGAACAACCGGGACAAATTATAGAAACGCGAGACAGGCTCTCCATGCAAAAGGGAAATTGCGCATTTTTCATAACCTGTAGAGGTGACCCCTGTGACGAAGGGGCGACGGACTTACGAGACGCAACAAAATTACCAGACATCACCGACGCTACTCTAGCAAGGGCAAAGGTTACAAAATTAGGAAACAAATACAACATAGGTTTACCTATCAAGGAAACGATTAACACTGCCCTTGACAGAGAAATATTTGCTGACACACTCAGATCACTACTAGACGTCGTTCACGAGCTACAATTAGATAAGGTGGCGTTAGCAGAAACAGCTAATATCGATGATATGAATTGGGACGAGATCAGGGCCCTCATTGAAAACACCTTCGTTGACGTCCCTTGTTCAATATTAATCTGCAAAAATTTAGTAAGGGTACCCCAACCACTCGAAAGAATTCAAATCATCGAAGAATACCACAGTTCCGCACTAGGTGGACACAAGGGCATAACCAAAACCTTTAATAGGATCAGACATAGTTATTTTTGGGAAAATATGAAAGCCCAAATACAAGAATATATAGCCAAATGTAGGGAATGCCAAGTAAATAAACTGACTAGGATAAAGACGAGACAGCCTATGGTAATAACCGATACACCCGAATCAGGATTCGACAAGGTGTCAATCGACATAGTTGGACCATTGCCTACGACCCCATCAGGGAATGAATATATTTTAACTATACAAGACCTATTGACCAAATATTCCATAGCAGTTCCGTTGTGTCAGACCAACTCTACTCGCATTGCTGACGCACTCGTAAAACAGCTCATTTGTAAACACGGGGCCCCGAGACAAATCCTGACTGATCAAGGCACCAATCTTACTAGTTCAATCATGAGAATGATCGCAAGGAAATTCAAAATTAAGCAATGTAGAACCAGCGCGTTTCGACCACAGTCTAACGGGTCGCTCGAGAGGTCCCACCACGTGCTCACGGAATATTTGAAACAATACGTTAGTAAGGATAGCGATTGGGACGAATGGGTAGATCTGGCAATGTTCTCGTACAATACTAGTATCCACGAGAGCACAAAGTATACTCCATTCGAGCTAATATATGGTAGACAAGCCAGGCTGCCTTCCAGTCACGAGGTTATGGATAAACAACAGAACAAAACGTACCAATCTTACCTCACCGAGCTATGCAATAAGATACGGGATATCCAAGACCTCGCGAGAGTCAATTTAATACAATCGAAAGATAGATCTAAGCGCTACTATGATAGGCACATTAACCCGCTCGAACTAAAAGCCGGGGATGAAGTATTTTTGCTCAACGAACGACCAAAAAGAGGGAAACTAGGAACCCAGTACACAGGACCACACGAAGTCTTGGAAATCCTGGGAAATTATAATGTAGAAATTAAGATAGGCAATAAGAGTAAGGTAGTTCACAGAAATAAATTGAAAGCCTCAAGGGTGAACGAACATTCGTAACCACATAAATAGACAAAAGCAATCGCAATGAACTAGAAATAGGATTATTATTATTATTTACGTAAACATAAGAATATAAGGAACTTAGGCACACTCCTTAGTCTCTGTTTGGGAAACGTCTGTTCCAGAAGACGCCATGCTAAAATTAACAATATCGATACTCGCTCTGTGTTCAACAACATGGGGCCTGGTCGGATACGACTGCGGGGGCACGACACTCAACATGACTACTGTCAGTTTACTGGACATCGACGACTGCAACATCACCAGAACGCAGCCGGTTGTAGAAGAGAGATATATACAACTCCTTCAAACAGCGGAATTCCGAGAAACGGAAGTGATCCAGTGCAAGGTAGAAATCGACCGAACCGTTTATCATTGAGGAATGCACTCTCACTCGTCTGTAACTAGACGAGGTCGAAGAGCGTACATAAGCGCAATGAGTCGTGAAGCCTGTAAAGACTTGCAGTACAAAGGAATAGCCGCAATCGGAAATTCAGTAGTGCTGGATAATATACCACGAAACCAGACAACGAAACGAGACGTGCTACTAGCTGGAAGCCTAACTGAAGCCGGAGCTTGCGAGGGAACCTTCTACGACGACGGATTCGGATCATGGAACAATGTCGTAGTCCAAGGTATCGCCACGATTACTGTGAAAAATTACCCGGCCAACATCAAGCTTGACGACGATAAAATAATATGGAGCAGCGGAACAGTCTGCACCTTCTCGGATGAGAACTGTTTTGACGAAGACGGAGGCTACACATACTGGACCTCCACCCCGAGAGATAACTGCAGGTTCGACTCGTATGACCTACTCTACGAAGGGATCGCATCAAAGGTAACGGAACGCTATGAAGAATCAGGACCACATATCTACTCATTATCGACGGAGGACATCACATTTGCGTTGATGGAAAAATCGAAATTTACAATCTGCGGATACACCTTGATCAGAACTGAACATCCGAAGCTGTTTATATTTGAAACAGGCAAGGGCAAGACATTCAAGGAAAGCACCGGCCTACAAGTGGCAAACGTCGACATCTTCGCGTACATGAACTCGAAATTTATATATGTCGAAAAACACATCAGGACGCAAATCACGCAATTATATCTGGACATCGTCACCCAACGTTGCGCATTGGAAAAACAAGTACTAAAAAACGCTCTGACGCTAGCAACAACGAGACCGGAAGAATTCGCGTACAACCTAATGAAAGGACCCGGGTATATCGCGACACCAGCAGGAGAGGTAGTACACATCATCAAATGCATACCAGTGGAGTGTAAGGTGAGACACACGGACGAGTGTTACACAGATCTACCAGTGACTGCCGGGAACACATCATACTTCCTTACGCCGAAGTCACACATACTAATCACGAGATCTAGCACAAGAGAGTGCAACGTATTAGCGCCAACACTATACAAGATCGACGACCGCTGGTACAGATTCACGCCAAAACCTATCGAAGTACCCGCTCCGCAGAAGATCAAACCAGCTACTACGCTAACTTGGACCTACATTAACCCGAGCTCACTTGCCACTAACGGAATTTACAGCGAAGACGATCTCAAGGACCTACGGGACCACATGATGTTCCCCTCAGAAAAAGCCGCTGTCCTCAACACAATTACAAGAGGGATGACCGGGCACGAGGTGCCACACGGGAGCATATCCTTGTCTGGACTATTAGACGAAAACTCCCTCCAAAAAATTGCGGAATCCACGGCGAAGAAAATCTGGTCGGGATTCACCTTATTCGGAAACGTCAGCGCCGGAGTATTCGGGATAATTTTAACGCTGCAGCTAGCCAAAAACGCCTTTAGTACAGTAATTCGAGGCTACACGCTGCACAAGACGTATGGATGGAGCATCCGCTTGCTAGGAGCCTTATTCAGCTCGGTTACAAGTTTGCTGATGTATCTAGTCCTAAAGAATACAGAAGCAGCAGCCGATAGCACCCCGACCATCGGATCCAGGCCCCGCACGAGTCAACAGAGACTACCAGCAACCCCCCTTCCGGAAGTAATAACTATAGATAGCATGGTAACAGAGTCCGAGTTAGAAAGACGCGTGAGGATACGCGATATGATAAATAGCAGCATAACGCAGACAAGCCAGACAAATGAAGGCCGTGTCTTATACTAACCAAACGGCCACCTTATATTATGCGACGCCACTTAAGAAGCGTTTAAGGAAAAGTTACTACACGTATAAAATATAAACGTAAATTTTGAATTATCATTATAGTTTCTAAATATTAGCTGATTTCTGAGTTTAGATATTTTCCTCTTAACTTTCATTGAAAGTATCAATCATCCTATAGATAGATCGTCTAATAATAATAATGTTAATTAAATAATAATGTTAATAATAACGTTAATTAGTTCGATATCAATTTTCCTATATTAATCTTCTGTTCAAATAACTATTTCTAAACAGATATTGTCCTCATTATAGGAGAATACGCTATATGAAAGTAGACGTATCGTGAGGCCCTGTACTAACCATACCTTACCTCTCTTCCCACGGTCCCTTATCGCTGAGATACTTGACCCTCGCCTCATAATCCCACCGCGCTCTCGCGTCCCCACCTCTCCGAGCTACCACTACCCCATACTAACCACCTCAATATTTAAACAATGGTAATTAATTAACTATAGCAGAAACAATATAAGGACCACAGGGATTAATGACCACAATTACATATTAAGATAGATAAATGTATTTGTTTAAGCAAACCAAGGTAACAAACCAATATAATAAAATTACACTAAGAATAAACCAAAAGGAGTAACCACTACTGTAAGACGCTCGAAGACCATTTCTGAAAACAAAGGGGAGGTTAAGTACACACACAGCCACAACTCCTCAAAAACGATAAAAATCACACTCACCAATCCTCAAAATACGCGTCATAAAAGGATCGGCCATCGGCTGACCAAGCCGGGTGATCCCAGTCCTCTACGGGATGGTCGCACCCCCATCGCCCCTCGACCATCCACCGAATCCCAAAATAGTCGAAATCATCCTCCGGGATGTTACTAGACAGGCCACGCTCTAGCGACGCATTATTATCCCTCACCTCCAAACGCATCATCCTCCGCTCAACAACGTCGGCTACCTGGATGCACCGACCGTGCACCACGCAGTGAAAATTAAACTGCGGATAAATAATTTAAAAACAGACTATTAGAAGCACGTTTCAAAATATGAACAAAATTTTTTTTTTGTTTTTTTAAACGAAACTTACTTGGAAGCCTCCTTCTTCCACCGCGAACCCGTACTCTACGTGTTGTTGAGCCATATTGTATAAGGATCTTCGAGATTTTCTTCCTAACAGCACAAGAGCTAATTGCACAATGACCACTGCTCCCTTTTGCAACTCCCAACCACAGCAAGTGCACACATAGTTACCTCAGAGTGTTTGTCACACTCACCCTCAAGTTATAGTTACAGGTACTAACAATACCAACGTGGTAAGGGATAGTATATGTGAGCAGTAAATGAAGGACATGGTCCCACATTTAAAATAAGGAGGGAGGTGTGACGTCGGCAGACCCTATGGTCTCCGGCTTGCACCATCATATAGAAATATACATGTAATTGTTAGAATATAAGATCCTATTATATATACTTTACATATGTATGCACATGTACGCAAGAAGCATTAGATCATATAGCAAACGGCGACTGCCTGCTTGGTGAGAACTGCAATCTAGCAGTTTTAAGTCCCCAGGCAGCCGTCGCTTGCCTCGAAAAGGAGAAGACAGATAGTAAAAAGGCATAAAAGACCTAACAAACAATAACGCAGTGCCTTTATTTCTGCTTCCAGCAAGTCGCGTACTTCTCATTACTCTAAAACTAAATTCATTTTCATTCACTGTGATATATCTGGCTTCTCCTCGCGATTCAATAAAATAATAAACTTTAATCACGAAATTAACGTTCGAGTTTTGCACCCTTCAATCTTGCGAGCGTGCCCTTCTTGGCATTCGCAATACCCAATTCTGAACCTCAAATCCCGCGAGCGTACCCTTCTTGGCATTCGCACTATTTTCCAACATCCTTATAGACGAGCGTGCCGTGTCTAGGCACTCGTCGTCTCCAAATCCTACCATACAAGTTCATGCCCCGGCGTACCGGTAAGCGACAGCGCGGGCACCGCGGCGGAAAGGACGTGCGTGAAAGGAGGCGCCAAGCCATAATACGCCAGTTATCTAAAACTTGTGAGTTCAGCCTTGAACCCCAGTGTTGTGCATCGACCAAAACGGATAATCTTACACACCACTCATTGGAATATCAAGGTGAAACCCAAATCATCACTGCGATCAACGATCTACTCGAGGAACCTTTATCTGGACCACCTACCCGCTCGCCCAAAGACCCGCTCCAATAAAGTAAGAATTCCAATACATAATTAACTCCGGAACTTAGTTCCAAATAATAAGGTGACAGCATTGCCCATCTGTGACGATTCGGTAGCGACGAAACCCCGACGTCACAGTATACAGGGTGACCCAAGACCCCCGGACCGGAAGGAATAGGTGAATTCCTCGTTGGATTGTGAGACGAAATTTCCTTTTCGAAAACTTCGTCCGATCAACGGTATCCAAGTTATTAAAGATTAAGAGTAGCCAATCAGCGCCTCGCTTTAGGTCCGTGCCAGTGCCGGGTCAATAGTGAACGGCGGGCAGGGCCCGTGGTTTATTTTACATTTGGCTACTTTCTTCTTCACTTTACGATCGACGCGTATTATTATTATTATTATTATTTTTTTTTTATTTTTTATTTTTTTTTTCTACCAGACCGTAGTTCTACGTGTCCAGGTTGACCGGACCGTAGTTTTCGGTGTCCAGGTCGACTGCACCGTAGTTTTCGATGTCCAGGTCGACCACACCGTACAAATTCATAAATTTTCAATCCCATGGTCAATTTAAAAAAAAAAAAATAATAATAATAATAATAATAATAATAATAATACGCGTCGATCGTAAAGTGAAGAAGAAAGTAGCCAAATGTAAAATAAACCACGGGCCCTGCCCGCCGTTCACTATTGACCCGGCACTGGCACGGACCTAAAGCGAGGCGCTGATTGGCTACTCTTAAACTTTAATAATTTGGACACCGTTGATCGGACGAAGTTTTCGAAAAGGAAATTTCGTCTCAAAATCCAACGAGGAATTCACCTATTCCTTCCGGTCCGGGGGTCTTGGGTCACCCTGTATACCCCCTTAATACACGCAAGCATCTTTTGCAACAATATAATAGGATCTTATATTCTAACAATTATCAACATATATGTATATCTCTATATGATGGTGCAAGTCGGAGACCATACGGTCTGCCGACGTCACACCTCCCTCCTTATTTTAAATGTTGGACCATGTCCTTCATTTACTGTTTACACATACTACCCCTGACCATGTTGGTATTGTTAATACCTGTAACTATAAACCATGGGTACTTTGACGTACCATGGTACATTTGGCTTGAGGGTGAGTGTGACAAATACTCTGAAGTAAGTATGTGTGCACTTGCTGTGGCCGAGAGTTGCAAAGGGAGCAATGGTCATTGTGTAACTAGCTTTGGTGCCGTGTAGAAAGAAGTCTCAACAACGTGACAATATGGCTCAACGGCATGTGGAATACAAATTTTCGGTGGAAGAGGGAGGCTTTCGAGTACGTTTTCGTTTACGAATTTGTTAAAGATTCTTTGTTCATATTTTGAAACGTGCTTCAAATAGTCTATTTTGAAATTATTTATCCGCAGTTCAATATTCGTTGCGAGGTGCACGGTCAGTGCGTGCAGGTAGCTGACATCAACGAGCGGAGGACGGTGCGTTTGGAGGTGCGAGAGAACAACGCTTGGCTAGAGCGTGGCCTCCACAGCAACGTCCCGGAGGACGATTTTGATTATTTCGGGATCCGGTGGATGCTAGAGGGGCGATGGGGGTAGGACCATCCCGTAGAGGACTGGGATCACCCGGCCTGGTCGGCTGATGGCCGGGATTTTTATGATGCGTACTTGGAGGACTAGTGAGTGTGATTTTTATTGTTTTGAGGAGTTGTGATAACGTGTGTACTCAACCTCCCTTTGTTTTCAGAAATTGTCTTCGGGCGTCGCGCCTACAGTAGGAGTAGAAGTTACCATTTTTAGTTTGGTTAATTGACTATTTTTAGTGTTATAGTTATATTATATTGGCTTTTACCTTATTTTACAAAAACAAATACATTTATCCATCTTAATATGTATGTGTAATCATTAATCAATGTGATTGTTCCTGATCCTTACATCAGTTTTACTATGGTTAATTAATTACTATTGTTATGTATGTTGCGCCCCTCCCCCCCCCTTTCGCCCCTTTTTTTAATACATATCGTAATGACCTGATTTTTGGCCTTATAGTTGATATGATGATGACCTTGATGACCTTGATTCTTATTGCCTTATAGTTTGGGTTGGCTCCATAGTGAGGTAATCAGTATGGGATAGTTGTAGCTCGGTTAGGAGAGGTGGGGACGCAAAAGCGCAGTGAGACTATGAGGTAAGGATCGAGTATCTCAATGATAAGGAACCGTGGGAAGAGAGGTAAGGCATGGCTTGGCCAGGACTTCACGATATATCTACTTTAATATATATGAGGCATTCCATGCCAAATCGACCACTTCTGAACCCGACCCCTTTCGATTTGGCTGAAACTTTTTTATCGTTTTCTACCCCACTAAAGACGGTCCTCATCATTTTTTCAAATTTTTTTACCCAACCCAAAAAAAGTCGCTCTTTTTTTTCAAACAGCCATAACTTCTTCAAAAATTGACTAATCGGGATGTTTTTTTTTTTCGAATTTTTGTTTTGGAATGTCCTTTCCAAAGAAAAATACAAATAAACTTTCAGGTGTCAAGTTCTATGAAATATCTGACTTTTTTGAGAAAAATCGTCAGTTTTTCGAAGTTCGCCATTTTTGATTTTTTTTTTTTTTTGATTCCCAAAAAAACCTTGATTCATTCTGTGGATAATGCCACTAGGTCCAGAGTGGGCTGACTTTTCCTTCTATTTTTTTTTTCTGAGGGAAAAAAAATGTTCATTTTTTCTCAATTGTTCATTTTCTCGATTTTACAAGCCTTCGTTTTACAATCTTTCTACAAGCTTCGTTTTCAAAATCGAAAAAATTAACAATTGAAAAAAATTGAAAAGTTTGTTTTCCTTAAAAAAAAAAATAGAAGAAAAAGTCGGCCCACTCTGGACCTAGTGGCATTATTCACAGAATGAATCGAGGTTTTTTTGGGAATCAAAAAAAAAAAAAATTAAAAATGGCGAACTTCGAAAAACTGACGATTTTTCTCAAAAAAGTCAGATATTTCATAGAACTTGACACCTGAAAGTTTATTTGTATTTTTCTTTGGAAAGGACATTCCAAAACAAAAATTTTGAAAAAAAAAACATCCCGATTAGTCAATTTTTGAAGAAGTTATGGCTGTTTGAAAAAAAAAGAGCGACTTTTTTTGGGTTGGGTAAAAAAATTTGAAAAAATTATGAGGACCGTCTTTAGTGGGGTAGAAAAAGATAAAAAAGTTTCAGCCAAATCGAAAGGGGTCGGGTTCAGAAGTGGTCGATTTGGCATGGAATTACCCATATATATATATGCGTATTATATGGTTATTATGGTTTTACATGATAGTAATCATTTATCATTGTTGTATTTCGACCTGCCTCATGGGCGCCTATTCTATCTGGATTATACTTTTATGTATCATATCGCGTATTCACCCATAAAATGGATATAAGAACAATATCTATTTAAACAAAATGAGGAAAAAAAATAAATAGAGCTTTCCATTAGAAAAAATCCGTCTATAAGATGAACGAAAACTTATAATGAAAATCAAAGGAGAATATCTAAAACTTATAGAAATTAGCTAATATTTAAAATTATAATGATAGTTCAAAAATTATATGTGTATATTCTGCGTGAAGTTACTTTTACTTGAACGTCCCTAAGTGGCGTCGCATAATATAAGGTGACCCCTTGATTGATATAAGATATGTCCCCCAGGTATCTGACTTGTCTGGGTTATGTTGCTATTTATTATTTCGCGTATCCTCACGCGTCTTTCTAACTCGGACTCTGCTACCATGCTATCTATAGTTATTACTTTCGAAAGGGGGGTTACTGGTAGTATCTGTTGGCTCGTGCGGGGCCTGGATCCGATGGTCGGGGTGCTATCGGCTGCTACTTCTGTATTCTTCGGGACTAGATACATCAACAAACTTGTAACTGAGCTGAATAAGGCTCCTAGCAAGCGGATGCTACATCCATACGTCTTGTGCAGCGTGTAGCCTCGAATTACCGTACTACAAGCGTTTTTGGCTAGCTGCAGCGTCAATATGATCCCGAATACTCCGGCGCTGACGTTTCCGAACGAGGTGAATCCCGACCAAATTTTCTTTGCCGTAGATTCCGCGATTTTTTTGAGAGAGTTTTCATCTAGTAGTCCGGATAACGATATGCTCCCGTGTGGCATTTCGTGCCCGGTCATCCCTCTTGTAATTGTGTTCAGGACAGCGGCCTTTTCTGAGGGAAACATCATGTGGTCACGTAGGTCCTTGCGATCGTCTTCGCTGTAGATTCCGTTGGTGGCGAGTGAGCTCGGGTTGATGTAGTTCCAAGTTAGCGTAGTAGCTGATTTGATCTTCTGCGGAGCGGGTACTTCGATAGGTTTTGGCGTAAATCTGTACCAACGGTCGTCGACCTTGTATAATGTTGGCGCTAATACATCGCACTCCCTCGTGCTAGATCTTTCGATTAGTATATGTGACTTCGGTGTAAGAAAGTATGATGTGTTCCCAGCGGTCACTGGTAGATCTGT
The DNA here is from genome assembly GCA_944452935.1 of Rhogogaster chlorosoma. Taxonomy (NCBI): domain Eukaryota; kingdom Metazoa; phylum Arthropoda; class Insecta; order Hymenoptera; family Tenthredinidae; genus Rhogogaster; species Rhogogaster chlorosoma. The sequence continues at coordinate 10,941,228 of OX101802.1, forward strand.
GTAACACTTGTCCATGTGTCTCACCTTACACTCCACTGGTATGCATTTGATGATGTGTACTACCTCTCCTGCTGGTGTCGCGATATACCCGAGTCCCTTCATTAGGTTATACGCGAATTCTTCCGGTCTCGTTGTTGCTAGCGTCAGAGCGTTTTTTAGGACTTGTTTTTCTAACGCGCAACGTTGGGTGATGATGTCCAGATATAACTGTGTAATTCGCGTCCTGATGTGTTTTTCGACATATATAAATTTCGAGTTCATATACGCGAAGATGTCGACGTTTGCCACTTGTAGGCCGGTGCTTTCCTTGAATGACTTTCCTTTCCCTGTTTCGAATATAAACAGTTTTGGATGTTCGGTTCTGATCAAGGTATACCCGCAGATTGTAAATTTCGATTTTTCCATTAACGCAAATGTGATGTCCTCCGTCGATAGCGAGTAGACATGTGGTCCCGATTCTTTGTAGCGTTCCGTTACCTTTGATGCGATCCCTTCATAGAGCAGGTCGTACGAGTCAAACCTGCAGTTATCTCTCGGGGTGGAGGTCCAGTATGTGTAGCCTCCGTCTTCGTCGAAACAGTTCTCATCCGAGAAGGTGCAGACTGTTCCGCTGCTCAATATTATTTCATCGTCGTCAAGCTTGATGTTGGCCGGGTAATTTTTCACAGTAATCGTGGCGATACCTTGGACTACGACATTGTTCCATGATCCGAATCCGTCGTCGTAGAAGGTTCCCTCACAAGCTCCAGCTTCTGTCAGACTTCCAGCTAGTAGCACGTCCTGTTTTGTTGTCTGGTTTCGTGGTATATTATCTAGCACTACTGAATTTCCGATCGCAGCTATTCCCTTGTGCTGCAAGTCTTTACAGGCTTCACGACTCATTGCGCTTATGTACGCTCTTCGACCTCGTCTAGTTACAGACGAGTGAGAGTGCATTCCGCAATGATAAACGGTTCGGTCGATTTCTACCTTGCACTGGATCACTTCCGTTTCTCGGAATTCCGCTGTTTGAAGGAGTTGTATATATCTCTCTTCTACAACCGGCTGCGTTCTGGTGATGTTGCAGTCGTCGATGTCCAGTAAACTGACAGTAGTCATGTTGAGTGTCGTGCCCCCGCAGTCGTATTCGACCAGGCCCCATGTTGTTGAACACAGAGCGAGTATCGATATTGTTAATTTTAGCATGGCGTCTTCTGGAACAGACGTTTCCCAAACAGAGACTAAGGAATGTGCCTAAGTTCCTTATATTCTTATGTTTACGTAAATAATAATAATAATCCTATTTCTAGTTTCTTGCGATTGCTTTTGTCTACTTATGTGGTCACGAATGTTCGTTCACCCTTGAGGCTTTCAATTTATTTCTGTGAACTACCTTACTCTTATTGCCTATCTTAATTTCTACATTATAATTTCCCAGGATTTCCAAGACTTCGTGTGGCCCTGTGTACTGGGTTCCTAGTTTCCCTCTTTTCAGCCGTTCGTTGAGAAAAAATACTTCATCCCCGGGTTTTAGTTCAAGCGGGTTAATACGCCTATCATAGTAGCGCTTAGATCTATCTTTCGATTGTATTAAATTGGCTCTCGCGAGGTCTTGGATATCCCGTATCTTATTGCATAATTCGGTGAGGTAGGATTGGTACGTTTTGTTCTGTTGTTTATCCATAACCTCGTGACTGGAAGGCAGCCTGGCTTGCCTACCATATATTAGCTCGAATGGAGTATATTTTGTGCTCTCGTGGATACTAGTATTGTACGAGAACATTGCCAGATCTACCCATTCGTCCCAATCGCTATCCTTACTAACGTATTGTTTCAAATATTCCGTGAGCACGTGGTGGGACCTCTCGAGCGACCCGTTAGACTGTGGTCGAAACGCGCTGGTTCTACATTGCTTAATTTTGAATTTCCTTGCGATCATTCTCATGATTGAACTAGTAAGATTGGTGCCTTGATCAGTCAGGATTTGTCTCGGGGCCCCGTGTTTACAAATGAGCTGTTTTACGAGTGCGTCAGCAATGCGAGTAGAGTTGGTCTGACACAACGGAACTGCTATGGAATATTTGGTCAATAGGTCTTGTATAGTTAAAATATATTCATTCCCTGATGGGGTCGTAGGCAATGGTCCTACTATGTCGATTGACACCTTGTCGAATCCTGATTCGGGTGTATTGGTTATTACCATAGGCTGTCTCGTCTTTATCCTAGTCTGTTTATTTACTTGGCATTCCCTACATTTGGCTATATATTCTTGTATTTGCGCTTTCATATTTTCCCAAAAATAACTATGTCTGATTCTATTAAAGGTTTTGGCTATGCCCTTGTGTCCACCTAGTGCGGAACTGTGGTATTCTTCGATGATTTGAATTCTTTCGAGTGGTTGGGGTACCCTTACTAAATTTTTGCAAATTAATATTGAACAAGGGACGTCAACGAAGGTGTTTTCAATGAGGGCCCTGATCTCGTCCCAATTCATATCATCGATGTTAGCTGTTTCCGCTAACGCTACCTTATCTAATTGTAGTTCGTGAACGACGTCTAGTAGTGATCTGAGTGTGTCAGCAAATAGTTCTCTGTCAAGGGCAATGTTAATCGTTTCCTTGATAGGTAAACCTATGTAGTATTTGTTTCCTAATTTTGTAACCTTTGCCCTTGCTAGAGTAGCGTCGGTGATGTCTGGTAATTTTGTTGCGTCTCGTAAGTCCGTCGCCCCTTCGTCACAGGGATCGCCTCTACAGGTTATGAAAAATGCACAATTTCCCTTTTGCATGGAGAGCCTGTCTCGCGTTTCTATAATTTGTCCCGGTTGTTCAGAATTGATTTCATCTTCGCTATTATCTACCCCTGCCTCGGTTTCGTCGGCTGAGTCTGTATTGTAGTCTTCAGTCGTCGGGTCCGTTATGTCATCTGTTTTGGTGTCGTCTTGCACTCGCGGAGCGCTTGAGGCATTGTTATTATGTGCATCTACCTCCCGTGAGCTATCGTCATTAGTCTCTGTGTGATTTGCAGCTGGTCCCTCTATACCCTTATGAGCGTTATCTTTGCTGTGTTCGTTCACTGGGTCAGTCTTATTGTTATGAGTCCCCTGCGTAGCTTGTGGTATGACGTAATCGTCATCTGTATCTGGGTCACTGACGCTTGTTCCGTCGTCGTACGTATTGTCAGGTGTCTTATTGCCGTCAGCTGTTAAGCCAGTTGGCTGTAGTGTGTCATCCAAGGAATATATTCTTACCTTGAATGGGGCCACAAATATCCCCATTATGAGGTCCTTGACCCTGTCCCAGTCTAAACCATCGAGTCCACACCCTATCCTAGGCATGGCTAGTTTATAACTCCCTAATTTATTGCATAATGATTTCAACGATTTTAGGAATTGTTCTATAGCTGCATACGTTGGCTTATCGCTACTTCGCTGTTTGGTGACTAAGTAGAAGATATACCCGCTCTTATCTGTCAACCAAGCGACTTCTCCTGGTTGTTTTCTTTGTTTCCTGAGGCTTTTTATTCGCCCGTATCTCTCTCTAAATTGTGTAGCTATACCGGCTCCCATTCTTAAATCTGCAGCTACGCAGTGCGCTAATGAGTAGCTTGAGTCTACTGAGAACAAATCCCCGACTACCTCTTCTATTCCCTGAGAATTTCTATCGGCGATATTACCGGTATTTCTAGTGGTCATCAGTACCTATCGTATCGTGGGATTTCTCGAAAGGGCATCAACGTTAGAACTGATCCTTCCAGCCTTGTAAACTACAGTGTATTCGTATTCGGCCAGCTTTAATCTCCACCTCATAAGACGGGATGTTGGATCTGTAACTGAATTTAACCAAACAAACTGTCTATGATCTGTGACCAGAGTGAATTTACTCCCGTAGACGTAAGGCCTAAAGTGATTGACGGCATGAATTATCGCGAGAAGCTCCTTTTCGGTCGTGGAATAATTTTTTTCGGCTGAGTTTAGTAATCGCGAGGTGTAAGCTATTGGTAAGTCCTGACCTATGATTCCTTGACTGAGGACCCCTCCTATTGCATATCCGGATGCATCTGTCGTTATGACGAAAGGTTTCATAAAGTCGGGGTACTGAAGTATTGGTTTGCTACACAACCTATTTCGTAATTCGGTAAAAGCCGTCTCGTGCCCCTCTCTCCATTCGAATTTCGTCTCTTTCTTTAGCAAGTTCGTCAACGGTTTAGCTATCTTTGAAAAGCCTGGTATGAACCGCCTATAATATCCTGCTAGTCCTAAAAATTGCTTTATATTTTTTGCCGATTTTGGTCTCGGGAATTCTCTAACTGCTTCTATTTTCCCTGGATCTGGTCTAAGACCTTCCTCACTAATCACGTGCCCCAAATACATTACTTCCCGTCTTAGAAATTCGCACTTGTCCGGTTGGAGTTTGAGGTTCGCTTCTCTAAGTCTCTTCATTAACCTATTGAATTTTATCTCGTGTTCGCATAACGAGCTAGAGTACACGACTATGTCGTCGAGATATACGAATAGTTCCGTGCCTTGTAACCCGAGAAGTACCTGGTCCATCAACCTCTGGAAGGTTGCCGGAGCGTTCTTTAACCCAAAGGGCATTCGGTTGAATTGCCAATGTCCGTGAGGTGTCGAAAATGCTGTTTTATGAGCATCCTCCCCAGTTATATTAATCTGGTGGAACCCAGACGCGAGATCGAAAACCGAAAAATATTTAGCACTTCCTAATTGATCCAAAATTTCGGTGATATTTGGGAGAGGGTACGCGTCTCCTATCGTCTTGTCATTCAACTGCCTGTAGTCTATCACCATTCGCCACCGCTTATTGCCTTTAGAGTCCGCCTTTTTGGGTACTATCCATACCGGAGAGTTATATGGTGAGGACGAACGCTTGATAATACCGTTTCTGAACAGTTCACCAACTTGTTTACTAATTTCGTCTTTGTGTACGGGCGGAAAACGGTATTGCCGTGTATTTATTGGTATGTCGTCGGTCGTGGTTATCCCGTGTTTGATCGCTGTAGTAGCTCCTAAAATTTCCCCCGGCACGTGGAATCTATCCTGATTTTCGTTTATCAGGTTTTTAACGCTTGCTTCTTCTTCCTCGTTTAAATGGTCTAGTTTCAGCAGCTCTATCACCTTCTCATACCTATTCTCTCCTATTATCGCATTTACTGTTTTCGCGGTTTCATTACTCGCGTTCGCGGATTCGTCAGCGCTGTGTGCCGCGGTTTCGGTCCCTAAGGCCGAAGGTACCAACGGCTGCGCGCCCTGTCTGTAATCCAATAGCCCGATAGTCGGTACTATCAATTCTACGTCTTCCTGCGTAGTGTTTATTATGCGCATATGGGCTTTCCCATTAGTATTTTTCACTCGAGCTTCGCCTAGGTATATGCCTTTACCGGCTTGGAGTCTGGGGACGTACCCTTCGTTGCACTTCTTATTTTTTATTTTTACGAAGAAGCTGCTATTTGTACGGGCGGGGATAACCATCGTTTCCCGGCTTGTGAAAAAGAATTTCAACCCGTTTATTTCTACGAACTCTCCCGCGTAGTTAATCGTTGCTTTATATGCACGGAAGAAACTTGAACCGAGGATTCCATTCTGCGTTATCGGAAAGTCGTCCCTTACCAAATGAAATGGGACTGGTATGTCGGATATGTATATATTAACTCTACCCAGCGTTGAGACCTGTTTGTCGGTTATGCCTGTCAGATTGAATATTTCTCGTTCGTCAATACTCTCTAATGTTGCTAGTGCTCCGATTTTTAGCAAATTGAGTTCGGACCCTGTATCTATCATTATTTCCGTTTCGCCCATTAGGTCCCGTGACTCTATTTTTATTGTAGGGGCTCGCTCGTGGGCATTTATTCGGACTGTGGCGATCCCTCGTCCCCTGTTACTTGAATCGGGAGGGCGGAACGCGTCTGGCCGGGCCTCCTCGGATCGTTCCTCGTTCCGGAAGGCCTCTGGTCGTTTCCCTGATTTTGCATGGGGTTCGATCCCATGCTTGACGAGGGTTGATCACGATTTTCATATTGGCGTCTCCTGCACTGATCCGTCGTATGCCCCGGGATTCTGCAGTAAGTGCACCTAGGTCGCGGATCGTTCGGTCGGTTAGTGTTATTGCGCGGGCGGTGATTACGACCGCGATTTCCCTGGGAGTTATTGGCTGGATTGGGCCATGGGTTTTGGCGATCGTTGGGTCTGTTCCCCTGGTTTTGTCGGTCACTCGTCACAGTGTTCACATTCCCTTCGTCGTGGTTACGGTTAGGGTCGCTATTAAAATTTCGCATTGGCCTTCTGTAGCAATCTTCGGCTACATGTCCTAGTAGGTGACAGTTTGAGCACCTCTTTATTCCTTGACTCGCCGCGCGTGGACCGTCTCGGGCAGCCGTCGCTTGGTTAGCTGAACTGCTAAGTCGCGCCCTTTCCTTTTCCTCATCAAACGTCTTCCCGAGTTCTATCGCCTTGTTAAATGCTTCGTTTAGCCATTTGTAGCCCTCTAATTGGAGCCCCATTCTATATTCTGAACTCAATCCTGCTAAGAACCCGTCGATAATTTCGACATCTATATCGTCTTCTAACGCGTAGTCCGTGTACCCACGCGTGCGGCGTTCGCATTCTAAGATAGCGGTCCGAATGTCTTTCGTTCTCCCAACGAAATCTATTATATGCTCGTCTGGCGCTTTGTACAATCTGCCTAGTTCGCCGCGATGCCAATTAGCTGATTTAGAGGGTCCGAATATTTCCGTTAATCGGTCCAATAAGGGTTCAAGTGACGCGAAACTTTCATCCTCAATCACGTCATAAGCGCGCCCTTCTAGCTTTCCTTTTATCAGTCTAGTGAGCTGTTGCTCAAACCCAGGGGGTGACATTTCTTTGGCGCGTTTGCAAGCTTTAACAAATTGTAATACGGGAATGTCTTTTCCGTTGTACGCTGGTACTACTTTAACGGCGTCTCGTATGGTACCCATAGACTCTGAATCGTTTGTGAAGGTTCTATGCGTGTTTCGCGAAGTGTACGGTTCGTCAGCGTTTCCGATGGCACGTATTTGTTCCCTAAGGTCGGCTAGTTCGTTGTGGAAGTCTGTAGGTCGGGGTTCGCTAAGTCGATTTTGCAAGTCTTGTATTCGCCTATTTAATCGTAAATTTATGTCGCGCTCTTTCTGGATTTCTGATTCGAGGTCCCGTTTTTCGTTTTCGTGTTGCAGTATCTGTCTATTTCTATCGCAATCCGCTGATTCTATTTGTTTTTTAAGCAAAACTATTTGTTTATTTAATATTTCCTCTCTGTCTGAGGATGGGTCTGGTCCTGTGGTCTTGCTGACGTGATTCTCTGATCTTTTAACCGTTTGTCGGAGGTCGTCCCTTTCCGCGCGTAGTTGTGTGACTTGGTCTTGTAACGAGGTCAATTCGTTTTGATTAATTTGTAGCTTTTCGCGTAATTGTAAGATCTGATTTTCTAGTGTTGAGTTTTCGTGACTCCTTTCTATTAATTGGGCCCTCTCTAGCTCTAACTGTTTCGCCCTGTTATCTAGTTGTTCGGCCGCGCACTCTATTTCTGCTTCCGTAAGCGGACCCTTATGTTTTCGCGAGCGTAAGTATTTGTCTGTCATTTTTACTTTGAGGTACTATTATTATTATTATATTACTGAATTGCGATCTGAGTTCACTGGTTTTCAAATCCCACCGCTGTCACCACTTTTATGTGAAGTCGGGGTTTCCTCGCTACCGAATCGTCACAGATGGGCAATGCTGTCACCTTATTTTTTGGAACTAAGTTCCGGAGTTAATTATGTATTGGAATTCTTACTTTATTGGAGCGGGTCTTTGGGCGAGCGGGTAGGTGGTTCAGATAAAGGTTCCTCGAGTAGATCGTTGATCACAGTGATGATTTGGGTTTCACCTTGATATTCCAATGAGTGGTGTGTAAGATTATCCGTTTCGGTCGATGCACAACACTGGGGTTCAAGGATGAGCTCACAAGTTTTAGATAACTGGCGTATTATGGCTTGGCGCCTCCTTTCACGCGCGTCCTTTCCGCCGCGGTGCCCGCGCTGTCGCTTACCGGTACGCCGGGGCATGAACTTGTATGGTAGGATTTGGAGACGACGAGTGCCTAGACACGGCACGCTCGTCTATAAAGATGTTGGAAAATAGTGCGAATGCCAAGAAGGGCACGCTCGCAAGATTGAAGGGTACAAAACTCGAACGTTAATTTAGTGATTAAAGTTTATTATTTTGTTGAATCGCGAGGAGAAGCCAGATATAGCACAGTGAATGAAAATGAATTTAGTTTTAGAGTAATGAGAAGTACGCGACTTGCTGGTAGCAGAAATAAAGGCACTGCCTTATTGTTTGTTGGGTCTTTTATGCCTTTTTACTATCTGTCTTCTCCTTTTTCGAGGCAAACGACGGCTGCCTGGGGACGTAAAACTGCTAGATTGCAGTTCTCACCAAGCAGGCAGTCGCCGTTTTCTACAAGATCCAGTGTTTCTTGCGTAGACGTGTATACATACGTAAAGTATATATAATAGGATCTAATATTCTAACAATTACATGTATATTTCTATATGATGGTGCAAGCCGGAGACCATAGGGTCTGCCGATGTCACAAGTGGTAAAAGGAGGACAGGAGTGAGTGAAGGGTAGAAGCGGCTTGAGATAAAAAGGGATTATGAACACCGAAGAGTAAAGTACCTTCCTAGGTTAACTAAATTAATTTGTTTTTATTATTAATACGCCTTGGCCTCGAAGGGGGACATATTCTGGTTTTCCTTTGTTTTCTTCTGCCTTTCTTGATACATATACGTATATCCATATATGTGTATCCTTCAGTCCACATGTCACCTTCCCTCCCTCATAGCCGATGAGGCACGATCCTATAAGTAAAATATTCTACCCGCAGCCTGTAGCTTTCCCACGCCATAACTGCTGAGCATGCATCTGATGGTACGATGCAACTCAGGCACACGTGGCCTCCCACCTTACCACCTCTCCTAACCAAGTGTGACGTGTGAATAGCACCCGAGCGGTTTGGGGCTTTCACGTCACCAAGGTTTAATTTTATTTTATTTTTGACTTACCTACTGTAAGGTTAGGTAACAGGATCTTGCTGTGCCTAGTCCCATACAGGACCGTACGTTTTTTTTTTATTAAAGTAATTTCGAGGGAGAAGGAATATAGAAAGGGGTTGAGACAAAATGATAGGATGAGTTGAACTATTAAATTTTTGAATATATTTCGAACTACTTGATCACGTTATTCCACAGGTAAAATCTTGAATTCTGATTATTTTCCCCTCACTAGCGAAAAAGGGAAAACAAAAATCTTATTTTCTGAAAACTCTATTTATCTGTTTTACTGATATTTCATGGGAGTCAATTTATTTATATGTATGATTAATGTCCCGATGCAACTCTCTCTCTCTCTCTCTGAACTAATTCTACTATATTTGTGATATATCGTTCGGCAGATTTTGGCAATCGATTTGAAATAAATATAAAAACTTAGCGTGTCAGTGTCAGTCCTGAGGTTGGGTTTCCTGCTGTCCGTACGGAGTCCGTCCCCCACACTCACAAGGCACGGAAAAACACACACCTTTTATCGTTTTGTTTTGAAATTATTAGCCGAATTCTTTATTTAATCGATGTGTCCATGCACTTTTTGAATTTTATAAATTTCTTTCGAGGTTTCAAGAGTTCTTTAGCGTCGTCACTACCAGGGGTTTTCGCCCGCTAACTCCGTCTCTACTTATAAAACCCCGGGTCACGTCCGTGCTGCCGCAACTTTGGAGAACGAAGACCCCGTCCAGGTTGAAGGCAGCCAGGAGGCCGCTGCTAGATAACTTGGGTATTACTCCGCCACGGTAACTAGCCTAATCAAAAGACCTGCGTCTTTCCGCGACCGAGCAATACCCATCCTCCCGGCCGTTTTACCTCCAACAGCGTGCAGCGGTCCCAACCTCAGGACAGTCTGTTTGTCATAATTTTACCTATTAATATGTATTCTAGCTGGGTCTATTTGGGAGAGAGTTGCATCGGACCGACTATACGGTGCTGGGTCAGCAAAACCCAGCACTGCATGGATCCTAGCTTACTTATTCTATACTTTTGTTATCTCTAACTCGACCGGAGTTCGTGACTTTAAGTAAAGAGGGTTTTTGGGATTATATTTCTAAATTCTTCCCACGGCTTTTTATCTCTATCAATATATATGCCTTTGCCATGAAAAATGAAAATTTTGAATAATGTGGAGCCGCACGTAACACAAGCTACCATAATTTCTCTCTAATTAACTCACTTTTAAGTCAACCTCCATTCAGTCAACTCACCTCCATTCCCGACTAGTCGGCACTCATCCATCCCTTTTCATCCGCAAACCTTCTACTGAATCCTTCCTCGCTCAAAACTAAAGACAACTCTTTATCTTCAATAAACAAAAAGACAACTCAATCTTTGTTGAACGAAACGTCATCCTCAATCATTTATTTTATGCCGATCCAACTCATCCACTTCAGTTACTTTTAAGTGTAAAACGGGATCGAACCCGACAAATTGACATTCTCATAAATTCGGACATTACACAGTACAAGGACACATACTTTATTCTAATCTTCTAATTATTGCCTTATGCCTTAGATCCATTTGGGATCTTTGTAATATTAATAGACATTTCGTTAAATCAACTTCTTAAATTCAGTGATAGAACATAAACATTTGAACACTTAAACAACGAGTTAATCCCGAGGTTTCCACGAAGGTGAGGACGCCTGACCGACTTCCGAATTCTATAAATCCGGAATACGCCAAGTCAGCCAAAGCTAAGTCCCGACGTCTTGCTCACCTAAGTCAACCGTTTTTCCAAACTATCAAAATTGTATATTCATAATAATCCAGAGTTCCTATAATTAAGTTAATTGTTAGGATTATTGATACTTGTTAAGCCGACCTTCGATCGAAGCAAAATTCTATTCTTTTCAAATACGATTCCCACTGAGATTGCGTTGTTCTGTATTGTTACGAGCTTCGCTCTAATCTCAGTCGGGATTGTTTTATTCATACATTATAATAGTAGGAGGAAGATACACAGAGAAGGGTTGCATTATACGGTCATCCTGTGATACATACATATGCATGTATCTATATAATCATACATCGATACTAGTCGGTTGACCGCCGAACGCGAACACCCTATTAAATCCTTTAAGGGGGGAGACCGGTTTAGGAGGCCGAAATTTTGTTGTTTTTCGTGAATTTTTTACATAGGGACGGAATAAACAGAATTTTTTTCAAATTTGGGAATATTTTATTCATGTTTTCAAGTGCACTTAGGAATTTTTTCAAGCAATTTCCGCCGGAAATAGTGTCGTCAGATCGTGCTGTCCATGGACGATTGCCATCGGAGTATTTTGCTTGCGGGCATTCCTGTGGTAGCAATTTTCATCCGTAATCATCACAATTTTTTTTTTCGTTAGCAACATATTTCCTAAGAATATGAACCTGATTGTGTAAAAAAATATTGAAAATTGCATTTTTTTGAGGTGTTTGAAGACAATGTTATGTTTTTATACCATATTTTGTCACCTTTTTCGCATAGAAAAACATATTTTTAATAATCATATAATCCCGGAATTAGGTTCATCTAGATCTGAATTGAATAAAGAAAGTTCACACCAAATTTCAGAACGATTGGTCAATAACTTTTCGAGCTAGAATGCCCGCAAGTTGAAAAAACGTCGTTTCGAGAAAAACGCGTTTGAATTCAAATGAAGCGAAAACGAGAAATTCAAGGCAGTAATTAATTATATAAACTGCTCACTGGTTAATCAGCTATTCTAGCACCATATAGCAATTCCTCTTCTTGTTCATACGCGTAGTACATACAGCGGTATTGTCTATTGAGGCAGGTCACCGAAAAAGGGCCCCTGAGCGACCGCTCCGTTCGAATTACCGCCCGCTTAAGTGCTCATAGCATCGGTACTAGTGCGAATTTTGCTTTCAAATTTTGACCACATATTCTTGAGTAGTTATACTAACAATTTATGCAATAAAAAAACAGTCGATTTTTTGATCGGTCTAAACCGGTCTCCCCCCTTAATAGTTATACAATCATCTATACCTGTGCATGGTCATTCAATTGTCATAGACATAAAGATATCGTATTCATATAAAATACCAGAGAGAGAGAGAGAGAGAGAGAGAGAGAGAGAGAGAGAGAGAGAGAGAGAGAGAGAGAGAGAAATGCATTTATTATCGCCCTGGGATATGAAATCCCCTAAGGACGCCAAAACAAAAATAAACAGAGTAACAAAAGAAAACAGGTATCAATACAGGAAAAAACAGTAAAGATATTAGAAGAACATAATCGAGAAAAGCAACTAGAAAAGAAATATAAAGAAAAAATGAAAGATAACAAAAACGGCGAAAAACAGTATCAATAGTACGTAAACCAAAAAATCGCAAAACAATATAGTAATACGGAAATCAATATAACAAAAAAAAAAAAAAAAATAATAAGAGAAATTAATATAACAATATAGAAATACAGAAATCAATTTAAAAAATAAATAATAAGAGAAATTAAGATAACAAAAACGGAGAACGTAACAGTATAAATAATACCAAAAACAAAATAAAAACAAACAGTATAACAATAAGTAATGCAGAAATCAAACAGCGAAAAATGACTGAGAAAAATCATAAAAATTAAAGTAACAGAAACAAACACACCGGCAAAAGAACTACATCACTTATCTAAAAAAGGTAGCAACTGTTCTTTGAACGACGCAACAGACCTAGCCTGCCGAGCAGCAGGGTGCAACGAGTTCCACAAGACAGAAGCACGGACAAGTATAGAATTTTGAAAAGTGGACGTCCTCGCCGAAGGCACAATAAGAGAGTCACGAGGAACCCGCGTATCCCTGTGCTGCTCGTTATCTCTGAAACACAGCCGCGAGAAAAGGTAAGCAGGCCGCCTAGTTCGAATTAAAACAAAAATAGACACGCCCAACAAGTACTGCCGCCTCACCCCAACCCTTAACCACCCCAAAAAATCATAGAACGGCGAGATGTGCTCGTACTTCGCAACATCAAAAATGAAACGCACACCCGAATTCATCGCACGTTCAAGCTTAGTGTTCAACTCATCAGATAAGTCAAAGTAAACAAGGCAGCAGTACTCGAAGTGCGGGAGAACTAACGCGCTGACAAGTTGCTTCCTGAGACGCGTGCTAAGTAATTCTTTCCTAGCTTTGAGCTGCCAGAGAGTGCTAAAAACTCTATTCGAGACGGATACCACTTGGTCTCTCCAAGACAAAGTATTGGAGATGGTCACACCAAGATATTTGAGCGATATACTGTACGGCACATCATAGCCAAGGACACGCACTTGCGGAATGAGGCTGAGATCAATGCAGTTAACGTATCTAGCACTGCCAGCTAGCATAGCAGTCGTTTTAGAGGCATTTAAAGAGAGCCGATTAGCAGCAACCCACGCGGATATAGCAGAGACATCCCGGTTAACCCTCTCAACACCCTCAGCAATTTCGGATGGCGGGAAATGTAAATAAATAAGTAGGTCGTCGGCGTAAAGCATATAAGAACAAAAACGGAGCAGCGACGGAAGATCGTTTATAAAGATCGAGAACAAAAGGGGGCCCAACACCGACCCTTGAGGCACACCAGAGCAAACGGGCTCCTCAGAGGAAACATTAGAGGCATTACCGCGGACCGCCTGCCTGCGCCCAGACAAATAGGTAGCGAACCAATTCAGGCACGTCGCAGAAAGATGCATATCCTTCAATTTCCCGAGAACTAACGCGTGACTAACCGAGTCAAAAGCCTTTCTCAGGTCCAGCGAGACGAGAAGCGTACAAGCACGGTTGTCCACAGCCCGCCTGATGTCATCCGTAACACATATGAGAGCTGATTGCGTACTAACCCCCTTCCGAAAACCAGACTGCCGCGAATCAAGATAACCCCTGTCATTTAGAAAACTGGTTAGCTAAAGTGAAACGATCTCCTCTAGAATCTTAGAGGCGGCACACAGCAAACTAAGAGAGAGAGAGAGAGAGAGTTCCAATTTTATAATCTTTGTTATATTCAACTTACTCAAGGCTCATATAATCAGATCCTATGTAAACGTGGGTATCGCTAATCAGGGTTTTATTCCATATTCACACTATCGCATTATCATAAATCTGCTAACTTCAAGATCAATTCTTATTAATAAGGGAGCAAACTTAACGATTCCCACGTCGGCATAAGAGGACTATCATTGACATTATTATATCATATTCTTTATTGTGTTCAAGCCGATATACGTTGTTAGACGCTTGAACTGGGTTTTAATCATTTCATACAATCAAGAATATATTATCGTTTTTACCAGTTAATTCTTCTTACCATTCATTTTAATCAACCATCCTAATTTCTAATTAATTAGCCTCCATAGTTAAACTATTGAAATTGAGACCTGTATAGGACTAGTGGCAACCGAATCCCATTTACCGGTTTATCGCGAGATAAATCTATTTTATATTTTTATTCAGTCGGTGACGCGACACCACCCTTATTAATAATTTGTTTATTAATCAACCGCTCGGATTAAACAACCATACCGCGTCCGTCACATCGTCCTCTCCAAATCCTACCTCACAAATTCATGCCCCGCCGTACCGGCAAACGGCAGCGCGGGCACCGCGGCGGAAAGGACGTACGCGAGAGGAGGCGCCAAGCCGTAATACACCAGCTAATTAAAACTTGTGAGTTCATCCCTGAACCCCAGTGTATTGCATCAACAAAACCAGACAACTTCACATACCACTCACTAGAATATCAAGGCGAAACCCAAATCATCACTCTCATTGACGATCTATCCGAGGGGTCTTTATCTGGACCACCTACCCGCTCCCCCGACGATCCGCTCCAATCAGGTAAGAGTAGAAATAACGACTCAAAAGGTGACAGCAGGGCCAACAAGCACCGTCGGGCGTTCGTTCAACCCCTGACGTCACATAAAAGTGGTGAACAACGGTGCGGATACGAAAACTATTGGACCGAGATCATAACCGAATTCCAAAATAAAGATAGCAGACAGACACTTACGCTCGCATAAAAATAAGGGTCCGCGATCAGGCCAGGCAAACGTTGCGATACGAAAAAGAAAAACGGGACCTCGAATCAGAAATTCAGGAAGAGCGTGACATAAATTAACAACTAAATAGGCGAATACAAGATTTAGAAAATCGACTTAGTGACACAGCGGAACCAGAACCCGGACCTACAGACTTTCGCGACGAACTAGCCGAGCTTAGGGAAATTTTTGGAAGAAGAATCAAGTCTCTACAAAACGAAGTACGTACACGAGCAGATTTGTTGACAGCAGCGGTAACCTCAATTTTAAATGATGACCAGCTGAAGCTTTTCTCTTAGCGGTAAAAAAAAATTCTACAGTGGTCCAATGCAACTTTACAAAAAGCATATAGATTAAAATTTGCTTGTAGGAGTTCTGGATATGAAGAGCTATTGAAACAGGGCTTTCCTATTCCGTCGGAGTGCACGCTTAAAAAATGTAGAATTTAAAATTTGAACCCGGATGTCTCAACGAAGCTTACCAATTCTTACAAATCTTTGAGTGCTTGAAGCAATTATTTGATAAGGACTGTGTACTCGTTTTGGATGGAATGAGAATAACTCCGGGAACTTGCTATGATAATGCACGTGGCAAAATGTTAGGGCATGTTACCTTGCCGGTCGCTGTCGATCGCAAACCCACGCAGGCACTAGTGTTAATGTTAGCGGGAACGGCGTGTCGTTTGAAACGGGTGATCCGTTTTGAATACACTGATACACAGTTGAGCGGGAGCCATTAATTTGATATAGTTTTGAAAAATATCGAAGAAACCGAGGAAATAGGCCTTCGCGTTCACAGTATTACTTGTGATACGGGCGCTGCCAATCAAGCTATGTGGAAACTTTTTGGTGTAGTAGCCAGCCGATATTCAAAAGTGAAAAGCAGTTGTACCCACCTTTGCGATAAAAGTCGAGCACTTTGGTTTTTTGCCGATGTTCCACATGGATTCAAGAACATTAAAAGCGGGTTTCTAGCAAACGATTTTCTCATAATATCACCGATATTTGTCAAAAAATACAATTTGTCAACGAATGTTGTAGCAGTGTTACGTCCTGGCATAGCCATTCCTCGCCTTTCCGAGTATCTTCTCACAGTTCCTCGCCAATCATGTGCTACCCAACACCTGACTTCCTGAGTCCATTCTTGTCCTCAAAACCATACTACAATTGCATCTGCACCTTTGCTTCCCCACCTTGCTTACAACCGACCTCTCCTCATTATTCTATTCTGTCGCTAACTTACTCTTCAGTCAACCTCCTAACCCTTCACATCTTCTCTCCTTTTTCCATCCCTACCTCCTCCTTCATATCTATTCATTCTAATATCGAACAATCACTTCTTCTATCCACTTCTTCGAAAACCTACTTCAAACTCTTCACCCTAGCTCTCGCAACCAACCAATCTTCATTATATCAGCTACCGAACTTCGAGCATAAAACATAATCGTAGTGCGAACTAACACGAATTCATTTCGCCACCTAAACCTTACCCTTAGTTGCGTACCAACGCGTAAAACAGGATAGGACCCTTAAATCGTTTGTGCACGACGTTACAGCAGTTATTCAATTTGAACAACTAATGGCGCATCGAGTAGATTTTCAACTGACACAACGCCTAAACTACACCAAAATCTATTAGATGAAAATAAATATTTTTTGAAAATGCGAGTTTCGAGTGCGTCGAGTGTTTTGAGCCATGACGAAAGTTCAGCATTCAATTTTTTCGCTGACGAGTCTAAAATTGTTGAGTACAAAACAGCTGGGTGGTTCGTAGCACATATTGCAAAATGGTTCAAGCTCATGACAGCCAGGCATCCTGTGTTTGCCTTCGGTAAAATAAACATTGAGAAGTATAATGAAACCGTGACATTTTTCATTGGCGTAACTAGGTTTTTTCTCGGGGGGGGGGGGCTGGTCCCCATCCTTCATTTTATTTCACGCAAATATGTGCCCGAATTATATATTAAGAAGGTTTCAATCTCTTATTTTTGGACTTTCTGGGGTGGGCACTCAACATCCTGGCGGGGCATGGCCCCCCCCAGGCCCCCCCGTAGTTACGCCAATGACATTTTTATCGGAACGCATAGAGCTTTTCGCATCGTTGGAAGTAGGAGAGAAAAAAACTCAGAAGCCCTTCCAAAAATCATGCATATTGAATACCACGCCATTTTTAGAAATATCGCGATATTTGATCGAGGAGAGAGGTTATGAGTTCTAGGCCAGTCAAATTAAACTGAAAAGTAGCTAATATCTACAAAACGGATTGACTTGCCAAATTTTTTAGGACAAGTAGAGGGTCATCTGAGATGCCTAAAAACACCGGAATCCAACAAAATTTCCTTGTGCATCGGCCGCCATCTTGAAAAACAGGTAACCCTCGATATCTCGGCTCCCATTGGTCGGATTTTCGATTTTTTTTTTTACTTTTTTAGAGAAAAATATTGTCTACGACTTTTAAGTATTTTTTGATAGCTGTGAATGAAAACGTTTTACGATAAAAAAAAGTGCCATAAATTGATGTCTAATAATGTTTATTAGGGTGGGCCGAATGAACCGACTATTTTTTTTTTTTCTAGAGGCACCTTCAACAATTTGTTCTTTATGCTCAAATAACGAGCCGTATGAAGTGAACATGAAAAAACTGAGACCGGCGGCTCCCAGATACGATTCGACCTGGGACCCTAAGGTTGTTTTAAGATATTTATCGTCTTTTTATCCAAACGAAGAGGTCAGTCTGGAAAACTTAACCTTGAAGCTAGTGACCTTGTTGGCACTATCTACGGGGCATCGAATGCAGACTCTGTCTCTTATTGATACGAGAAATATTTACCGAGCAACCGAAAGGGTATTGGAAATAAAAATCCCCGATTCAATTAAAACCTCAGGTCCGAAGAAAAGACAGCCGGTTCTAAGATTACCGTTTTTCACTGACGATAAACCGATTTGCGTGGCCTCAGTTCTGTTAGCTTATTTAGAAAGAACCAAAGATTTGCGAGGTTCAGAGGTTAAATTATTGATTTCTTTTAAGAAACCGTATAAAGTCGTAGGAACACAGACTCTGAGTCGGTGGATAAAGTTAGTTTTGACTAAAAGTGGCATTGACACAAACGTGTTCTCGGCGTATAGCACTCGTCACGCGGCAACGTCAGCGGCAAGACGTCAGGGAATTAACATTGACGTAATCCGAAAGACGGCCGGCTGGTCGAAAGATTCAGAGACGTTTGCTCGTTTTTATGATCGATGTGTTCCCATGGAAAACAGGGAATTTGCAGAAGCGGTATTACAAACCTAAGTACTGACTAATGGTTAAGACTTCCAATATGACACTATATCGTTTATTTCGAGATGGACCTTTTATTTTTATGGCTAAACCTAACATCGCTGTAACCTGGTTATAAATTAAAACAGATAAAAGGCGTATCATAAATATATCTGCCGTAACTGTCTTTAAACAACTACATCTATGATCTCGAGGAAGAGGCGCAAAATACAATTGACGATTAAACGAACTTACCTAAGTGAAGTTCAATCGTGATTGTATGAAGCGCCTCTTCCGAAGAGATCAGTCCCTCCCACCCTTTGATTTCTGATGAAATACCCGTTTGTTAAGTTACGGCAGTGTCTTTGAAGAATGAAGGTTCAAGATAAATGCGAGTCGGTCAAGGTATACGCAGACGCGTACGAAAGACCGCATGGTATAGATAAATTTTCTTTAGCTTTGAAAATTTGTGGCGACACCTGTGGGAAATGGGGGTACTACATATTCTCACGATCTCAGATTTCAAGTCTGCTAGTTTCGCGTCGCGAGATTTCTGGTCTGCCAGTTTCGCGTCGCGAGATTTCCGGTCTGCCAGTTTCGCGTCTGGAGATTTCTGGTCTGATATTCTCACGTTTTCACATATGAAGTGAACATGATACGTTCCTGCCACACTTGCGTCGCACTCACTCCTACTCCACAGAGCTCCGCCTAACCATAGAGTGGGGTTCAAGGCCAACCGTTATAGGGTTAATACCGCAGAGAAAAACATTTTATATTATGTTGCAGGGTACATTATAAGTCGCGTATTCAGAAAAATCAAGTATCGTGTAAAAAATATTTATCGCCGGTGGCTTCGAAGAAACCATCGTCATTTATTTATACCAAATTGACACGTACGAAGCGTATTAGTGCGCATGATTCCATTTTTTTTTTTTTTTTGTACACGAAAAGACATTTTATGTCTTCCTGGCAACGGAAGAAACTTTCAGAGCTTATCTGCCAGCCACAAAAGAACACACTGACTTAAACTTGAAAGATTTTCACATAACAAAATTTAATGCTATCGATTTTATTACACCTGGCTGTCACGCGCTAAAGGATAAAATTATTGGCAAGTTCGTAACATTTTGTCAACAGCGCTGTCAAAAAGCACAAAAAAAGGAACTAAATTGGTAGCGATCAATTACAAATCGAGTAAAACGATGGCTATGCATCATAGTGTCAAGTAACTGATGTGATAGTACAAAAAAGATTGTGTGATATATTACAGTCCAGAGATCACGTGCTGATCCTCCAAGCCAACGGGTCCAAGATCATAGTCCCGAAGACCGCGTTGCGCATGAGGAACGCGAAAAAAGGATCCCGGACGACGAAACTATACTGAACAAGAACAGCAGCTTCTCCGTCGTAGTCGATAGTGTAAGAAGGCCGATCGCGAAGGTGATAGACATGGGTAGGTTTTCATTGCGTTGAATGACAATAAGACCGACGTTTCTCGACTCGCGTGTGATACAAATTGGGTTTCTTTTTTTACAGGACATCCGGACCACCTGCGGCGGCGGCCGTCTAACGATGGCAAACGAATTCCAATTGCGAAAAGAAAGACTTTTACGCCGCAATTCAAGCTCACAAAAAAAGAAACTGCTCAAAAGTTGCTGGCCAAACAGAAATGTTCCTCCGTTGCAGCAAAGGTGAGGTATTTTCTGTTGTGTAAAACGCCAGCATCCTTCGTCGAGCCCTACATGCACCGACTGAATTGTTTCAATTTTCTTTATTTATAACACTGAAGGTATTTCTGTTTTTCCGCTTCGACAGAAATTGATACAGCAGGCGCAAGCAAGGAACATGAAGGCAGCGGATATCGCGTGCTCTTCACTGTCTAACGCTTCCAAGCCTCCGCCCCCCACTGACAACGCAGGGGATATTGCAGAAGTTTCTCTCGATTTCGAGGCAACGGTGATGAATACCACGACGGTAAGTTTTAAACTCTCTAGGCAGGATATCTACGGGTACTGCAAAGTGTGTGAATGTCCGGAATTTTTTTTTTGTTTACCTGCAATGTTCTTGAACTCGCGACAACGCGCTTTAAGTAATATTCCTCCGGCAGTGAGTAACGATCACGGCTTTCGGGCAAGTAAACTTACATCACTCGTCGGTATCTATTTGTTGCAGTCACCTTTATCGCTGAATTGCTCCGCGAGCACCCCGCGATCGGTCTCTTCCGCAAAATGCTGCGGAATGCTTCGGTCATTTACATTGTACGACGTAAGTAAAACATCACTGCCAATGACTTAAACGTAGGCTGTGTCAGCAGACCCAAATGCATTTCTACCGGTAACGATAACTTATTAACGATTGCCGTACTTTTAGCTTCAAGGAATGGATGGAATTGGTACGTGTACACCCAAGCGGAATACAAAGACGCGCGTTTCACGTGTGCAGCCAGTGTTTGAATTGGAACAAGAGCCAGGATCCAGCGGTAATGATTCGGTTCAGACGACCAAGTACCAGAAAGTGGTACTCAGTGTATTATTGAAACTGTATCGCGCGGTATCTGCGATTGCAGCAAAAATGGTCACTCCAAACGACCTGCAGCAATTACCGATTGCAGTTTCTTAACCAAAAATCTACCCTGAAAACGCATCAACGAAATCAGGTGAATCGACCCAATCCACGACCCCATTCAAGCTCGTACAAGACGCAGAGAGCAAAGTCGAGCTATGCCCAGGGCTCAGAAAAAATTACGAAGACTGCATCCCGGCGGTGCTCGCTAAAAGTGCTCGTCGAAGTCACGAAAATTCTCTGGACAGATGACGAAGTTGAGAAAATGTACGTGAGACGCGGACGTACTCCTCCACAAATCATGGAAAATGACGACGTCTACGGCGATTCCGAGACCGAAGTTGACGATGCCGGCCCTCCACATCAGACTACCGGGATGCAAGTGCCCGATTATTCACAAGTAATAAGTCAGCATGATGCGATGCGAATTTCATCTTCAAAATTTGTCCGTGAAAACATGTCTCTGATACTTTTATCGAACTTCACATATATTCAGTGTATTTATTCTATTTTTAATTTCTTCAGGAATTCGCAATGCACTGCAGGATGATCAAGAAATACCAATTCGCGGACTCGATGAAGATGTGCAGCTGCAGATCCGCTCCTGGGCCGGTGACTGGCTCAAGAACCGCCGGTTCCAGTTGAAGATTGCGGGTAGGGCGGCCTAAACAACTTCTCGGCGTAACCGAAAGTCTTCACGTTAAGTGAAGTCTCTAAAACTCTTTCTGAGCTTCCTTCGTACTTCGTCCTGTGCAATTTAGTCTGTCATATGTAGTCTGTAAGACATAAGTCGTTTAACTTTCTTCAGAAAGCCCAGAAATTCCTTCTTTCACAGCGGGTCACTGTTTGAGACTGATCTTCGTGCATTGTAATTTAGTCTGTAATCAGTAGTCTGTATGACAGAAGTCGCTAAACTTTCTCCAGAAAGTACAAATTTTTTTTCCCTCCAATTGTGTACTATTTGTTACGTGCGCAACTCGTTTCTACCCGATTTTTCATTCACTTTTCAAAATTACCATCACGTAAACCATTGGTTTACGACTCAAAATTGATTTTGGCTGTAACTTCAGCAGTAGGTCAGCGTTCTCACGGTGCTCGGTATTACCAGGAGCATATCCGTTCTTAGGTCGCAAAAGATCACGATGAAGAATGTAATTCATCCTTTTAAAGGCATAAAAAGCCACGTAGACACCGATAAGTCGCATCTTGTGGAGCGAGGCGAAGCAACCTTTAGTGTAACGTCTGGACCTTCAGTCCACACGTCACCTTCCCTCCCTCGCCGCCGATCAGGCACGATCCTATAAGTAAAACAAATACCCGCAGTCTGTAGCTTTCCCACACCATAACTGCTGACCATGCATCCGGTGGTACGATGCAACCCAGGCACACGTGGCCTCCCACCTTACCACCTCTCCTAACCAAGCTACCATAATTTCTCTTTAATTAACTCACTTTTAAGTCAACGTCCATCTAGACCACTCACCTCCACTCCCGACTAGTCGGCTCTCTTCCATCCCCTTTCCTCTACGAGACAACTCAACCTCCAAAAGACAACTGAACCTCCAAAAATCTCCAATAAACCACTTATTCTCCAATAAACCACTATTATTTTCAATAAACAAAAGACGACTCAATCTTCAATAATTCTCAATCGTTTATTCGCATCAATCATTAAACCACGACCACCCCATTCCTCGCTCCAGTTGCTTTTAAATGTAAAACGGGATAATTAACCCGATAAAATCCACGTCCCCGCGAGTTCGGTCGTTACATTAGTCTTGCTGACCCCTCATTTCTACACTAACATAATAGTCTATACGTGTATCTTCTTTCTCTCTCTAATTTTTCCATATTTTCAAGGAAATAGGCAAAGGACGCTAGTAAATAACGTAATAATAAAATAGAACATAGCCTAGATTAAGGAATGAATGAATGTATGATAATCCCACAATCAGTAACTAGAATAATAGACACTCAGATATACTTCAAAAACAAACTAGTGTGAGTAGAGTACAGCGGGACCGCGGAACGCTGTCTTAGGTGACGCGGCCAAGATGAGCTGCTCATCCGCGGAGTGACATAAGCCACTGATAGGTAAATTACCGTGGCGGAGTGACACCTAGACAATGCAACGGCGGGTTCGTGGTTGCATCCAAACTTAATAACGCGTCTTTCGTCTGGCAAACCACGTGGAGTGTGGACGTATCGAACCGTGAACCAGTAGAAGCCACGAGTTGCACTCAAACTAATTAATAATTAAACATCTATTTA
Organism: Rhogogaster chlorosoma; assembly: GCA_944452935.1. Classification (NCBI taxonomy): domain Eukaryota; kingdom Metazoa; phylum Arthropoda; class Insecta; order Hymenoptera; family Tenthredinidae; genus Rhogogaster; species Rhogogaster chlorosoma. Next base: position 10,964,431 of record OX101802.1, read on the forward strand.
ACTATAAATTCAGTGGTAGTGCAAAGGACTTGATCCACGTAAAACTCTTTAGTAAATACAGTGCATAGAGACACATATTTCTTTATTTCTACTTTTCGCCATAGATCCCTTCAGGGTCTATGTAATAATAGTTAGTGATTAGAATTGTAATAACAGTGAGAATTGACATTTGAGTTTTGGACAATAGATTCAGTGAAATCGAATAGACAACTACCACCGGATTCGCAATATATATACGGAGGTTATTACGGAGGTGAGGACGCCTGACGGTCTATCAGAATTCGCAGTCCCATTATCACAACAAGTCAACCAAAGCTAAGTGTCGACGACCCGCCCACTTAATATAACCATTTAAAAAATTAAAGGTTCGCATTTTCATATAATCCAGAATTCCTATGTTCACGATAATACTTAATTAAATTAGGATATAGTAGCTTGAATCATTAATCCAAAATTACCACCCATATTCGATTCATATCAAGCAAAATTCCCACCAAGATAGTTCTATTTTGTTGTTATACAAGTTGCTCTAATCTCGGTCGGGATTACTCTATTTTTACATTATAAAAATAGAAAGAGGATATATAAAGAGGGATCGCACTATATAGTCATCCTGTGATACACGTATGCTTACGCCTGTATACCCATAAAATAAATGCTGTCTGTCTTGATGTGAACACCATTGTCAACCTTTTATATACTTTTATATACATATCCATATATGTGCATGTTATCTAAATCATCATAAGATTCCGATTCAGAGAAAATACAAGAGAGAGAGAGAGAGAGTTCCAAATTCTAATTCATTCATGTCCAATGTAAACGTGGGAATCGATAATTTGGAGTTCTATTCTTTTTAATCCTGCATTTAAATATCGCAACTCTTTATGCTTGTAACGTAAAGATAAACTCTTATAAGCGGGTAAGCAAATTTCACGATCCTCACGTCAACATAAGACTACTACACTGTTATTTTTATATTTTATCCTTGTATTGCAATCAAGCCGATAGGCGATGTTAGACGCTTGATTTGGGGACTTATTCATTTATTCATTTTATTCATTTTCTTTTATTCATCTTATTCGTCTTTTATTCATTGAAGAATATATTATCATTTTACCAGTTAATCCATTTTACCATTTATTTTAACCAACCTTCCCTAGTTATTAACTAATTAATCTCCATATAAATAGACAATTGAAACTGAGACCTGTATAGGACTAGTGGCAACGGATCCCATTTACCGGGTTTATTGGAGGATAGACCTATTTTATAAATTATTCAGTCTGTAACGGGACTATATCTAGTTAGTAAATGCGTTTATTAATCAACCGCTCGGATTAAACAACCATACCCCGTCCGTCACATTAACAAAGAAAACCTGGTTCGCAACTCACGTCCCAGCACAAGTTTAGCTGGAGACTGATTGGTTGCCGTGTGTGGCGTGCGTCTGTAATCAAACAAGAATTGCTTTACCGCATCCGTTAATATTAAACCGCTATTTAGCATGCATTTCACCTTACGCTTGAACGTATCGACTAGATTTTCTGCTGCCCCATTGGTGGCCGGACAATAGAGTGGACTAGTACTGTGGCGAATGCCCGCCTTTTTCATGAAGTTTTGGAAATTTTCACCGACAAAGGTGGAGTAATTATCGGTAACTAGTTGTGCAGGGTAGCCGCATCGTGTGAAAACTTCTTTAAAAACCGATATTATGGCATTTTCACTCATATTTGGCATTACAAACGCTTCGGGCCATTTCGAATGGCTATCGATCATTAACAATATTACTTTCCCATTAATTGGGCCTAAAAAATCTGCATGTACTCGATGCCACGGCATTGCTGGCCATGCCCAAGGAGTTAATGGTATATTTTGTGGCTTTTTTTTTGTTTCTAAACATTTCATACAAGATCGAGTAATTTCTTCTGAATCGTGATCGATATATGGCCACCAGACGAACGACCGAGCAAGAGCTTTCATTTTGCTCACGCCAAACTGGCTGTAATGTAATTCATGCATAACTACTGATCTTAATTTTTGTGGTATCACTACCCGGTGACCCCATAGTACGCAAGTGTTTTCTATTGATAATGCTTCGCGTTTCTTCCAAAAACTTAACACTTCTTTCTCAGTTGGTGGTGTATCTGGCCATACATCTGAGCAGTATTGCATAACTTTACACAAAAGTTTATCCTTTCGTGTTTCACGCTGTACCTTTCTCCAGTCTAACGAGGCAAAATCGTATTCTACAATCTATATATTAAAGTACAAGTCGGATGTGCGGATGTCACAAATGACGTCACGGACCGTAGATACGTGTTGTGTGTTTCTTACTGTAGGGGAGAGTGGTCCTGAGTCGGCCCAGTAAGACTTTTGTCCGAAAACAGAAGGTAAATCGGATTTTATAGCGCTGCTAAGTGTTTAGTTAAGTAGAGCGATCGTTCGCCTACAATTCTATGTCATTGAGGAAGGGGTAGTGTACCTTTTGCAGTCAGAATACAGTGCGAAGTGTAAAAGTACATTTTGAGCATTTCTCAAAATAGTGTTCCTGAGTCGGCACCCCCCTGGTCTTGAGTTGGCACCCCATTTTTTTAACTCGAATGCAAGAAAAAGCGCAGATTCTCTAACTCACAACTGCTGTCAACAGGAAATGGACGAATTTGCACCATTTGGAAGAATAAAACATGCACTTTTTGTCCAATTTTATATTATATATTATTACATGCTCAACTTCATGGCTGCTACCGCGCGTAAAAGTACACGGGTATCACGCTTTTTTGACTTGCGTTTGAAATTGCGTCCGATGACTATAAAGGAAAAACACCGCAAGCGACAAAAAAAAAAAAACATAACAGAACTGTTACGTCCCAACTCCACCTACTCCCAATCATCACCCGATTCCACCTTCTCCCAATGATCATCCGACCCGCTATTTCCTTTCTGCTAATCTCCAGTTACTTCCTTTCCGCTAGACCTGCGATCATCACTTTCCGTATTTCTCCTCATTCCTCAAACTCGTGCGATCTACACACGGCACCACGGTTTGCAAGCCAGTCAAAATCCCCTCCTTATTCCGAGTTTACCTTATTCTAGTCCTACACTTCTCAATCACTTCAAAAACCGACTTCAAACTCTTCACCCTAGTTCTCTCAACCAACCAATCTTCATTATATATATATCAACCGAACTTCGTCAATAAAACATAATCATAGTGAAGACTAACACGGATTCATTTCACCACTTAAACCTCACCCTTAGTTGCGTGCCAACGCATAAAACAGGACAGAACCCTTAAATCGATAGTGTACAACGTTACAACTGGTGGCAGCGGCACGAGTCCTGTTTCTAAGGGCTAAGGTCAACTTCAGAAAGCAAGTGAAGTTTCAAACCAATAAGTGATCAACAAATTCCATACCAACACGGTAATAATAACACGTCAACGGGTGAAGAGGAATACGAAAAACAATCCCTTGATATCTCGTCAAGGACGTCAACTACAGTAACAATCCCTTGCTAACTCGTCAAGGACGGCAACTACAAAAGCAATCCCTTGCTAACTCGTCAAGGACGGCAACTACAGTAACAATCCCTTGCTAACTCGTCAAGGACGGCAACTACAGTAACAATCCCTTGCTAACTCGTCAAGGACGGCAACTACAATAACAATTCCTTGCTAACTCGTCAAGGACGGCAACTACAAGAACAATCCCTTGCTAACTCGTCAAGGACGTCAACTACAAAAACAAGCCCTTGCTATCTCGTCAAGGACGACGACAAAGACAAATCAGCACCAGAGCGGCGAAGCAGTGAGTCTACGATCTTGGAAGTATCTCATCCTACAAATCTCATCTGGGCCCAACAGTCCACATTTCTGCTACTACGAAACTCATATTCCTGAGCTGCGACGTATTCCCCAAGCATCGCCAGCACGGATAAAGACTTCTACGGCTACACCGAGGGGAATGCAGGTGGTCTACTCAACGTTCGTAACGCTCACCATTCTGTAAGTCTCTGATATAGTTATCACATAAGCTTAGAATACAAAACACAAAATGTCCCAGGGCGAGGAATCTAACACTGGATCCACTCTCACTCCGTATCTGCCAGTGCAATCGGCGATAACTTTAATACCAACTTTTAATGGTACTAATATGCCAGTAAATTCATTTATTCGAAAGGTAGAAAGCATAAAAAAACTCAATCCATCCACGAGATTTGCCATTATTCATAAATCTTGTATCTGTAAAGATCGAAGGTGCTGCAGAAAAATATATTCGAAGAAGCAGCTTCAATTCGTTGGACAACTTGTTGGCAGATTTAAAACGTGCATATACACCAAAAGAACTATTGCCGGATATACAAGCGCAAATTACGCGAGCAGTGCAGAATCGAAGCGAGAGTGTGCTAGAATACGGCATGCGGATGGAAAGACTCGTCGAGACGGCATTAGAAATTTCCGGAAATTCAGATAACTTAGAACAAGTCGCTATGACAAACAGATTCATAAAAGATTTAGCTGGTCGATCGTTCATAAGAGGTTTGAAAGATGAAATTGAAATACGAGTAACTTACGAAAAACCGGGAACGTTACGCGAAGCTATAGACTTAGCAATACGATTTGAGAAGTTCTTAAACGAAAGGAAAACCTTGAGACCGTCTCACGATGAAGACCAGAAGCTAGACCATACAAATAAATTTAGTACTAAGTATAATTCAGGGCTAGGATCTCAAGCAAGGCTGCACTGTAACTATTGTAAGAAGACAGGTCATACCATTGACATTTGTAGAACAAAAGAACGACGTGACAGTAAGTACTGCACGTTCTGTAAAATAATTGGTCACACGTTTGACGAATGTCGCACGCGGAACTCAAGGAATCGGCAAAATCCCCACTCGAACCCTACCAATACTAACCCTCAGAATACACAGTATAACTACCACGAACATCATAACCACGGACCGGGTAACATGCAACAATCTAACCGCCAATGGAACGATATTCCGCGCCGGCCACCGAATCAATTTAGCGATAGAAGCAATACTCAAAGGTACAACAGTCCAAATTATAGACAAAACACGCCAAACTATCGACAACATAATAATAATTCGGGAAATCAACCAAACTACGGCAGACCGAGTAACCAACAAAGAAACGACGCGCACGTAAATCTCGCAATAGGTAGTAACACAGAACAAATTGATAATTCGGGAGATTTAAATGAGTTCCGGGAATGTCATACGGACGCCGTGACGTCCCGGATCTACGAAGAGCGTCCGAATGTAACGGGAGAGTACTTCTCGGCTCACCAGCAATGATAATTACATCAGAACAAATCCTCGGGAAACCGCGTCGCTACTAATAGATACGGGCGCAAATATAAACGTGATTAAAGTCGGAGTAATCGAACCGAACACACGCTTCACGCCAACGGACACTAGACATATCAAAGGAGTTGGGAAAGGACTCGTAAACACACTAGGTAGCATCGACCTCGAATTCGCGGGCACCCGGCACGAATTTCACCTGGTTGACAATTTATTTCCGATAAAAGAAGACGGAATCTTAAGCGCTGACTTTCTGAGATCTGAAAATACTACTATCTGTTTCAAAACCCACAAGCTTTTCTCACAGAAAACGGGTACAATTCCGTTGTCATACCGAAATCACGAAATCACGTAACATCAACACCTACCGTATTTTAACAACATCCTCTATACAAACTCCCAAGATCCAACTGTCTACTCCACAACTCATGAGCAAAACTGACACGTTCCTACTCGACACAGGAGCCGACGTAAACATTATAAAATACAGCGCGATTAAACGCAATATACATACACGGCCAGTTAAGATAAAAATAACTGGTACAACAGATGAAACCGTAGAGACATTAGGGAGCTTAGATATTCGAATCGGCAATAATATGCATGAATTTCATATAGTAGACGACTCATTCCCCATTAGAGAGGCGGGCATACTAAGTATGACATTTTTACGCAACGAAGACGCTACAATTTCCTTCCCAACGAGAAAAGTAACCTCGGGCAGCAACGAGACGCAAACAATTTTGAATGAAGATATCATATCAATTCCTCCCCGAACGGCGGCGGTGATAACATTGAAGATAGCGAAACCTTCACCCAAAATAGGAATAGTTAATAAGCTAAGCTTAGGGCCAAACGTTACATTAGGCAATGCCCTTGTGACAAACAGACATGGTCTAGCGTACGCTTACGTTATCAACTCAAACGAAACAGCTGTTGAAGTAACACGACCCGTAGTAACTCTAGAAGAGGTGGACGAACCTGCGACAGACACAAGTCGGCGCATAATTGACAACGAAACAAACCAACCAACACACGGCTATCATAATACTAACACCGACAAAGACCTGTATACACTTCAAATCTCACTTAACCACGACGCAAAACGACTCGACATCCTTAAGGAAAACCTCAGATTAGATCACTTAAACGAGGAAGAAAAGCAATCTATAATCGACCTTGCTTACGAATATAACCATTTATTTTTTCTACCGGGTGACAAGTTAGGACACACTCGAGCGGTGAACCACACTATACCAACCACGGACGACATACCAATACACACGAAACAATATCGACACCCACACGCTCACAAGGAAGAAATCGAAAAACAAGTAACTAAGCTCCTTGACCAAGGCATTATCCAGCATTCTACGTCCCCTTATAACTCTCCGGTCTGGGTCGTACCAAAAAAACCAGACGCACAGGGCAATAAAAAATGGCGTATGGTGATCGATTTCCGCAAATTAAATGAAAAGACAATCGGGGACGCATATCCCTTACCCAATATTGTAGACATTCTTGATCAGTTAGGCTCCGCGAAATATTTTACAACACTAGATCTAGCCTCAGGTTTTCATCAAATACCTATGCACCCTGATCATAGATCCAAAACAGCCTTCTCGACACCACATGGCCATTTCGATTACGTCCGAATGCCATTCGGCTTAAAAAACGCGCCATCCACCTTTCAACGCCTCATGGATCAAATACTTTCGGGACTACAAGGAAACGAAATATTCGTATATTTAGACGACATAGTCATTTACGCGAGATCACTGGAAGAACACTCGATAAAATTCAGAAAATTAATGGAAAGGCTATCGAATGCAGGACTAACTCTGCAGCCAGACAAATGCGAATTTCTATGAACGGAAGTGGCATATTTAGGCCATATTATTACTAGGAACGGAGTAAAACCAAACCCTGACAAAATAATAGCTATTAAAAACAACCCTGTTCCACAGAACGCTAAACAAATTAAGCAATTCCTCGGACTGATAGGATACTATCGCAGATTTATACCTAACATGTCAAAAATAGCCAAACCGATTAACAATCTATTATAGAAAAACGCCTGCTTTTTGTGGACACCAGAACATCAGTCAGCATTCGAAACACTTCGCGATTATCTTTGTGACGAACCTATTCTTCAATATCCTGACTTTAGCAAACCATTCGTCCTGACGACCGACGCCTCGAATCTCGCAATCGGCGCGGTACTCAGCCAAGGCGAGATCGGCAAAGACTTACCAGTAGCATACGCGTCTAGAGCCTTACAACCGACAGAGATCAATTACTCGACTACAGACAAAGAACTACTAGCAATCATCTTCGCAGTCAAACATTTCAGACCTTATCTATACGGACGAAAATTCACTTTGGTAACAGACCATAGACCGCTAGTTTGGCTAAACAATGTAAAAGACCTGACGTCACGACTCTTACGCTGGCGACTAACATTAGACGAGTACAGTTACAACATAGTTTACAAAAAAGGAAGAGCAAATGCAAACGCAGACGCACTATCAAGGAACCCTCCTACTGAAATAACCCAGGCCCTGCCTATGGATGGCAAACGCTTTCGACCGGAATCAAGTACCACAGACACTGAAATAAATAAACGCAAAAAGGTATCGCACCAATTCACGCGACGCCCTAGACAAAGTACCGGCGATTCGACAAACCCCGCGCCGACTAAACGACCGAAAACACAGGAGACATTAACAGAAATCACGACGCCAGAAAGTTCCGACATTGAAATAATTGACGATAAACACCAAGAACCAGTAAGAGCGTCTAAACGGCTCCAAACAACCGAATCCTCGAGTAACCCGGCACCACGTAAGAAATTCGTGAAACTCCCAGACTCGACGGACGACTTAGACACAGAGATCCCATATAGAACAACACTCCCTAAACGCAAAAGGACCACCTTCAAGTAACCCGGCACCAAAGAAAAAACAATCCGCAGCCGATTATACCAATCAGACAAATCTCAGCGATTATCAGACCAGAAATTATTCGGGAAAAACTACAACGACGTCAGTACCCGACTAGAAACTGTAGTGAGGAATGCCGAAGAATCTGTGAGGGGCAAATTTGGCTTGCCTAACTTAGGCAAGCCTAGTTTGCGCCTTATTAAATCCACGGTAGGCAAAACGAAGATCGGCTTGCCAAATTTGGGTGTGATTTGGAAAATCTATGGCATTTACAAATTCTGGCACACCATTGGAAAGCCTGACGGGTATGAAGTGACGAAAGCTAAAGGTTTGCCGAAGTTCGGCTTGCTAAATCTGGGTGTAATTTGGAAAATCTATGGCATTTCCGAAGTCTGGCATACCATTGGAAAGCCTGACTGGTATGAAGTTACGGAAACCCGAGATTAACGGAAGTTTGGCTTGCCGAATTTGGAAAATCTACGGCATTGCCTAACTCTGGCATATAATCGGAAAACCTGACTGGTATGAAGTAATAACGGCCAAACGTTTTTCGAAGTTCAGTTTGCCAAATTTGGCCGAAACTAGAGAAATATATGGCTTTGCCTGTTTGGCATATCATTGGGATCCTTGACTGGCATAAAATAATAGCGGCCGAAGGTGTGTAGAAGTTCGGTTTGCCGAATTCGGGTGTAACTAGGGAAACCTACGGCATTGCCGAAGTTCGGCTTACTATTAGAATACCTGGCAAGTACGGATGAGTAACGAAATTCGAAAGTTTCCCGAAGTTTAATATTTAATATTAACACCTGACGACTATTTTATGGTACGGCCATACGCTGATGAGTCATCGGTGAGCCTGCACACCAGCAAGTACGGATTCCAAACTGCTACCTAATCAGGAAACCAAGTTTGAACGAAATTCATCTCGTAAAATTCTGAATAGACTGATATATACAGGTTTTGGTCGAATTTTTTTTTCCTTGTTAAATTTTGAGCTTGGGGCTCAGAAGAAAAAATTGGACTCACAGCACTTTGAAATATTTCGACTTCGGCGCGAAAAGATATTGAAAGTAAATACGGAAAAATGATGAAACACTTCAGCGAATAGTTTAGCGTAGTCGGTAGAGCGTGCGATTAGTAATGCGAGCGAATGCGTAGGTCCCGGATCGAATCCCGGCCATAATAATGAGATATTTTTCTAATCTAAAAATCCCTACTACGTATTAATCTGCGGTTAATTACGATTGTGGGTGTTGCTCAACACATCACACACTGTAATAAATTCATTGTAACCATCTAAATTTATTTTTTCTACCTGGCAAAATTTCCAAACCAAAAAATGCCATGACTGTGCCAGGCTAGTTTGCCTGGCACCCAAGCATGGCCCGATTCTTGGCCGTTCATAAAACCCCATACGGGTTAGGACACATTAGGCTTAGGATCCTTCCAGCAAGTGTGGCTTCCAAACTGCCACCTAATCAGGAAGCCAAAGTTAGGCAGGGCCTCGCAACTGCGTTACTTCCCAAACATCGGCCTGGTTCGGATGCCTCACTTGCCGCAAGTTTGACATTCGGCATGCCTCATTTGGACCAAACTACCGCCTCACTGAAATTTCTAGTCGGGTATATAAGCGTAAGATAATATATAAAAGATTGTCTACCTCAAGTAATAATGAATTATCCGCAGACTCAAGTAACCCGAGAATACACAAGAAACGCAGAGTCGAATCGCGAAACGCGCTGCGCGAAACACAGCCCAGCACCTCTACTAGCAAATCCTCAAATCCGACACCACCATACGGTCAGTTCCTCGCAGATCTAGACTTCCTCCCTCTGACACACAATAGAAATATCAGAGAGATAAACGCTGATTTATTAAACCAGAAAGACAATTTAGCTCACTGCATCTCAGCCGACTGCAAATCTTCGCTAGGCGTTGCAGGTCAGATGGTAAAACGCGGTCTCATGCAGCGCAAAAGATTACAATCAATGAACCCGCGAGTGACAGACATCATTAAGGTTGAATACCCGCGACGAACAATTTACAATTTAGTTACGAAAGAGCAATACCTCGACAAACCGACAAACGAGACAATGTACAATACACTGGCCAGGTTAAGGATAGCGTTAATCAAAGACGAAAAGAAATCCGTTTCAATACCCAGATTGGGTTGCGGACTAGACAAACTTGACTGGGATATGGTGAACCGTATGATTCACTACATATTCAAAGATACGGACATCAAAATCACCGTTTGTAAATTCGAAGACGCGACGGCACAAAGATTACCTTACGGACAGATCGAAGACAAGTCGCATATATCCACGACGGAACATCATACCCGATCACCTACAGTACTCCCTATACCTCCGACATCGGACACCCCGTCAGCTGTCCTCACATCAACAGACGACGATTCAGACACACTCATATCTAAACACACATGTGACCCCGTGCTAAAACATGACACCGTAGATACCACGGACTCTAACACGAGCTCAGATTTTAGTCTCTCAGACAATGAATCAGTAAAATCACCATCGCACAACTCGACAATCTCGGACTCACCCCAAAGAGAAACCGAAAACACCCTAAGCTACGATACATTCATACATAACTTAGACGACATAACACCAACGACTAACGTGACAGAATCCAGAGACGGAATATTTATGAAAAGCGCAAACATTGTGCATTGCGTACCAGCCGACTGCCTATGGAACGATGAACTAGCTAGACAATTGATAGACAAAAACCTATTACGAAAGGAAACTTTCACTGTCAATAAACCCGAAAAACGCGGAATAGCCTTATCGAAATTTGGAAATAAATACATTATAACTCTTGTAATTAGGACTCGACACTCAGACATAATCGATCTAGAAGACTTCTACCACACTCTGACAAGATTAAAACAATTAATACACACGTACAAGATTGCCACATTTTCCTTTCCTAAAACAAATCCAGGGTTAGAAACTCTACAATGGACCATCGTCAAAAAACTATTTTACTACATTTTCGGAGATGCGAACGTAAAAATCACGCTTTGCGCAGATGAAACCACCATGCCCGACGAATCATTACGCGAAGAAATAATTAAAGTATATCATGAATCTTTGCTAGGCAGACACCAAGGTGTAACCAAAACATATAACAAAATTAGAGAAAAGTACTATTGGCCAAATTTAAAAACCGAAATTCAAAGTTTCATTAAATCTTGCGACAGTTGCCAAAGGAAAAAGCTAGTACGAGTGAAGACAAAACTACCCATGATAATTACAGACACTCCGGCAGACGCATTTGACAAAGTTGCACTTGACATAGTAGGACCACTTCCCATTACAGAATCCAACAACCAATACTTATTCACCATTCAGTGCAATCTAACAAAATTCCTAGACGCTATACCTCTCCCTAACGCGACAGCTCAGACTATAGGTACAGCATTTACGAAAGAATACATCACACGGTACGGAGCGCCACGGGTAATACTTACAGACCAAGGCCAAAATTTCATGAGTACAACGATTAAACAAATTTGCAAATTATTTAGAATCAAACAAATAAGAACTACAGCATATCGACACCTCCATATAGTAGGCCCCCCCACTCATTCGAAAAATTTTGAAAAAATTGTCAGTTAATGCGCTATTCACGCGCTCTCCAACCATGCGTTATCTGAATTTTGCGCTCAATTGGTTGACCTGCAAACAATGGTTTTTCGTGGGGGGTCTGATTAAACGGTACAGCGGGCCCCCCCACCCTTCTGTGTTCGTCGAATTGAAAAAGTTACTACGGAATCTTGAAGAGCGAATTATGCGCTCTCGAATTCTGCTAGAATAAATTTTCGCGCGATTTTCCTTACGGCTTTTTTAGGGCAAAAATGATTTACTTTCGGGTTGGCCAATTCAGAAAATGATCAAAACGAGACTTTCAAGAAAAAATACACGACAATGTTTATGCGCTTATTATGCGCTCTTCATTTCCGACCCTTGCCGATTTCTTTTTACTTCATGTCGCCCGTGACCCGCGAATCACGCTTTAGCGCACCGTCTCTCGGGCCCCCCCACCACTCAACACTGATCATACTCAAAAAATACCCAGTCGTTTTTCTTCGGGAAATTATGCGCTCTCCATGTACGCGGATCTCAATTTTCGCGCTGCAACCCTCAAGACCAATTGTCGCTCACCTAACATCTCCCACGATCGCGTCGAGCTGACTCGAGCGGGAAATAATTTCAAATGCATAACCAGCTGTTGCTTATTTATGCGCTAATTATGCGCTCTTCGTTTCCGACCCTTGCGGATGTCATTCTACTTCATGTCTTCCGTGACGCGAGAATCGCGTTTTTGCGCATTGTACTGTGCCGGGCCCTCCCACTTCTTATAGTTAAACCTGCTACTGAAAAGTTGTTCAGTGATTTTTCTTCGGAAAATTATTCGGTTTCCGAATATACTGCGGTTTCCGAATATAGCCTGGTTCTGGTGATAACCTGCGGCGAAAGTGTGAGGACGGGTAAAAATATAAAAGCAGGTAGGTGCAGATTCATATTTTTTCACAACTTGCTTCCGCTTCAATCCTAACTTGCTCACTATCAGTTATCATTAAATCATAAAATACTATTGTGAAAGTTGGCATCATATAGTTTGAGAAACGCTGCGCTTATTCAATTCATAGCTTAATGATTTTGGATTCAATTAGAGAGGTTCACTGGCTGCAAATGACTACAATCAAAGCCCACCACGGAGCCGACACGCATAGCTCTATACTAGAATTAGAGGTTCGGTTAGTACAATGAGAATCGACGTTCCTTTCACAAATGTAATTTATTCGCACAAGCCATATAATATAATATAAAACAAACAAGAATAACGAACAGATATTAAAACTATTCAACACTCAGCTGCTCCGCTGCAATCACGACCTCTTACCGTCGAATCTTCAACCTGTAATCACAATGAATGAACAAGAAATGTATGAGCGATGTTTGGTTCGTGTGGACTCTTACAGAAGACACCGGAGATAATGAGAGCCAAAAATATATGAATGAAATAACTGCAGGGAATCGAATAAATCTAAAGATTCGGTCGTACAAACAATAATCATTATTATATATAGGTACTATTATAACGCGGAAACCAGATAGGAGAATTTTATAATTTCGGAACTGCATGAATGCCAAAATCTTTACCAGAATATCTATGATACTTCTAGAGGTGCAACCCATTGAAAACTAACGACATAGCGGACCTTTAGTGTGTAAGCTAATGCGAAAAAAATCTGAATTTAAAAAAAAATGTCATCGATGAGAACGGAATTTATTTCTTCAAGTTTTCGATACTTCCAAATTTACATGGATTATTCTGAAATTGCAATTGAAATGAATCGATTCATTTGTAATAAATGAATCCATAAAATAAATAGGGTAAGTGTGCGTATTACTGCGATTTGAAATGCGGAGCCAGCTTGACGAGCATATTTTCTTTCTTCGGTTCGCCGCCGTTCGCCAACATTTGATAACTTTGTGATTTTTTTTCAAGTTAAAAATAAATGAAATATCGATTTGAAAACAAAAAAACCTCACTAACTTTGAATGGTTTTTTAAAATATGCTCGTCAAGCTGGCTCCGCATTTCAAATCGCAGTAATACGCACACTTACCCTATTTATTTTATGGATTCATTTATTACAAATGAATCGATTCATTTCAATTGCAATTTCAGAATAATCCATGTAAATTTGGAAGTATCGAAAACTTGAAGAAATAAATTCCGTTCTCATCGATGACATTTTTTTTTAAATTCAGATTTTTTTCGCATTAGCTTACACACTAAAGGTCCGCTATGTCGTTAGTTTTCAATGGGTTGCACCTCTAGAAGTATCATAGATATTCTGGTAAAGATTTTGGCATTCATGCAGTTCCGAAATTATAAAATTCTCCTATCTGGTTTCCGCGTTATAATAGTACCTATATATAATAATGATTATTGTTTGTACGACCGAATCTTTAGATTTATTCGATTCCCTGCAGTTATTTCATTCATATATTTTTGGCTCTCATTATCTCCGGTGTCTTCTGTAAGAGTCCACACGAACCAAACATCGCTCATACATTTCTTGTTCATTCATTGTGATTACAGGTTGAAGATTCGACGGTAAGAGGTCGTGATTGCAGCGGAGCAGCTGAGTGTTGAATAGTTTTAATATCTGTTCGTTATTCTTGTTTGTTTTATATTATATTATATGGCTTGTGCGAATAAATTACATTTGTGAAAGGAACGTCGATTCTCATTGTACTAACCGAACCTCTAATTCTAGTATAGAGCTATGCGTGTCGGCTCCGTGGTGGGCTTTGATTGTAGTCATTTGCAGCCAGTGAACCTCTCTAATTGAATCCAAAATCATTAAGCTATGAATTGAATAAGCGCAGCGTTTCTCAAACTATATGATGCCAACTTTCACAATAGTATTTTATGATTTAATGATAACTGATAGTGAGCAAGTTAGGATTGAAGCGGAAGCAAGTTGTGAAAAAATATGAATCTGCACCTACCTGCTTTTATATTTTTACCCGTCCTCACACTTTCGCCGCAGGTTATCACCAGAACCAGGCTATATTCGGAAACCGCAGTATATTCGGAAACCGAATAATTTTCCGAAGAAAAATCACTGAACAACTTTTCAGTAGCAGGTTTAACTATAAGAAGTGGGAGGGCCCGGCACAGTACAATGCGCAAAAACGCGATTCTCGCGTCACGGAAGACATGAAGTAGAATGACATCCGCAAGGGTCGGAAACGAAGAGCGCATAATTAGCGCATAAATAAGCAACAGCTGGTTATGCATTTGAAATTATTTCCCGCTCGAGTCAGCTCGACGCGATCGTGGGAGATGTTAGGTGAGCGACAATTGGTCTTGAGGGTTGCAGCGCGAAAATTGAGATCCGCGTACATGGAGAGCGCATAATTTCCCGAAGAAAAACGACTGGGTATTTTTTGAGTATGATCAGTGTTGAGTGGTGGGGGGGCCCGAGAGACGGTGCGCTAAAGCGTGATTCGCGGGTCACGGGCGACATGAAGTAAAAAGAAATCGGCAAGGGTCGGAAATGAAGAGCGCATAATAAGCGCATAAACATTGTCGTGTATTTTTTCTTGAAAGTCTCGTTTTGATCATTTTCTGAATTGGCCAACCCGAAAGTAAATCATTTTTGCCCTAAAAAAGCCGTAAGGAAAATCGCGCGAAAATTTATTCTAGCAGAATTCGAGAGCGCATAATTCGCTCTTCAAGATTCCGTAGTAACTTTTTCAATTCGACGAACACAGAAGGGTGGGGGGGCCCGCTGTACCGTTTAATCAGACCCCCCACGAAAAACAATTGTTTGCAGGTCAACCAATTGAGCGCAAAATTCAGATAACGCATGGTTGGAGAGCGCGTGAATAGCGCATTAACTGACAATTTTTTCAAAATTTTTCGAACGAGTGGGGGGGCCTACTATATGGAGGTCATATCGACCACAATCTAACGGCTCCTTAGAGCGCAGCCATCTTGTACTCATCGAACACATAAAGCACTACACAAGAACCGGTAAAGATTGGGACAAGTACGTACGCTTCGCAATATTTTGCTATAACACCGCGGTTCACGAAGGTACAAATTTCACCCCACATCAATTAATTTTCGGTACAAAAGCTCGAATGCCTACGGACCTAAGAACAACCGTCGCGACTACGAATACTTACTACTCGTTCATTCTTGACCTATTGACAAACCTGACTGACATTCGTAAAAGAGCAGCTCAAAACTTGAAAGACGCGAAAATAAAATCAAAAGCGTATTATGACAAGAAAATCAACGAACATCTATTTGAAGCAGGACAAAAAGTATTTTTAATTAATGAAAATCGCACAAAATTCGAGGACCAATATAAAGGCCCGTACGTAATAAAGAAAATAATCGATGGAATAAACGCCGAAATCTATTTAACACCCACCAGAACTAAGATAGTACATTTAAACAAATTAAAACTAGCGCACTCTCGGAATGGCAACAGCTAGCATTAAGTAAACAAACACACGGCCTACTCCCGCTTCCCCTTCCTACTGAAAAACCTGCGATAACACAAAATAAAGACAGGAAAACCCTACGATCACAACCACTAACAACAGCCGATTCGCATCCGCTCAGAGAAATTACGGAATGTTTTTGAATAAAATCATAGAAATTACGTTATACAAATAAGTCGATGGTATCGCCCAGACAATGTATTATTATAAGTATACACACTTTCTGTAAACGAACATCAAGGAATAACTAAATAAGACGAATAGGCAACTATAGATATACCTATTAAATAATAGATTGTAAGAATAGGTTAACTATGAATATAATATGATAAGTAGACGATAATTTTCCATAGCAATGTAGGAATTAGTCAAAATAAATTGAACAGAAAAGGGTAAAGCATAACTTTAGAAATGGGAATAGAATATTAGGATTAAGACACACACTCAGCCAAACAAGCGATGTAAGAACGTATGGGAAAATAAATAAACAAGAAAATAAGAAAGGAAAATTTTCCCATTATGTTCCACCCTACACTCAATCGCAAGCACACATACAAACACACACCTAGATCATAAGGCAAATTGTAACATTTATAAATCTTAATTTTAGATATATTTTATTTTAAGAATTAACTATATCGTCTACCGCACCCCTATACATATAACTTCGTTAAAAGGAAACATACGTCTTGCGTTCAAGCCCTATGTTTTCTCTAACGGGGGGGGGGGGGGGGGGGGGGGGGTGTTACGTCCCAACTCCACCTACTCCCAATGATCACCCGATTCCACCTTCTCCCAATGATCATCCGACCCGCTATTTCCTTTCTGCTAATCTCCAGTTACTTCCTTTCCGCTAGACCTGCGATCATCACTTTCCGTATTTCTCCTCATTCCTCAAACTCGTGCGATCTACACACGGCACCACGGTTTGTAAGCCAGTCAAAATCCCCTCCTTATCCCGAGTTTACCTTATTCTAGTCCTACACTTCTTAATCACTTCAAAAACCGACTTCAAACTCTTCACCCTAGTTCTCTCAACCGACCAATCTTCATTATATATATATATCAACCGAACTTCGACAATAAAACATAATCATAGTGAAGACTAACACGGATTCATTTCACCACTTAAACCTTACCCTTAGTTGTGTGCCGACGCATAAAACAGGACAGAACCCTTAAATCGATAGTGTACGACGTTACAGAACAATACAAAAAAGCAACAAGATCAAAAAAATTGGTGCCGACTCAGGACCACCTATTTGGTGCCGACTCAAGACCACCTCGACTTTTTACACGTTTCGCGTGATTACGCACGCGACCAAATTCGAATCGAAAATCGACATAGCCCATCAATTAGTGCATTGAATAAAGAAACCTATGCACTTCCTAATTTCGAATTTTTGAAATATTTGCATACCTGTTGCTGCTTCTGAATGAATACCGAAAATGAAATTCTGTCACAAACGAAAATAATAAGTGCGCTCACGCTACGTAGCACAATCCACACTGACGACTGTGGGTATAATTTACGTCAGTGTTTACCAACATATCATACGACAAAATATTTGAGCCGACATGCAAGCCATCTCTGAGAAACACCATGGCGCCGGCTCAACCCGCAGTGCCGACTCAGGACCACTCTCCCCTACTACTATACTGTACTAACTGTGCTGTATATAGGTAAGGGTCTCTTATTTCGCCTGTATCTATCTGATATGATATCGGGAAGTAACGTGTTTGTCCCGCCGTGTTTGCCCAGCAGATGGCCCCGGACCATCTATATGTCGGCGCGTGATGGTTTGGACGCGTTTTCTCGCAGTCCTAATGTTTATTTAAATATTAAGCTTATTGACTCTTATTCAGACTAGGCATATTTGTTAGTATTAAGATTAGCCATAGACCCTTAGCCTAATGAGTGGCGTAGAGGGGGATGCGAGATGAAGGCTCTGGAAACCAGAGCCTTTGTCGAACGTAGCCACAGCCCTCGAAGATGCTGATTTGAAGAGCAGTTGCATTTGAACCAAGCCAGTGGTTGGTACTGAGAACAGAGATATCGAGAAATATATTGTGGACTTCTACGGGCAGGGTGGATTCGTTGTCGCGTCACCCTGTACGCCCTAGCATAGTGTTATTATTATTAAATTAGTTATAAAGACATTGTTAGTGGTATAGGCTTACGTTAGATTCAGTAATAATAGTTATAGTGACTAGATACTTAGAATAGACAAAGATCCTGCGAGAGAAGCTAATATGGACGCCCCTGAGCCTCGATCCGCTCACACTCCGACATCAGAAGTGGGATCCTTGCAGGAACTTGATCAAAATTCTGAAGGTTCTGTACAAGAAGCTTTTGTGCAACAGGATACGGATACCAACAACTGGAGGATGATGTTCGATATGCAAAATCAAAATATGTTCGAACTCATACAAACATTGAAGGATGTAGCCCCTGTGCGATCAACGAAAGTGTACTTTCCTGAATTTAACCCTGACAGTGGAGATATGGACGCACGGGCATGGTGCGGGACTGTCGATCTATGTCTCGAAGAAGAGCCGATTCAAGGGAGTTCGCTCGTCATAGCGTTGAGCAAGGCGTTAAAAGGTAGTGCCTCGGCGTGGTTTTCACAAGTGAGTTATTCGGGCATGAACTGGACTCAATTCAAAGAGATTTTCTTGGCCCGATACGATTCTGTGGAAACCCCGGCTGCTGTGTTAATTCGAATGAACAATGGAAAACCGAAAGACGATGAGTGTTTGTCTGCTTATGCCGGTAGGCTAGTGACTACGTTGACGACTCGTTGGCAATCCATGACTGTTGAACAGATTGCTGTAGCCACGGTGGTAGCGCATTGCGTTCAACGTGAACCACGATTACAACGACTTGCGTTCACTACCGACATAAATTCACGAAGTGCATTGCAGAAAGAGTTGATGACGAGTGCATATCGCAAAAGATCCGCTGCTTCGATGACCAACAATAAGGACGAAAAATCTGGCAGTAGTAATAAGAGACCGAAAGTGACTTGTTTTATTTGTGGCAAAATGGGTCATAGATCTTCCGAATGTTGGCATCGTAAGAAGGAAGAAAAAGAAAAGCCATCAGGACCTGGGCCGAGCAGGAATAAAACTGGCAACACCTTAGTCAAGAGGAGGCCTGTCGTTTGTTTCAAGTGCGGCGAGAACGGTCACATTGCTCCTCAATGCCGGAACGAAGCAAAGAGGGATGCGGCCGGCGAACCATCGAGGACATCTGCAGAGCGTCGAGTTAACGTCTGCACAATTGAACCTGTCACCGCAAAATTAAGTCAATCCGGTGAGCAGTATCTATTTTGTTTTGATTCCGGTGCCGAATGCTCTCTGATAAAAGAATCGGTAGCCGATAGATTTTCTGGCAAACGTATTCAGTCCTTGGTGACCCTTCTTGGTCTGGAAAGGTCTCGTATCGCAAGTAACTTACAGATTTTGTCTCAAGTGACTATTAACGAGTACGCAATAGAGATTCTCTTGCACCTAGTACCAGACGATTGTCTTGGTCATGATATTTTGATTCGTCGCGATTTGATTGCACAAGGTTTTACAGCTGAGATTTCTTGTGATAATTTTTGCTTGAAAAGAACAAAGTCTGTCAACATATGTGAGGTTGGCAAAAAAATTGATAATTTTGATGAAATTGATACCGATGTAGCTGGTACGGATAGATTGAATTTCGTCAAGTTATTAAATGAATTTGTCTCATCGTTTGTTGCGGGAACACCTACTGGACATATTACCACAGGTGAATTACAAATAAAGTTAATTGATCCCAATCGTACTTGTGATGAGAGAAAGCGTTAGAGAGGTTCTTATGATATGGGTTAACGAATTAGCGAGATAGAGGCCTAGGATGAGTGACTTTCGGGATAAATGATTAGAGAAGGCCCACACTGATTTTTGTCTTTAATTAAAACTCGTGGTTTATTTCGTACTCGCGATTAGAGATACATAAAATACATATAAGACCACGAGGCCGATAATTTACAATGTTTCCCACAGGGAATTTCGAGACACACTGATCTATATGGACTTCGATCTAGTCCACAAGGATACATACATATTAGGGTGGTCCTTATTTGGGGCTCGGACGAATATTTTATCAGCCCCCCCCCCCAAATCGACTCCAAATAATTCAAAAACTATACCCTAATTTTTTCAGATTTTTATCTAGACTCTAACCCCTCCCACCGGGGGGGTGGATTTCCCCATTTGAAATACACGTGTTTCGGCCATGTTCTCAGGATTCATTTTATTCTAAGAGTAATAATTATTGAAAAAATCTGTAACTGCGAGATGTTAGTGTTTATTGGTCCGACTATTTGAGAAAAAAATTACATTATTATATGGGCCAATCTAGACAAATTGCATACCCTTTAATCTGACTTTTTTTTTTAATTCAACAGAATATGGTCAGGTATGCAATTTGTCTAGATTGGCCCGTATAATAATGTAATTTTTTTTTCAAATAGTCGACCAATGAACACTAAAATCTCGCAGTTACAGAATTTTTCAATAATTATTACTCTTAGAATAAAATATATCTTGAGAATATAGCCGAAACACGTGTATTTCAAATGGGGAAATCCACCCCCCCGGTGGGAGGGGTTAGAGTCTAGATAAAAATCTGAAAAAATTAGGGTATAGTTTTTGAATTATTTGGAGTCGATTTGGGGGGGGGGCTGATAAAATATTCGTCCGAGCCCCAAATAAGGACCACCCTAATACATATATACATATTAGGGTGGGTCAAAAAAAATAACTATTTTTTTTCCATTCCGTACTCTGAAAAGTCGGTTGCTAGACACCTCTGAGGAATACTCACCAAATATGAGCTCTTAATTTTGATAGAAAGGTCCTCCGCTTTATGGTTTTCCATTTTTTCCTCAGTGTTGGAAACGAGAATTTATATCTCTCTATCAACTGTTCGTTAGAAAATATTGCTACTCATATTCTTGTACGAAATTGAACGCTCTACAAAAAAGGTCTCTTATAATTTTTTCGGAAATCTCACCGTTTAGAAGATATCACAGGTTGAAGTTTGATTATTTTTAGAGAAATTGCTGTTTTGCTTATGAATTTTATAACTCGTTAACAAAAAATTTTTATGAAATGCGCAATTCATAGTTTTGAAGGAAATCAACTGCTCTACAAAAATGGTCTCTTATGATTTTTCGATAAAAAAAAATTTCAAAAGGTCTCTTATGATTTTTCCGAAAACCTCACCGTTTAAAAGATATCACAGGTTGAAGTTTTTTGTTTTATCGAAAAATCATAAGAGACCATTTTTGTAGAGCAGTTAATTTCCTTCAAAACTATGAATTGCGTATTTCATAAAAAATTTTTGTTAACGAGTTATAAAATTCATAAGCAAAACAGCAATTTCTCTAAAAATAATCAAACTTCAACCTGTGATATCTTCTAAACGGTGAGGTTTCCGAAAAAATTATAAGAGACCTTTTTTGTAGAGCGTTCAATTTCGTACAAGAATATGAGTAGCGATATTTTCTAACGAACAGTTGATAGAGAGATATAAATTCTCGTTTCTAACACTGAGGAAAAAATGGAAAACCATAAAGCGGAGGACCTTTCTATCAAAATTAAGAGCTCATATTTGGTGAGTATTCCTCAGAGGTGTCTAGCAATCGACTTTTCAAAGTACGAAATGAAAAAAAAAACAGTCATTTTTTTTGACCCACCCTAATACATATACATATGATAGTTCTTGCGCTCGGTGCGCGGTAGGACTTCATAGTCAGATTTGAAGTAAACACCACACGATGGTGTGTGTGCGATCGATAGATACTGGCCGTACAGCTGATCTACGCGATCGAATCTCTTTGCCCGAACATACCGCCCGCCTCGCTATCGTCCGGCGATTGCGAAACTATGATGCACCGCCCGCCGTGGGGGGCTCATTTTGAGTGTTAACCGGTAGCACGCACAATTTTACTATCGGTCGTTTCAAAACCGACGATTTGGTTTTCACTGTCACCACGCGAACTAGTCCATCCGATCCTGGGTGGACGTCGATTACCCTCGCGAGTGGCCAGACTGATGGTGGTAGGTTCTCATCCCTGATGAGAACAATGGCTCCAATGTCGATGTTTCCGTTGGTTGATTGCCACTTCGGCAGATGTTGAAACGTCTGGAGGTATTCCGTACTCCAACGTTTCCAAAAATGTTCAAGCATTTGGCGCGAGTGTTGCCAATGCGAGAGGCGTTGGACGGGTACGTCCACGAGCGAGGGTTCTGGCACGGTATTCAGAGCTGTATCTATGAGAAATGCCCTGGCGTTAAGGCACCCGAGTCGGTTGGACCGTCCGAGAGTGCACACAGTGGTCGCGAGTTGAGAGTATGTTCCACTTGCGCGAGAAGGGTTTCGAATTGCTCGAAGGTTAGTTTGGCTTCGCCGATTACCCTTTTGAGGTGGAACTTTACTGATTTCACCCCGGCCTTCCATTTACCCCCGAAATGAGGTGCTGACGGAGGATTGAAGCGCCACTGTGTTCCGTGTGAATCGAGGATGTCAGCGATCTGAGCGGATTCTTTTGATGATGCCGCGAGTAGACGACGAAGTTCTGCATCGGCGCCAACGAGATTCTTTCCACAATCACTTGCGATAGTAGAACAGATTCCGCGTCGCGAGGTGAAGCGCTTATACGCTGCGATAAAGGCTTCCATCGTACAGTCCGAGACTAGCTCAAGGTGAACTGCCGATGTGGAGAAACATACAAAGACAACGATGTATCCTTTGTACGTTTTTGGATTTCTTCCGCGAGAAGCTCGAATTGCGAATGGCCCCGCGTAGTCGACGCCAGAGTGCAAGAAGGGTCTTGCTTGCGAAACGCGAGACTGAGGAAGCTGGCCCATCTGCTGGACGTTAAGAGTAGCGCGTTGTCGAGCACATGAAACGCAGCGATGGATGTATGAACGGACTGGTACCCTGCCACCGATGATCCAGAAGCGTTGTCGGATAGTGGCGAGAGTGAGCTGTGATCCCCCGTGGAGAGTCGTTCGATGATAATGATCAATAACCAGCGTGGTTAATGACGATTCACGAGGGAGAATGAGAGGGTGCTTCTCGTCGTAAGCTAGGAACGATTGCTGCAATCGTCCTCCAACTCTTAGTAGTCCGTTCCGGTCCACGAATGGGACGAGCCGATAGAGTGAGTAGCGGCGAGCGAGACGCGAACCTTGTTTGACCAATTTGATCTCGGCTCCGAAATAAGCCTTCTGGATTGTCGCGACCCAGAAGATACGAGCGTTCTCTAGTTCCAACGTCATGATTGGACCGCGCGAGACCTTTTCCTGACGAGATTTCGCGACCGATTTTGATAAAAACAAGTTGGCAGCACGTTTGCAGAGAGCGGTGATTCTCAACAATTTCGTTAACGATGAGTAACGATCGATGAGATCCCAGATTGGTGGCGGATTAGATTCCGCGAGGTGATGGGCTGCTACTTGTTTCCTTTCTTCGAGGGGTTCGTCTCTCTTCAATGTGGGAGATGCGGACGGCCAGCTGACTGAAGGCTTGGCTAGCCACGATGGACCACGAGTCCAGAGTTCCGAGGCGCGAACTTGCTCTGGAGAGGCGCCGCGAGACGCGAGATCCGCTGGATTTTCTGAACCCGATATGTGATGCCACCGAGCGCGCGCGAAATCTTGTATCTCGGTGACACGATTGCGGACAAAGTCTTTCCAACGAGAAGGGTGACTTTTAATCCACGCGAGGGCGACCGTCGAGTCCGACCACAGATGAACCGGAGCATTCGTGAGATTGAGAGTGCTTTCCACGTGGCGCACGAGTCTGACGAGAAGGAGCGCGGCACACAGTTCGAGACGCGGAATTGTCACTTTTTTGAGAGGCGCGACTTTTGTTTTTGAACACATTAACGAGACGCGCACTTCGTGAGTGTCGATGTACGTTCGCAAATATATCACCGCCGCGATTGCCTCTTGAGAAGCATCCGCGAACCCGTGAATCTCCACCGCTGGAGACTCGGAGCCGAGCCCGATCCACCGAGGGATTGTGATGAGCACGACGTCTTGTAGCTCTTGTCGGAAGGTGCTCCACCGCGACGCGAGTGATTTGGGAAGTGGCTCATCCCAGCTGAGGCCCATTGCCCACAGCAATTGCATGAAAATCTTGGCTCGGATCGTAATTGGTGAGAGCCAACCGAGAGGATCAAACAGCTTAGCAGTTTCCGAGAGAATCTTTCTTTTAGTAAGGATGCATTCAACGCCGGATTAAGCATCTGAGCGCCCCTAGGCTTTGGCTAATGAAGCGCCCCTTTGGCGGCACAATTCAAATAAAATTATAATTATGGGAGAATGGTTATTAAAATAACTGCAGATGGTTTTTATGTTAGTATGGTTTTATTATTTACGTGGCACGTTTTCTAATCTTGCCATCTACAAATTTATCAATTAATTTTTCGCAGTCCATCCTGCAAACGAGATCGTGATTAGCGGCTAGAAATGCGATACTACTTAGCCGATTGTTGCTAATTGAATTGCGGAGGTAGGTTTTTACGCGTTTCAGAACAGAAAACGAACGTTCGCCACTAGCATTACTCGATAGAATGGTAAGATATATACGAAGAGCAATATCAACGCTCGGAAAGGTAGCCACGATTTCTTTTTCGCGAAGAATGGCTAAAAACGCAGCAGCTGAGGGCGCTGGTAAATTCATTGTCCGAATGAATTCGCGGAAATGTATGAATTCTTCGCTAAAATCGTCAGCCAAATCATTCGGGTAAAAATGGCATAACTTCCGAGATTTCGTTATGACTTCATCGTCAGAAAGTAATAGCATAGTATCGATGAAACTAAACCGGGAATTTATTTCCGAATAAGCATTACTTCTACGAGTCAGTTCCGCTACCAAATTATCGATTATAACAAAAAATGTATTAATTTTCATATTCTCTCGACCATCAAATGCTACGTCATTATCGTTTGTTTCGTCGTATTGTACTGTTCGTCTTCTACGTCGTACCGTTTCACGTCGATACTCTGTGCACTGCGATAATTCCTTGCCCTTTTCTTCGTAGACCGAAAAATCATCTCATAAGCCTTCGATGTAAGTTTTCAGAGATTCGTACAGTTTCACTGTTGTGAAAATGTCTAGCCGTTGGCTCTGAAGAGATTTGTTAGTCTTATCGAAACGTTGCAAGATCGCATTCCAAAACGCTGCCATTATGCCGGTTTCGAGCATGTCAAATTGTTGACGTAATCCTTTAGCCTCTGCTCGATTGCACGGTTTTTCTGAAGCATCATCTGCTATATCCTCAATAGCTTCCCACAACACTTCGTACAATGTAAGGAGCGCCAAACAAGCATCAGCTCTTGCGGACCACCTAGTAGCTGAGAGATATCTAGGCAAAAGCATATCACCTTTATCTGCGACTTTCTCTTTTACCCTTGCCCATCTACCAGTGGATGCACTCAAGAAAGTATATACGTTGTAATAAATTTTGTGTTTATAATTAAAAATGTAATTAGGTTATGGTCAGGTATGGAAAGAAATGCAAACACGTGTTAAATTGTCGGGAAGCTGATACTTATCTATTTATTTAATCAAAGGTCCTTGTTCGAGTAATTTCCCCTTTTCTGAACAATATATGTAGTCTTTAATGATATTACTTATTTTATTTATATTCACGGCAACAACCATTCGTTATCTTTAATAACTAATTAATATTTAAATTAACGGCTCTATTTCTAATTTTTCTAACTATCTCTTGCGGCAACGACCGCGCTACACTCACACTCGCTCTCCGCGCGACTACTACTCCGCGCATGCGTCTCCGATCTTCCACGCTTGAGATCATGAAAATCCTATGTCGCTTACAACGTGCTGTACAAACATGAAGTACTGGGTCGCATTTGAACAACAATCAGCTGCTGACTGACCGACTAGATTTAATGAGTGAGCCGCACATGGCACAAAAATTGCTTGTGGATTGTGGGCTTTGATTTTAGCTTGTAAACCACCGTATCTTCCAGCCATATTGCTGGCATTGTCGTATGACTGTCCTCTACAGTCCATAATGTCAATCTGCAGCTCGCTGAGTGTGTTTAAAACTGCACTCTCCATTTGAGCAGCGCTATGACCTGTATTATGAATGAACTTCATGAAACGTTCGGTAGGAACACCATTTTCTTGCACGTAACGTAAGACAAATGTGAGCTGATCCGTGTGCGAGATGTCTGGCGTTGAATCCACGGTTATTGAATAGTATTTATTCAATTTAAAGGCAGATATAATTTCTCCGACAAGATTTGTATAGATCAGCTCCACGAATTCATTGCAAATTCCTGATGACAGATAAGAAACTTTGCCTTTACCTGGGTTCCCAAATTTTTCGATGTGACCTTTTAAAAATGGATCATATTCTGCGATAAGTTCCAACGTACCTAAATAATTTCCATTCTGAGGTGATCCGAAAAGTTCGGTACTACCTCTGAAAGCCAGTCCTCGAGGTCCAAGGAATTTAATTACGGCCACCACGCGATGCAGAACCTTACCCCAATAATCACGTTGTTCAAGGTATTGCGTATGCAGCCCGCTGTCAATTTTACCCACTACGTTGCTACGCAGAACTAATGTGGTAATATTTGTTCGATGGTTGGATCCGCGCTCATGCTCTGTTATTAGCACATCATTCTTCCAGTCGTTGAACCCAGTTGTGAACACATTGTTTCCTCCACGATCGAATAACTTACAGGGCACACAAAAAACGGTACCTGCAATCTCGGAATAACAGAGCCATTCTCTTTTTCGAACCTCACCATTGATCATTTTGTGGAAAAATATTTTGTTCGTGGCGTATCTCGCTTGCTTCGAATAGACGCGCTTCGACGAATCAAAGTTCAAGGAATTGACATCTTGCTTAGTGGGGTTGCGTATTATTTCATCGATCATATTTTGATTCAATTCCGGCCATTGAGCAGGATCTGAGAAATCCAGCTCATGTTTTAGCTCAATATCTGTCGCGTCTACGGCCTCTTCGGCAATTTTTGGGCCATCGTCAATGGGCAAAATATCGGAAGTAGACGGATTTTCTTCAACACTTTTCGAGTTAGGTTCTTCATTTTCTGGGTCGCGATCGGCACTGGTTTCGCGTGGTTGAAAGAAATTCTCTAACCTCGGGATTTTTTTCAAAACGACAGATTCCTTGTCATCTTTGTGTTTGATCAATTTTCGGCGTTGGGCACCACTCATTTTATGAGGCAACATTGTGCGTATATGTATATATCTATTATCTATATAACAGAACCCAAGGCAACTCCATAAACGACAAAAATCCCGAAAATAACCATACTAATCATGGAATCATTCACATTGTACACAATAAGAAATCGGAATGAAATCCTGATACCACCCACATTGTAAAGACGTATGTAAATTGCAGTTATACCAAGATTTCGGACCTCAAGAATAAGGAATATTATCGTGACTATTCTCATGCGTGGCAGATAAATTTCAGCACTTCATTTTTCAATTTCTATTTGTGTACAATTGGCACATCCACGTACTTTAATTACTTCAAAAATCTTTCACAATCACAAACACCAGAGTTATACATGCATGCATCTCGGACGACAAGAGACAGGGGGTTTCTCGTATTAGGGAAACCCCCGGTGAATCTCTATCACTCATTGGCTCATATTCTAGAAAACTGTAATTGCCACCCTCAATCAGCGCCATCTCCTGCACATATATCATATTTTCAGCCTCAAAATGAGACCATTCTTGATAACAGCGGAGCGCTACCATTGCTACATAAATCATTAAAGGTTCCCTTCACATAAAATAGTGAATGCAAATAGGCGACGCGTGGAAGACCGTTACCTGCAGGGTGCACACAATACTTTGTAATAAAAAGAATATGTTAAGTGTTTTTTCATCATTCTGCTTTCATCATTCTAAATGAAAAGTTTATTGTCTATGAGGAATATTAATTTTCAAATTTTATGGTTCGGAAAAAACGGTCCAACAGCGCCCCCGAAACCGTGGCGCCCTAGGCTATAGCCTCGGTAGCCTAGTGGGTAATCCGGCCTTGGATGCATTCACCCTTGAAAAGTTGAGGTGCAAACACAAACGAGTCAATCTCGGGTCTCCACATGAGACCGAGCGCACGAAAGAATGGACTTTGGTCAAGATTCTGCTGTTTTGCAATTTCCTGATCGCCTGGTGGGATATCCACAAGAGTTTCGGGGTGACTCGACGTCCACTTTTTGAGTTCGAAGCCGCCCGCCCTGAGCAGCTGATTGAGTTCTAGGGTTTTTTCGCGAGCTTGCAGTGGGTTGTCTGCCCCCGAAAGTACGTCGTCAACGTACGTATTGTCAATAATGACCCGATTTGCGAGAGGATAACCTTGCCTTCGTCTTGAACGAGCTGGTGAAGGACACGTATAGCGAGATATGGAGCACTGGCGAGACCATACGTTACCGTACAAAGTTGATACTCCTCGATTGGGAGCTGTGAGTTTTCTCTCCAAAGGATCCGCTGTAGATCCCAGTCGTCTTGGTGCACCCGAATCTGTCGGTACATTGGCGATATCTGCGGAGAAAGCGACAGGATATTGTCGCCACCGCATGAGAACGTCGGTGAGGTCTGTTTGCACTTTCGGGCCGACGTAGAGATTGTCATTTAGAGAGAGTCCTACTTCAGTTTTCTGAGACCCGTTGAACACTACACGTAACTTTGTAGTTGAACTGCACTCGCGCGCGACACCGTGATGTGGTAGATAAAACACGCGAGTCTCACTGTTTGATCCACTGGGAGCGTGACACATGTGCCCGAGGTCACGATATTCGCGAAGGAAGTTCGAATAGGCTTCCTTGAGCTTCGAATCACTCACGAATCGTTTCTCCACCCGTAGGAGCATTTGATGGGCGGGAATACGCGAGTTTCCGAGAACGACCGAACTGTCTTTGATTGGCAACCGAACGATGTAGCGACCGGTCGCATCGCGAGAAACTGTTTCGCGGAAGTGCTTTTCACAGCTTTCTTCGTCAGTAGTAAGCGCGACCGGAGTGGATACTTCTTCTTGTACCCAGAAACGCCGTACGAGATCTGTTAACTCGTGATCCAAGGAGCACTGCAGCCCTTGAACTGCGACATGAGAGAAGCTTGTTGCTTCTGACGAAGCAGGACCCGATAATACCCATCCGAACTGGGTTTCTTGAGCGATTGGTGTGCCAGGAGCTCCCTTCCGTATCCCTCGGATGAGCACGTGGCCATAAACATCGGCGCCGAGGATGACGTCAATTTGACCAGGTTTAGCGAAGCTAGGGTCTGCGAGAGTGGGACCTTGTAGATGAGGCCAGTCTTCCACGAGAATTCGGAACGATGGAAGGAATGAGGTCACGCGAGGGAGTATGAAGGCTTCCACACGGCACGAGAATTCGGTGTTCACCCGAGATTTTATCTGGAGTGTCGTGACACCGCGAGTTACTCCAGATTGTTGAGCTCCAACTCCGATGACTAGTATCGAAGCGTGGCGCCGAGATGATCGCAATCGCTGCATCAGTGCCTCAGAGATGAACGAGCTTTTAGAGCCTTGATCCAACAAGGCTCGAACAGTAATGCACTCGCCCGTTTCAGGATTCGAAACGAGAATTTGTGCTGTCGCAAGGAGAACTGGTGAACACTGCGCGTTCCTCGATTGAAATGCATGGCGCTGACCTGTGCTGAGGTGCTTGCCGGAAGCTGAGATGATTGAGCCGCGGTAGCCTGTCCTTGAGGAGCATCGTTGCCAGATGCTGATGTGGGTGCGGAAGATCTTCGATAGAGGAGAGTGTGATGTCGACCTTCGCAGGTACGACATCTCTTGTCCGATCGGCAGTCTTTTACCGGATGTGGACCAAGGCAGTTGAAGCAAAGACTGTGAGACGCGATGAAGTCCTTTCTTTGTTCGAGTGGTTTGCCTTGGAATGATTTGCACCCTGCGATGTAATGATTTCCCTTGCAATAGGAACACGATGATTCTTTCGATTGCACTACGTGAGATTCGGTGTGCCAACCGCTAGGCTTCCCGGGCGAGACCTGCGTTTTGTTAGATGCACTCTGGCCTTGGGCTTGTTCCACAGCCTCGAGAGTGTGGATGCGACCGAGCAGGAATGATTCGAGCTCCTTGAAGGCTGGAGGGTCACGAGTTTCGCTTACGCGCTTTTCCCACTCTTCAAGAGATCCCGAGTCGAGTTTGCTTATTGTCATATGCACTATGATGTCATCCCACTGTTTGACTGGGCGACCGAGCGCTTCCAGAGCGCCGATGGCTTCGCAGGTATCGCTGTGCAGACGTTTGATTTCTGCCGATAATTTTTTCCCGATTCGCGGAATCGCAAAGATTTTTGCGAGATGAGAGCTTGTGAGTAATCGCTTGTTTTCGTAGCGCGACACGAGAGTTTTCCAGGCACGAGAGAAGTTGTCACCGGTGACAGCGATATTTCGGATTAGTTGCGATGGCTCACCGGTCAAGCTAGTTTTCAGATAGTGGAGTTTTTCCACGTCCGAGAGCTGTTCATTTTCGCGAACGATTGAATTGAATAGATCGTGGAAAGGTTGCCATTCAGAAAAACTACCGGAGAACGATGGCAACGCGATAGGAGGTAGCCTTCGTAAAGTTGACTTGGCCTCTGAGGCTCGAGATGCCTCCACGCGAGATTCGTGTTGTGCGGCTGCCAGTTTGAGTGACTCCAGGAGATCAAGCATGTTTCCCCGCGAGTCTAGGTATTTTTCTTCGCACTGCCCGAAAAAGTCTTTTGAATAATACGACCGCTGCTCGATTGATGGAAGCTGCTTTTCATCGGCAGCGGATTTCAGTTTGGCCATCTGCTCGTGATTCGATTGGAACTTTGTCCAATTCGACTCGAGAGCGTTAAGTCGCGATTGTACTTGACCATAGGTCGTTTTTGCCTCCCCGAGCTTTTGAATATTTTCCATCGTGCGCGCGATGCGCCATAAAAGCTCGGTTTGGCGATCGATTAACTCACTGAGCGACATGATAGCGAGATATCAATAATCACTTCCACGGGAATCTGACTGTTGACACTGCGAGGTAGACACAGACAAGTACGCGTTACACTTACTTGCACGCACACGACACTCGAATTGTTGTCACACACTGACTACGAGTCTCGATGAGATAATCCGCGCCTTAGATACGAGTTCGAAATTAACCGTTTTCAGTTGGATTCCACTGAGATTTTTCACTTTTAGCGTTTTCCGTAACGCTGCGGATAAGCCTTTTCACAACACTGCCATGTCACTCACCCACTAATTCGTTACCCGAGATTCGCAACGATTCAAAGATTGTTCAAATCAATTCGCGACCGATCCGGCTCGAAGGACCAAAAAATGTGATGAGAGAAAGCGTTAGAGAGGTTCTTATGATATGGGTTAACGAATTAGCGAGATAGAGGCCTAGGATGAGTGACTTTCGGGATAAATGATTAGAGAAGGCTCACACCGATTTTTGTCTTTAATTAAAACTCGTGGTTTATTTCGTACTCGCGATTAGAGATACATAAAATACATATAAGACCACGAGACCGATAATTTACAATGTTTCTGTTACGAACGCAATTCACATTAATCTAAATTGCTTCGCGCAACTACTTAGTATGTTTTTATCGTTTGTTTAATCTCATAAATTCTTTTGTCGATTATTTAGAGTCAGTAAAGTAAACTAAAGTTATTGATTTGCTACAAAGTGCCTAAACACTTCGGGACCACCTAGGCTACTTTTGGGTTACACGGGGAACGTGTCCCAGAACAGAAACCCAAAACTCGCCAAGGAATATAACACTGTTAGTAATAAATATCCGCTCGCTCTTAAAGGCGCCAAAAGTCACGTAGATGCCACGGATTCTTAAAGGAAATTTAATGTTCTACAAAAAAGATCTCCTAACATTTTTGCCTAAATTCAATTCTTCAAAAGTTATTCTCAAATAAAATCGAAGAAAAAATTGAAATTTCAAGTTCATAACTTTTGAATGATTGAATTTAGGCAAAAATGTTAAGAGATCTTTTTTGTAGAACATTAAATTTCCTTTAAGAATCCGTCGTGGTCTCTTTTAGATATTCATTGATTCGTTAATTACAAAATTCCAAATTAAAAACGTCAAATCGAAAAAACATATCAATTTATTAAGCTTAATTACTCGGAAACGGCTTGTCTGACGAAAATCTATAATCAGACCTTTTTTGTAGGGAATTTGATTTTATATAGAAATAAGCGAAAATAAATTCTTTCACTTCAATGTTTTGACAGTTCTAACGTAAAACATCAAATTATGAATAAAAATCAAAAATAGCGATGAGAGACCTCTTAAAATTAATATTAAGGGCTCAAACTTTCACGAAATTGTTTTTTTGTCATGCTGAATGATATTCTCGAGGTACCATTCAAAAAAAAAAAAATATTCAATTTTTTTGGCCCAGTCTAATGTGTATGTAATCGGGCCGACCGTATAACGCGGAGGCCAATTTATGATTCTATCCCCATAAAAAGCACCTCTGGTGCAAAAACCTTTCGCCTAGTTATATAAATGTGATAGTAACCCACAAAAAATACATTCTCATGCCAAGAAAACATTATAGAGTTATTATTTTATAAAAAAATGATTTGAAATCAGATGCTATTGCCTAGTACCGATATCACGTTGACTTCTTTCGAATTGACAATTAGGCTTCTCATAAGACGGTACATATTGACAGTCTTCTTGAAAACAGAAAACATACAAAAATTAAAAATAGAAAAAAAAATTGTTTTTTAATTTGGAGGTCGTGGTACTAGGCGGGCCAGTATTTCGTATCACTATATCAGGATTATTGACATGGTTCAATCGCAGTTTCCTTGTACAGTAATGTTCATGTATGGATGCCCAGTGGCTAACTTTTTTTTCCGGGAACGAGTCTCCTTTCTTGTCTTTTTTATGTGCCCATGGCCGACAATGCAGTCGACAGGAGAGCTTGGGAAACCACGACGAAGCCTCCCGCCGCTGTCATTCCGCATTCGCATAACCTCTAAGTTCGCGAAAGCACAAATAATTTCAATAATTAATCAAAATTAAATTAATTTTTTCCTCGTGATGTTCCGCATTCAAGACTCGATGTGAAATAATATTTTATATAGTTTAGCATATCACGGAGAGCCTAATGCCCGGAGCTTTTCCTAACCGAAAAATATAATGCCGGGAACAAAAAGCCGTTGATAAGGTTAACCTGTGCAGTGATTCAAACTGTTTTTCGATTCACTGCAACGAATGGGTAATAGTATAATCTTGTGAGGTATAAAATTATAACGATGACACGAAGTAAAAAAAACGGGTTCATAATTTGTAAATTTATTCTGATTTTCATACTCGACAATTTATTATCAATCCGTCTCATTTCACTACTCGTATAACTGGTCACCCATGCTTCTAGCATTCATGCCGATTGGGTTTATTTCGATCCCTCGACGATGTGACTCAAACGAATACCCACGATTTATGAGACAGAAGTTGCAGCAAGGTTCATTCTACGTTAGGAGCAACGCTCTTGAGAATCCATACACAGTTCCCATCGTTGGATCAGACCGAAACTGGCAAGTGGCCTCAAAAATGACTGAGCTGCGGACGGAGATCTTGATAATCTATACGTGGGGTAGTTTCTCATCGTACAACTATACTCAAGCTATATTTCAATTATTTCAAACAAATGTAATACATTACTTGAATTTTATCTATCCCCCTAGATTCTGATTGAACCTATTTTAAAGGTATCAATCCAGTTGAGTCGTTGAAATAATTTCACCTCACTTTACAAATACCTCCTAATTTTATGTCTGAAAAATAATATATGAGCTTTCTGAATATAAATGACTGAATGTTTTCATTTGCAAATTACATTTAATGAAGTATATCGCATTACTCATCTTGATAATCGATACATGGGGTAGATTCTAATTTTCAAACCGGACTTCAGGCTTTGGACACAAATATTGTTAATGGATACATGGAGTAGATTCTCATCGCAGAACTAGACTTGAACTGGCAAGGGGCCTGTAAGATGTCTTCAACATTTGGACACGGATCTTGATAATGGATACAGAGGGTAGATTCTCCTGTTCAAACTAGACCTCAGGCTTCGACTTCGACTTCATATCGTTAAGAGATCGGAATAAACCCAATCGACATAAATGCTAGAAGGATGGATGATTAGTATGCGAGTAGTGAAATGAGACTAATTGATAATAAATTTTCGAGTATGAGAATCGGAATGAATTTACAAATCATGAACCCATTTTTTTCACCACGTGTCATCATTATAATTTTATACCTAATAAGGTTATTACTGGTTCGTTGCAGTGAATCTAAAAACAGTTTAAATTACTGCACAGGTTAACCTTATCAGCGTTCCCGGCATTATATTTATTTGTTAGGAAAAGCTCCGGGCATTAGGCTCTCCGTAATATGCTAAACTATATAAAATATTTCATATCCATCGAGTCTTAAATGCGGAACAATATGCGGGAAAAATTAATTTAATTTTGATTAATTATTAAAATTTTTGTGCTCTCGCGAACTTAGAGGTTATGCGAATGCGGAATGACAGCGGCGGGAGGCTTTGACGTGGTTTCCCAAGCTTTCCTGTCGACTGCTTCATCGATCATAGGCACATAAAAAAGACCAGAAAGGAGACTCGTTTCCGGAAAAAAAAGTTAGCCACTGGGCATCCATACATGAACATTACTGTACTTATCTAGAAAAGGCCCGCCTAGTACCACTACCTCCAAATTTAAAAAAAAAAATTTTTTCTATTTTTAATTTTTTTATGTTTTCGGTTTTCAAGAAGACTGTCAATATGTACCGTCTTATGAGAAGCCCAATTGTCAATTCGAAAAAAGTCAACGTGATATCGGTACTAGGCAATAGCAACTGATTTCAAATCATTTTTTTATAAAATAATAACTGTATAATGTTTTCTTGGCATGAGAATGTATTTTTTGTGGGTGACTATCACATTTATATAACTAGGCGAAAGGTTTTTGAACCAGA
The DNA here is from genome assembly GCA_944452935.1 of Rhogogaster chlorosoma. Lineage (NCBI taxonomy): Eukaryota > Metazoa > Arthropoda > Insecta > Hymenoptera > Tenthredinidae > Rhogogaster > Rhogogaster chlorosoma. The sequence goes on from OX101802.1 coordinate 10,999,858, forward strand.
GGTGCTTTTTATGGGGATATCACTACTTTTTGTAGAATTAGATTAATCAAGTACAATCATCCTCGTATCCATAATAAATTGTATAAATTGTAGACCACTCTCGATGTGGAAGGTATACATAGAATCAAGAATTCCCTACCGCGTCTAGCGTTCTATTGTCTACTAAATCCCGCGAGGCAGAAGTCAATCGCCCTGTAACCGTAACGCTAGAAAATTTCTAAATTAATTCCACATGAATCCAAGAAATATAATATTGTTACAAAGGGTGCGTCCACCCGAACTCCCATGTACAAAACAACACAGTAATAATCATCGAGTATCTCTTTGCAAAACAACTAAACGATGTATCTAGCGATAGCCAATTTATAAACAGTCTAGTCTCAGACATAAACCGAGACACTTGTATCTTCCTGAATATAACCGAATCTGCTTTTACCATTAATTTGTGTCTTCAAGTCTGCTTATTTCGCTCAGGGACTCATAGCTCAAATAAAAGGTAACTCCTAAAGTTACAATATTATTACAGCTCATCATCAATCGAATAAAAATTTGAGCCACAGGCTACCATATAACAATTATTCAACCATATATTTTATAAAAATATACCCATGCAACCGTACTGGAAAGTGTCGTGTGCTGAATTATATAACACTGAATATAATACCCTATACTGTATATATACCCTATACTGTTAACGAAGATAAAGATATTGGCTGGTATCGATAAACCGAAGTAGATACTACTGCTTCAAGTATTAGCATCTACTACGAAGCATGTAGGGGTTAATACTTCACCTCGTAGTAAATACTTCACTTGCGTAGTAGATGCTTCTCCCGTGTAGTACATGCTACGCAAGTGAAGTATCTGCTACTCCTAAGAAGCATTTGCTTCAATACTGTAGTATCTACTATAGTAGTAGTATAAAAAAATTTCTGGATATAAAATACCGAACATCAAGACGAAAACTATTATTTTCAGTCACAATTTTTTTACATATAACGAACTAGAAAAATTCAACAAACGTTATTTAAATAATTGGGTATATCTATTAGGGTGGGCCAAATAAAGCGACAATTTTTTTTTCAGAGAGATACCTTCGAAAATTTGTTCTTTATGCTCAAATAACGAGCCTCGAAAAAAAATCAGCTCCTAATATCAACATTTATGGGTCGCTCATCGCCATTTTTCATTTCCCATTTGAATAGCATGGGAAAGGTTTTTGTGACGCTTTTCGATTTTTATATCTCAAGAACTGATCTAGTTAGAAAAATTCTGCTAGGCTGCTTTTGTTGGGAATTAAACGCTCTACAAAAAAGGTTTCTTGGTCGTTTTCGATGAATCTAACCGTTTCAAAGTTAGCCTTGCCATTAAATGACCAGAATCGCCAGAGAAACTTCGAAACGGTTAGACTCATCGAAAAAGACCAAGAGACCTTTTTTGTAGAGCGTTCAATTTTGAACGCAAATAGCTGTGCAGAATTTTTTTGAGTAAATCAGTTCTCGAGATATAAAAATCGAAAGGCGCCACAAGAACATTTCCCATGTTGTTCAGATGGAAAATGAAAAGTGGCGATGGGCGACCTGTAAATGTTAATATTTAGAGCCAATTCTTTTCGAGGCTCGTGATTTGAGCATAAAGAACAAACTTTCGAAGGTGCCTCCTGAAAAAAAAAATAGTCGGTTTATTTGGCCCACCCTAATATCTATGTATAATTCACACGAGTTATTTGATGTTTTCTACATTTATCATATGAATCATTTGTGATATCGATATTTTTCGTTCGTTGCTTGTGCCATCTGCTATTTGTGCAGTCAGTCATCAAATACCAACTTCTCGTATTTTGAATTCATACCGGAATAATTTGCGGTACACGTGTTCGTCATATTCCCTCCGATTATTATAAACTTTTATCCCTGGTCTAATATTCATAACAGCGGCCATTTCCACTTATTTAGCAAAGTAGTATTCTGCGAAGTTGCTCGGACAGCAGCTTCACTCAAACTGTAGTAGATACTACGCCCGGCTCAAAAACGGAGTACCTACTTCGAGCTAGGAGTAGGTACTACGAAACACTAGTATTAACCCCTATGTACGAAGCACCTACTACGTACATAGGAGTAGGTACTATGGAAGCGAAAGCATGCTACGCATCTGAAGTATCTACTTCGAATCCGAAGCATCTGCTTCAAGCATTAGCATCTACTTCGTTTTATCGATACCAGCCATTAGGCACTGAACTTCACTAGTTTGTTAATGTTAGATGTTAATTTTCACTTTTAGATAAACTTCATCCTCGTCGCCATTGCAGTATTCATTTGATAGGTGTTAATTTAGAGGTTAGTTTATTACGAGTAGTGAACGTACACTGAATTAATTAACAGTTGTAGCTTTATTAATCTCAATCTGATACATGTGCTCCCGAACTTATCCGAGAGATACAGTCGGACCTCGTTATAAGACTAGTTCGGGGCTGTAGGGGAAAAAATTCTTAGAATTGAGGTTCCCCCACTATTGTGCTTAACAGTGTTTGCGCCCAAGCCTCGCTATAAGACTATCGCCGTTTTGCGTTGTATTTATGTACATATGTATACATTTTATCTCGCTTTTAGTCGTACTGTTCGTTAGTCTTATAGCGAGGTTTCGGCACAAAATTTTAATTGAATTGTTGGTGGGGGAAGCGTTTCGAGCGAGTTTCAACAAATTGAGGGGAAGAGTCTTACAACGCGTAGTCTTATAACGAGGTCCGACTGTAGATGCCCGTCTGTACACCGTCGCATCGGGTGCTATATTGCTTCTATCTACTCGTCGGCCGCATGGCACGACTATATCGATGATACAATAAGTGTGAGCGCTAGTAGTCTATACATGTGTGTGGGTCTTTGCATACGCAAAGTTACCGCAAAAAGAAATGTTAGGTTCAAATCTCCCAAAAACTCAGACACGTCAACAGACGAAACTAACAAAATGACGGACGCGGAACGAACGACAGAGAACGCGACAGTAGTATTAGACGAAGTAAAGGGTAACGAGTCGGAAGGGGATGATGATGTTTTTGTTTCGAAAACTAATGATCCGCCCATCGATCTTCGTTCCTTGCAGGAATCGTTTTCGCGATTAGATCAGTCATTGAAAGAACGGGGTCAAATTTTGAATGAGAACGAGGCATTGAGCATAGAACTGCCAGAGGTAATCTCAGCGGGCAAAGAAGTCGATGAAACAATCAGGGAAATTGTTCGAGAAAACGATCCATACAATGACCGGGACGGTGACGCGAAATTACAAAGACGAATAGACATGTTGACAAAGGAACTGCAAATTAGGCAAAAGGAAAATGAATTAGTAACCGCCGAAGATTTCGAAACAGTAGGACAACACGAGACTCTGGACGAAACAATCATTAAACCACCTCCTAGAAGATCGGTTCTCCCAACTCCTTTGGTGGCACCGCGACCTATTGCTCTATCCACCCCTTATCCTACAGATTCTAATAACGAGGGAGGGGAAGAAATTAATTTTCCTTCACGTTCAAAGTTAGCAAAACCACCTGGACGGCTTGGTATAGAACAAGTTACCACACCAAATATAGCCAAGTATGCGGGTAATTCTCATTCTGAACAACGAAAAGTCACTACCGTGGATGACATGTTTTATTTAAGGGTTGCACTACCTTAGGGGTTGCAAGCTCGGTGAATATTGACCATTAACCTCAAGGTACTGAATATTTATCCCAAGGTAGGAATTCTGAAAAAAGTGTAATAGGTAAGGTAATAATTTAAAAACAATGTTGTCCATGGAAGTGACCTCTCGTTTTTCAAGATGAGAATTACCCATACAGGAATAGAAATTAAAGAAGGAATTTTGCCGGACGTTGAGACGTTTTCGCCACTAAATCTGCCAGGAGCACGGTATCGTGAAGGTAGTGGCATAAACACCACGCGTGAAAATTTAACATATAAAAGAGATAACTACGTACATTTCACTTCAGTAGATTCAGAATTATCCACTCCATTTGTAAGAGCTTTAGAAGACTTGCATTTGATCCGCGTTGACGATCAATGTGCCGCGAAACCAAAAATTGGTCAAGTACTTGTCACCCCGCATGGGAAAACACATGTGTTTAGCGTTGTGCTCAAGGACAAATATTTTGATAAAATCTTGATTGAAAACGTTAGACGCGGTCTTCAAAATGTACAAGAAACGTTGGCAACCTCAAACGTCAAGTCATTTAGAATCTCGAACACGGGAGATTTTTCGGAAGAATTACCTCCAGATACCAGGTCAGATCTACTGGAGAGAACGTTTGATCAGTCCGACGTACAAATCACTATTTGCAGTAGCAAAATTAACGTAGCACATCCTGAATCAAGATTAGATATAATTAACGAAATGCACTCCAGTATGATAGGGGGACACAAAGGAGTTGGGAAAACTTATAGAAGAATTAGAGAAAGATATTATTGGCCAAAGATGAGGGATCAGGTCAGCGAATTTATCAGGAAATGCGCAAGTTGCCAGGAACAAAAGTTAGTTAGGGTAAAGACGAGGGAACCCATGCTGATTACGGATACGCCATCAGAACCGTTTGAGAAGGTGTCTCTAGACACAGTAGGACCCTTGCCCCCTACCCCCGATAACAACCGGCATATACTAACAATGCAGGACAACCTGAATAAATTTTTCATCGCTGTCCCTATCCCCGTTATAAAAGCTGAAACCATAGCACACGCGTTAACAACGAACCTAATTCTTCAGTTCGGAGCCCCGCGAGTAATCTTAACAGATCGAGGAACTAGTTTTGTAAACAAACTTTTCAGTCAATTAGCCAAAGAATTCAGAATTAAACACGTCACAACTTCCAGTTATCGACCCCAGTCAAATGGTGCGTTAGAAAGAAGCCACATAGTATTGACAGAATATATAAAACATTACTCAAATGATCTGGACGACTGGGATACGCTAGTACCATTTGCCATGTTTTCCTATAATACCTCTGTTCACGAAGCCACTAACTTCACTCCTTTTGAACTATTGTACGGTAAAATAGCTAGAATACCTAGTTTCTTTTCCACTGAAGGGGAATTATTGACTTACAATTCATACCTAGGGGATCTTGTAACGAGATTATCTGAGATGCATGGTCTAGCAGCAGATAACCTGGTTCAGGCAAAAATCAGATCAAAAGGATTTTATGACAGGAAATCACACCCATTCCCTGGAAAGGTAGGGGACATGGCGCGAATATTAATTGAGGTAAGAAAAGGGAAATTTGGGAAACGGTACCAGGGCCCATACAAAATAGTCAAAATTCTGGAAAACAATAACGTGATATTGGAAACCGAGGATGGTAAGAGATTCGCGAAACACGCCGACAAATTAGAAATGGCGTACTGATCAGATATGTATCACAGGTAAACGGAAAGGTCAGAATCGAAAATAACTATGTCTTATCTGGGGACCTTGGTACTCTGGTGGATCATCCTAGCAACTTGCGAGGCCGAAGGCGCAAACTATGCAATAACTCCTATAGCAACAAGCCCGGGACTGTACTACGAACGGTTAAATAACATTCGATTCAGAAGAGCAGAATGGAAGATAGTAATGTTCACGGACGTGGAAAGATTGGTAGAACAAATTCCTGGGGGGCTAACGTCTTATGAGGAGGTATATCAAGGCTGCCTGAAACAACCAACCATGACTGGGGACTGTGACAGATCATTCCGGAGGAATTTCGTGTTACCGAAGTTGGTTAAAGCTCGTGAGCTGGGAGAGGAATTGAAGGAAATGATTCTAGATGTTTCAAGTCCAGATATAGACAACAACGTGAAGACCATCAAGAAACGAGACGTTCCGTTAGGATTCATAGGTTCAGTAAGCTGGTTTCTGTTTGGAACACTAACAATGGAAGACGCGGATCGTATAGATGAAGAAATAGAAACTATTCGCGAAGAACAACTTCAACTGACTAGACTGACGAAGAACATGACCCACATCGTCGCGGGAAAGCTCCACCAATTACAATTAGTTGCAGATAATCACCAGGCAGCGATTATAGATAATCACAATAAAATTCAAAATATAGTGACGAAAGTAAACGGCTTGCTGCGGCTAGGAGACGTGTGGAATTATACCCTGGCAGCTTTAGACTATGCTAGCCGTATGGAAGAGTCATTAGATCACTATACTGCAACAACGGAAAAATTCATGACAGCAATAATCGCTGCTCGGGAAGGTAGAATCCATCCATCACTTTTACCTGGGAAAATCCTACAGTCGGTAATTGCAGAAATCGAGAAGAATGCGGCGGGCTACGAACTCCCTATACCGCGAACACACCATCGGGTAGAAGAACTAGTAAAAGTAGCGACTGTAAGCATGGGATACAATAGGGGAAAGATTCTGATTACGTTAGACATCCCTTTGACGGAAAGAACTAGTTATCACCTATATCAGTTACACAGCTGGCCAACTCCCCAGAAAGTCAACAACGAAACCAATCATTTTATTTCGGCCCGAATGATTCCACAAACAGATTTTATGGGATTGAGCGATGATCATCGGAGTTACTTTTTCGCGCAATATCATTACTTAGACAGATGTATTAAGACTTGGTATTGCCACCTCTGCCCAGTGGAAGTACCGCTGAAAGAAACAACAACAGAAAAATCCTGCGAGATCCAACTGTTATTGAACCCGGAAGCTGAAGCCCTTAGGAGCTGTGACATCAGGATCAAAACTAAGCACGAGCCTTATTGGACCAAATTAACATCTACAGGAGGATGGCTATATTCCGTAGAACAACCGGAAACAGTCCAAGTAATATGCAGACATCAGAAGGATGAGTTGATCACTGTCAGCGGAACGGGAATATTACAGTTGAGAACGGGATGCACAGGGAGGACCCGGTATGTGACTCTGACCGGGGTAGAGATTCTGCAAAGTAGCACCCAATACCTATATCAACCAGATCTAGCACGAACGTTACCGCGATTTCACCGATGTTGGCAACACCAGTATTCCACTAGTATATGAAAGAAGCGAAGGGGCAACAAGAGGACCACAAAATCGGAATTTTTGAGGACGAGAAATCACTATCAACGGTCGAGAGTGACCTCCAACAACTGGAGGACCAACAACTAGTACATCACGGTTATCAAAAAATGGTATACGGAGGTTACCTCTTCCAGATTGTCCTTATCTTATGCCTGGGATGTTACTGCTTCTACCAACCCTTCGTGAAATAGTCAAGACAACTCCTACTGCGAAGAGAACCGGTTGAGGAACCCGAAGAACAGAGGGCCGGAAGATCATCGGAAACAGCAAGAGAGATAGGAGAAGTAGCGCATTATTCGGAGCCGGTAGCAAAACCCAGACCAGCGAGTCAAACTGCAATAGTCAACTAATCCAAACCTCTCCAATTAGCTCAAATATAATATTAAACCTCCAACCAAACGTCCCAAATCCCCAACTGCCTTCATATTAGCAATGGAAGGAATAGGGATTGCCCAACAAACAATTAGCATATTCACTTCTTGCATCTAAAAGAATTCACACAACATTCCTAACAATAAACTTCCATAGTAATATCCACGATGTAAAATCCACGGCGCAACCCAGTCAGACGGGTAAATAAACATACCTTGCGTTTGTTCCATATCTAGATTTGTTATGTCATCCACGTCGACGACATCACGACGGCTAATGGTAACCAGGTTGGCCCCGTGGACGAAGAAGAAGCAACTGCTCAAAATCTTCAGTCCCTATGGAGCCCAGAAGGCGTTCATACTCCAGAAATCGAACGGCAACCTAGGGTTCGTTTCGTTCGGAACTCCTGAGGAAGTGGTGAACGCCATAGAGAAATGCAAGGGGATAAAGATCCACAATCGGAAGGTCAAACTTCTGATTGCCGACCCCTGGCATGATCTGAAGGCATTCGGAGCGAAGCACGTGCAGCCAGCAGGACCGGATCCATTCTGTGGGATACTTCCGACGGAACGGTGGCCGCTACCGGAGGAGTGCCTGGCGCACATTGCCAGTTTCCTGCCTTACAGGGACCGGGCTAGAATGGAGATGGTCTGCAGAAGCTGGAGGAGCGAGAGCCAGGCCTCGCATGCGGGTACACGCGTAGTAAGGCCGACTTCACCCTGCTGGAAGAGGAATTGGGAAACTAAACTAACCCTGGGAGGGTTAAGGTGGATTTTACAGCGTTGCGGACACAACATAACGGAAATAGAGCTAAATGATGAACTGATCCCAAGAAATATGGAACGGCAGGCAATAACTATCATCGCCAAAGCCTGCCCACATCTAAGAGTTCTCAACACCACAGGAATGGTGGTTGGACCCGCCGGACTCCGCGAAATCTCAACACGAGTAAACACCCTGCACCACCTTCGATTGGGACGAGCAATTGCACCAGTAGATCCGGGGCTCCGCCACATAATACAGAACAACCTGGGGCTGGATTATCTAGAGATCTCAAGTAACCCGCTGACTGGGAAAGGCCTATGCCACTCACTGCAGGCGCGAGTCCTCCGATTCGAATACTGCGACAACCTACAAGCCGAGCCACTTGCGGAGGTGCTGTCAACACAGTACAGGCTGGGAGGTCTGGAAATCAACAGCTGCAAAGGTCTGGTTGGGAGGAGTGTGCTGATGGCCTTAATTAATAACGAGAAGATCAGATACTGCATGGATAAGTTGGCCATCCACAACTGTGCCTTCCAGGAAAGAATCGAGGACAAGGCGATGGACGAAGGAGAAGAGCGTGGTAATTTCATTGACCTGGACCTTGGACCTGTGGAATTGGGACCCTTGTTGGCAAGTAGTCTACGCAACTTGACTAATCTGGAGTTGACAATGTGCGGCTGGGTCGACTCATTCCTTGTGGCGCAGGTGGGCCTGCATATGTCAAACTTGGAACTACTGGCCCTGAGTTTCTGCACCAACATCAGAGGCGAGTACGCACTAGAGCCATTAACAAATCTCGACCGCTTGGAGCTGCTAATGATAAACAGCATGCATCCGAGTATCGGAGGTGCGTTCTTAAGAGACCTAAGGGCACTACGAAAGCTGCAATGCCGATAGAACGAGGGGATAACAGAAGATGACGTATGCGGACTACTGCGCAGCAACGAAAAAACCACACTGATCGACCTGGAGGGATGCGCCAACGTGCGAAGACCGCTAGTAGATTGCATATATGAATTGCTGCGCTCACAAGCTCGCGATGGCACCTTGAAGGTTCTCCTGGGAGGTACAGCGGCGAAAGCACACAGACAGGACCGGAAGAACTCACGCCTGCAAATCCATTATGAAAGATTCACCGCCCCGACATTATATCATTAAATGGAGTAAGGCGGTGGCTGCACCCGATTAATGCTCACGCATTGTGAGGGCGAAAACCCTGTAGGGCGCATTCACCGACCGCTCTAAATCCGCATAACATAACATTTATAAACAATATTAAAAAACTGAAACATTTATCTAAGAATCTCTTCGTTTCCCGACGCGAAATTTTATGCACTTAGCATCAGTGAGGGAAACCCGATTTTCGCAGAAGGATTCGAAGGGAAAGGCTAGAACCATTGAATACTACTCTATGCTGAAATCTCGCTCGTATTTCTACACGGTTCCGAGTACAACTTGCGTTTCGATTGTGTCGAGATTGAGTAACCCAAACGCTGACAATAGACGAACTAGAATTTGGTATAATAATAAGGATATGTTACAATAGTCAGGTATTGAACAATAGGTACGGGATGGACGTGCATGCGTTAATTAATGCTAACGCATTGCGAGGGAACACCCTAGTTAACGCATGCATGCCTGCCCCGTGCATTAAAATTAAATAATGTAATGATGCACTTAATATCTATTATATTAGGAAAATGGGAAACTTGGGAATGCTTGTAGAACAGGGGTAGGTTAATTAGGAAGTAAGACATCGTCGAGGGCGACGATGGTTCTAAGGAGGGAGGGATGTTACGGACAGCGTAAGCCAGTCCCTAACCGATTTTCATTTTATTGTTTGATTATTTAATTTCCTTTCATCACCTCATTCTTCACTTCCATATGGTTATTTTCAAATCAGACCTCCCTAGAATCAACGTCGCTCGAAGTCAAAAATAATTGCTAAACCTAAGTAAACACGGAAGGTCATAAATTTGACCGTAGTAGGAAACGCGAGGGATGGTTAGGCTCAGGAAAAACCCGAGCATTGTATCGATGAGGTGAATATGAGCGCCCGAATGCCATATGTAACAATACACTCAGGTCTAGTTTCAATAGCTGTTTCCGTTAAAAATAGCTACAAAGTCACGTAGAGTGATGGTTCTCAGAATGCAGTACTTCTGCTGACCAGGCCGCTAGACTCGATTCGTGAAGAGTTCATCGATTCAGATGCTTCGGTTTTTCCTAGACTATATATGGAAAATGGGAAGGACCCTAAAGCCTTCTTTAATTATAAGTAACAGTCAAACCTCAAATAAACTCATTTTAGGAAACCAATCATAAGAAACCAGAAATTCAATTTAAGTAAAGTTAACTAAATTGAGTCGACTGTAAGTAACGACCGTAGAACCGTCGGCGGCGGAAATGAGTCCCACGGTGAAGGAACTGGCCAATAAGAGATTGGCTTTGGCTTAACTGGTGCCCTGATTGGCTGAGTCCCCTGGACGCGAACCCCCGTTTAGCGCGCGTAGTAACACCCGCGTGCACCCTCAGCAAATTTGAATCTTGGGACCTCATGCTCTGAGATGCATTGCTCGTGGCATTCGTTTCAAAGTCGCAGAGCGTTAACGTCTGACCGGAATACTCAATAGAGCATCGGTGATTTCTAATCTTAAAGTTTCTGCCCAAGGACTCAGTATTTCGTTAATCCTCCAATCTTAAAAATCTTCAACTCCTTTAATTAATTTCTTTTGTCAGCCGCTTGTAAAGTCGCTGTGCCTGAGCGCCTGACCGGGATTCATAAGTAAAGAATCGGTGATGTTAAATCTTAAAGTGCGCGCGAAGATTCGAGGATCTCGTTATTCTTCATGTATCTATTTTCATTTCCAATTCTTTCGACAACCGCTCTAAAATCGCAGGGCGTGAGCGTGTGTCCGGGACACCCAAATTTGAGCATTGGTCATTTTAAATCTTGAAGTTCGCGCCTAAAAAGACTCAGTGTCTCGTTAAACTTCCATATAAACTTCCAATTAAATTTCCAACCGGTGATCAAAGACACAATTAAATCTCTCTTCCAAAATTCGAAGTAGCATAATTGCCGTAGCATAATTCTCGTGTATTGAACTCTCCAACATAACTAAGTGACCTAACAAGCTCCACAACTCCAATTCTGCTGGCCAGTATCTACTTCGAGGAACTCTTCCACCCAGGGCCAAGGTTTCCCGGAACTCTGGGACTCATTTTCCAAAGGAACATTCAGGAAATTGTAACGTCAAAATTTATATCTCTATCATCCATATCTACTTCAACGTCACGGTATTGTTCACAGACTCCATATTTAAATTATGATATTCTCCATCTACGGTTCTAACCGTAGAATAGCACAAGTATGAATAAGGGCTTATAACCTTTTTACGGAAAGATTATAACTTCATCGTTGTGAGGGCAAACCCTATTCTTTCCGTATTATATAAAATTCCATTGTAATTAGATAACCATACACCTAAGTTTTATTATTAAGTGATACTCGCCACGCATGGGCGAACCATAGATAGAATTCAGAGGTTTGACGGATTAAGATCCATGAATCCATATTATCCCTTGCATAGAGTTAAGTTATCGGGTTGAATTGTTTGTTTATCATATTTAACGTTTCACCAACGAACGGGAAGTAATAGCGCACATGCACTAGTGAGGGAAACCCTAACTGACCGTTCCTTGCTAGACGTATACATTATTCCGTGTATCATTTTATTCAAGAATATATATATATATGTAGTATGTAGGATCTTGCGAGGGTATAAATGAATGGTGTTTGGCGTCGAATATTGAACAGATAAAAATGACTATTTATTAAGTATTTGTTAATATAAACCTATTTTACAAAAACTAGTATTTAAGAGTCGTCTCGTATAATGTTCGTCTGGAGCGTCCTTCGTTATATCGTCGTTCGTCTTTCGTATTCGGTCGTCGTTCCGATACTTCTCGTCTTACGTCTTTCGTCTTTAACCGTCGTTCTTAAACTGTCCTTCTTACGAATATGCAACCCCCAACTGCAGCCCTTGCATCCTTCTCCACTCATAAATCAGCCATACTTCTCTCTCACGCTTTCTGTTTATGGTGCGTGGGCAACACGCGTTCCCATGAATTTCGGGGTTGCTTTGCAGGTCATGCCTGGTCACTGTCAGCTTATTCTAGTTATGGTAAATCTAAATCTTAAGTGCTACAGTCTTTCTTTTAAAATAAACTTACGTCTAGCCTAAACTATTCCCGATACTACATATATTGTGACGTGGATTTTTATTAGACTCGACCACGAGGTCGTCCAGTCGACAATTGGCTAAGAAAATTATAATTATTTATTATTGTTGGGCGCCAGGCGGACAACCGCCACTTTCAAAATTCTAAATTCACAATATCATTAAACTACAAGTACTCGAAGCGTCGGCTAGCAACAGTACCGCGGAGAGGGGTCGGGATTAATTGAGGAATTAGCTAGGCGTTGAATAACGACTCGGGAAGTTTAAATTTGACAAAAATAATACTGAATTTATTCAAAATAGGTGATATAAAAAAATCAACATGCTTTCGCGTACCCGAGGGTAGTTCCCCTCGGATTTAGGACGGCTACAGGCCGTGTAAATGCGACCTGGCCGCGATTTGCGAGTTTTACAATAATAAGAATCAACTAATACGCTCCCACGCAGGGTGGCAATAACAAAAATAAATTAGTTAATAATCAACTCGACAAATCTAGTCCCCGCGGGACAACAAATAAATTTTACAAATAACAACGGTACTTAGAACTAACAATGCGACTTACAATTAACAATGAGGAGTCTAGGACTCGAAATAGCAAAATAATAACAAAATAAATAACGCAAATCACGAACTAGCAAAATTAACAACCAGAAAGTCGAATTTACAATTTAATAAATAATAAATTAACTAAAACTAACTTAAACTAACTCTGCGGCGAATAAATAACAAATACTGCTTCTAAATAGCAGCTATACGACCAGCGCGAAACAGAAGACTCGAGGTCTCAACAACAACGCTCTTCCCACAGGAGGGAGAGAGAACGATAGTGACCGACTGTCTCCGTCGCACTCGTGTGCGAATCGACTATACTCAATACACTCAATAAATCACAAAAATCCTCAATAAATTAACTCACAATACATTTCTCTGAAGCATGTGGACACTGGTGACGGCCTACCAGTCGGAGATCGTCTTAAGGGAATATCCAAGTTTCAAACAGAATAATATGTATACTGTCTTCAAAATACAATAACTTTGGGACTAATGGAGGAAAATGAAATCGGCCGACAGGTTTTGAAAGTATTTAACTTTAGCTTTATTTAAAAAAAAAAAATTTCATTTATCTTGAAGACCGTGCTCTCCGTAGGCTGCTCAAGTAAAGGCTGTGCAGAGCGCCGGAAAAAACAGTGACCACGATTGCAGCCAAACGCAGTGTCTGAAACACAAATACTAAAATGCATTTTATTTGTAATTGAACCCTCTAAGCTCTCACAGAACCGATTTTTCATTTGACTCTCCGTTTTTTAGAAAACAAGCGAAAACATAGATTAAAATCATGAAATAGTTTTTTCTCATTGTAAAAATCGATATTTTGACCAAAGTACAATTTATCAAAAATCGGTTCTGTGAGAGCTTAGAGGGTTCAGTTACAAATAAAATGCATTCTAGTATTTGTGTTTCAGACATTGCGTTTGGCTGCAATCGTGGTCACCGTTTTTTCCGGCGCTCTGCACAGCCTTTACTTGAGCGGCCTACGGAGAGCACAGTCTTCAAGATAAATGAAAATTTTTTGTCTTTAAATAAAGCTAAAGTTAAATACTTTCAAACCCTGTCGGCCGATTTCATTTTCCTCCATTAGTCTTAAAGTTATTGTATTTTGAAGACAGTATACATATTATTCTGTTTTAAACTTGGATATCCCCTTAATTTGATCTCAAATCGGCTAAATAGCCTCGTGGCTTCACAAAGCAAGGCGGCAGACGGCCGTTGCCAGATTCAAATTATTACAGGTCAGAATGGCTAACGCTTACCGTCTTCCAGCCCTCGAACAAACAGGATCGTTTCCCTCGTAACGTCCTTCGGGAATCAAAACGTTATCCCTCGGGGAAATCCTCACACTCACACCAATAACGAACCAAAAAGCCTCGAAGGCAAACCAAACTACGAAAATCTCTACAAAATCGATCAAACGCAAAATAATCTCAAGAACGCCAAAGAAATATCCCACGAGTGATTACGACGCTGGCCTAACGCAAAGTGATCTTAGCCGGCGTGGCGCCGGTACGCATGGGCGTCGTTAGACCCGCAATTATCGATTAGCTAATCGATCCTATGATTGACGTCATAAGGGTGACGTTACGTCACTCGGCGCGAATTCTTTGAATTTCGCCACGGTGTCTTTTGCTCCTTAATTTAGAGGAACACGGGACGTTGAATCTTGGCGGTGGCGGGAATCTCATCCACCACCTCGATCCCTTGGTGCAGAATGCTCTCGGCACTCCCCTGTGTCCTCTTCGAAGTTGTGGAGGTGGCCCTGCAGTAGCCAACCTCCGGAGCTGTAGTTGCGTTCGTCGTAATAGGTCGCAACCTCAGTGCGTCGGATTTGGTGCGTTCGTCGGCGTGCGTAATTGTCGTCGCTCAGACCCAAAACTTGGCCTCGTCGTACACATGTTAGAGAAAAGTTTGAAAAAAAAACAAAAGAATAAATAATCTATTTCATAATTTTAAGTCGGTCACGGTCGTCTCTCGGAGTCAATCAAGGCCTCGGGGCCATCCTAAACATTCATACTATTGCCATTCACACTTCAACCCCCGCTTAATTAAGGTCGTGTCAAGGGGTGAGGAGCGCCTTGCAACATGCAATGTTACAATATATATCCCTTTGTGGATTTGTTAAACTAAAGTCAACTCCGGTTCATTTTCAACCTTAATCCACTCCTTTCTTTAGCCTAAATTATAGCTCTAGTACGGAGAAGACAAGAACGGACCCAACCATTCAACTAAGAATTAAAAATAGTACATAGTAAAGAAACGGATAGTTTTTCCACGAGTTAGCTTATTCTTTACCTGCTTGTATATGGCGTGAACCATACAGTACGCACCGCTCGGTTACCCTCACGTCACAAGAATATTACTGTTTTTAAAATGGAAAAAATGTGACGAGCCAGCAACTAGAGTGAGACTGGCCAACGAAGATGAAACTATATGGGAAGAAAAAGATTTAAAAGCAATGAACTATATTTACTGTAGTATTTCAAATGATCAACTAGAATTTGTAAGTGAGAAAAATACGGCTTTTGAAATAATGAAAAAATTCGATGAACTATACTTCAAGGAATCATCTGCTTTACAAATATGTATCAGGAACAAGCTGGATAAAATGAAGTTGAAAGATTTTGAAGACTCCAGCACATTCTTTACGGAATTTGAAAAGGCGATCAATGAATTAAAAAATGCTGGTGGAAAAGTTGATGAGCGTGAAAAGTTAAATTATATGCTGAGAACACTGCCAGACTCGCTAAGTTACGTCGGAGATCTGGTAGATGCATTGCAAGAAGAAGACAGAAACTGTGAATTTCTGAAAAATAAAATAAGCATGTGGGAAAGCCGAAATACAAGTGACAATGGAAAGAAAAAAGCAAGTGTTTTTAAAACTGAACAGAATGAAACAAATTGCTTTGGGTGTGGAAAGCCCGGACATTTCAAGAAGGACTGCAAAACTGTATGGCATAGAAAAAACGCAAGGAGAGGAGGAGCGCACTGGCAAGGAGGTGCGTGGAGCTCACAGCAGCAGCAGCAGTCGCAGCATCCCCGTGGCCGGGGAGGCACTGGTGGACAGCGAGGCTTCTATGGTAGAGGCAGATCAAGTCAACAACGCGGTGGCGTAGCAAGGCGATACGATGCGAGGTATAGCTACACCGAGAACGACAACGTAGGCGATCAGGGTACAGAATCGTTTTCAGCACAGGTAAAGCGCAACGAAAATAATGTAGAAGCTTATCATGCTTGCGATGCGAATAAAAAGATAGAATGGATATTAGACAGTGGCTGCTCAGACCACATAGTAAATGATGAATCATACTTTAACGAATCTATTGTTTTAAAGAAGCCGGTAAATGTAAAAGTAGGTGATGGTAGAATTTTAAAAGGTACAAAGGTCGGAAAAATCGAAACTTATTTTGAAATAAATGGAAAACGAATTAAAGTAAAAATACCAAACGTGTTTTATGTCAGAGATATGGATAAGAATCTATTAAGCTTTGCAAAAGTAACTGATGAAAATAAGATTATTTCTATTGAGGATACGTCAGAGATTTATAACAGGCAAAATAAATTGATAGCGATAGCATACAAGGAACATGGGTTATATAAAATGACTAGTTTTATAGATAGAAATGCATGTTATAATGTAACGAAAGATAAGAAAATTATAACACAAAAGGAAAGGTCTCACAGGATCTTAGGACACGTGAACTTTCAATATTTGAGTAAAATGTGTAAAGATAAACTAGTTGAAGGTATGCCGGATGAATTAGAATCGATATTTTTAAAATGTGGTACGTGTATCCAAAGTAAAATGCATAATTTACCGTTTGAAAATAGAAGAACTAGAGCAACGGAGATTTTAGAACTAGTGCATACAGATCTAAATGGGCCACATACAACTACGGGATTTGATGCCTCGAAATATTTTCTAACGTTTATTGATGATTATAGCAAATGCGCGTTAGTTTATACAATAAAATTGAAGTCAGATGTTTATGAATGTTTTATTGATTATATTAACAAAGTTGAGAATTTGACCGGAACAAGAATTAAGAAAATTAGATGTGATCACGGAACAGAATATTTAAACAGAGACATTTATAAGTTAATAAGAGATAAAGGCATTATCTTAGAACCTTGTCCTCCGAATGTACATGAGTTGAACGGAACAGCCGAAAGATATAATAGAACGATCATGGATTCAGCTAGATGTCTGTTTTACGAAGCTAAAGTAAATCGTAGATATTGGCCGGAGGTAGTTAAAGCGGCAGCTTACTTGAAAAATAGAACAATCGCAAATACCATTGAAAATAAAACACCGTTTGAAATTTTCTTTAAGAAGAAGCCTAATATTAGCAATTTGCGTTTATACGGTAGTAAAGTCTTTGTGAGAGTACCAGAAATAAAAAGAAACACAAAATGGGATAGAAAAGCTGACGTAGGAATTTTGTTAGGATATGATCAAGTTGGATACAGAATTTTGATAAATAATAAAATAGTCAGAGCTAGACATGTCGACATAATTGAAAATGACAAAAACTTAATTGGTTCTAAAGGTGATGAAAACAGTGATGATGATGATGAATATGAAAATTCTGATGAGGATAAAAATTTGAATGAGGAAGGACAAAACTCTGTATCAAACAAGAGCGATGAAGTTATAGATACAGGTGGAAACATAGGTGAGGGAATTAAAAACGATGAAAGTGATGAAAATCCTTTAAGAAGGTCAGAACGGGAAAAGAAAAAGCCTGATTGGTATAAAGCAGGCCCTGTAAATTCAAATTATATTTATGTAAATGTTGTAAGCGCAGATAGTCCCCAAACCTATGAAGAAGCGATAAACAGTGATGAGAATGATTTATGGAAAGAGGCTATGAATAGAGAGATGAATTGCTTGATTAAAAATAAAACGTGGAAATTAGTTGAAAGACCCAAAAATACAAAGATTTTAGATGTAAAATGGGTATTCACAAATAAATCTGATAGTCGAAAGAAAGCAAGACTTGTTGTGAGAGGTTTTCAACAAGCAGAAGTACTGGAAGATTTGTACTCACCAGTAGCCAGAATTCAAACATTAAAATTATTATTGTCTTATTGTTGCAAAAATGGATTAATGATTATGCAAATGGATGTAGAAACAGCTTTTTTAAACGGTTATATAAAATCAGAAGTATTTGTAAAACAACCGATAGGCTATGATGATGGAACAGATAAAGTTTATAAATTAGAAAAAGCATTGTATGGTTTGAGAGAAAGCCCGAGAGCTTGGTATGAGTGTTTTGATGAGTTCATTAGAAAACTGCAATTCCAAAGAAGTGAAAGCGATTATTGTTTATATGTAAAGTATGAAGTGGATGATGAAATTTATCTGATATTGTTTATAGATGATTTATTGATTTGCGGAAAAAATAAGAATAGACTTGATGAAGTTAAAAGGGAACTATCAAATAGATTCGCTATGAAAGATTTGGGCGAAATAAATACTTATTTAGGTATAAATATCAAATATAATTATAACAAAGGTGAAATGACACTGGACCAAAGTGATTATATCGAGTCATTGGCCAGAAGATATAATATTGTGAATGCGAAACTATATTACACACCAATGGAACAGAATTTGTGTTTGGAGCCCGCACAGTCAGCAACAAACGACTTAAAGTATAGAAATCTAATCGGAGCATTGTTATACATTAGCACGGGAACAAGATTAGACGTGAGCTATAGCGTGAATTATTTGAGTAGATTTCAAAACAGTTATGACGAAACTCACTATAAATATGCGTTGAGAGTTTTAAAATACCTTTATTTCACAAAAAATCTTAAATTAACTTACAAAAGAAATTTAAACGCTGACGTAATGGATTGCTTCGTTGATGCTGACTGGGCTGGAGATAAGAATGATAGAAAATCCACAACTGGATATGTTATAAGAATTTTTGGAAATGTTGTTTATTGGAAATCTAGAAAGCAAGGTAGTGTTACTAAATCGTCAACGGCTGCTGAATATGTAGCTTTATCAGAAGCAGTGAATGAAATCAAAGTAATTAATAATTTGCTGAAAGATTTCAAAGTTAATATTGAAAAACCGATTAATATTTACGAAGATAATTCTGGAGCAATCGCGATAGCCAAATTTGGGAATTTGACAAAAAATTCAAAGTATATCGAAATACACTATCATTTTGTAAACGAGTGTTATGAAAAGAAGATTATACAAATTATAAAAGTAAATTCTGAAAATAATATTGCCGACATATTGACTAAAGCCTTAGGACGAAATAAGTTCGAGAAATTTCGAAATGAATTAAAAATTTTGTAACGAGTTAAAAATTGCATATAAAGGAAGCATAAATTTAAGGAGGTGTGTTGAAATATGTATAAATTTATGCTGGATAAGCAGTGCATTGTACCCGTCGGAATGCGACTGGAGCTACAAGAATCGAAACTCACAGTCAGCATATTGTATTTATTTATAAGAGGTAATCCTACGAGGAATAGAGTTAGTTGACACAATGTAGAACAACAGGGTATATCGTCGTTGTATTTAATAAAGACTATATAAAGAAAAAGATCCACCCTTTATTTCAACAGTTTATTTGATATATATAGAATATAAAGTTAAAGAGAGAGAGAGTTCCAATTATGCGATCTTGGTTCGAATACATTACGGTTCTTATCCTGTGCTCAATGCTAACGTGGGTATCATTGATTAGGGTATATTTCACCGCACTTGTGCGCTATATTACCGATTTGACTTTAGCCTATAACTAAACACCCGCGATTTAATAGGGGACCACCCTCAACGATCCCCACGTCGGTATAAAGAAGATTCTTTGTCATATTACTTTATATTTGCTATTGCGTTCAAACCGATTTACTTTTGCTAGACGTTTGAACTGGGGTTTAATCATTTCGCTACATTCAAGAATATAGTATCGTTGTACCAGTTTATCTTTCTTACCATTTATCTTGAGCAACCATCCCTATTATTATTAATTAATTAGCCTCCATACCTAAACTGTTGAAATTGAGACCTGTATAGGACTAGTGGTAAACGAATCCCATTTACCGGTTTATCGCGAGATAAATCTATTTTATAATTTTTATTCAGTCTGTGACGCGACACTACCATCATTAATAACTTGTTATTAATCAACCGCTCGGATTAAACAACTATACCGCGTCCGTCACATACTAATTGGTGGCAGCGGTGGGATTCTGTCATAAACAATTTCATAAAAATGTCATAAAAAATTTTGAATTTTTGTGTTAGATTCAGTATAGTAGACCTTGAGCCTTGATACACAGAATAAGGAATTGTAGCTCTCTCGATCTGATTTGTTTAGCAATAATTAGATATTGTAACATGTGCAACCTGCCTGCAAGGTATGCCGAAATAGACAGAAAAACTAAGAGGAATCCAGGACAAAGAGCGGATTATGACGTATAATCCCTCTGCTCATCGAAGTAGTGGGGAAACTGAAATAAATACAGGCTCGTTCGAAGCACCAGCAGCACTACATGAGCAAAGCGTCTCAGAGTGACTCACTTTTATTATAGTTTTGAGATTATCACTTTCCTAGATTAATTTAACTTCATCTTAGCATGGTCAAAGCGACTTCTTAGATTCAATTAAAACTGTTAAAAATTTAAATACAAATTTGGGTGTCATTGGGCAGCGGCTTTTAAGCCAAAATTTATTAGAATAGAAAATTTAAAATTAAACTTTGCATTATATCGAGTCAGCAAGCAGACGTCACATCACAACACATTCACACAAAATTAGAAATAGGTACACCTAAATTATACTTTTGATTGTACACCTGGTAGTGTAACCAATTTATTGAATATAGTCTCTTTTTTTTATTTTGTTTAAAAACTGTTCTTTACTTTCACTGTTTGTTGTCACGTTATTCAACCACATAAATTTCTTGCAGTAACATAGGGATCAGCTTGGGGCGTAAATTCATAGGGCGTACGGCATTGGCTAATAACCCATGTCCGAGGGCCAATGATTGCAAGCCCAAGTCTGGTATACAGTCTCGGCTAAACACCTAGATCTGAGCCTAGTATTGTTTAGGGACAGGCACGGCGTCAAAAACCTTGCTCTGAAAATCCACGGCTCTGACTATAAAACGCCCGAGTCCGTGGATAGTTGATAGATTTTGTCGAAAGGTTTTTCTTGTTGGCGGACCCAACTGTTTTCCCCTAACCTTGAGGAGCTCCAAAATTCATAAAATCCTACATCCGCAAAACGAGCAAAGATACTCACACTAACGACGGACCACCTTATACCTTCCGTATAAGGTGGTACAACCGTAAAACGTTTCAATATATAAATATCTATAAATATCCTTTAATATAATATTTGATATTTGGGCTTTGGTTTAGCTTTAAACATATATTTTGCGTATATTTTATAACTATAACTTGTCTTTACGAACATTCTAACGAATAAAATCATGCCTGACGACCAAAACTCCTCACGCTCCCGGCTGAGCGACACATTGATGTCCACTATGGTGGAAACATTAACTTTAGATCAAAGTACGCGAACTCTCGGTCTATATGACGGAGAGAATACGCCATCGAAGGATTTCTTGCAGGACGTTAAAGAGGGATTCGCTTGCATCCCGCCGGAAACGGAATTATTACGTACGTTAAAAGAGTCTTGACATGAAACATATAAAAGGGGTTGCTCGCGATAGCCTTTTCGGGAAGGAATTTACCACGGTCGATGAACTAATTCAGCACCTTAGAGATAGATTCGCGACAGAAAAAGATTATCCCTGGTATCAACACGAGATAGACACCATTCGGATGCGTAGAGGCGAAAGCGCAGGGACATTTCATGACCGAATTAATATCCTAATAGCCGGGGCTAAAGGTGTATTGGAAGAAAAATACGGCAGAGAAAAGGTTAGAGAGTTGCTCGCGCCAACAGAGGAATGCGCATTGAAGGCGTATTTGCGAGGGCTACCCGACGGAATAAGCAAAGAAGTAGATTCGCGCGATCCTAAAAACCTTGCGGAGGCATTCAAATGGGCAAAAAAAACTGAGGCGAAAATGAAAGCTGGAATTTTAGCCCCCGTTGAACCCCGTAGGTCGGAATGCACTAGAATATTATCTCGAGAATTTGATGACAGATATTCGCGAGACCGACCCCGCGAATACAGCAACTATGTAGTCAATGAATCGACCGATGACAGAGCAAGATCACTATCGCCAGTTGCTTCGCGATACCAACCAGAAAACTCGCGCAGATCAGAACGTTCGGGCGAAAGCTTATCAAGACCAAGTCGGGAAAGATACCCGTTTAACAGATTAGAACCCGTTCGTTCATGTTCGTGTCAACATGCGTGTTGTTCTTGCCACACACCGTGCAGGTGTTCCTCGTAGTCAAAATATACCAACTATTCGGAATTTAGGCGTTGGGACGACAATAGGACACGGACGAGTTCGCCTAGCTCGTACAAGAGATCATTAGCTATAGAGCGTAGACCAATGTCACCGGTATACGCGAAACGCGAGTCGAACGCGGAAATGCGTAAGGAAGATTCTGACGAGGATTTGCGACGAGGATCTCGATCGCCGTCTCCATATGATAATAAGAAGTCGGAATCTTTAAACGCGAACGCAGCCCATCGACCGGATGCGACGGCGGGAAGCGCGAACCGCGAGCGTCAGCCGACGGTAATAGGCCGTCAGGCCACCGACCAAAAAGTGTAATGATTTTATAACGTATGCCCTCTAGGGTCTTGGCAGTCATGAACATAATGATCAATGAACAAGCAAAATTAGCGCTTGCCCGTGGAACTTTTATTGGATAAGTAAATTGCTTATTGCACGAAGAAATCACGTATTGTAATGATAGTTTAGTGTATGCCAAGCATATACGATATGTCATCGGGAATAAATCCGACGGAAACCGATCGGCATACGTGTCGCGTGGGTCCTAAGGGTCGCCATATGCCCTCAAATGTGTTGAGAAATAGGGCATTGTTGAATCCACAGTATAACCTATGCCCTTTTAAAATTCAACAGCTTTTGGCATTAAATGCACAATTATCGAAGGGCATACCTCTCGCGCGGGTCTGACAATCTTCACACCTGTATACCTGTGTATAAATATTAGGGTAATTGCGATAATAGTATAATATTGAAATAAGATTGCAAACTGACCAAGTACATCGTAGTGTGTTAATTTTTGCAAGGGCATACGTCTTTCGAGGAACACACCCTCAAAAAACTGATTGAAAGTGGTCAAAATTTCCGGCCAATTTGCAATAATAGTATCACGTATGCCATTATGATTTTCATCAAGCGTGTATATAATTATGCAAGTTGTTCGAACGGCATACGAATCGGATGGAACAAGAATGTTTTAAACCGATAAAAGAGTCGCGCTGAATTTTTAAACAATTGCTATGACAGTATAACGTATGCCATTGCAGTGTTTGTTGGATATTCACCTTATTATGTCAATTTTGTAACGGCATACTAATCCGGTGTTCCAAAAATTACTTTTACTCGTACTTTTCACTGGTTTGAAGGAGACCAATTTCCTACAGATGTATCAGCAATTCTGGAGAAAGGTAATGATGATTTGTTGGACGTAAACTATGACAGAATATTACATACGAATGATACAAACTACGTCGAACTATCATATTTTTTCAGAAGATGAAAATCCTGAAGCTGACGCTGACGCTGACGATGTCAAGAACGATAGCGAAGAAGGTGAATGAATTTTCATATAACGTAAAACATTATATCAAATATCACTTCATATTTTAAATACACCATGTATTTAGACTGGGCCAAAAAAATTGACTATTCTTTTTTTTGAATGGTACCTCGAGAATATCATTCAGCTTCAAGTTTGAGCCCTTAATATTAATTTTAAGAGGTCTCTCATCGCTATTTTTGATTTTTATTCATAATTTGATGTTTTACGTTAGAACTGTCAAAACATTGAAGTGAAAGAATTTATTTTCGTTTATTTCTATATAAAATCAAATTCTCTACAAAAAAGGTCTGATTATCGATTTTCGTCAGACAAGCCGTTTCCGAGTAATTAAGCTTAATAAATTAATATGTTTTTTCGATCTGACTTTTTTAATTTGGAATTTTGTAACTAACGAATCAATGAATATCTACAAAAGATCACGACGGATTCTTAAAGGAAATTTAATTTTCTACAAAAAAGATCTTTTGACATTGTTGCCTAAATTTAATCTTTCAAAAGTTATGAACTTGAAATTTCAATTTTTTCTTCGATTTTGATTGAGAATAACTTTTGAAGAATTGAATTTAGGCGAAAATGTTAAGAGATCTTTTTTGTAGAACATTAAATTTCCTTTAAGAATCCGTCGTGATCTTTTGTAGATATTCATTGATTCGTTAGTTACAAAATTCCAAATTAAAAAAGTCAAATCGAAAAAACATATTAATTCATTAAGCTTAATTACTCGGAAACGGCTTGTCTGACGAAAATCTATAATCAGACCTTTTTAGTAGGGAATTTAATTTTATATAGAAATAAGCGAAAATAAATTCTTTCACTTCAATGTTTTGACAGTTCTAACGTAAAACATCAAATTATGAATAAAAATCAAAAATAGCGATGAGAGACCCCTTAAAATTAATATTAAGGGCTCAAACTTTCATGAAATTGTTTTTTTGTCATGCTGAATGATATTCTCGAGGTACCATTCAAAAAGAAAAATAGTCAATTTTTTTGGCCCAGTCTACTATGTATATTGATATTTTATGGTTAATAGATTCCAATGATGATGTCTTTTCGGCAGTAAACGATCTTTATTCGGATGATGAGACTGACGAAGAGACAGAGGACGAGTCGGATGATGAGCCCAAATATGACGACATCACCGATGAAGAGGAAGATCAAGAAGCGGCTGATTCAGAAGATGAAGATTACTGAATTTTATTTATTTTTCGTTTACTGAGATTAAATGACTTGAAACTTTTTTTCGAAATTTTATTAATTGTCTGTGTTGTAAATGAGAAATAAGCATGTTATTTGAAAAGTGATATGAATGAAAATAAAATAATGATATGCATTTTTGAATAAACTATCATTTATTGATTTATGTATTAAGGGGTCATCTCACTTTGACGTACCTAAAAATGAGCCAAAATTTGCGATTTTTTTTTTATGAAAATGAGGATAGGTAGACATGAAATTATTTTTGTACTCATTAAATGTGACCTTCTAGTATACGAAAAAAACTTTTTTATTGAATTCCAAACATATGTTCGATAATTATTTGCAAATACACGGAGCAACAAAAAAAAACGGCGAGGTCAGCGGCGTGCATGATTTTGCAAGTGGAATCCATCTTAAACAGAAAATTCAGGAAGTTTTGTGTTTAGTATGGTAGTGGCTATCTTCCAAACCTATAAAATTAATTTTTAAACAAAAAATAACAAAATGGCGGCTGTTCAAAAAAAAAAAAAAAAAAAAGAACTTTTTTTCACGAAATTTCTCTTAGAAAATGAACTTAAAATCGAAATTTTTGGTATGACGTAGGTTTGTATGAAAACTGACACCATAACAAGTATGTGGTTAAAATTTGGTGAGGATCGGTCAAGTAGTTCTGGAGAAATCGTGCACGCCGCTGACCTCGCCGTTTTTTTTTGTTGCTCCGTGTATTTGCAAATAATTATCGAACATATGTTTGGAATTCAATAAAAAAAATTTTTTCGTATACTAGAAGGTCATATTTAATGAGTACAAAAATAATTTCATATCTACCTATCCTCATTTTCATAAAAAAAAAATCGCAAATTTTGGCTCATTTTTAGGTACGTCAAAGTAAGATGACCCCTTAAGCAGGCTTGTCTCGACAGATTCGTATGCCGTCCAAGAAACTTATATAATTATGTAATATCGAACAAAAACCTCAATGGCATACGTAATATTTTCATTAAAATTGTTCAAACATTTAGCGCGACTCTTTTATCGAATTAAAACATTTTCGTTCAAATCGATTCGTATGCCGTTCGGAAATCGTGTATGATTACATATATATTTGACAAAAATCACACTAGCATACGTTATACTATATTCGCAAATCGACCTGAAATTTTGCACTCGTTTTCCGCGTATGCCACCGGGTAAGACACTTGCGAATCGTATGCCGGTGATTGGAACAATTAATCTCATCGCAATGAATCATGTATTACAAGGGCATACGTTATACTATTATCGCAATTACCCTAATATTTATACACAGGTATACAGGTGTGAAGATTGTCAGACCCGCGCGAGAGGTATGCCCTTCGATAATTGTGCATTTAATGCCAAAAGCTGTTGAATTTTAAAAGGGCATAGGTTATACTGTGGATTCAACAATGCCCTATTTCTCAACACATTTGAGGGCATATGGCGACCCTTAGGACCCACGCGACACGTATGCCGATCGGTTTCCGTCGGATTTATTCCCGATGACATATCGTATATGCTTGGCATACACTAAACTATCATTACAATACGTGATTTCTTCGTGCAATAAGCAATTTACTTATCCAATAAAAGTTCCACGGGCAAGCGCTAATTTTGCTTGTTCATTGATCATTATGTTCATGACTGCCAAGACCCTAGAGGGCATACGTTATAAAATCATTACACTTTTTGGTCGGTGGCCTGACGGCCTATAAGGTTCTCGGAACCGGATCAAAAGTACTCACGTGCGGGACGAGTAGAGAATCGCCATTAATTCGGATTGTAGCACCGGAACTTAAACGTCAAAGCGGAATATTTCTAGTCGATACCGGAGCAGATATTAGTTTAATCAAAGCAGGATCCTTGGATCCTGACGTGCTAATCGCGTTAGACGATTCCGTAATAATTAGATTAGATTAGATTAGATTAGATTTATTAGCCATGGGCGAAGCCCTTAGGCAGTTACAAACAGAGCATAACAGAAAAAGACAGTGGTAGCTAACTAAAAACTAAGAACTAAGATTAATCGTAACCAAGGACATGAATAAGAATAAGAATAAAAATAAAAATAGAAAATAGTAAATATATAAATACGAACGAACAAGCAAACAATCACAGAAAGCCCAATTGTAAGTCCAGCAACTAGGATAGCGCGGCGAACGCCTTTTGCTCCAGGCTAAGCAGGTGTGCGTACAGCCTACAGCTAAAGATCGGCAAAGAATCGGCCGAAGTTACGGAAGATGGTAGCGAGTTCCAGAAGTAGCATGCCGCGACAATACTAGAGTTCTGGTAGATCGTAGTACGACAGGGCGGGACGGCAAGCTTGTTAACACCGGCAGCGCGCAGACGAGCGGAAGAGGGAGCAAGAGGCTGGAAGAGCACAGCAAGATAGTTAGGTTTGCGACTAGACAGAATGCAAAAAGTCAGGCAACCCATAAGATAGGCACGCCTATTACGCAAGGTGAGCCACCCCAACCCCAGCCGATGTTCGGTAATGTGCGCATCACGAGGCAGGTCGAGGATAAACCGCACGCACGCATTAAGCAAGCGCTGCAGCTTGACATCAAGGGTGACCGCAAGATCGCTGAGCACACAAGAGCAATAATCGAAGTGCGGGAAAATGAGCGCAGTAACGAGCCATCTCCGTAGAGAGACTGAGAAAAGCCCCCTGTTGAGCTTTAGCTGATGCAAAACGCGACTTATTTTATTACAGACCGCCAATACATGATCATTCCATGAAAAAGTGGAGGACAGTAAGAGTCCCAGATTACGAACAGTATTCACGTACGGAATGGCATTGCCGCACGCCATGATCGGGGGGAGGGCCACGAGGTCCAACCTATTAATAAAACGAGAACTGCCGCTGAAAAAAGCTACAGTTTTACTGGCATTGACAGTTAACCCTCCGTGGTCACACTGGGTAGAATCCACCCAGTGACCACCTTTCGGCATAAATATCTACTAGTTCTCGGTATTGGATGGGGCTCTAAAAAAATATGTTAGCCTTGGATTCCGTTCAGGAAAGTTGTTCGTATCTAAACTGGAATGTCCAAGGGTTGTTCAGTAATTTTTTGAGAATTTTCGGGCCGATAGATTGGTCACAATACGGGTTCGAAAATGGACTGGGTGGAATCAACCCAAGTGTGACCACCGAGATCGGTGGCGGAAGTGTGACCACGAAGGGTTAAACCGTTAGCCGAAGCCCACTCACAAATTGAATTAACATCCGCAGATACGCGCGAAATACCGTCCAGGATATTCGAGGGAGGGAAGGAAAGGTAGATCTGTAAGTCATCTGCATATAAAAGGTGGCGACAGTGCCTGATAGCGAGCGGAAGGTCATTAATGAAGATGGAGAAGAGCAGAGGACCCAGTACCGAGCCCTGTGGAACCCCAGATTTGATGTCAGCCCAATTAGATACCGTCCCGTTAGAACCGCGTACCGCATGCCGCCGGCCACAAAGGTAGGACCGAAACCATCCCAGGACCGAAGGAGAACACCCGAGAGACTCGAGCTTACGTAGAAGGATCGGGTGTGAGACCGTATCGACGGCTTTACTAAAGTCAAAAAGAATGACCAACGAAATCATACGGTCATCGATGGCATTCTTTAGATCAGCCGTAAGTTTAAGGAGGACAGTCTGCGTACTACATCCTTTGCGGAAACCGGACTGGAGCGGATCCAGCAGACACTTGGTGGATAAGTAATCAGTAAACTGCCGGTGAACGATTCTCTCAAGATCTTTAGAGATTGCACAAAGAATCGAGATAGGGCGAAAATCAGCAGGAGTAGAAGGGTTCTTAATCTTATTGATAGGACAGATCAGCGCTTTCTTCCACATAGCAGGATAGACAGAGTGCATCAGTGAGAAGTTAAAGATCTCGAGCACGGCAGGAAAAATAACAGGCTTCGCTAGACGCAAGTACACAACAGACAGATCATCGCAGCCCTTAGCCGCCGACTTAGAGGAAAACAAATGCTCTGAGAGATCAGACGGAGTCACATACTTAAAATAAAAAAGATCCGAATTAAAAACAGGTAACAAGTTATGATTAAGAGTAGGACTAGAACTAAGGTTAAAATTAACATTATCAACATTATCAACAGAGTCAACGGTAACTGGATCCGGGGTGCCAGCAAACGGGCAAGAGGATGAGACTCGAGCAAAATGAGCGTTAAGTAAATCCGGGGTGAAAACAGAAGGCACAGCGTTGCGCCGAGGTTTACAAAGACCAAGGCGACGGAACTCAGACCAGATTAACTTCGCACTACCAAGGGTAGGGAAAAGCCGTTCATAGTAGGAACGCTTGGCATCCCGAATGACCAGTTGCACACGGTTACGTAAGGATTGATAAGCACTATAGGCAGAAGCAAGCCGGAGCCTCCGAAAATTACGGAAAGCCTCATCACGCTCACGCATGAGAAGCTTAATACTATTCGAGAGCCATGGGGCAGGCGGCCGCCGAGCCCGTGTAGAAACTAGAGGGGCATACCTATCGAGAGTGCACAAAACATTACTAGTAAGCAGATCAACCATATCGTCAATGGTACCAGCCAGAGACCAATTCAGACCCGCAAGGTCAGTCAAGAAAGCCTGCACATCCAGGCCCGAAAGATTGCGAGAGGTGACGGATCTTGCTTTAGGCCGTGGTAATCTAAGGGCGTACTCAACAAAAATCAATTCGTGACCAGAGAGAAAGGGAACCCCCGACTGACCCTGAGAAACCACCTTGTCAGCATCATCAACCACACATAAATCTAACCAGGTGTGAGAACTCGAAGTGTGATGAGTGGGACCGTAAGGGACAACAAAAAGAGCATTAGACCGAGCAAAAGAACGTAGATGCTGAGCATCAAAAGCGTTACTTAACAAGTCAGCATTGAAATCACCCATAATGGCTAAATTACTGTAAGAGTAACTAAGGTGGAAGAAGGCATCCTCAAAGTCGCCCAGAAAACCAATTTTAGGTGGCCGGTAGACAGCCGCAAAAAGCAACTTAGAGACATTCACCCCTGACACCTCCAGGATAAGATATTCAGGCTTCTGACAATAAAATTCGGGTGAGGAAGCTAAAATGCGAGCCGATATGCTACAGTGAACATAGACGGCGACACCACCACCACCCTTGCCCAATCTGTCACGTTACCGGGATAACCACGGATAAGATCAAAACCTTCGGTACTGCGGAACTAACACTGCAAGGCAAATGTAATAAATTACAAGTAGTAAGTTCCGACTTTCCGTTAAAATGCGACGGTATACTAGGCAAGGATTATTTACGACGCGAGGAAGCCGAAATCTCTTTCACAAATAACACACTTGTGACAAAGACTGAGCCAATAAGACCAATCCGTTTTGTCGACACAGGGAAGACAGATTTGGAAAACGAAAATCGCGTTTGGAAAATTCAAGCAAGAACTATAGTCTAGTCAACAAGCACCTTTTTGACGATTTTCCGTCAGGAGGCTCCTAAAAATATGGTTGGGGTGTCATTCGATTCGAAATCGCGTCTAGAAACTTTTTGAAAAAATTCAAGATCCGGAACAAAAAATTGCAAAAGTTATAAACAATTTAGTGTAAAAAAAAAAGCTGATTTAGTTTTTCGCGAATATCTCGAAAACTATTGCAGATATCGCAAATGTGAAAAAGGATTCTTAAAGAACAGAAAATTCCCAACAAAAAAGTCCCGACTCCCGTAACTCTACCACTAATATTAATAATTTTAATTTGGCGGTGAAAATAGGGCTGAAAACGGGCGATGTGACGATCGTGCGCTCGGCACGATTCGCTCATATTTACAACAAAAATCTTTTTAACCCATTAAATATGAATATTAAGGAACGAAAAAATACAGGTACCATATACATACATAAATGAACAATAATCCGTCGAAAATCAGCTGAATGAGCTTTTTTTTTTACACTAAATTGTTTATAACTTTTGCAATTTTTTGTTCCGGATCTTGAATTTTTTCAAAAAGTTTCTAGACGCGATTTCGAATCGAATGACACCCCAACCATATTTTTAGGAGCCTCCTGACGGAAAATCGTCAAAAAGGTGCTTGTTGACTAGACTACTAGACAAGTGATTACTATTGACGCGAAGGATTGCAATCTGAGAGAGGGATATCTGCCGAAAATATCCGGTGTCGAGGGGCTATACATTGGCGAGGCTGCCGTCACGGTTGAGAATAGCGCCTGCCGCGTAATGGCCATTAATACGCTGGACCGAGATGTTGAGGTGGAAATCCTTCCCCAAGAAATAATACCGTTTGAATATCATGACTTCCCCGAAGAACAGGAAATAGATTCAGATTCAGATCAATCCGATAATGGAGAAATGATCACCGATAGACTTGCTGAGATAGAAACGAAATTAAGGTTAAATCATTTGAACGATGAGGAAAAGAGTCATGTTTTCAATTTAGTCGAAGATTATTCGGAAATCTTTCATTTACCGGGTGATAAATTAAAATACACGCCTGTCGTTAAGCATCGTATTCCAACACAAGACGATGTACCGATTCATGCACGCCAGTATCGTTTTCCCCCTGTCCACAAAACTGAGGTTGAACGGCAAATGAAGATCAAGTTGGATAATAATCTTATAACACCATTGAATTCGCCATACAATTCCCCACTCTGGATAGTCCCAAAG
The DNA here is from genome assembly GCA_944452935.1 of Rhogogaster chlorosoma. Lineage (NCBI taxonomy): Eukaryota > Metazoa > Arthropoda > Insecta > Hymenoptera > Tenthredinidae > Rhogogaster > Rhogogaster chlorosoma. The sequence continues at coordinate 11,031,466 of OX101802.1, forward strand.
AAACCGGACTCGAAAGGAAATCCGAGGTGGAGAATTGTCATGGATTTCCGCGCCCTAAATGAAAAAACTATAGGGGATGCATACCCTCTGCCCAATATTACCGATACATTGGATCACCTAGGCGGAGCGATGTATTTCTCGACATTCGATCTTGCTAGCGAATTCCAGCAAATTGAAATGGACCCGCGAGATCGAGCATAAACTGCGTTCACCACCCCTAACGGGCATTACGAGTGTTTACGGATGCCCGAGGGACTGAAAAATGCGCCAGCCACTTTCCAGAGACTCATGGACCAAGTCTTGCGAGGTTTGCAGGGGTCCGAGGTGTTTGTATATCTTGATGACATAGTAGTATTTGCTAAAGATCTAGAAGAACATGAAAGGAAAATTCGGAGATTGTTTAATAGGCTAGCAAAAGCAAATCTAACACTGCAACCTGATAAATGCGAGTTTTTGAAGACCGAAGTCGCATACTTAGGTCATGTAATCAGTAGAACGGGAGTTAAACAAGATCCCAAGAAAATCGTAGCAGTGAGGAAATTTCCCCGTCCTAAAAATCAAAAGAATATCAGACAATTTTTAGGACTAGTAGGTTACTACCGCAGATTCATCAAAAATTTTGCTGCTAACGCTAAGCCTTTAACCGAATTATTAAAGAAAAATGCTCCTTTCATTTGGAAGAAAGAGCAACGTGATAGTTTCAAAATGCTACGGAAAGCTTTATGTCAAAAACCTGTACTGCAATACCCGGATTTCAGTAAGTTTTTCACTCTAACAACCGACGCATCCGATTACGCGATAGGTGCGGTCTTGAGTCAGGAGGTGGACGGTCACGACATGCTAGTGGCTTATCTATCTCGCGCTCTTTTAAGCGCAGAACAAAATTATTTTACCACCGAAAAAGAATGCCTAGCGGTACTATGCGCAGTATTGCATTTTCGACCTTATTTGTTCGGACGTAAATTCACATTAGTTAGCGATCATGAACCGCTTCGTTGGATCAACTCTATCAAGGATCCAGGTCAACGGTTAGTAAGATGGAGGTTGAAACTGCAGAACTACGAATATACCTTTGTACATAGGCCCGGGAAATTAAATACTAACGCCGATGCACTATCTAGAAATCCAGTAATTAGCGATCAATCAAGCGAATCAGAAGAATCAAGCTCAGATAGTCCTGAACAGGATAGCGATGAAACGAGCAAAAAGGAAATACCAAAATACTCGGATTATATAAAAACAACTAAGACTATCTCTGTGGAGAAACCTGATGTTATAGAAGTGCACGACGATTTGTTTAGTAAGATAGATAACTATGCACATGCCGTTTCCGTCGGCTAGAAATAAGTGCAGGTATAGCCGCGGATTTTAAGGAAAAGTACGGTGTACCAGAACAACTCCGGGGACAAGCTAAATTGCACTCGATAAGTAGACTACAGTTAAAAGATCAAAATATTTACTACATCATGACGAAACAAAATTATTGGGACAGACCGACTTGCGAGGATATGTTGTGACGTCGGGGCTTCGTCGCTACCGAATCGTCACAGATGGGCAATGCTGTCACCTTATTATTTGGAACTAAGTTCCGGAGTTAATTATGTACTGGAATTCTTACTTTATTGGAGCGGGTCTTTGGGCGAGCGGGTAGGTGGTCCAGATAAAGGTTCCTCGAGTAGATCGTTGATCACAGTGATGATTTGGGTTTCACCTTGATATTCCAATGAGTGGTGTGTAAGATTATCCGTTTTGGTCGATGCACAACACTGGGGTTCAAGGATGAACTCACAAGTTTTAGATAACTGGCGTATTATGGCTTGGCGCCTCCTTTCACGCACGTCCTTTCCCCCGCGGTGCCCGCGCTGTCGCTTACCGGTACGCCGGGGCACGAACTAGTATGGTAGGATTTGGAGACGACGAGTGCCTAGACACGGCACGCTCGTCTATAAGGATGTTGGAAAATAGTGCGAATGCCAAGAAGGGCACGCTCGCGGGATTTGAGGTTCGGAACTGGGTATTGCGAATGCCAAGAAGGGCACGCTCGCAAGATTGAAGGGTGCAAAACTCGAACGTTAATTTCGTGATTAAAGTTTATTATTTTGTTGAATCGCGAGGAGAAGCCAGATATAGCACAGTGAATGAAAATGAATTCAGTTTTAGAGTAATTAGAAGTACGCGACTTGCTGGAAGCAGAAATAAAGGCACTGCCTTATTGTGTGTAGGGTCTTTTATGCCTTTTTACTATCTGTCTTCTCCTTTTCGAGGCAACCGACGGCTGCCTGGGGACTTAAAACTGCTAGATTGCAGTTCTCACCAAGCAGGCAGTCGCCGTTTGCTATATGATCTAATGCTTCTTGCGTACATGTGCATACATATGTAAAGTATATATAATAGGATCTTATATTCTAACAATTACATGTATATTTCTATATGATGGTGCAAGCCGGAGACCATAGGGTCTGCCGACGTCACACCTCCCTCCTTATTTTAAATGTGGGACCATGTCCTTCATTTACTGCTCACATATACTATCCCTTACCACGTTGGTATTGTTAGTACCTGTAACTATAACTTGAGGGTGAGTGTGACAAACACTCTGAGGTAACTATGTGTGCACTTGCTGTGGTTGGGAGTTGCAAAAGGGAGCAGTGGTCATTGTGCAATTAGCTCTTGTGCTGTTAGGAAGAAAATCTTGAAGATCCTTATACAATATGGCTCAACAACACGTAGAGTACGGGTTCGCGGTGGAAGAAGGAGGCTTCCAAGTAAGTTTCGTTTAAAAAAACAAAAAAAAAATTTTGTTCATATTTTGAAACGTGCTTCTAATAGTCTGTTTTTAAATTATTTATCCGCAGTTTAATTTTCACTGCGTGGTGCACGGTCGGTGCATCCAGGTAGCCGACGTTGTTGAGCGGAGGATGATGCGTTTGGAGGTGAAGGATAATAATGCGTCGCTAGAGCGTGGCCTGTCTAGTAACATCCCGGAGGATGATTTCGACTATTTTGGGATTCGGTGGATGGTCGAGGGGCGATGGGGGTGCGACCATCCCGTAGAGGACTGGGATCACCCGGCTTGGTCAGCCGATGGCCGATCCTTTTATGACGCGTATTTTGAGGATTGGTGAGTGTGATTTTTATCGTTTTTGAGGAGTTGTGGCTGTGTGTGTACTTAACCTCCCCTTTGTTTTCAGAAATGGTCTTCGAGCGTCTTACAGTAGTGGTTACTCCTTTTGGTTTATTCTTAGTGTAATTTTATTATATTGGTTTGTTACCTTGGTTTGCTTAAACAAATACATTTATCTATCTTAATATGTAATTGTGGTCATTAATCCCTGTGGTCCTTATATTGTTTCTGCTATAGTTAATTAATTACCATTGTTTAAATATTGAGGTGGTTAGTATGGGGTAGTGGTAGCTCGGAGAGGTGGGGACGCGAGAGCGCGGTGGGATTATGAGGCGAGGGTCAAGTATCTCAGCGATAAGGGACCGTGGGAAGAGAGGTAAGGTATGGTTAGTACAGGGCCTCACGATACGTCTACTTTCATATAGCGTATTCTCCTATAATGAGGACAATATCTGTTTAGAAATAGTTATTTGAACAGAAGATTAATATAGGAAAATTGATATCGAACTAATTAACGTTATTATTAACATTATTATTTAATTAACATTATTATTATTAGACGATCTATCTATAGGATGATTGATACTTTCAATGAAAGTTAAGAGGAAAATATCTAAACTCAGAAATCAGCTAATATTTAGAAACTATAATGATAATTCAAAATTTACGTTTATATTTTATACGTGTAGTAACTTTTCCTTAAACGCTTCTTAAGTGGCGTCGCATAATATAAGGTGGCCGTTTGGTTAGTATAAGACACGGCCTTCATTTGTCTGGCTTGTCTGCGTTATGCTGCTATTTATCATATCGCGTATCCTCACGCGTCTTTCTAACTCGGACTCTGTTACCATGCTATCTATAGTTATTACTTCCGGAAGGGGGGTTGCTGGTAGTCTCTGTTGACTCGTGCGGGGCCTGGATCCGATGGTCGGGGTGCTATCGGCTGCTGCTTCTGTATTCTTTAGGACTAGATACATCAGCAAACTTGTAACCGAGCTGAATAAGGCTCCTAGCAAGCGGATGCTCCATCCATACGTCTTGTGCAGCGTGTAGCCTCGAATTACTGTACTAAAGGCGTTTTTGGCTAGCTGCAGCGTTAAAATTATCCCGAATACTCCGGCGCTGACGTTTCCGAATAAGGTGAATCCCGACCAGATTTTCTTCGCCGTGGATTCCGCAATTTTTTGGAGGGAGTTTTCGTCTAATAGTCCAGACAAGGATATGCTCCCGTGTGGCACCTCGTGCCCGGTCATCCCTCTTGTAATTGTGTTGAGGACAGCGGCTTTTTCTGAGGGGAACATCATGTGGTCCCGTAGGTCCTTGAGATCGTCTTCGCTGTAAATTCCGTTAGTGGCAAGTGAGCTCGGGTTAATGTAGGTCCAAGTTAGCGTAGTAGCTGGTTTGATCTTCTGCGGAGCGGGTACTTCGATAGGTTTTGGCGTGAATCTGTACCAGCGGTCGTCGATCTTGTATAGTGTTGGCGCTAATACGTTGCACTCTCTTGTGCTAGATCTCGTGATTAGTATGTGTGACTTCGGCGTAAGGAAGTATGATGTGTTCCCGGCAGTCACTGGTAGATCTGTGTAACACTCGTCCGTGTGTCTCACCTTACACTCCACTGGTATGCATTTGATGATGTGTACTACCTCTCCTGCTGGTGTCGCGATATACCCGGGTCCTTTCATTAGGTTGTACGCGAATTCTTCCGGTCTCGTTGTTGCTAGCGTCAGAGCGTTTTTTAGTACTTGTTTTTCCAATGCGCAACGTTGGGTGACGATGTCCAGATATAATTGCGTGATTTGCGTCCTGATGTGTTTTTCGACATATATAAATTTCGAGTTCATGTACGCGAAGATGTCGACGTTTGCCACTTGTAGGCCGGTGCTTTCCTTGAATGTCTTTCCCTTGCCTGTTTCAAATATAAACAGCTTCGGATGTTCAGTTCTGATCAAGGTGTATCCGCAGATTGTAAATTTCGATTTTTCCATCAACGCAAATGTGATGTCCTCCGTCGATAATGAGTAGATATGTGGTCCTGATTCTTCATAGCGTTCCGTTACCTTTGATGCGATCCCTTCGTAGAGTAGGTCATACGAGTCGAACCTGCAGTTATCTCTCGGGGTGGAGGTCCAGTATGTGTAGCCTCCGTCTTCGTCAAAACAGTTCTCATCCGAGAAGGTGCAGACTGTTCCGCTGCTCAATATTATTTTATCGTCGTCAAGCTTGATGTTGGCCGGGTAATTTTTCACAGTAATCGTGGCGATACCTTGGACTACGACATTGTTCCATGATCCGAATCCGTCGTCGTAGAAGGTTCCCTCACAAGCTCCAGCTTCTGTCAGACTTCCAGCTAGTAGCACGTCCCGTTTTGTTGTTTGGTTTCGTGGTATATTATCTAGCACTACTGAATTTCCGATCGCAGCTATTCCCTTGTACTGCAAGTCTTTACAGGCTTCACGACTCATTGCGCTTATGTACGCTCTTCGAACTCGTCTAGTTACAGACGAGTGAGAGCGCATTCCGCAATGATAAACGGTTCGGTCGATTTCTACCTTGCACTGGATCACTTCCGTTTCTCGGAATTCCGCTGTTTGAAGGAGTTGTATATATCTCTCTTCTACAACCGGCTGCGTTCTGGTGATGTTGCAGTCGTCGATGTCCAGTAAACTGATAGTAGTCATGTTGAGTGTCGTGCCCCCGCAGTCGTATCCGACCAGGCCCCATGTTGTTGAACACAGAGCGATTATCGATATTGTTAATTTTAGCATGGCGTCTTCTGGAACAGACGTTTCCCAAACAGAGACTAAGGAGTGTGCCTAAGTTCCTTATATTCTTATGTTTACGTAAATAATAATAATAATCCTATTTCTAGTTCATTGCGATTGCTTTTGTCTACTTATGTGGTCACGAATGTTCGTTCACCCTTGAGGCTTTTAATTTATTTCTGTGAACTACCTTACTCTTATTGCCTATCTTAATTTCTACATTATAATTTCCTAGGATTTCCAAGACTTCGTGTGGCCCTGTATACTGGGTTCCTAGTTTCCCTCTTTTTGGTCGTTCGTTGAGCAAAAATACTTCATCCCCGGGTTTCAGTTCAAGCGGGTTAATACGCCTATCATAGTAGCGCTTAGATCTATCTTTCGATTGTATTAAATTGGCTCTCGCGAGGTCTTGGATATCCCGTATCTTATTGCATAATTCGGTGAGATAGGATTGGTACGTTTTGTTCTGTTGTTGATCCATAACCTCGTGACTTGAGGGCAGCCTGGCTTGTCTACCATATATTAGCTCGAATGGAGTATACTTTGTGCTCTCGTGGATACTAGTATTGTACGAGAACATTGCCAGATCTACCCATTCGTCCCAATTGCTATCCTTACTAACGTATTGTTTCAAATATTCCGTGAGCACGTGGTGGGACCTCTCGAGCGACCCGTTAGATTGTGGTCGAAACGCGCTGGTTCTACATTGCTTAATTTTGAATTTCTTTGCGATCATTCTCATGATTGAACTAGTAAGATTGGTCCCTTGATCCGTCAGGATTTGTCTCAGGGCCCCGTGTTTACAACTGAGCTGTTTTACGAGTGCGTCAGCAATGCGAGTAGAGTTGGTCTGACACGACGGAACTGCTATGGAATATTTGGTCAATAGGTCTTGTATAGTTAAAATATATTCATTCCCTGATGGGGTCGTAGGCAATGGTCCAACTATGTCGATTGACACCTTGTCGAATCCTGATTCGGGTGTATCGATTATTACCATAGGCTGTCTCGTCTTTATCCTAGTCAGTTTATTTACTTGGCATTCCCTACATTTGGCTATATATTCTTGTATTTGGGCTTTCATATTTTCCCAAAAATAACTATGTCTGATCCTATTAAAGGTTTTGGTTATGCCCTTGTGTTCACCTAGTGCGGAACTGTGGTATTCTTCGATGATTTGAATTCTTTCGAGTGGTTGGGGTACCCTTACTAAATTTTTGCAAATTAATATTGAACAAGGGACATCAACGAAGGTGTTTTCAATGAGGGCCTTGATCTCGTCCCAATTCATATCATCGATATTAGCTGTTTCTGCTAACGCCACCTTATCTAATTGTAGTTCGTGAACGACGTCTAGTAGTGATCTGAGTGTGTCAGCAAATAGTTCTCTGTCAAGGGCAATGTTAATCGTTTCCTTGATAGGTAAACCTATGTAGTATTTGTTTCCTAATTTTGTAACCTTTGCCCTTGCTAGAGTAGCGTCGGTGATGTCTGGTAATTTTGTTGCGTCTCGTAAGTCCGTCGCCCCTTCGTCACAGGGATCACCTCTACAGGTTATGAAAAATGCACAATTTCCCTTTTGCATGGAGAGCCTGTCTCGCGTTTCTATAATTTGTCCCGGTTGTTCAGAATTGATTTCATCTTCGCTATTATCTACCCCTGCCTCGGTTTCGTCGGCTGAGTCTGTATTGTAGTGTTCAGTCGGCGAGTCCGTTATGTCATCTGTTTTGGTGTCGTCTTGCACTCGCGGAGCGCTTGAGGCATTGTTATTATGTGCATCTACCTCCCGTGAGCTATCGTCATTAGTCTCTGTGTGATTTGCAGCTGGTCCCTCTATACTCTTATGGGCGTTATCTTTGCTGTGTTCGTTCACTGGGTCAGTCTTATTGTTATGAGTCCCCTGCGTAGCTTGTGGTATGACGTAATCGTCATCTGTATCTGGGTCACTGACGCTTGTTCCGTCGTCGTACGTATCGTCTGTATCTGGGTCACTGACGTGTGTTCCGTCGTCGTACGTATCGTCAGGTGTCTTATTGCCGTCAGCTGTTAAGCCTGTTGGCTGTAGTGTGTCATCCAAGGAATATATTCTTACCTTGAATGGGGCCACAAATATCCCCATTATGAGGTCCTTGACCCTGGCCCAGTCTAAACCATCGAGTCCACACCCTATCCTAGGCATGGCTAGTTTATAACTCCCTAATTTATTGCATAATGATTTTAACGATTTTAGGGATTGTTCTATAGCTGCATACGTTGGCTTATCGCTACTTCGCTGTTTGGTGACTAAGTAGAAGATATACCTGCTCTTATCTGTCAACCAAGCGACTTCTCCTGGTTGTTTCCTTTGTTTCCTGAGGCTTTTTATTCTCCCGTATCTCTCTCTAAATTGTGTAGCTATACCGGCTGCCATTCTTAAATCTGCAGCTACGCAGTGCGCTAATGAGTAGCTTGAGTCTACTGAGAACAAATCCTCGACTACCTCTTCTATTCCCTGAGAATTTCTATCGGCGATATTACCGGTATTTCTAGTTGTCATCAGTACCTGTCGTATCGGGGGATTTCTCGAAAGGGCATCAACGTTGGAATTGATCCTTTCAGCCTTGTAAACTACTGTGTATTCGTATTCGGCCAGCTTCAATCTCCACCTCATAAGACGGGATGTTGGATCTTTAACTGAATTTAACCAAACCAATGGCCTATGATCCGTGACCAGAGTGAATTTACTCCCGTAGACGTAAGGCCTGAAGTGATTGACGGCATGAATTATCGCGAGAAGCTCCTTTTCGGTCGTGGAATAAATTTATTCGGCTGAGTTTAGTAATCGCGAGGTGTAAGCTATTGGTAAGTCCTGACCTATAATTCCTTGACTGAGGACCCCTCCTATTGCATATCGGGATGCATCTGTCGTTATGACGAAAGGTTTCGTAAAGTCGGGGTACTGAAGTATTGGTTTGCTACACAACCTATTTCGTAGTTCGGTAAAAGCCGTCTCGTGTCCCTCTCTCCATTCGAATTTCGACTCTTTCTTCAGCAAGTTCGTCAACGGCTTAGCTATCTTTGAAAAGTCTGGTATGAACCGCCTATAATATCCTGCTAGTCCTAGAAATTGCTTCATGTTTTTCGCCGCTTTTGGTCTCGGGAATTCTCTAACTGCTTCCATTTTCCCTGGATCTGGTCTAAGACCTTCCTCACTAATCACGTGCCCCAAATACATTACTTCCCGTCTTAGAAATTCGCACTTGTCCGGTTGGAGTTTGAGGTTCGCTTCTCTGAGTCTCTTCATTAACCTATTGAATTTTATCTCGTGTTCGCATAACGAGCTAGAGTACACGACTATGTCGTCGAGATATACGAATAGTTCCGTGCCTTGTAACCCGAGAAGTACCTGGTCCATCAACCTCTGGAAGGTTGCCGGAGCGTTCTTTAACCCGAAGGGCATTCGGTTGAATTGCCAATGTCCGTGAGGTGTCGAAAATGCTGTTTTATGAGCATCCTCCCCCGTTATATTAATCTGGTGGAACCCAGACGCGAGATCGAAAACCGAAAAATATTTAGCACTTCCCAATTGATCCAAAATTCCGGTGATATTTGGGAGGGGGTACGCGTCTCCTATCGTCTTGTCATTCAACTGCCTGTAGTCTATCACCATTCGCCACCGCTTATTGCCTTTAGAGTCCGCCTTTTTGGGCACTATCCATACCGGAGAGTTATATGGTGAGGACGAACGTTTGATAATACCGTTTCTGAACAGTTCACCAACTTGTTTACTAATTTCGTCTTTGTGTACGGGCGGAAAACGGTATTGCCGTGTATTTATTGGTATGTCGTCGGTCGTGGTTATCCCGTGTTTGATCGCTGTAGTAGCTCCTAAAGTTTCCCCCGGCACATGGAATCTGTCCTGATTTTCTTTTATCAGGTTTTTAACGCTTGTTTCTTCCTCCTCGTTTAAATGTTCTAGTCTCAGCAGCTCTATCACCTTCTCATACCTATTCTCTCCTATTATCGCATTCACTCTTTTCGCGGTTTCATTACTCGCGTTCGCGGATTCGTCAGCGCTGTGTGCCGCGGTTTCGGTCCCTAAGGCCGAAGGTACCAACGGCTGCGCGCCCTGTCTATAATCCAATAGCCCGATAGTCAGTACTATCAATTCTACGTCTTCCTGCGTAGTGTTTATTATGCGCATATGGGCTTTCCCATCAGTATTTTTCACTAGAGCTTCGCCTAGGTATATGCCTTTACCGGCTTGGAGTCTGGGGACGTACCCTTCGTTGCACTCCTTATTTTTTATTTTTACGAAGAAGCTGCTATTTGTACGGGCGGGGATAACCATCGTTTCCCGGCTTGTGAAAAAGAATTTCAACCCGTTTATCTCTACGAACTCTTCCGCGTAGTTAATCGTTGCTTTATATGCTCGGAAGAAACTTGAACCGAGGATTCCATTCTGCGTTATCGGAAAATCGTCCCTAACCAAGTGAAATGGGACTGGTATGTCGGATATGTATATATTAACTCTACCCAGCGTTGAGACCTGCTTGTCGGTGATACCCGTTAAATTGAAAATTTCGCGTTCGTCAATACTCTCTAATGTCGCTAGTGCTCCGATTTTTAGCAAATTGAGTTCGGACCCTGTATCTATCATTATTTCCGTTTCGCCCATTAGGTCCCGTGACTCTATCTTTATTGTAGGGGCTCGCTCTTGGGCATTTATTCGGACTGTGGCGATCCCTCGTCCCCTGTTACTTGAATCGGGAGGGCGGAACGCGTCTGGCCGGGCCTCTTCGGATCGTTCCTCGTTCCGGAAGGCCCCTGGTCGTTTCCCTGATTTTGCATGGGGTTCGGTCCCATGCTTGACGAGGGTTGATCGCGATTTTCGTATAGGCGTCTCCTACACTGATCTATCGTATGCCCCGGGATTCTGCAATAAGTGTACCTAGGTCGCGGGTCGTTCGGTCGGTTAGTGCTATTGCGCGGGCGGCGATTATGACCGCGATTTCCCTGGGAGTTGCTGGCTGGATTGGGCCATGAGTTTTGGCGATCGTTGGGCCTGTTCCCCTCATTTTGTCGGTCACTTGTTACCGTATTTACATTTCTTTCGTCGCGGTTACGGTTAGAATCGCTAATAAAATTTCGCATTGGCCTTCTGTAGCAATCTTCGGCTACATGTCCTAGTAGGTGACAGTTTGAGCACCTCTTTATTCCTTGGCTCGCCGTGCGTGGACCGTCTCGGGCCCCCGTCGCTTGGTTAGCTGAACTGCTAAGTCGCGCCCTTTCCTTTCCTTTATCGAACGTCTTCCCGAGTTCTATCGCCTTGTTAAATGCTTCGTTTAGCGATTTGTACCCCTCTAACTGGAGCCCCATTCTATATTCTGAGTTCAGTCCTGCTAAAAACTCGTCGATAATTTCAACATCGATATCGTCTTCTAACGCGTAGTCCGTATACCCACGCGTTCGGCGTTCGCATTCTAAGATCGCGGTCCAAATGTCCTTCGTTCTCCTAACGAAATCTATTATATGCTCGTCCGGTGCTTTGTACAATCTGCCTAGTTCGCCGCGATGCCAATTAGCTGATTTAGAGGGTCCGAATATTTCTGTTAATCGGTCCAATAAGGGTTCCAGTGACGCGAAACTTTCATTCTCAATCACGTCATAAGCGCGCCCTTCTAGCTTTCCTTTTATAAGTCTAGTGAGCTGTTGCTCAAACCCAGGGGGTGACATTTCTTTGGCGCGTTTGCAAGCTTTAACGAATTGTAATACGGGAATGTCTTTCCCGTTGTACGCTGGTACTACTTTGACGGCGTCTCGTATGGTACCCATAGACTCTGAATCGTTTGTGAAGGTTCTATGCGTGTTTCGCGAAGTGTACGGTTCGTCAGCGTTTCCGATGGCACGTATTTGCTCCCTAAGCTCGGCTAGTTCGTTGTGAAAGTCTGTAGGTCGGGGTTCGCGTTCCACTGGTTCACTAAGTCGATTTTCTAAATCTTGTATTCGCCTATTCAATCGTAAATTTATTTCGCGTTCTTTCTGGATTTCTGATTCGCGGTCCCGTTTTTCGTTTTCGTGTTGTAGTATCTGTCTATTTTGGTCGCGATCCGCCGATTCTATTTGTTTTTTTAGCAGAACTATTTGTTTATTTAATATTTCTTCTCTGTCTGAGGACGGGTCTGGCCCTGTGGTTTTGCTTACGTGATTCTCCAATTTTTTTACCGTTTGTCTGAGGTCGTCCCTTTCCGCGCGTAGTCGTGTGACCTGGTCTTGTAGCGAGCTCAATTCTTTTTGATTAATTTGTAACTTTTCGCGTAATTGTAGGATCTGATTTTCTAGTGCTGAGTTCTTTTGAGTTAAATCATCCCTTTCGATACCGATTTCCTTATCTAATCGGGCCATACCTTCTAGTTCTTTAATGCGACTTTGTAACTGTAATATTATTGTTGCGTTCTCATTACTCCTTTCTACTAATTGGGCCCTCTCTAGCTCTAACTGCTTCGCCCTGTTATCTATTTGTTCGGCCGCGCACTCTATTTCTGCTTCCGTAAGCGGACCCTTATGTTTTCGCGAGCGTAAGTATTTGTCTGCCATTTTTACTTTGAGGTACTATTATTATTATATTACTGAATTGCGATCTGAGTTCACTGGTTTTCGTATCCGCACCGCTGTTCACCACTTTTATGTGACGTCGGGGCTTCGTCGCTACCGAATCGTCACAGATGGGCAATGCTGTCACCTTATTATTTGGAACTAAGTTCCGGAGTTAATTATGTACTGGAATTCTTACTTTATTGGAGCGGGTCTTTGGGCGAGCGGGTAGGTGGTCCAGATAAAGGTTCCTCGAGTAGATCGTTGATCACAGTGATGATTTGGGTTTCACCTTGATATTCCAATGAGTGGTGTGTAAGATTATCCGTTTTGGTCGATGCACAACACTGGGGTTCAAGGATGAACTCACAAGTTTTAGATAACTGGCGTATTATGGCTTGGCGCCTCCTTTCACGCACGTCCTTTCCCCCGCGGTGCCCGCGCTGTCGCTTACCGGTACGCCGGGGCACGAACTAGTATGGTAGGATTTGGAGACGACGAGTGCCTAGACACGGCACGCTCGTCTATAAGGATGTTGGAAAATAGTGCGAATGCCAAGAAGGGCACGCTCGCGGGATTTGAGGTTCGGAACTGGGTATTGCGAATGCCAAGAAGGGCACGCTCGCAAGATTGAAGGGTGCAAAACTCGAACGTTAATTTCGTGATTAAAGTTTATTATTTTGTTGAATCGCGAGGAGAAGCCAGATATAGCACAGTGAATGAAAATGAATTCAGTTTTAGAGTAATTAGAAGTACGCGACTTGCTGGAAGCAGAAATAAAGGCACTGCCTTATTGTGTGTAGGGTCTTTTATGCCTTTTTACTATCTGTCTTCTCCTTTTCGAGGCAACCGACGGCTGCCTGGGGACTTAAAACTGCTAGATTGCAGTTCTCACCAAGCAGGCAGTCGCCGTTTGCTATATGATCTAATGCTTCTTGCGTACATGTGCATACATATGTAAAGTATATATAATAGGATCTTATATTCTAACAATTACATGTATATTTCTATATGATGGTGCAAGCCGGAGACCATAGGGTCTGCCGACGTCACAATGTACTTAAGCTTAATAAACCTCAAAAAGATCTTAATGAAGGATTCGGTAAAATCAATTAGGATCCCAATACTCGGCTGTGGATTAGATAGACTACCTTGGGCAAAAATACGTGCAATGCCGAGGTATCTTTTCAAAAATACAGGAATCAAAATTTACGTTTGAACTAATATCCGATTAAAAAACAAGAAATCAACTTCGGAAATAGAAAATTCAAAACGGTTATATCCAATAAATAAACAGAATAAACCAGATGAAGCATCAAAAATACCCGCACCGCCCCCACGAAAACCGATTAGTAGATCAGTATCGGAAGAACATCCAACGAGCAGCATTAAGTCTCGTAAGAGATTGAAAACAACACCTATGTTAGATACGAGTGCAATATCATTGAGAACGCGTGCTAAAACAAAAGCAAGTACCGCGACGGAACCAAAGGTGACGTCATTGCTGACTAAACCAGACCCGCCGGTAGTAAAGCCAACTAAGATATTAGAGCCCATAGTAGAACGAACCTTCGAAGATTCATCTGAGGACGAACCTTCGGAGTGTTCGGAGCCACCGATATACAGGGGACGCAAAAGCGTACTACCGAGCCTAGGTTTTAATTTGCCAAGTAACATACCAAGCAATGTACAGCCTGATAAAGAGATCGAGACAGAAGCAGTTAACGAGGAAGTCGAATCTGATCAAGATAGTTTAGTTATAAAAGTAAATCCACCGGTACAAAGCACCGATAGCGACGGCAACGACGACGTATTTACATTCGAAGCCCTAACGGTTCTAAATAAATCACCACACAATCCGGATAAATATTGCAAAGACTCTCAGAAACTAACATTCAAGGCACCAATAGATTTAAAAGAACTACAGGAATCATTTAGCCGTTTCGAGAGATCAATGCATGAGAAAAGTTTAATTGAGCAAGAACAAGATAATATCGAGAAAGTTAGGTTGCCTCGAGCAATTTCCGCGGATAGGTATCTCGATGAAACAACACGAGATGAACTCATAAGAAAAGATCCGTTTAACGACGACACCGAGGACGATGAGTTAAATTCGAGAATAGAAAAGATTCTAAAGAAAGCCGAAGGTATAGGATCAGGTAATAATCAAGCCGTGAGTCAAAGTAATAAAGTAAGTACTTTAGGGACACCGTATATCCCGACCGCGCGTGCTGTAAGGCGAGATGTGTCTGTTATCAGTCAGCCGGTTAGTAGAGGCGAGATTCCAACGCCTATAGTCGCGCCACGTCCTATAGCACTCTCTACTCCATACCCAGGTATAGTGGCAGAGAGAGAGAGAACGAGTAAGCCGCCGAGGCGTTTGGAAGATAAATTAACACCCTTGCCTCCTTCTATCGGAATAGGAACTACCACGAGTATATTACCTGATATAGAACCAACTTCGCCTTTAAATTTTCCAAAATCAAAAATCAATAAAGTAAATTCAACGAGAGAAAATTTAACTTACATCAAGGATAACTATGTTCATTTTTCATCAATAGACGCAGAATTAGCAACGCCCGTTAGCAGACTTTTATCTGACCTAGAAGCCATTAACGTGCGCGAACAGAGAAGTGCAAAACCGAAAATTGGTCAAATAATTGTCACAGAACGCGGTAACCATTACATATTCACGATAATAGTAAAATCAAAATATTATGACAAAATTTCAGTAGAAAATCTGGAAACTGGGTTAGAAAACCTCAAAATTCTTCTTGAAAATTTAGACATCAATCAATTCAGAATTTCAAAAACAGGGGACTTTACAGACGAACTATCACCCGAAATCTGGCCGCAAATGTTAAAGGACGTCTTTGACGACAGTAATATAGATGTTGTTCTTTGTACGGGAATAACCCAGGTACCACCCATGGAAATACGGGAGGATATAATTTCGGAAATGCATGGTAGTTTGGTAGGAGGATACAAGGGTGTAACAAAAACTCATCGTAGGGTTCGAGAAAGATTCTACTGGCCTAAAATGCGCGATGACATTAGAGATTTCATAAGGAGATGTAATAGCTGCCAAGAACATAAGCTAGTACGCGTTAAGACCAGAGAACCTATGCTAATAACAGATACAGCATCCGAACCGTTTGAAAAGATCGCACTCGATACTGTAGGACCCTTACCTGTAACACCAAAAGGTAACAAGCATATATGCTTGATAATCTGACAAAATACTGTATAGCAGTACCGGTCCCAGATATTAGAGCAGAAGCTATAGCTCATGCGTTAGTCAAGAATTTTATCTTGAGGTACGGCTCGCCGCGAGTGATCCTCACCGATAGAGGAACTAGTTTCGTTAATAATTTATTTGCGGAAGTAGGGAAAATATTCAAGACAAAACACATTACCACCTCGAGCTATAGACCAAAATCGAACGGGGCTTTGGAAAGAAGCCATATGGTACTGGCTGATTACATAAAGCATTATATTGACAAGTTCGATGACTGGGACGAAGTGGTACCATTCGTGATGTTCTCTTACAACACCTCGGTACACGAAGGAACGAACTTTACGCCATACGAACTTGTGTTTGGAAAACTGGCACGTGCGCCGAGCTCGTTCCCGACGAATGAGAAATTATTAACATACAACTCGTACCTGGGTGATCTAACAGCTAGGCTTACCGAAATGCAAAGCCTGGCAGCGGTACATACTAACATTGCGAAAATTAGATCTAAAGAAAATTACGACAAAAAGGCGCGTCCGTTTAACGGAAAAATAGGAGATATGGCTCGGGTATTGATAGAGGTTCGTAAAGGTAAGTTCGATAAAAGATACCAAGGCCCTTATAAAATTATAGGAATTCTGGAAAATAACAATGTACTTCTACAGAAGGAAAATGGTGAGCGTTTCGTGAAACACATGGACAAAGTTGAATTGGCTTATTAACTTAAATTATTTCAATATTCGATTTGATTTTCTATTATTTTTGGACAACTAACGATTTGACAAAATTCTAAAATAACCTATTGAACGACAGCACTATGCTACTTTGGGGAATCCCTGGTCGTTGAATACGCATAACCTCGAAGCTCAAACTTCACACAATTTATTAAAAGCATAAAATCCACGAAGGTTATCTCACCACTACCAAAAAGGGGGACACAATGAAGTACATATGGGTGATCATCTGCCTACTGGAATTCTGGGGTACGACGGCAGAAGAAAAGGATTACACGGTAATCCCGATCGAATCGAGCCCGGGATTATACTTTGAGAAATTACACAATATAAGGTTCAAAAGAGCGGAATGGAGATTGGTACTACACATGGACATCGAGAGACTAAACTATCAGGTCCCTGAAGAAATGTAGGCGTACAACAAGATATACAACGAATGCAAAATTATAATGACCGTCAAGGAAAGTTGTGAAGGAATGTTGCGAAAAGAATATTAGGACCAGAGAACTGACGATGGAGGACTGGCGCTGGAGGGAGTACGTCGAACACTTCGAGGAGCATATCACCATGGAAAAGCTCTACTGGGCGGTCTAACGGTGTAGAACGAATTTAACAAAATTGGACTTCTCTAAAGGAACGAACTTAGAGTCGCAGATTGTTGCCATCAGCGCCAGTAGATGCGTAAATCTAAAGACGCTGATAATTCATCCTCTTACCATCCGCCAGTCGGCATTGCGCGAGATAGCCACGCTGACAAAATTAGAATATCTGCGGATGGGAGTGGTATTAGGACCGGTTGACGCGGAGTTACGAACATTGATGTATAACAGCCCGAATCTAACGATCCTGGAACTGTTCAACAACCCCCTGACGGGAGCTGGGCTGTCAACTAAACGCAATCTCATGGGAGCGACATTCGACAATTGCATGAGACTGAGAGGAGAAACAGTGGGCACGTTCATAAGAAACCAACATTGGCTAAACATACTAAAATTTAGCTCCTGTCAGAACGCAAAGCACGGAGAAATACTATCGGCACTGGCGGCCAACCCCAAAATCAACGAGACTCTGAGATGGCTGGAAATTCAGGGGAATGAGTTAACAAACGGACCCGTACCCCACTCGGACGACGACGACAGCGACGAAGGTGAGCTGCTGGTAGATCGGATTGTTCGACAACCCACCCTACCTGCCTCAATCACGAACGTCACTAAGCTGGCCCTAACGTATTGCGGATGGGTGAACAACATTCTTGTGGAAAGATTGGGAGCCCACGTCAAGGGCCCGGTGGTACAAAGCCTCTCAGGGTGTACCAATATAAGAGGGAACTATGCTCTGGACGCCCTAGGAACATTGAAAGAGCTAACAAGATTGATCATCTGCGGGATGCACCCTACAGTAGGAGGGGACTTCCTGCAGCACATGGCGAACCTGATGATATTGGAGTGCAGGGACAGCCGAAGTGTAACCGACGAAGACCTATGCGGTTTATTAAGGAACTGCGAAACCATAGGATACGTAGACGCTGAGGGATGCAAGGGAGTAGGGCGGCCGATAGTCGACTGCGCCTATGAAGTGATAAGAGGAGCCGGACGAGCCAATAACGTCTTGAGAATGCGTCTGGGGGACACATCGGCACGAAAATATCGCAGGGATAAGGCCAACAGACTTATCAGGATGGAGTACGACAGAATCAGTATGAGGATGGAGTAGACTTGGAAGGTAAATGGAGACCCAAGTGAGCTGAGTCCATAGTGCCGGGCAGTTATGTAACAGCGTCTAACCATGCTCCGGGAAAATCCCTTGTTGCAATAACTGCCACGGACGGGGTACTCACGCGCACAAAGGCCTCCGGAAAACGCCCAGAACTGTGGAAACACACTCTGGGGATATCCCTTTTGGGCGTACCGAGAGTCAATGTATCCCGACCTGTCGTGCCACATCCAGAACATGGCACATATTAATATACTAACGTACATATGGGGCTTTCCATACCAACCCAAACTACCGATGATTTTTGCATCTTCGATTTCGCTGAAATTTGGGCATCCTTTTGTACCCCTCGAAAAAGGTTTTTATGATTTTTTTCAAATTTTTTCATCCAGCCAACTGGGAGACGAGAATTTTTGAAAATTTCGCGGATTTTTTTTTTTAAATAGCCATAACTTGGTGAAAAATTGTCCGATTTGGGACATTTTTTTTCAAATTTCGTGTTTTTGGCTGAATTTTCTGAAAAATATATGCAAAAAACAACTCATTGTGAATTTGACTGTTTTTTTTTTGTATTTCAAAGGTAAAACATGGATATTAAGATTGTTTGTATCCTTCGATTTTATTTGAAAAATTCTTAAAAATACCACTCCCCAAAACACAAATTTTAAGCCTAGTCTCGTAATGGGATAATGATAGGTTATAATTTTTTTGAATTTTTGAATAAATTAATTTTTTTCATTTTTGTTCCATTTATTGTTCTTACTCTGTAGAGTATTTGGTATGGTTTTTCATTCGAATACAATACTCTACAAAGTAAAAACAATAAATGGAACAAAAAAAAAAAAACTAATTAATTTAAAAATTCAAAAAAATTATAACCCATCATTATCCCATTACGAGACTAGGCTTAAGATTTGTGTTTTGGGAAGTAGTATTTTTGAGAATATTTAAAAAAAAATCGAAGGATACAAACAATCTTAAAATCCAAGTTTTACCTTTAAAATACAAAAAAAAACAATCAAATTCACAATAAAAAGTATTTTGCATACATTTTTCAGAAAATTCAGTCAAAAACACGAAATTTGAAAAAAAAAATCACAAATCGGACAATTTTTCACCAAGTTATGGCTATTTAAAAAAAAAATCCATGAAATTTTCAAAACTTTGAAAAAAATCACAAAAACCTTTTTCGAGGGGTACAAAAGGATGCCCAAATTTCAGCGAAATCGAAGATGCAAAAATCATCGGTAGTTTGGGTTGGTATGGAAAGCCCCATACAGATACATATTTACTTCATTTATTATTATTATTAAAGAAATACGGCCTGAAGTCGTTTAAGCAAGATATTGGCCTAAGAAGGGCGCTACGAGGTACCTTAGGTACCTCTGGGGAACATCAGGTTAGATTTCGGTATATAAGAATAACCAGTATATTAATTATTCGTGAGTTTTCAGATTGTAGCGGACTATAGACGAAGGAGAAGGGATCCACTGTACGTAGAAGGACGGACGGAGCGTTCAATCAGTGTTAACCAGTACACTCTGCGAGAATTCCTTTTGAAAACTCAGCCGAAGGTCTGCGTGCATGTGGACCCCGGATCTCAGTCGTGGGCACGATTGTCACGCTGGAAATGTTATTCCCGGCGTGGAATCAGCCAAAGCACCAACACAATCGGAAACCTCACGACATCACTAGAATAATCACTTATAATACCACAAGAGCTTCGGGGTTATCGGGTATTTCCCGATAGGTTTGTTGCAAACAAATGAAGTAGTCGAGTTTTTCAGGTTACAAAATCACGAGCGCGAAGCGCGAGTGATTTTTCCTGAAAGGCTTGACGATTTTATTTGTTTGCAGGGAACCTTGAGGGAAATGCCAGATAATTTTGAAGCTCGTGTGGTATTCGTTTGATTATTTTTCCGTCCCAAGTGTCGGCCGGTGGAATTGCACCATGAGACGAAATGTACAGTTAACAAACTCCAAATCGACTCATTTTCATGCAAAATCTCCAATTTTCACAATTGAATTCAACCTGTCAGTTTGACGTGTGGTTAATTTGACTGGATCATGTTTTGTTTTTTATATATAGCAACTACCAGAGAAAATTTTCAAAAAATTATCAGTATAATACCATGTAGGTTGTACCACGTGACATCGAATGGTGCAATTCTATTGGTCGATATTTGGGTCGGAAAAATAATCGTTAGAATTTATACCGATTAGTATTACGCAAGTAGCTGTAATCCAACGAGGACGTTGACGTCTTTAAGAGGGGAGGGGTGTTACGAATGCAATTCACATTAATCCAAATTGCTTCACGCAACTACTTAGTATGTTTTTATCGATTGTTTAATTTCATAAATTCTTTCATCGATTATTTAAAGTCTGTAAAGTAAACTAAAGTTATTGATTCGCTACAAAGTGCCTAAACACTCCTAGGTTAGTTTTGGGTTACACAGGGAATGTGTCCCAGAAACGAAACCCAAAACTCGCCAAGGAATATAACACTGTCAAAAGTCACGTAGATGCCGATAACGGGGATCTGCGTAGTTTCAATTGAGCGACCTCCTGTGGAGCGGGGCGGGGCAACGCTAGCTTTGCTGACCCCGCGCTTCCACACAGGTATAGGAGTCGTAAATGTGAATTACTCTTCTCTTTTCTCTGATTCTAATTTTATTCAGGTTAAGGAAATAAGGCAAGGGATAATGGCAATTAGCGTAATAATAAGCTAGTATACAACCTAATTTAAGAAGCGAGCAAACGTTTCTAGCAAGTTTCAAATTCCCAAGAGAATCCCAGAAATATGTAGACAATATAAACTAGATTATAACAGAATATAACCTAAATTAAGGAATGGATGGATGAGTGGAAATTCCGAATAAGTAGGTAATATTGTGTTAGAATTAAGTATAATAAAAGCTAGAATAAGAATATGAGCAAGACGGAGTAGGGGATGGGACCGCGCCAAATGACCCGGGACCCCTCAACCTACGTCTAGCTTGGGCGGGTCCCGGGCCAACCAGGCTGCAATGGGATGCAAAGTAGGGCCCTAATTGGCTAAGTAACACGCGGGGGAAATGCAAGTTGCTTGCAATGGCGGGGACCTCGTCAACTCTGAACTTGAATTAGCGTCTTTCGTCTGTCAAGTCACGAGGTGTGTGGACGCATTGATCCGTGTACTAATTAGAGCCAAGAGTTGCATTCAATCTTTTCTTCATTCAGATCAGTGGTAGTGTAAAGGACTCAGTACTCGATAAGCAAAAGTAAAATAACCGAGATATAAACCAGTAGTCTGGCGTTCTAGTTATCACCTAGTTTTAAATTCAGTGCAAGGACACATACTTCATTCTAATCTTCTAATTATTGCCTTCTGCCTTAGATTCATTTCGAATCTTTGTATTATCAAGAGACATTGCATTAAATCAGATACTTAAATTCAGTGATAAAATATAAACATTTGAACATTTAACCCGACGAGTTAACCGAGGTTTCCACGAAGGTGAGGACGCCCGACCGACTGCCAATCTTGTAGACGCATATCACGCCAAGCCAACGAAAGCTAAGTGTCGACGTCTTGCTCATACCATTATTTCCATATTATCAAAATTATTACTATGTAATCCAGAATTCCTGTAATAGTCACATACGAATTGGTGGCATTTTAATCACTTATTAGTTCGATCTTCAGTCAAAATCAAAATTCCGTTCTTTAACAGTTCACTTTTCATAGAGATCATATCGATCTCTATATTTTCAATTTTTGCCTTATTCACGGCTGGGATTCTTTTATCCTGGCATTACCGTTATAGAAAAAGAATCTATAAGGAGGGGTCGCATTATACGGTCATCTTGCGTTGATATACATGAACGCATGTGTATGTAATCGGGCCAGCCGTATAACGCGGAGACCAGTTTGTGATTCTATAGATCAATAAGTAGCTAGAGACACATTGGTACAGCCTAATTAAAGGCCATAGTTACCGATTCCACTTAATACATAAAGTTAGAAAAGGAGAAAGAGAGTTTCAATCATGCGATCTTGGTTCGAGTATATGACGACTCTTATCCTGTGCTCGATGTTAACGTGGGTATCGTTGATCAGGGTATACTTCTCCGCACTCGTGCGTTACATCGTTGCGTTAACATTAGCTTACAATTAAAACACCCGTGAATTGATAAGGGACAAGTACCAACGATCCCCACGTCGGCATAGAGAGACTTTTATTATTTCATATCGTATACATTTTACGTTCAAACCGATATACCTTGTCAGACGTTTGAACTGGGCTCAGTATTACTTTCATTTAAGAATATAGTATCATTTTACCAGTTAATTATTTCTCACCATTTATTTTGAACAACCATCCTAATTATTAGTTAATTAGCCTCCACAGTTAAACTATTGAGATTGAGACCTGTATAGGACTAGTGGCAGACGAATCCCATTTACCGATTTATCGCGAGATAAATCTATTTTTATAATATTTTTATTCAGTCTGTGACGCGACACTACCATTATTAATAACTCGTTATCAATCAACCGCTCGGATTAAACAACCATACCGCGTCCGTCACATACGAATTGGTGGCAGCGGTGGGATTCGAACCCACGCCTCCGAAGAGACTGGTGGCTTGATAATCCAAGGAAGAAAGGTCGTAATCAGGTATGCTGATCCATGGAATGTTAGACGAGGAGACAGGAGGAGGCCTGCCACGCCACCGCAGGTCCCCGCAGAGAAGGAAAAGAAGCCACAACCCCAGCTACTGTCTGAATGTATTGCACATATCGCAAAGTTCCTGACATATCCGGATCGGGCCAGAATGGAGATGGTATCAACTACATGGAGAGAGGGAAGCCTTATGTCTCACGGAGGCACATCAAAACTGACCATGGACGACTGGCGGTGGAGGGAATACGTGGAGCATTTTGAAGAACATGTAACGACGAAGAAGCTGTACTGGGCGGTCCAGCGATGCGGGGCTCGCCTCAAAAAGCTGGACCTTTCCGGGAAAGCAAATCTCGAGTCACAAATAATTACCATCAGCGTTTCAAAATGCCCCAACCTGGAGCGGCTAGTAGTTCATCCGCTTACCATTCGACAAGCAGCATTGAGGGAGATGGCCGGCTTAACAAAACTGAAACACCTGAAATTGGGAACAGTATTGGGACCCGTGGACAACGACCTACGAGCATTATTAGACAACAACCCGAACTTGACGCGCCTTGAGTTACGTAACAATCCACTTACCGGGACTGGATTGGCCACGGGGCGGAACATGGCACACATCGCCATCGAGAACTGTGCAAGACTGAAGGGGGGAGAAATAGGGGTTTTCATTAGCAAGCAACATCAGCTACGATCATTAATGCTAAAGTTCTGCCAAGGTATGCGGCACAGCGAAGTCTTGGCAGCGTTGATGGCCAATCCCCGAATCAAGGAAACACTGAACTGGCTAGAAATACACGGGACTGGACTGACCGACGAACCCACAGACGGTGACAACGACGAAAATTTCTATGGGGAGGAAGACTACATTGAGCTAGTGGTAGAAAACCGATTAATACAACCGAACCTGCCATTGTCCCTGACCAACGTGACGACACTAGGGCTAACATACTGCGGGTGGGACGACGCCGTATTCGTAGAAAGGTTGGCAGAGCACATGAAAGGGCTGGAACTCCTGGATCTCTCGGCGTGTACCAACATCCGAGGAGAATTCGCACTAGACGCGTTGGGAACTCTACGACAACTTGAGGGCCTGCGGATCTGTAGCATGCACCCGTCGGTGGGTGGCCAGTTCCTGCAGTATCTGACGAAATTGGAGGAACTGGAGTGCCAAGAGGACCAGGGCATCACGGACGAGGACCTGTGCGACCTCCTGCGAAACTGCAGGGCTGTAAGGTCCATCAATGCCGAGGGGTGCAGGAGGGTAGGCCGGCCTGTCGTCGTGTGCGCCTACGAGACCGTAAGGGGAGGAGAACGAGAAGACACCGTTCTACAACTACGATTAGGAGGAACGTCAGCAAGACCCTACCGCAGGGACCCAACCAACAGGTTCCTAAGGATAGAATACAACAGAGCTAGCATACGGATGCGGTAGCTTAGAGGGAAGAAGGAGGCCTGGGTGAGCTGAGTACGGGGCGCCGGGCAGTTATGCAACAGCAGTAGACATGCATCGGGGAAACCCCGTGCTATAATGACTGCCGCGGGCGGGGTACTCACGCGTACAGGTGCTTCCGGAAAGCGCCCGACAGTGTAGAAATACGCTTTGGGAGTATCCCTTTCGGGCGTACCTCGGGTTGCTGTACCCGGTGATCTGGGGTATTCTATCTGATGGACAGGGATAACCTTGCTATGTCAATAAGTATAATATATACACTAGGCTCCAGTAGTTTTATTTTAGTATAGGTATTGGGCAGTTATGCAACAGCAGTAAAACATGCTTCGGGGAAATCCCTTGTTGAGATAACTGCCGCGAACAGGGTAAGGCAGATTCAACGACTCCGGACAGCGCCCAGAACTGTGGTAACACAATCTGGGGATATCCCTTGTTGGGCGCACCACGGGTCGTTGTAGTCATCGCCTGTCGTGTCACATGTTATGGGACACATTAATATATAAACATATACAGATATATATATATTAATCCATTATCCTAGGATTACACGAACTAGGAAATCCGCCAAAGGCGCTACGAAGTGGCATAGTTACTCTGGGAACCATTGAATTAGTTTAGATAGGTAGGAATAACCAGTATACTAATTACTTGTGAGTTTTCAGATTGGCGCGGGCTACAGACGAAGGAAAAGGGATCCACTGTACGTAGAAGGACGGACGGAGCGTTTTAATCAAGTGTTAGCCAATACACTCTGCGAGATTTCCTTGAAGAACTCAGCCGAAGTTCCGCGTACATGTGGACCCCGGATCTCAGTCGTGGGCACGATAGTCACGCTGGAAATGCTATTCCCAGCGTGAAGTCGGCCAAAGCACCAACCCAATCGGGAACCTCACGACATCATTAGGATAATCATTAGAATTTAAGACGATTGGTATTACGCGGGTAACCGTAGTTCAACGAGGACGTTGACATCTTTAAGAGGGGAGGGGTGTTACGAACGCAATTCACATTAATCTAAATTGCTTCACGCAACTACTTATTTTTTACGGTCTAATCTCATAAATTCTTTCGTCGATTATTTAGAATCAGTAATGTAAATTAAAGCTATTGAGTTGCTACACGTGCCCAGACGCTCCGGGATAGTTTTGGGTTACACGGGGAACGTGTCCCAGAACAGAAACCAAACCTCGCCAAGGAATACAATACTGTAATAAATATCCGCTCCCTCTTAAAGGCGTCAAAAGTCACGTAGATGCCGATAGCGGAGATCTGCGTAGCTTCAATAACCGATGTCCTGAGGAGCAAGGCGAGGCGACGTTAAACTTGCTGACCCCTCGTTTCCACACAGGTATGGGAGGCATAAATGCGAATTACCTAACACTCTTCTCTCTGATTCTAATTTTATTTAGGTAAGGGAAATAAAGCAAAGGAACAATAGCAGTTAACATACCAAATTGGTAGCATATAGCCTGATTTAGGAGACGAACAAATGATTCGTGTCAATTCCGAATTCTTAAAGGAACCCCCGCAATGATTAGGCCATATAAAACTAGAATATAATAGATTACAACATAACTTAAGGGATGGACGGATGAGTGGAAAGTCCGAATAAAAGGATACTAGTATGCTAAAATTAAATACAATAAGCTAGAATAAGTAGAGTATGAGCAAGACGGAGTAGGGGATGGGACCGCGCTGAATGACCCGGGACCCCACCACCTACACTTGGCTTGGGCGGGTCCAGAGCCAACCAGGCTCTAATGAGATGCAAAGTAGGGCCCTAATTGGCTAAGCAATACGCGGGGGAAATGCAGGCCTCCTTGCAATTGCGGGGACCTCGTCAACTCTGAACTTGAATTAGCGTTCTTCTTCCGTCAAATCGCGAGGTGCGTGGTAGCAAGGATCCGGATACCATTCAGAGCAAGAGTTGTACTTAATCTTTTCTTTACCGTCGAGTGATAGTGCAAAGACTCAGTACCCGATAAACCAAATAGCCGCGAAAGAAACCAATAGTTTGGCGTTCCGGCCTTAATTGTTATATGAAGTTAAATTCAGTGCACGGACACACATTTTATTATTTTCTTTACTTTTCGTTTAATTGCCTTCTGCCTTAGGTCCATTTTGGGACCTTTGTAGTGTAAAAAGACATTATTTTGGATTCTGTAGTGTTATAAGACATTTAGATTCAGTGGAAATATTAAACATTAGAACACTTGAAGTGTCGAGTAAAACCGAGGTTTCCACGAAGGTGAGGACGCCCGACCGACTGCCAATCTTGTAGACGCATATCACGCCAAGCCAACGAAAGCTAAGTGTCGACGTCTTGCTCATACCATTATTTCCATATTATCAAAATTATTACTATGTAATCCAGAATTCCTGTAATAGTCACATACGAATTGGTGGCATTTTAATCACTTATTAGTTCGACCTTCAGTCAAAATCAAAATTCCGTTCTTTAACAGTTCACTTTTCATAGAGATCATATCGATCTCTATATTTTCAATTTTTGCCTTATTCACGGCTGGGATTCTTTTATCCTGGCATTACCGTTATAGAAAAAGAATCTATAAGGAGGGGTCGCATTATACGGTCATCTTGCGTTGATATACATGAACGCATGTGTATGTAATCGGGCCAGCCGTATAACGCGGAGACCAGTTTGTGATTCTATAGATCAATAAGTAGCTAGAGACACATTGGTACAGCCTAATTAAAGGCCATAGTTACCGATTCCACTTAATACATAAAGTTAGAAAAGGAGAAAGAGAGTTTCAATCATGCGATCTTGGTTCGAGTATATGACGACTCTTATCCTGTGCTCGATGTTAACGTGGGTATCGTTGATCAGGGTATACTTCTCCGCACTCGTGCGTTACATCGTTGCGTTAACATTAGCTTACAATTAAAACACCCGTGAATTGATAAGGGACAAGTACCAACGATCCCCACGTCGGCATAGAGAGACTTTTATTATTTCATATCGTATACATTTTACGTTCAAACCGATATACCTTGTCAGACGTTTGAACTGGGCTCAGTATTACTTTCATTTAAGAATATAGTATCATTTTACCAGTTAATTATTTCTCACCATTTATTTTGAACAACCATCCTAATTATTAGTTAATTAGCCTCCACAGTTAAACTATTGAGATTGAGACCTGTATAGGACTAGTGGCAGACGAATCCCATTTACCGATTTATCGCGAGATAAATCTATTTTTATAATATTTTTATTCAGTCTGTGACGCGACACTACCATTATTAATAACTCGTTATCAATCAACCGCTCGGATTAAACAACCATACCGCGTCCGTCACAGGAAGAGAGTTGCAATAATTCGAACGATTGGTAAGACCATACTTCTCCTATTTTTATAATATGATTTATCAGTTTTGATTGTCAAGCATCAGATACGTCAACGCGCGAATCGCGTTAGGTCAGTTTAATAATTTTCCCTTTCAAGATAATTAAATTAGAATAACTCTGGAAAAGACACTATTTTTGACTTCACGATTTGTGCGTCAATGTAAATTCATATCATTGTTCATTCATTTTATAATACCTTTATATTTTTAATCATTTCTCGCATTTGGTTCATTTGATAATTTTTGTTAATCATTTAAATCGCACATTTAACCAGAATCGCTTTCAGAATATACTTTAGCTTCTACCAGTTAATCAACTCATTCATTTCATTGCATCACTCAATCCAATCATCATAGCAATATATTGGACTCGTATAATTAAACAATGCGTATGGCTCTGTATAGAGCTAGGTAAGTAAGTTCCCATATTACCGATTTATCGAAAGATAGGTCTTATAAAGTTAAATTCAAGTGCTACATGAACTACCAACCGCTCGGGCTTCACCCTCACGTAACAGTATCGATAACTGGGAGTTTTATTTCAAACTTAATCTTGCAAACTTAGAAGTTACACCCTTTTTAAGGGTAAGTACCTTTTACGATTCCCGCGTCGACATATCGATGGCTCCTATCGAAAAGAGCGTAACTCAGCAGTGCAGAAAAGAAAAGCGTAACTCGACGAAACAGTTGAGAAAGGCATTTGTCATAGGGCGTCACAGGGGACATACGCCTTTCTTAACTGCTTCGCCGAGTTACGCTCTTCTTTTCTGAACTGCTGAGTTACGCTCTTTTCGATAGGAGCCATCGATATATAGAGGAATATCATTGCTATTGTTATATTTTATTTTAACAATACGTTCAGGCGGACGAATTATGTTAGACGCCTGAACTGGGACTTATTCAATTTTATCATTGAAGTATAGTATCATTTCACCAGTTATTTCATCTCACCATTCATTTTATCTAACCTCACTACTTATAATTAATTAGCCTCCAATAGTGATCAATTGAAATTGAGACCTGTATAGGACTAGTGGCAACGGTCCCATTTACCGGTTTATCGTAAGATGGATCTACAGTAGACTCTAGCTATATGGCCATTTGCTATATGGCCACACGGGCGACCTCTCCTTCACACGGACGCGCACGCACACAAACATGTCGTCCCCCACCACAGTCCTCCGCGCACGCATAGTTCCCCCCACTGCGTGTAGCACGCCGCTCCGGCAAGCGTGATGGGAGCTCTTCGTAAAAGGCCATTTCCGAGAATTTTCCTCTCCTCTAGCCCCATCACTTGGCCATAGAGCTAGAGTCTACTGTATTTTTTTTTATTCAGTCTGTGACGGGACTGCACCCTTATTAGTAAATTCGTTTATTACTCAACCGCTCGGATTAAACAACCATATCGCGCCCGTCACATCTGCATGTCGACTTTGCAGGTCGAATCGAAGGACAGAGTTTCCTCATCATGGTTGACATAACGACACAATGGTTGGAAGTTAGAAGAATGCCATCGACGAACTCGACCGCGGTCGTAAAGGGAATGCGGAGAATTTTCACTACCTTCGGACTACCGGACACCACAGTCTCGGATAATGGTACAATGTTTTCGTCATCAGAAATGATCGAGTTCTACGAACGGAATGGCATTAAATGTCTACACATAGCTCTGTATAACCCGCAAGCAGAACGAATGGTTCAAATTACAAAAAGGTCATTGAAAAAGCTTGCAGAAGGGGACTAGAAGATGAATGTCAGCTGTTGTTTGAGGGGGTATACCCACTGGCCCCTCTCTTGGGGGTTTACGGCTAACCATATATAATCCTAATCTATTAGAAAATGTCATTATCCTTGTTACGTGCGGCTCCACAGTATTCAAAATTTTCATTTTTCAAATGGCAAACTCATATATATTATTACAGATAAAAAGCCGTGGGAAGAATTTAGAAATATAATCCCAAAACCCTCTTTGCTTAAAGTCACAAACTCCGGTCGAGTTTTAAAGATAAGAAATGGGTAGGCTAAGTTAAATAAGGATTAAATACAGTGCCGGGTTTTGCTGACCCGGCACTGCATAGTCGGGTCGATGTGACTCTCTCCAAAATAGACACAATCAGGATATATATCCTAATATAAAATATTATCACAAGCAGACTGTCCTGAGGTTCGGACCGCAACACGCTGTCAGAGGTAAAACGGCCAGGAGGATGGGTTTACTCGGCCGCGGAAAGACGCAGGTCTTTGATTAGGCTAATTACCGCGGCGGGGTAATACTTAAGCTATCCAGCAGCGGCCTCCCGGCTGCCTCTTACCTAAACAGCGTCTTCGTCTCCTAAGTTGCAAAGTGCACGGACGTGTCCTGAGGTTTAGTTAGTAAAGCGAAAGTTAGTGATCGAAAATCTTTTGTGACGACGCTAAAAGACTTCTATATCTCGTTAAATAAACTATAGTGCATGGACATATATTTTATTACTCTCAACAATAAGACATTCAATTGTATAAAATTTCGTAATGAAATCAAGTTCAATTAAGAGCTCATCTTGACTCAATAACACAATAAACTTAAGTAGTTTATCCTAGGAATTAGTAGCTTCAGTTTATAAAATTGATTTGAAAATAAGTGGTTGATTTTTGGTGTTGCGAATGTGATAACGGCGAGGTGAGACCTGAAATTACTTATCACCCGACACCTCTGATTCTATACGATGGGACCCGACCTCAAGACAGTTTAGACGACAACGGTAAGTCTATATTTTTTTTGAATTTAAATTACCAATTGCTCACCCAAGTGGGATTATAGGACTAATTTACACCTATGTCATTCAGATACAAATCAGTTCTTGCCTAGAAAGAGACACGTACGCTATTATTTACTTCGAAATTAGATTAAATTACTATATTATAGGTCAACACTCTCAAAGAGGGAGAGAGTTGCATCGGTTGAGAACCGATTGTAGTAAAGCAGATTCATAGAGAACCGAAATTGTTCATATTCATCTTGAGGTATACTACTACTGTTTAATCCACATCTGAAAGTTTATTTGTCAACTCGTTCTCGCAAAGTTCATTACCTATCAGTACAGAATGTATGTACTATTGATTTTACCAGCTTAAGGGGGTATATACACCTTTGAGTTTTGAAAAAATCAATATTTTTTTTTGCGTGTTTGGAACACTAGGGATGTAAACTATCTGTAAAAAAATCATCATGTGAAAATACGCAAAAATGAAGAAGTTACAGCCATTTAAATACAACTTCGAAATTTAAAAAAATCGATTTTTTTTGCGTTTTTGGAACACTAGGGATGTAAACTATCTGTAAAAAAATTATCATGTGAAAATATGTAAAAATGAAGAAGCTACAACTATTCAAATACCATAGTACACGTTTCACGAATCCCGCTCAAATCCTGTCATTCTCTTGTTGTCTGCTAGCATTATTGCGTCTCCGACAATTGAACTCGAGAATAAAACTTATTTGCGACTGTAAAGTTTCAATTGATTTGAAAAGTATGAGTACCAAGGAAGAGAGAAACTCTTGGAGCGATGCGAAACATTCGGTTGGACGCGCCAAGAAGAGAAACAGATCTTTTATCGGGAAACAACGACACTCCGACGAGCGTGCCAATTTATTTCAGAGACCATCCAGCGCATCGTCCAGTAAAATCAGCGACGACGAGTATATTGAGAACAACGAACAGGGGTATATGCTTTTTGATTTGGCTATTCTTTTTCAAAGTTTGCAGGACAACCTAAGTTGCAAAAGATGTGGGAGTGCTATCGTTATGAGAGAGGTTAGGATTCACGGCTTAGGTGGAACCTATGAAATCAAGTGCGGTAAGTGTCCTGTCAGCTCTAAGTTCAACACCTCCAGAATGGTTGGCAAGAAGAACAACGTTTTTGAGATCAATCGATGAGCTGTATTGGCAAGCAGGAGCCAGGGTCTGGGTAGCGTAGGACTTGCTAAATTCTGTGGATTGATGGACTTACCACCTCCCATCAAACAATCCACTCATAAAAAGGTAATTGATAAAATAGTCAAGGCAACAACTGATGCGGCAAGGGAGACGATGCATGCGGCTGTCGAAGAAGAGATAAAGACCTCGAACGAACCACTAGCCCGAGAGATAATCGTGCAGTGTGACGGAACCTGGCAGAAGCGTGGATTCAGCTCTCTGAATGGGGTGTGCGCAGTGATTGGGACGAATACAGGTAAAGTCTTAGATATAGAAGTCTTGTCACGTTTTTGTAAGGCGTGCTCAAGCTATAAGGGTCAGAAGTCTGGAGATCGATGGAATTCTTGGTACCAGAACCACAAGAGTAGCTGTCAGGCCAATCACCACGGATCATCTGGAGCAATGGAAGTCACCAGCATGGTGAGAATTTTCAAACGTTCCCAGGAACTACACGCAGCTAAGTACGTTGGGTACATTGGCGACGATGACACCAAAAGTTATCCTAGTGTCGTGAAGGCGGAGCCCTATGGACCAGACGTGAAGATCGAGAAGTTTGAGTGCTGTGGTCACGTTCAGAAAAGGTTGGGGACGCGGATGAGGAAACTGAAGTCTCGGCTTAGGGGACAGAAATTATCGGACGGCAAAACCATCGGAGGCAAAGGTAGGCTAACTGACAAAGCTATTGACCAGATGCAGTCTTACTATGAAAATGCGATACGGAACAACCCCGAATCAGTTCAAGGTATGAGAACAGCTATATGGGCTATATGGTACCACAAGTTCTCGACAGATGAGAAGCCGCAGCACCATCTCTGCCCGGAGGGTCGGGACTCTTGGTGTAAGTATCAACAAGCAGTGGCGGCCGGAACAGTCAATAGGTTCAAACCCCCGGCTAATCTCCCAGAAGCTGTGATGGAGGAGGTCAGACCAATCTTCGTTGATCTCAGTGACGAGGCACTACTGAAGCGCTGTGTCGGAGGTAAGACGCAAAATGCGAACGAGTCCCTGAACAGCATCATTTGGAAGCTTTGTCCTAAGACATTATTTTCAGGTCGTGACGTCCTTCAAATTGGAGCAAACATTGCAGCGATTACCTTCTCCGAAGTTCAGCGAGGTATGTTAAAAGTCATGCAAAAACGTTCAGTAGAGCCAAGACGCCACGCCATCGCTGCAGCAAAACTACAGGACTTGGTCCGAATCAAAGCTGCTGATAGGCGAGCGGAGCAGAGGACGAAGGAAGCTCGTGTTGCTCTGAGGCAACTACAAATGAACCAGCAGGAGGAAATCATCGAGATTGAAGGTAGCAGTTATGAGCCAGGTGGTTTCTAGAAATAAGGTGGCTCACGACGTAGGCAACGTCGCAAAACAAGCTTTTAACTTCGCCTGTGTCGGTCCAAAGCCCGAATCAAAAAGAAGGATGGAAAACTATTTTGACTTCTTCGAAAGAACAAAGAGAAGTCTCACAGTAGTTTATCGGCATCCAAAACCACAAATATAGTAATAAAGTTTAAAAGTTAATTTCTGAACAATCACTATTTTGACCGGTTGTCGTAAAGAATAAAATCAACCGTTAGACCGATCTTTGATTTTTTGGTCTTGAATTATTTATGAGAGATGCCTCTATCAGATGAACATAGAACTTTTTGATAAACCCATTTTTAGCTGAGATAATAGAAAAATGAGCCAAAATTTTTGAAAAATAAAAAAAAAAAATCGAAAAAATTCAATAACTCAAGTGATTCTTGCAATATCAAAAAGTTCTATGTTCATCTGATAGAGGCATGTCTTACGAACAATTGAGGACCAGAAATTCAAAGATCGGTCCAACTCTGGTTCTGATTCTTTACGACAACCGAGTGATTTTGTCTTTTTATGTCTTGAGCGTAACCACTATTAGCATGAAAGTAATACATGATGTAAAATATGGATAATGAGGGTCAAACCCTCCTCAAACATGATGATTTTTTTCAATTTGTTCCGAGTCTTCAAGTTGAAGAAAAAAAATTGTTTTTCATAAATTCAACCCATTTAAAGGTGTATATACCCCCTTAAATTGTCATTTTCATTTATTTAGTACCTTCATTAAACTAAATCCTTAATCTATAATTCTGCCTTGCAAATAGATTATTTGAACAAACGTACGGTTCTTTACAGAACTTGGCCAGCAAGGATCCCGGTTACGGGCTTATCACTGGATAAACCAAAATTAACAAATAAATCTTGGTGACGTGAAAACCTAAAACGCTCGGGGTCTACCCTTACGTCACATCCTTATGATTGAACTTAAGCTACACTTATAATTGTGTTTTATGGTATATGTGTACTAACACTAATATATAAGTATATATAACAGCGACTGTAGCGTTTGCGCAGTATCTCACTCCATACTATTCTTCTATGTAATAAACCAGTCAAGTACAAGCATACATGAAGTGCGGATGATTTCACCTGCCTGCCCGTCTCCCACTCCTCACACCACCACACATACATATACAATATGTTTTTTCTCTTAGAGTCCTTTTGAATTCCTTAAGAATAATTTACAATAGATTATTAGGGTTCATCGTCCTTTTCATGAAGTGTCTATTGATTGAATATCAAGGGAATTTTATTGTTTCAGTAGGGGAGCTAACTTTTTTACCTTTCGTTTTATCACACCAGTCGCAATTTCCACTGTCACTGTTCATATGACACCGTCACTGCCTGGATGCGTTCCGATAACTCGACCCACAAGCCATCGTGAAGGGAATAAGTTATCGTCTTTAATGTCGACGACTGTTTCTTCCTTGATAGGATGGTCCCCGTGATACCATCCGTGATACTCCTTATACCGCCTGGCCCAAAAGTGTTGCTTCAGATTCTGAAGGTGTTTCTAAGTAGACAGTCGATTTGGGTAGGATATCCATAAGTTCCTACTGTGGAAGACTAGTTAAAGATTCACCAATCAGGAAATCTCCAGGAACAAGAATAGATAAAGTCATTAGGGTCGGATGAAAGAGGAGTTAGTGGTCATGAATTGAATGTTGTTTCTATTTCAATGATTACTGTGTTGAACTGCTCAAACGTAAACATTTCATTTCCTACAACCCGTTGTAAGTTTTGTTTGAAGCACTTTACCGCTGCCTCCCATATTCCGCCGAAGTGAGGAGACTAATGAGGAATAAAATGTCAATGGATTCCTTTTTCAGCCAAGCGATTGTGAACTGCTCATTCAACTCCTTGGATGTTAACAATTTGTAGAGTTCTTTTAGTTCCTTGTTGGCTCGGATGAAGTTAGACCTTTCATCCGAATAGATTGATTGACAACGTCCTCTTCGAACCACAAATCGCCATAAAGCTGCTAGGAAAGATTCTGTTGTCATGTCGCTAACTACTTTAAGATGTACGAGCTTGTGACAAATATATGAAAACTGTTGCGTAAATCTTGAGGCGCGTGTTATTTCTCAAGTTCCGTTACTTAATAAAGAAGGGTGCACAATAATCGATTCCGACGTTTCCAAACGCTCTTGCTGGCGTAACTCTGACTTTCGGTAAGTTGCCTATCGGATAGCAAGATGTTGGAGGATGAAGTCGGGAACATCTGGTGCATTGGCGAATGATTGTTTTGACTGTACCTGGCCGCCAGGAAGCTATTATCTACCACGAATGTTGCATAACGTAGCTGGAATACCTCCGTGTTAATGCGTTAGGTGTTCGTCGTTGATTAATAAATTGGTGACAGGCTGATTCTTCGGTAGCAGCATCGAATGACGTTGAACATAGCTGAGGTCCGCCGCTCGAATCCTGCCGCCTACTCGTAGAATCCCGTCTTCGTCCACAAAGGGACGCAATGTTAATATACGACTCGTTGGTTTTGATGGTTAGCATTTTTTTAACGATTGTAATTCTTACGCGAATATTTTTGCTTGGGCTAACCTTATGATTACTATATTGGCCTTGCGTATTTCTGAAATACTTGGAAGATTTTTCTTGTGAGATTTCATTCGGAAGCGGAGACAATTTGCACTGATACTCTCAAGTTTATGAATTGACGAATATTTTTCTAATATACTGAAACCTCCAGTTGACCTCGTTTCTTGATAGGAGCTATACGTGATTTTGAATAAGTAAATATGTGCGAAACCATCCGTTGTTGTCAGCTGAACGTAGATGTAAGCAGGCGCCATAGGCCATAGGCCATTGTTGTTCTTGATGTATTGTTTTCCGCGAAAGCTCCATGCTGTTGAGCGATGGAAGTTGGGAGACGAATCTTGACCATTCTGTGTGAATATGCAGTGGTACGGATTCATCCCATGAGAGATTTGCAGCCCACTGTTTTTGAATAATTAATTTGGCAGTGCCAATCGCTGTTTGTAATAGGCCAAGAAAGGGTCGAATATTTGCGCAATCTCTGAAAATATAATGCGCTTAGTTACCTCATTTGTTTCCGTGATAGATTCGAGTGTATAGATAATGGCATCTTCGGACGACTTCTAATGTACACCCAACGTTTTCAAAGCCTTTTCATTTTCACCTGGGAGCTAGAGATTTATGGTGGTGTCAGGTAGTCTGCTTAAAACTTCGGGTGAATTGGAGGCGCACTATCGTAAGTTGAAACCTTCTAGTTTAAGTAGACTTATTGTTTCATCCCGAATTTGTTTTGTTTTTTAAATCGTAAAGGCTTCAGTGAGCATGTCGTCTACGTACAAATCTTCCTTTCGAATTCTTGGGACAGAAGGAAAATTTTTGTCCCTCATCTACGGCTAGATGATGTAGACACCTAATGGCGATATATGGATCAGGTGCTATACCGAATGTGACCGTACTCAGTTCGTAGAGAGTTGGAATAACTCCTTGGTCCTACGATAAGATGCTTTGATCTTACGAGCTTCTTCACGTACCAATATCTGTCGATATATTTTTTCGATATCGCCCATCGCTACGTATATATGTATTCTAAATTGTAGCAATATTTGAAAGATGTCGTCCCGTATGGTCGATCCAACCACGAGTACCCGATTTAGGGAAACACCCGATGATGATGACGCCGATCCGTCAAATACGACTCTGACCTTGGTGGTCAGACTGGCTTCTTTCATAACAGCATAATGGAATAGATAGAAACCCTCGTATAGATCCAGATTTAACTCCCGCATATGGCGTAAATCCTTATATTCTTGAATGACGTCGCTGTATCACCCCTTGAGGTCAGAGTTTATTTCGAATTTCCTCTCTGAAGTGTCTAGTCCTTGAAGAGCGGCTTCATGCGATCCACCCAGCTGATCCTTTTTTCTGTTGAATGGAAGTGCGACCATATATCATCCCTCCCTGTCTCTCGTGGTATGAGTGGTGAAACGCAGTTAACTTCATCGAGAGAGTGTTTATTCTCTACTCTTAAATCCTCGATTTCCCAAAATTTCATATCATCCGTTGCGAAACATGTATTTATCTTGCTTATGGTTGACTCGACACTGCCACCAATGACCCATCCTAATCAAGTTTTTTGCCTTACCCAAAAGTGCAGCCTGTAGATAGTCGAGTTTCTCAGAATCTCGCAAATTTCATTATTGTGAATGCGGGTAATAAATCTCGCTTTGAAGATCCCCCAGTTTCACAACTCTTCGTAAAATTTAGGAGTAAGTTCCGGCAACTTTTTTCATGAAATAAGCGCTTGTTGAACTGCTCGGATGCACGATTACTTTCTTTGTTGTCCAATCCAGCTTCACTTGCTGCAACCCTCAATAATTTTTTGACTTGTGACAGCTAGGAGTGTCATAGTAGGTGTCTTGAATCTCGAGACTATATTAAAGATAGTCTGTCTGTGAATCTTCGTCTTCCATCTCTTTCTGTACCTGTTCGAATTCCTTGAACGTCTTAGCAGCTAGCTCCATCTGATCCTTAATTTTATCGTATTTTGGATTTACGCTAACTTTGTCATCGCCATCTTGAAGTGTGCGATCGAGCCCCTAAGATATTTTCGTCGATTCTTCAGACTTTTAACGTTGATTGCGAAACCGGTTTCAGACATGGTGGATGAGAATGGGAAAATGTAGGAACAAGGAGAAATTGGCAAATCAATCAACTAGCTTACTTTGTTGAAGCGTCTTCGATGGCTTTGAAGTCAGAATATATGGCCTGAAGCACGTTCTCGATTGTGGATCTAGTCGCTCTATTACGGGGTCGTAGTTAGCCCGTAAAATCGTTGAAGACCGTAATTATCCTTGTTATGTTTATTTTCAAGCAATATGTCGCAGAATCACTCGTAGCACTTGCAATCAAGTCGTTATTGACTAAGTAATTTCACTATAGTTTAGTTGCTAAATAATCTCATTTTCGATTGATAGTGGACTGTATAATTTTTACAAGCCCCGCTTTATATATTCGGCTGGAAGGACCAAAAAATGTTCTTGGGGTGATCTGAATCGTTGGGTCGGAGCGTTTTTTTCTAAAGAATTCCCCGTCCTATACACAAACACCGTCGTTGTACAGGCCTGCACATCAATGGTGTACCCAAAAAAATCAGCGTCATGTAACATGAACTAAACCCCACTAGCGTCACCATGCGCCCATAGTCGATATTGAGCAGACGTCATGCGCCATCTGCTTGGAATGCAAGGAATAAACGCATTGTTATCATTGTTGCGTTGCGTGTTGGGCACGCATAGGCTCGTTCCGCGAAAAAGCGTCTGCTTGTCGTCTACTCGGTGGTGCGAGTTGAAACCACACTACACGATTTCAAAATCTATCCGCAGCTATGTTCATGTATACACCATTAATGTGTAGGCCTTTACAGGTAGTCCCAATCAATTTACTTAGATCTGTAATGGATCAAAATTAAAGTACAAATTGTTACAGATTTCGGGTTAATAATAGCACATATGTATAATATTTGTTGTATATTGGTATTGTCGCCTTAACGACGCGTGTTAGAATTTATAATATATGCTGCCACCTTGACGACCTGAGTTCTACTGAAACTTTGTGAATATTTTTGAAACTATTGCATTGTTGCAGAGACTCGATGAGAGGGTGGCAATGCCCGTGATTGGTAGAGGATAGTTAAGCCATCCTCCTTGAGGGTGACTTAGAACTACCCTCAAGCGTTTGGTATTTCCTGAGCTGTCGCCATCCCTTCGAGCGCTGAATGATCGTTCTTATTAATTTTACAGTATTTGTGAGAACCTGGCAAATATCTATCATAAGAGTCTGGGCGGCCACCCGCAGTGCGTAAACCGTGAGCGGAGCCCAGGACTTACTCGTAAATTATAGTTCGTATATATATATACAGTCCCAGATTCCCACTTGAATATGCCTACTCCTTATGTAGAGTAAATCAACTATAATTATTAAATCAAAAGAATATATCACTATTTCGACTTTCTTTACTTACTTTTTAATTTGATTTTGAACTTTTTCAAATTTTGTACTCATCCGTTTTTCATATCTTGATTTCTTTCAATATTCTTTTGAATTTTGATAACTTTTTCATTATAATTAACTATTGAAATTGAAAATTTTAATTTGAAATTGAAGTTGAAAAAAAAAAGAATTCAAAATTTTCACGTTTGAAAATTAAATTCATAGAATATTATTGGTTTGCCCCTAAATGACATCGCTACAGAATATTCTCTCCAAATTTGAAGACGTTTCGATGAACGATGGAACCTGTACGCTCACAATAACCACAATTTCTTCGGTAAGCCTGAATCTATGTGGAGCGAGGTACACATAAACTAAAAATACCTCTATACAATGTAATAAAATAGTACTCAATTACTATGAAAAAAACTGTGACAATAAAGTGTTTCCTCAGAGCGTAACAGTGATTTAAATTTTATTAATTTCAAGATGGGTATACCACCTTAAACAGCATACGACACCACAGGGATCATAGTGACGCCCCTAATTCCCTAAAAGTCCCCTTTTTTATTTCAGTCCCCTAAAATTCCCCTAATTACGACGTAACCCCCTAAAAGCACCCTATTTCCTATATTTTCGTGGTGTCATCGGACACTATCGCGTTTTTCTCGGGTACGATGGAAATCTCGAACCCGAAGATATCGATCTAAGATTGTCCATCGTAACTGTCGAGAGTCACGTAACTTGACGGTTCGTGTTCGTTCAAAATTACAGTGCAAATTCTCTGCAAGATAAGTCGGCTGCAGCCGCAACTATGTATCCACTTTCTACTTTTTTGTCTCTTTCTGTACTTTTTACTATCCGCTTTCTGTTTATTCTTTGCTTTTGAATCTTTATTTATGTTTATATTACTTATTTATTATTTTACTAACTTATGAGCTACTGACTGCGATCTATATCTCTACTCTTGCCGAAACTTTATTTTGATGCCTTGTATTTCCTGTTTCTGCGCTTGAGGGGATACTATCCCAGAGCGCTTAATAAATGTCTCTCTCTATCTATCTCTCTGTATATCTCTAAATCTATCTATCTATCTATCTATCTCTCTCTCTCTGTCTCTCTCTCAAGTCGATGCGATATCTCGCCGCGTCCACGGTACCCTCAGGCAGCTCGCTGCGTCTCGTCGCTTGCTCTCCAAAAACCTGCGCAGGCTAATGGTGATCTCTCTGATTTTTCCGTAATTTGATTACTGCTGTGTTACCTTTGCCGACCTGCCGGCAGGCTTGGATGCAAAACTCCAGCGACTCCTAAACACCTGTGTCCGCTTTGTCTGTGGCGTCCCTCGTGAGGTGCAAATTACGCCATATCGGAGGGAATTGGGCTGGCGTCGGGTAAAGGACAGGAGGCTGTACTTCCTGCTGAATCAGCTGTTTGTGATCTTGCGCTCTGGGCGGCCCGCTTACCTGCGCGAGCTCTTCGTACTTCGCGATCCGAGTGCTATCCATCCCTCGAGGGCCCCGCGTAGCGATTTTGTGGCCCCGCGCTGTCGCACAGATGCGCTTTTTAACTCGTTTTCAGTCGCCGCCATTCGTTACTGGGACTCACTTCCATCTGTGCTCAGAGCGGCGCCCACGCTCCTATCGTTCAAGCACGGCCTATTTAGTCACCTATTCGATACCGAGGATGCGCGCCCTTGAGTCTTGCTCTCCCCTACTCGTTGTTAGGACTAGCTCGGGTCTTTCTTTAAGTTAATCTTCTTTGTAATACTAGCTCGTAAGTACTCTTTGTTATTCTCTTCCTTCGTCGCAGAGCAATTATTGTTTTGTAATGTTCTGTGGCGGTTTGTTGTCCAGTATTGTTATGGACATAAATAAACGAATCTATCTATCTATCTATCTATCTATCTCAAGACACAGGTAAGCACATAGTACGTTATTACACATCTTTCAGGCAATCGTTAGTCTTACAAGTTCTATAAAATGTAGTTATTGCTATTACCACATAATTAAATGAATGAAGCTGAAACTGGCAGCCAGAGTTAGCAGCTAGAGCTAGAAAGCCAGGGATGAATAGGGGCCGGGGCTCCGAGTCTTAAAAATCGTTGAATTCATATAAAATACTTTTTGCTAAAAGATTGAGCAGAGAAATCATGGAATAAGTCAGTCAGCGCGAATGAATCATAATCTAACAATAAGACGTAATATCTGATG
This sequence comes from Rhogogaster chlorosoma, assembly GCA_944452935.1. Lineage (NCBI taxonomy): Eukaryota > Metazoa > Arthropoda > Insecta > Hymenoptera > Tenthredinidae > Rhogogaster > Rhogogaster chlorosoma. The sequence goes on from OX101802.1 coordinate 11,072,606, forward strand.
AATAGAATATTGAAAGAACGTATGGGTTGTATGAATTGATTGTTTTTTTCATTTCACGAATTCTGTTAATAAACAATTAACAGCGAGACGAACACGTATGCTCGGAGGAATTTTAAAAAATTGTGGAATATTCTCATCTCAACTACGAAAACGAAAATATGTCGACTTTTGCGTTGCACGACTTGGTTATTGTTTTATTGATTTTTTTTATAAATAAATGATGGTGGGACGAACACGCATGGTTGGAAAATTTTGAAAAAATCAGAGAACGTTTTGATTCCAGTTTGGAAATCGGCAATGAGTTCTATATTATATTATATTATACGGAAGCAAAAATGAAAGCTGGAATCTTAGCTTCCGGAAAACCCCGTAGACCGACCTTTTCAAGAGCATTATCTCCAGATTACTCTGATTACCGATCTCGAGACCGTCCTCTCGAATATAGTAACTACTACGTTAGTGAATCGACTGAAGATAGGGCGAGATCACCATCGCCGATTATGTCACGATATCAGTCGAGAAGTTCGCGTAGATCGGAATATTCAGGTGAAAACTCGCAGAGATCAAGCCGCGACAGACACTCTTGCCGTAGAATGGAAGCTGCTCATTCGTGTTCGTGCCAACATATGTGTTGCTCTTGTTATACACCATGTGGGTGCTCTCCGCGATCTAGGTATAATAACTGTTCAGGGTCTAGGTATTATAATGATAATAGAACAAGATCGAGTTCGCCTAGCCCGAGTGCTGGACCATCAAGCAGCGAGCGTAGACCTTCATCACCAGTATACTCGAAACGCGAATCAGATTCGGGAACGCGCAGGAAACCTAATGAGGTTTCATTACAAAGATCTCGATCGCCATTCCCGTATAACAACAAAACGCCGGAGTCTTTAAACGCGAACGCAGCCCGTTGACCCGACGCGACGGCGGGACATGCGAACCGTGAGCGTCAGCCGACGGTAAGATTTTCGGAACCGGATCGAGAGTACTTACGTGCGGGACAAATAGAGAATCGCCACTAATCCAAGTTAAGGCACCGGAACTCCAATGCCAAAGCGGAATATTTTTAATTGATACCAGAGCGGACATTAGCTTAATTAAAGCGGGTGCCTTGTACCCTGACGTGCTTACCGCATTGCACGACTCCGTAATAATTACCGGTATCACTATGGATAAAATCGAAGCCTTTGGTACCATAGAAATAACTCTGCAAGGCAAACTTAATAAATTGTATGTAGTGAGTACCGATTTTCCCTTAAAATGTGACGGTATACTGGGAAAAGATTATCTACGATGCGAAGAAGCAGAAATTTCTTTCTCGCATAACATGCTTGTAACGAAAACAGAGCCAATAAAACTACTCCGTTTTGTTGACATAAAGAATACAGATTTGGAAAACGGGAATCGTGTTTGGAAAATTCAGGCAAGGTCTACACAAGTGATTACTATAGATGCGAAGGATTGTCAGTTAAGAAAAGGATACCTGCCGAGAATTCCCGGTCTCGAGGGGGTATACATTGGCGAGGCTGTCGTCGCCGTTGAGAATGGCGCCTGCCGTGTAATGGCCATTAATACGCTAGACCGGGATATCGAGTTAGGAATCCTTCCTCAGGAAATAATACCGTTTGAATATCATGATTTTTCAGAAGAACCGGAAATAGACTCGGATTCAGATCAATCCACCAATGAAAACGTTATCACTGATAGACTTGCTGAGTTAGAATCAAAATTGAGTTTAGACCATTTGAATGACGAAGAAAAAGTTCATGTCTTGAATTTGATCGAAAATTATTCGGAAATCTTTCACCTACCAGGAGATTAATTGAAATTCACACCCGTAGTTAAGCATCGCATTCCACCGCAAGACGATGTACCGATTCACGCGCGCCAGTATCGTTTTCCTCCTGTCCACAAAACCGAGATTGAACGGCAGATGAAAATCAAATTAGATAATAATTTATAAGACCATCGACTTCGCCATATAATTCGCCACTCTGGATAGTCCCAAAGAAACCAGATTCGAAAGGAAATCCGAGGTGGAGAATTGTTATGGATTTTCGCGCTTTAAATGACAAGACAATAGGGGTTGCCTATCCTCTACCCAGTATTACCGATACATTAGATCACCTAGGGGGAGCAATGTATTTTTCGACATTCGATCTCGCCAGTGGGTTCCAACAAATTGAAATGGACCCGCGGGATCGCGCAAAAACTGCGTTTACCACACCTAACGGGCATTACGAACGTTTACAAATGCCTGAGGGATTAAAATATGCACCGGCCACCTTCCAGAGACTTATGGACCAAGTCTTACGAGGCTTGCAAGGGTCTGAGGTGTTTGTATATCTCGACGACGAAGTAGTATTTGCTAAAGATTCAGAAGAACACGAAAGGAAAATTCGGAGATTATTTAATAGTGGAAGCAAATCGAACTCTGGACTAGTGGAAGCAAATCTAACTCTGCAACCCGATAAATGTGAGTTTTTAAAGGCCGAAGTTGCATACCTAGGTCATGTCATCAGTAGAAGGGGAGTAAAACCAGATCCCAAGAAAGTAGTAGCACTGAGGAAATTCCCCCGTCCGAAAAACCAAAAGAATATCAGACAATTTTTGGGACTAGTAGGTTATTATCGTAGATTAGTCAAAAATTTTGCCGCAAAAGCTAAGCCTCTAACTGAATTACTAAAGAAAAACGCCCCCTTCGTTTGGAAGAAGGAACAATGTGAAAGTTTCAAAATGTTACGAAAAGCTCTATGTCAAAGACCTATACTACAGTACCTAGACTTCGACAAGCCCTTCACTCTGACTACCGACGCATCAGATTATGCGATAGGTGCGGTCCTGAGTCAGGAGGTGGACGGTATCCGAGTTACCGAGGTTATATTACCTGACGTAAAACCAGCTTCGCCCTTGAATTTCCCAAAGTTGAAAATTCATAGAATAAATTCAACAAGGGAAAATTTAACTTATATCAAAGATAACTACGTTCACTTCTCGTCAAAAGACGCCGAATTATCAACACCCATCAGCAGACTCTTATCAGATCTAGAAGTCATATACGTTTATGAACAACGTAGTGTAAAACCAAAAATTGGCCAAATAATTATTACTGAACGCGGAAATCATTACATATTCACAATAATAATAAAATCAAACTACTTTGACAAAATTTCAGCAGAAAATGTGAAAACCGGGCTAGCAAACCTCAAAATTCTTCTTGCAAACTTAGGCATCAATCAATTCAGAATTTCAAAAACGGGAGACTTTACTGATGAACTACCACCTGAAACTTGGCCGCGAATGTTAAAGGAAGTCTTTGACGACATTTCTTTAATTGTTGTTCTCTGCACAGGAATAACCCAGGTACCACCCTTGGAAATACGGGAAGAAATAATTTCAGACATACATGGTAGCCTAATAGGAGGACACAAGAGTGTAACAAAAACTTATCGTAGAGTTCGAGAAAGATTCTACTGGCCTAAAATGCGCGATGATATTAGGGATTTCATAAGGAAATATAATAGCTGCCAAGAACATAAGCTAGTCCGCGTTAAGACCAGAGAACCTATGCTAATCACGGATACAGCATCCGAACCATTTGGAAAGGTCGCACTCGATATTGTAGGACCCCTACCTGTAACTCCGAAACGTAATAAATACATACTAACCATGCAGAACAATTTAACAAAATACTGTGTAGCAGTACCGATTCCAGATATTAGAGCAGAAACTATAGCTCATGCGTTAGTCAAGAATCTCATCTTGAGGCACGGCTCGCCGCGTGTGATCCTTACCGATAGAGGAACTAGTTTCAGTAATAACTTATTTGCGGAAGTAGGGAAAGTAATCAAGACAAAACACATTACCACTTCAAGCTATAGACCACAGTCGAACGGGGCTTTGGAAAAAAAGTCAGATGGTGCTAGCAGATTACATAAAGCACTATATCGAAGAGTTCGATGACTGGGACGAACTGGTACCTTTTGCAATGTTCTCTTATAACACCTCCGTAAACGAGGAAACAAACTTTACGCCGTACGAGCTGGTGTTTGGCAAACTAGCACGTGCGCCGAGCTCGTTCCCGACGGATGAGAAATTATTAACATATAACTCGTACCTGGGTGATCTAATAGCTAGGCTAACAGAGATGTAAAACCTGGCAGCAGTACATACCAACATAGCCAAAATTAGATCTAAGGAAAACTACGACAAAAAGGCACGTCCGTTTAACGGGAAAATAGGAGATATGGCTCGGGTATTGATGGAAGTTCGTAAAGGTAAGTTTGGTAAGAGATACCAAGGTCCTTATAAAATTATAGGAATTCTGGAAAATAACAATGTACTTCTACAGAAGGAAAATGGTGAGCGATTCGTGAAACATATGGACAAAGTTGAATTGGCTTATCAACTTAAATTATTTCAATTATCGATTTGATTTTCTATTATTTTCGGACAACTGACGATTTGACCAAGTTCTAAAATAACCTATTGAACGACAGCACTATGCTGCTTTGGGGAATCCCTGGTCGTTGAGTAGGCACAACCTCAAAACTCAAAATTCACGCAATCTATTAAAAGCATAAAATCCACGAAGATTAAATCACCACTACCAAAAAGGGACGCGATGAAGTACATATGGGTGATGATCTACCTACTAGAATTCTGGGGAATAACAGCGGAAGAAAAGGATTATATGGTGACCCGAATTAAATCGAGCCCGGGGCTCTATTTCGAGAAACTACATAACATAAGATTTAAACGAGCGGAATGGAGGTTGATACTACATATGGACATCGAGAGATTAAACTACCAGTTTTCTAAAGAGATAAACACTTATACGAGGTTATACAACGAATGCAAGACAGTAAGCACCAAAGAAACCTGCGAGGAAGTGCTGCGAAAGGGTGATCTGGATAAGAGAATCTAAATGGCGAAAGAGCTGCATAATGAAATTAGAGAATTAGGCGGCGAAATCGCAACCCCAGATATAGACAATTTGCCGCATTCAATAAGGCGTAGGGGAGCACCGTTTGAATTCGTAGGCTCGGCAAGCAAATTTTTGTTCGGAACATTAACCGCGGAAGATGGAGAATATTTTATTTCGGAGATAGATAAAATTTATCAGGATCAAAACAAGTTAACAAAAATTTTGAAAAATCAAACACATTTAGTCTCGAGTAAATTGCACGAAGTACATGATAAATTAGAAGAACATCGGGCTAGAATAGTTGACAATAAAAATAGCATAAATAAAATGGTCGCCACTCTCAACGAAATGGTAACTAATAGCTCAAGGACCAACTACGGAATGGTCATATGAAAGTATAGTGTTAACCTAGCCGATTCTTTAGATCATTACATAACAAGCGCGAATCAATTTATCCGGCAATAACAAAAGCAAGGGAAGGACAGGTAGACAGACTACTGATAACTGACAGTCAGCTAAAATCAATAGTAAGGGAAATACATGAAGCCACTAATGAATACGAGCTACCGCTCCCGCGTCATTCATATCGCGGAGAAGAAATTACGAAGTTAGTAGTAACAGAGTTGGGGTTTTATCAGGGAAAGATAATCGTAATCTTGCGTATTCCACTAGTAGAGAGAATAACCTACCACCTATACCAGATGCATACATGGCCGACGCCACAAAGAGCAGGAAACAACACAATGTCAGCTCAGATTATACCGAAAATTTCGCACATTGGCCTGAGTGACGATCACCGAACATACTTTTTACCGGATGAGGCTTATGTAAAAGAATGCATAATCACATGGTACTGCCATATGTGTCCACTACAACTACCGTTATTCGAAACAGCAACATCAACGGCATGCGAGGTGTTACTACTACTGAAACCTGAGGCGGACATGCTACGATAATGTGACATTAGAGTGAAGTCAGAGCACGAGCCGTTCTGGACGAGACTATACTCCATCGGAGCCTGGCTCTATTCGCTTAGTGAACAGGAAAGCGTGCAGGTCATCTGTAAAAATACAAGGGACTAACTGGTCACATTGGATGGATCAGGGATACTATTCCTGATGGAGAAATGCATGGGAAAAACTCACCACGTCACCCTACCAGGAGTCGAAATCTTCGCGAAACAGCAACAGTATCTCTACCAGCCTGAGCTTACATTAAACCTTAGCTAGATTTCGCCGGTGATGAACAACTACCACCTGCTAGAACACCTGACGGAAGAACCGAGTCCAGGTCCCAAGGAATTTGAAGTAGGGAAATCTCTATATGAAGTAGAAAACCAACTGGAAGAATTAGGTAGTCGACATCGAGAACAACGACAGCAAAAACATCTAATGTATGGGAATTACCTAGTAGAGATAGGGATGCTGTTACAGTAGAAACTGTGAGTAGTGCCGTTCCCCTAGTTTTACGACCGAGCTGGCTCGAGCACGACCCCCACTCCGAGTCGCTGCTCGAGACTTGAGAATTTCATATCCAGCACTTTGAGTAGTGCCGCAAGCGAAACGATTACAGTTTAGAGATTGATTGCAGCTAATGAACTATGTATGTACATATTTATGGATACACCGAATATTGTCAAGTATTTAGATATGTGTGCATTCATAATTTATTCGGAATTATTATATTTGGATATGAAATTTATTACTAACAATAAGTGGATATAATATGTCTCTATACATGCGGGCGCGAGTGCTTGCGGCACAACTCACAGTGAGCGTTTCTTTTGCAAGAGGCGGAGCGAGAGTAGAATGGAAGGGGTTTACGACTTCTCCGAATCATACTCCCCTACTCCCCCGAAAACGGCACTACTCACAGTTTCTACTGTATCAAAATTTGACGCTTTACGATTTGTTGTTTTCTTTTGGAAGTTTGTTACAGGACAATTACATTTAGGTTAATATGGCATCAGGCGGCAGTCAACGGGTGACGAACCGACTATTCCTGGCGAACCTGCCACACCATCTGAAACGGGATAAACTGAAAAAGATCTTCGGAAAATACGGTGCGATAGACAGTTGGGTGCAGTGCGGACGAGCGGTAACGGGGCTGGTAGACTTTAATATTGAGGAGGAAGCACACGCGGCTCTGGAAGAGATGGAAGGCTTGGTCATCCAGAAAAGAAAGGTCGTGATTAAGTACGCAGACGCATGGAATGTGAGACGGGGAGCCAGGAGGAGGCCTGCAACACCACCGCAGGTCCCCGCCGAAGAAGAACCTTTCCCTGGCTGAAAACCGGTAGTAAAGTCACAACTCCAGTTGCCGCCCGAGTGCATTGCCCACATCGCCAAGTTTCTGACGTTCCCGGATCGAGCCAGGAAGAAACAGGTGTCTCGGACATGGAGGGAAGGCAGCCGAATGTCGCATGGCAGGACCAGGGTTCTAACGATGGAGAACTGACGCTGGAGGGAGTACATTGAGCACTTCGAGGAGCATATCAACATGGAGAAGCTTTACTGGGCGGTCCAGCGGTGTGGAGCGCATCTGGGGAAACTGGATTTCTCGAAAGGAACGAATTTAGAGTCGCAGATTGTCGCCATCAGCGCCAGTAGATGCGTGAATCTGAAGATCCTGATAATTCATCCTCTCACCATCCGCCAGTCGGCATTGCGAGAAATCGCCACGCTGACAAAATTAGAACACCTGCGACTAGGAGTGGTATTAGGACCAGTTGACGCGGACTTAGAAACGCTGATGTACAACAGCCCAAACCTAATGCTCTTGGAATTGTTCAACAACCCTCTAACGGGAGCCGGGCTGTTAACAAAGCGCAATATCCTGCGAGCGACATTCGAGAATTGCATGTGGCTCAAAGGAGAAACGGCGGGCACGTTTATAAGGAACCAATATTGGTTAGAAGAATTGAAATTTAGCTTCTGCCAGAGCATGAGGCACGGCGAAATATTATCAGCACTGACGGCCAACCCAAGGATTGACGAGACCCTGAGATGCCTAGAAATACATGGAAATGGATTAACGGGCGGACTTGTACCCCACTCAGATGATGACGACTACGAGGAAGGTGACTACATTGAGCTACCGGTAGATCGGATTGTCCTACAGCCCGCCCTACCTGCTTCCATCACAAAGGTTACTAACTTGGCGCTGACGTATTGTGGATGGGTAAACAACATCTTTGTGGAGAGATTGGGAGCCCATGTTAAGGGCCTGGAAGTTCTAAACCTCTCGGGATGTACCAACATAAGAGGGAAGTTCGCTCTGGACGCCCTAGGAACGTTGAAACAGCTGAAAATAATGTCCATCTGCGAAATTCACCCTACGGTAGGTGGGGACTTTATGCAGCATATGACGAACCTGACGATCTTGGAATTTAGGGACGATCAAGGAGTGACCGACGAAGACCTGTGCGGTCTACTAAGAAATTGCGAGACCATAAGATTCGTGGACGCTAAAGGATGTAAAGGAGTAGGGCGGTCGATAGTCGACTGCGCCTATGAGGTTACCAGAAGAATCAAACGGCCAAACAACATCCTGAAGATGTGGCTAGGGGACACTTTGGCACGAAAGTACCGAAGTGACAAGGCCAACAGGTTCCTCAGGATGGAGTACGAAAGGACCAGCGTACGGATGCAGTAAACTCGTAGGGAGAAGGAGGCCCAGGTGAGCTGAGTCCAAGGTGCCGGGCAGTTATGCAACAGCACTAACCATGCTTCGGGGAAACCCCTCGTTGCCATGACTGTCACGGACAGGGTACTCACGCGCACAAAGGCCTCCGGAAAGCGCCCAGAACTGTGGAAACACACTCTGGGGATATCCCTTTTGGGCATACCGTGAGTTTATTGTAGTCCCGGCCTATCTTGCTCTATCCAACAAAGTGGAAGCATGAATCGTATCAGGAATATACATATATATACAGGGTGTCTCTAAATTCGCGCATGTGCTATATACGGGCGGATTCCTTGCGAAGAATGAATACGGAATATCCAAGTAAAAACTTCCGCGAGGACTTAGTTTTCCTGTAAAAGCGCTTATTCACGAACCAATCAGCGTTCATCTTTAGAAGACTGTCTAAAAACCGTATCGCCGTCCGCCTTATTAGCGCGAGCGAAACAATAATGTGTGGTGTTCCCCGCTCGCTTGTCACAACGCGCTCGTATATCTGTCTATGTGTCGCGCTCACGTATACGAGCGCGTTGTGACAAGCGAGCGGGGAACACCACACATCATTGTTTCGCTCGCGCTAATAAGGCGGACGGCGATACGGATTTCAGACAGTCTTCTAAAGATGAACGCTGATTGGTTCGTTAATAAGTGCTTTTACAGGAAAACTAAGTCCTCGCGGAAGTTTTTACTTGGATATTCCGTATCCATTCTTCGCAAGGAATCCGCCCGTATGTAGCACATGCGCGAATTTCGAGACACCCTGTATATATATATGTATATATATTAGGGTGATTCAAAAAAAAAATTTTTTTTTTTTTCCTTCCAAATAGGCTCAAAAGTTTCGTTTTGATGCTAAAATACGCCTGTCAAAATTTGAGCTCTTAATATTAATATTAAGAGTGTCCTCATCGCACTTTTCTATTTTCCATAAGAATAACACAGGAAAAATCATTTTTGCTTATTCTGATTTTTGTACGCTACAAAGGACTGCTCAAACAGTAAATCGCTATACATATTCTTGCAGAGAATTGAACGCTCTACAAAAAAGGTCTCTTGGTCTTTTTCGATAAATCTAACCGTTTCAAAGTTAGTCTTTCCAAAATCGCTGAAAAAACTTCAAAACGGTTAGATTTATCGAAAAAGACCAAGAGACCTTTTTTGTAGAGCGTTCAATTCCCTACAAGAATATGTATAGCGATTTACTGTTCGAGCAGTCGTTTGTAACGTACAAAAATCAGAATAAGCAAAAATGATTTTCCCTATGTTATTCTTATGGAAAATAGAAAAGTGCGATGAGGACACTCTTAATATTAATATTAAGAGCTCAAATTTTGACAGGCGTATTTTGACACCAAAACAAAACTTTTGAGCCTGTTTGGAAGAAAAAAAAAAATATTATTTTTTTTGAATCACCCTAATATATATATAAATTTACTCCAATAAAATATCAATAAAACAGAGAAATAGAGTTTTTGGAAAATAAGATTTTTTTTTCTTTTCGCTAGTGAGGGCACTATAATTAGAATTCAAAACTTTGCCTGTCAAATAACGTGGTCAAATAGTTTAAAATATATTCTAAAATTTAATAGCTCAAACTCACAGACTCCTTTCATTTTGTCTCACCCTCTTTCTATATCCCTTCTCCCTCGTAATTACTTTGATGAAAGAAACGTACGGTCCTGTATAAGACTAGGGCAAGCAAGATCCCATTACCTGGCTTATAGTAGGTAAGTTAAAAACAAAACAAAATTAAACCTTGGTGACGTGAGCCCCAAACCGCTCGTGTGCTACCCCCACGTCACAATAGTGTTATAATCAAATCAATTAAAATCAATATTTCATTTTTATCTAAATTGCAAAAGAGTATCGAGAAGTTTTGCCTTCTATACCGAAGACAAAACATCGCGATACCAATAGTTCTCCATTACTTTATTTTCATTAATCTTTGGCTTCTGCGAACTACAGTGGAGAGTAGTTCAAAATAAGACACCTTGCCTTTTTCGCTCATGCCTTTGAGACTCTTTTATGGCGTACTATACGCCACTGCTGAAATACCCACCGTCAGCATCTGACTGACGATGGGTAGCAACCATAGGGTTGCTATGGAGACTCTTCACTCTTCTTTCGAGCTTCATAATAACCATACCAAATGTTAATAAAAGGTTTAAATACGAAATTGTTCCACGCTCATTGAAAACCCAACAATAGTATCGTTTTTACCAGTTAATTCTTTTCACCATTCATTTAATCAACCATCCTAATTACTAATTAATTAGCCTCCATAGTTAAACTATTGAAATTGAGACCTGTATAGGACTAGTGACAACCGAATCCCATTTACCGGTTTATCGCAAGATAAATCTATTTTATATTTTTTATTCAGTCTGTGACGCGACACTACCCATTTTAATAATTTGTTTATTAATCAACCGCTCGAATTAAACAACCATACCGCGTCCGTCACACATGGCTCCATTCGCCTTGCAGAGGCTCACTGCCTTACAACTGGCTCGCGAAGGCGAAATAGAAAGCTTACGGCAGAGGTTATTGAACAAACCGCGAAACACACTCACTAGTCGAATTGTTCAATCACGGCTAGTTACCTTGAAAAAAATTTGGATAGAAGTACGTAAAACTCATTCCGAGATTATCGTTCGGGGAGGTGCAGAGAACGAGCCGTATGTCATAGATGATTGGTTCGGGCGTATTCAGGGTGTCTACGAGAACGCTCTCGATGAGTTTTTGGCGCTCCTGACCTTCGTGGAAGGAGTCGAGGAAGACGCCGTCGCTGAATCCGTGGAGTCGAGCTCCCCTGGAGCTGCCGGAACGGGCGTCGCGAAGCTCCCTCGCATCTCTCTCCCTACCTTCTCAAGGAAATATGAGGATTGGGCAAGTTTTTGCGATCTTTTCACAACATTGGTCCATGACGTAGCTCCTCTATCTGACGCAACCAAGTTGAAGTACTTGAAACTTTGCTTGACCGGCAGTGCTGCTGACTTAATAAAGGATGTCACTACGGCCAGCGCGAATTACGCCAGCACATGGCAGGCGTTAAAGGCTCGCTATCACAACCCTCGATTAATTGTTAATAAAAATTTAGCTTCGTTCATGCAGATCCCGCATTTGAAAACCGAGTCCGCTTCCGAGCTACGTTCTTTCGTCGATGAGGCTCAGCGAAGAGTTCGTGCTTTAGCCAATTTGAAAGTACCAGTGGATAATTGGGACATCTGGCTTGTATTCGTGCTCGCGGAGCGTGTAGATTCGGAGTCGCGGAGGTTGTGGGAAGATGCGTTGAGCCAGAGTGACTCTGGGGTCGAGACAGGTGACTTTTCAATAGGTGTAGGCTCTCTCGGTTCATTCCCGAAATTCACGGATATAATTGAGTTTTTGGAACAGAGAACTCAGGTTCTCAATATGATCGTGCTCGAACGTAGAGGGGGGAAAAGATCGGCTTGAACATCCTATGCAGGACCCCCATCTCGCAAGGTCCTCCACGTTAGCCCTTCGCGACCAACAATGTCAACATCGTTCAAATGTCCGCTTTGCTCCGGTACACATTCCATCTCGAAGTGTTACAAGTTTCAGGCGAAGACTCCTTCTGAGCGGGTTGTTAGTATTAAGCAGTTGCAGCTTTGTTTCAATTGTCTGAGGCAGCATAGGGTAAACCATTGTTCGTCAAGTGGACGCTGCGCGGTGTGCCAAAAACATCACACACTCTTACATCGCGGTGCTCAGGGGAACTCTCAAGGTTCGAGACGAAATTTAAGTGGGTCTCAGGACCCGCAAGGAGGCGGATCGTCGTCAAATCCTCCCGCCGTAAGTTTGCACGCAGCGTGTAATTCCGTCGTCGGGCGAAGAGTCCTTCTTGCTACAGCGCGGGTACAGGTAATGGGTCCGAGTGGTGGCACCTACGTACGAGCACTCCTCGATCAGAGTTCGGAGTCGTCATTCGTCGCGGAATCCGTCGTGCAGCTACTAGGGCTAACGAAGAAACGCACTTCCGTAGCACTGTCTGGACTTGGTTCCACTTCGGCAGGGACTGCGCGCGCGAGGACGCAGTTGGTTCTGCGGTCTCGCACCGAGCCCAATTTCGAGCTTGAAGCGGATGCTCTCGTCCTCCCAAAGCTCACCTCGCACCTTCCATCAGATAAGTTTGATGATTTAGTGTTAGGATAATACACCTGTATTGTAGTCACAGTATACATATTTCCCCACTTCTTCCTTCCTATATATCCCAGGCAGCATAAAAGTGGAGGGGCGTGTATTAGGTTACTGGCATAGCAACGTTTCGACAAGTACCTTGCGAATGATGTAGATCTTGTACCATTGTAATAAACTAAAGTGATATATACATAAAATATTGGTGTCAATGCTTACTTAATACCTAAAAGTTCAACATGGTAGCAGAGCGTGGTTGCGATAAAGGCTAAAGACCAGTGATGCAAGTGGATTTAAGCGAGTGCAAAAAGGTGAGGATATCCGAACACGCGGTAGACGGTACAAGTGTCTTCGTTAATTTTTGAGTACGAAGGCAAGCTCAAAAATAATAATAAGTATAAACATAAATGAGTAAGAGGGAAGAAAAGGTGAGAGTGGAATCTAAAGACGATATAAAAAGAGGAAAAGCTATAAATCCCACTGTGAACATTGAAAATAACGTGATGGAGAAGAACGAGATTAAGATCCCTATTGTTATTATTGGAGGTAGGGAAGGGGCTGGAGGGAGGGGGGGGCCACCCGCCCACCCACTCCCCCCCCTTCCTCCAGGGGGTTACTTGGACTGAGTCCACTGCTTGAATGAAAGTTTTAAAGTTTTAAAGACAAGAAAACTTTCATTCAAGCAGTGGACTCAGTCCAAGTAACCCCCTGGAGGAAGGGGGGGAAGTGGGTGGGCGGGTGCCCCCCACCTCCCTCCAGCCCCTTCCCTATCTCCAATAATAACAATTCATCACCATTGCTATTAACTTTCAGTCAACAACTTAAGATCCCTATGTTCGATGGACAGGACTACAGCATGTGGAAGAAACGCATCACCATGTATTTGAAATTGAAAAAATGCGACATCGTAATCACAAGAGCAAAAGCCGCAGCAGAAACGGAAACAAATTGCGACGAAAAGGACGTTCTCGCTATAAGCTACACATACAGCGCAATTACGAATAAGCAGATGGAGTTTATTACAGACAAAACAACGGCTTACGGCATAATACAAGAGTTTGATAGTAGATATTTGAAGAAGTCAACGGCACTGCAAATTGTATGTAGGAATAAAGTAGAAAAAATGAAACTAGAGGAGTATAGCGATGCAGCGTCGTTCATGAGTGATTTTGAAAAGGCAATAAATGAACTGAAAAGTGCGGGCGCGCAAATAACAGAAAGAGAAAAGTTAGGATATATATGAAATACGTTGCCAGATACGTACAGCTATATTGGCGACCTAATAGACGCGTTACCGGAAAAAGATCAAACGGTGGCATACGTGAAAAATAAAATAGAACTCGCAGAGAAAAGAAATAATAAAAGTGAAGTTCGAGAAAAAAGGACAAACGCCTTTGTGGCAGATAAGGAGAGCTGCTACAGGTGTGGAGAATTCGGCCACTTTGCTCGCGAGTGTACCGGGTCGTCACGAGGTCGCGGAGAAGGAAGAGGCTACTACAGAAGAGCAAGTAGAGGAAACAGAGGCAGAGGGCGCGGAAGCTTTCAACGTGGTCGTGGGAGAGCAACAGCTACAGCAACAGCGATTGACAAGAGCCACGGTGGAGCGAACGCGTGGGTAGTAACGGTAGATGCGACAACAGCAGAAACGGCAGAGGCGACAACAGCAGAAGCGGCAACGTCCAATAGCGAAGCGAATAAGTTAAGTAAGTGCGAAATAGACAGGTTGATAGATAGCGGTTGCACTGATCATGTGATCAACGACGATAAATATTTTGAAAATTGTATCGATTTGAAAAAGCATGTAAATATTTTCCTAGGAGATAATCGGTCGATAAAGGCAACAAAGGTCGGAAATGTTGTAACATACTTTGAAGCGTTTGGCGAGCTCAATAGAGTTGATATAAGAAATGTTTACTACTCTAAAGATATGAGCAAAAATTTAATAAGTTACGGGAAAATAACTGATAATAACGATATTGTCTCTAGAGGTAATCAGTTGAAAATTTTTGATAAATCTGGTAAACTTACAGCTGTTGCATACAAAACTGAGAATAAAATATATCCGGTGAAAAGTTTTTTGAAAGGAAAAGGTAGCTTTGTAAATAATTCGGAATCAGAAAAGATTATGACTCAAAAGGAAAAGTGGCACCGAATACTCGGTCATGTGAATTTCAACTATCTGAATATCTTAAGTAAAAAACAATTAGTAGAAGGAATGCCTAACGAGATGGAAACAGAGGTTATGAAATGCAAAACATGCATAGAGAACAAAATGCACAATTTGCCCTTTAAAAACGATAGGAAAGGAGCAAAAGAAATATTAGAAATCGTGCATACGGACGTGTGCGGTCCATTTAAAACATCGGGGTTTAAGAATGAGAAATACTTCGTTTCATTTATCGACGACTATAGTAAAATGGCTAAAATATATTGCATTAAGTCAAAAGACGAAGTTTTTGATAGATTGGTCGAATTTGTAAATGAAGCAGAGGACATCACCGAAAAAAAGGTAAAAAAATTAAGATGCGATAACGGTTTAGAATACTTATCGGGTAGAATGTATAGGTTTGCTAGCGAACGAGGAATAACAATAGATAACTGCCCAGCCTATGTACACGAGTTGAACGGAACCGCGGAACGTTTCAACAGAACCATAATGGACATGTCGCGGTGTCTATTAGCAGAAGCGCAGGTGGAAAAAAAATATTGGCCGGAAATAGTATGCGCCGCAGCATATCTAAAGAATCGCACTTTAGCAAATACGTTAGAACAAAAAACGCCTTACGAAATTTTTTTTTAAAAAAAGCCTAACGTTGAACATTTGCGACTGTACGGCAGTAAAGTTTTTGTCCGGAAACCGGAACAAAAAAGAACATCTAAATGGGACATAAAGGCGGATATGGGTATACTATTAGGATACAGTAAAGTAGGCTATAGAGTGGTAATTAATAACAGAATAATAGTGGCGAGACATGTAGAAATAATAGAAAAGGGTGTAAAATGCATCGGCTTAGGTGTGCCAGAGTTAGATGAAAATGAAAGCGGTAAAATTAATGAGGATGGAATTGAGTCAGCAACTAATTCCAAAATCGTTGATGGAAAAATAACTGTGCGTAATGAGAACAATGAGGAAATTGTGGATGAAACTGAAATGGAGGCAGGTAATGTAAATAAAAATTTAGAGTCCTAAGGAAATCAGTACGCGAAAAAAGATGCCCAGTAAGATACCCCGAGTCTGAAAACATACAGGTAAATTTCTGTGGTGTAAATATACCTCAGTCCTTTGAGGAGGCGATTAATTGTGATGAACATAGAGAATGGGAGAAAGCAATGGACATGGAGATGAATAGCTTGATCCAAAACAAAACGTGGGTAGTAGTAGATAAAATTAACCAAAAAGATGTGCTAGATACAAAATGGATATATACAAGAAAGTCGGATGACCGATATAAAGCTAGATTAGTCATACGAGGATTTCAACAAAAAAACGCGATTGAAGATATATACTCTCCGGTCGCATGTTCGCATCCGCATCCGGACTGGTACGAATGTTTCGATAAATTTATGAAAAGAATTGGTTTCATGAGAGGCGAAGCTGAGTTATGTTTATATGTACATGGAGAAGGCGAACATGCTATTTATCTAGTAGTGTATGTAGATGATGTACTAATCTGTAGCAAAGATAAGAATAAAACACAAAAAATAAAAAACTTATTATCAGAAAGATTTAAAATGAAAGATATGGGTGAAATAAAAGAATACCTTGGAATAACAGTAGAATACGATTACGTTAAAAATAAAATGGAACTATGCCAAACCAAATATATTGAGTCATTAGCGCATAAATTTGGATTAGAACAAAGTAAACTGTACAATACTCCTATGGAGACTAAGCTAAAAGTTGAGAAGTCAGATACTTGTGAGAAAAACATTTTGTATAGAAATTTGATGGGAGCTCGACTGTACAGGCCTGCACATTAATGGTGTACCCAAAAAAATCAGCGTTATGTAACATGAACTAAAATCTAGTAGCGTCACCATGCGCCCACAGTCGATATTTAGCAGACGTCATGCGCCATCTGCTAGGGATGCAAGGAATAAACGAATTGTTATCATTGTTGCGTTGTGTGTTGGGCACACATACGCTCGTTCAGCGAAGAAGCGTCTGCTTGTCGTCTGCTCCGTGGTGCGAGTTGGAACCACAATACACGATGCGAAAATCTAACCGCAGCTATGTTCAGGTATACACCATTAATGTGCAGGCCTGTACATAAGCTCCAACACTCGACCAGATGTAAGCTACAGCGTTAATTACTTGAGCCGCTTCCAAAATTGCTACAATAAGACACATTTTTGTTATGCCTCGCGTATCTTGAAATATTTGTATTTAACAAAAGACTTAAAACTGTGTTATGAGAAAAACGGAAGTAGCGAAATTATGGATTGTTACGTAGACGCCGATTGGGCGGGAGACAGTACAGATAGAAAATCTACGACTGGGTATATAGTCAGGTTGTATGGTAATGTGATTTTCTGGAAGTCGAAAAAACAAAAATGTGTTAGCAAAGCATCGACGTATGCCGAATATGTAGCGTTATCGGAAGCGGTGAGCCAGTTGAAATTCATGACTGAACTGATGAAAACATTCAAGTTGAGAGTTACTAAACCGATAGAAATCTACGAAGATAACTCGGGCGTAATTAACATTGCTAAATTTAGTAACTATACCAAAAACTCAAAGCACATTGAGATACAATATCATTTTGTTCATGAATGTGTGAGGGAGAGAATGATTAACATAATTAAAGTAAATTCCGAAGATAATGTGGCGGATATTCTGACAAAAGCTCTGTGTAGAGAAAAGTTTGAGAAATTCCGAAAATTGATGAATGTTAAATAATAAAAACAAAAAAATAAAGAATAGAGTGAGTACAATACAAATGTAAGGAGGCGTGTTAGGATAATACACCTGTATTGTAGTCACAGTATACATATGTCCCCACTTCTTCCTTCCTATATATCCCGGGCAGCATAAGAGTGGGGGGGCATGTATTAGGTTACTGGCATAGCAACGTTTCGTCAAGTACCTTGCGAATGATGTAGATCTTGTACCATTGTAATAAACTAAAGTGATATATATGGGGCTTTCCATACCATCCCAAACTACCGATGATTTTTGCATCTTCGATTTCGCTGAAATTTGGGCATCCTTTCGTACCCCTCGAAAAAGGTTTTTATGATTTTTTTCAAACTTTTTCATCCAGCCAACCGGGAGACGAGAATTTTTGAAAATTTCGCGGATTTTTTGTTTAAATAGCCATAACTTGGTGAAAAATTGTCCGATTTGGGACTTTTTTTTTTCAAATTTCGTGTTTTTGACTGAATTTTCTGAAAAATGTATGCAAAAAACATTTCATTGTGAATTTGATTGTTTTTTTTTTGTATTTCAAAGGTAAAACATGGATCTTAAGATTGTTTGTATCCTTCGATTTTTTTTGAAAAATTCTCAAAAATACTACTCCCCAAAACACAAATTTTAAGCCTAGTCTCGTAATGGGATAATGATAGGTTATAATTTTTTTGAATTTTTAAATTAATTAATTTTTTTCATTTTTGTTCCATTTATTGTTCTTACTTTGTAGAGTATTTGGTATGGTTTTTTATTCGAATACAATACTCTACAAAGTAAAAACAATGAATGGAACAAAAAAAAAACTAATTAATTTAAAAATTCAAAAAAATTATAACCCGTCATTATCCCAATACGAGACTAGGCTTAAAATTCGTGTTTTGGGAAGTAGTATTTTTGTGAATATTTCAAAAAAAATCGAAGGATACAAACAATCTTAAAATCCAAGTTTTACCTTTAAAATACAAAAAAACAATCAAATTCACAATGAAAAGTTTTTTGCATACATTTTTGAGAAAATTCAGTCAAAAACACGAAATTTGAAAAAAAAAATTCGCAAATCGGACAATTTTTCACCAAGTTATGGCTATTTAAAAAAAAAATCCACGAAATTTTCAAAAATTTGAAAAATTTGAAAAAAATCACAAAAACCTTTTTCGATGGGTACAAAAGGATGCCCAAATTTCAGCGAAATCGAAGATGCAAAAATCATCGGTAGTTTGGGTTGGTATGGAAAGCCCCATATATAAAATATTGGTGTCAATGCTTACTTAATACCTAAAAGTTCAACATTTAGATTTGCAGCAATTTGAGGGTCTTACGCTGGCGGATCCAGACTTTTCGATCTCTAAGAAGGTAGACGTGATTTTAGGTGTCGATGTTTACGGTCAGCTGTTCCGCTCCGGTTTGAAACGGTTTTCTCCCTCACAACTTGTCGCTCAAAATACGGCCTTCGGCTGGGTAGTTTCGGGTACGGTGCGATCGGCCGGCCCACGGCGGGCGGACAGGGCTCTCTCTTCCTTAACCACCCAGGTATTCCATTGCTCGATTGCACCAGATTTGGAGCAGACCTTGCAGCGCTTCTGGACTCTCGAGGAGATCGCTTCGAATCCGGGTAGACTAAAGCCAGAGGACGAGATGGCTGAGAATTTATTCAAGGAGACTCACAGTCGCGACTCACGAGGTCGGTATGAAGTCCGACTTCCGCTGAAACCAGGTCGACCAAGGGTAACGGACGAAACTAGGTCGATGGCGCTTAAATCCCTTTCCAGTATGCAACGTCGACTTTCGCGAGACGCTCGATTGACTGACGCGTATGGTGTCTTCATAAAGGACTACGAACGACTAGGACATATGACTCGAGTTCAGGCTTCAGAAATACGGTGTGAGGACGCGTGGTATCGTAAGGTTCGTGTTGTTTTTGATGTTTCTCGAAAAACTCGTGGAGGGCATTGTCTAAATGATTTTCTGTTGTCCGGACCCCCCCCCCCTACAGGGCGATCTCTCTTTAATTCTCTTAAATTGGCGGAAATATCGTTTCGCGTTTACAGCGGACATCGTGAAAATGTTCCGGCAGATTCGGGTGAAGCGTGAATACCAGGACTCACAGAAAATTGTGTGGGCGCCGGCTGACTCCGATCCTGTCAACTATCGTTTAAATACCGTTACGTACGGGACGACCTGTGCTCCGTATCTAGCTATCCGTACGCTTTCGCAGTTGGTTGTTGATGAAGGCGTTAAATTTCCTCTCGGAAATGAATGTCTCAAGGCAGAGACGTATGTTGACGACACCTTTGCAGGGGCGGACGATCTTTCTACCGCGGTTCGGAAAAGACTCGAGCTCACAGAATTGTTAGGATCGGCTGGTCTCGAGCTCGACAAATGGTCCGCAAATCACCCCGATCTTCTGACACCTCAGGCACGACAGAACTCTTCGAAAGATATCGACAGCGACGCGTCGGTCAAAACCCTTGGTATTCATTGGATTCCATCGCGAGATGAGTTTAGGTTTCGTGCAGCAGGCGTTGAAGAGCTATCCACAGCTACGACGAAACGCTCTATTCTCTCGAATGTCGCTCGTTTGTTTGATCCACTCGGCTGGCTAGCCCCAATCACTGTGACGGCGAAGGTCTTGTTACAGGATTTGTGGATTCAGAAGTGTGATCGGGACTCTCCTCTTCCCGCGGAATTCCGCGAGCGATGGTATACCTATTGCAAATCGTTGACACAGTTGCCACCTCTGTCTATCTGTCGTTGGTTAGGGGTTGCGTCTTCGCGTTCCTATCAGATCCATGGCTTTTCCGACGCGTCTTCTCGCGCATATGCGGCCGTAGCGTATCTGCGAATTGACGAGGGGAATGGTCGGTTCGCTTTTATCTGCGAAGATTAAGGTGGCTCCCGTCAAGACGGTCAGTATCCCGAATTTAGAATTGTGTGGTGCGGCACTTCTCGTTAAACTTCTATGTCATGTTAGGAAGCTCGATTTTCTTAGTTCTCTCCCGGTCTTCACGTGGTCCGATAGTCAGATCGTGCTTATGTGGCTTCAAAAGCACCCATGCCACTGGAAAACCTTCGTCGCTAATCGAGTATCGTTTATTCAGACCGAACTTCCATCCGCCACGTGGGCTCACGTCCCGACGAAGGAAAATCCAGCGGACTTGGCGACTCGGGGCTCAGAGCCGTCAGAATTAGCACAGAATACCAAGTGGTGGCACGGTCCCCGTTGGCTCTCTGAAACACAGGAACAATGGCCACAACCAGCAGCGAGTCAGCAAACTTTTCACGTGAAGACCCGGCCGGCCGAACCGGCGATTCTTACGCAATGTTCGAGCTTGACTCACCTTATACGCGTCGTAGCGTTCTACAGACGCCCTCTGCTGAATTTTCGCAGACGCCGCGACGGTCGCGAACCGCTTCCCTGTGTTCTGTCGTCCAGCGAGCTGACAGAGTCGCGATTGATAGTTATTCGTTTGTCGCAGGCAGCTAGCTTTGCTCCAGAAATCGAAATGTTGAAATCGGGAAAGGATTTGCCGAAGAGTAGCGGGATTAAAAAATTAAATCCGTTTCTGGACAAGGACGAGATTCTACGGGTTGGAGGCCGCCTTTCGCAAGCTAGGCCTCGATTACGCGGGCCCAGTCCAGGTTCGTACCACGAAGGGTCGAGGACACAAATCCTACAAGGGTTATATAGCGGTCTTCGTTTGCTTCTCTACGCGAGCCATCCACCTTGAGATAGTCAGTGATTTAACTTCTGCGTCGTTTATTTGTGCGTATCGCCGATTTGTGGGTAGGCGTGGCGTCTGTCAGAGACTGTACAGTGACAACGCTACTAATTTTCATGGCGCGGACAATGAGCTCAAGGCTATGTTCCATCGAGCGTCCGAATTTTATCACGGGGTTGCTGCTCTCCTCGCGAACGATGGCACCAATTGGAGTTTCATACCCCCGAGTGCCCCACATTACGGAGGGTTGTGGGAGGCAGGAGTCAAGTCGGTGAAACATCACTTGAAACGAGTAATGGGTAAGCATACTCTCACCTTCGAAGATTGTCGACGGTTCTTGTCGAAATTGAAGCCTGTCTCAATTCGCGGCCACTGGGTGCGTCAAGTTCCGATCCTGATGATCTTCACGCGTTGACGCCTTTCCATTTCCTAGTGGGAAGCACGTCAGCCCTACTTCCCGAGGACGATCTCTCTGAAGAACCTCAAAATTGCTTGAACCGGTTTCAATTGCTGCAGCGCATTCGAAATCAGTTCTGAAGGCGTTGGTCCTCTGAATATCTACTCCACTTGCAGGAACGAGAAAAATGGAGAGAAACGCACGAGAACTTTTGCATTGGTAGACTTGTCTTGGTCCGGGATGACCGTTACCCCCCGTCGAAGTGGCCTCTAGGTAGGATAGTCGAACTCCACTCAGGTCCAGATGACCTTGTTAAGGTGGTCACAGTGAAAACTGCGACTACAACTCTCCGGCGGCATATCTCTCGTCTATGCCCGCTACATCTCGAAGACGACGGTAAGGTGGCGGGAAGTTGAGGATGCTAGGATTCGTCCGTCGGACGAAGGCGGGCGGGATGTTCGGGCTCGAAGCTAGCGGGCTATTAAATTATTATTTCTAACCCTGATCCTAAATAATATTTCTCCAAACAGTCTTTTACTTTCTATATATAAATACTTTCTCTCAGCTATGGCTACGCAGGTCAGGCGCCGATTGCATTCGTCGGGGCTAAGGGCTTACCCGGGTCTGGAAAATGTCTGCACATGTGGCCTTTTACAACGCGACCTGGGCCCTTTGTCTCGGCCCAAGCGACGCCTGCACTTCTGCCTAAACAGTTAGTCTCAGCTTCGCTTTCAATCAGTGTACACGTAGTGCAGTGTCCTTTATTTTATAATCTTTTAACATATAATTTTATTGAATAAGCATTTTGCGACCTTTGTAACTGATAATTGTAACTTGCGTGTGTTACGAACGCAATTCACATTAATCTAAATTGCTTCACGCAACTACTTATTTTTTACGGTCTAATCTCATAAATTCTTTCGTCGATTATTTAGAATCAGTAAAGTAAATTAAAGCTATTGAGTTGCTACACGTGCCCAGACACTCCGGGATAGTTTTGGGTTACACGGGGAACGTGTCCCAGAACAGAAACCAAACCTCGCCAAGGAATACAATACTGTAATAAATATCCGCTCCCTCTTAAAGGCGTCAAAAGTCACGTAGATGCCGATAGCGGAGATCTGCGTAGCTTCAATAACCGATGTCCTGAGGAGCAAGGCGAGGCGACGTTAAACTTGCTGACCCCTCGTTTCCACACAGGTATGGGAGGCATAAATGCGAATTACCTAACACTCTTCTCTCTGATTCTAATTTTATTTAGGTAAGGGAAATAAAGCAAAGGAACAATAGCAGTTAACATACCAAATCGGTAGCATATAGCCTGATTTAGGAGACGAACAAATGATTCGTGTCAATTCCGAATTCTTAAAGGAACCCCCGCAATGATTAGGCCATATAAAACTAGAATATAATAGATTACAACATAACTTAAGGGATGGACAGATGAGTGGAAAGTCCGAATAAAAGGATACTAGTATGCTAAAATTAAATACAATAAGCTAGAATAAGTAGAGTATGAGCAAGACGGAGTAGGGGATGGGACCGCGCTGAATGACCCGGGACCCCACCACCTACACTTGGCTTGGGCGGGTCCAGAGCCAACCAGGCTCTAATGAGATGCAAAGTAGGGCCCTAATTGGCTAAGCAATACGCGGGGGAAATGCAGGCCTCCTTGCAATTGCGGGGACCTCGTCAACTCTGAACTTGAATTAGCGTTCTTCTTCCGTCAAATCGCGAGGTGCGTGGTAGCAAGGATCCGGATACCATTCAGAGCAAGAGTTGTACTTAATCTTTTCTTTACCGTCGAGTGATAGTGCAAAGACTCAGTACCCGATAAACCAAATAGCCGCGAAAGAAACCAATAGTTTGGCGTTCCGGCCTTAATTGTTATATGAAGTTAAATTCAGTGCACGGACACACATTTTATTATTTTCTTTACTTTTCGTTTAATTGCCTTCTGCCTTAGGTCCATTTTGGGACCTTTGTAGTGTAAAAAGACATTATTTTGGATTCTGTAGTGTTATAAGACATTTAGACTCAGTGGAAATATTAAACATTAGAACACTTGAAGTGTCGAGTAAAACCGAGGTTTCCACGAAGGTGAGGACGCCCGACCGACTGCCACTCTTGTAGACGCATATCACGCCAAGCCAACGAAAGCTAAGTGTCGACGTCTTGCTCATACCATTATTTCCATATTATCAAAATTATTACTATGTAATCCAGAATTCCTGTATTAGTCACATACGAATTGGTGGCATTTTAATCACTTATTAGTTCGACCTTCAGTCAAAATCAAAATTCCGTTCTTTAACAGTTCACTTTTCATAGAGATCATATCGATCTCTATATTTTCAATTTTTGCCTTATTCACGGCTGGGATTCTTTTATCCTGGCATTACCGTTATAGAAAAAGAATCTATAAGGAGGGGTCGCATTATACGGTCATCTTGCGTTGATATACATGAACGCATGTGTATGTAATCGGGCCAGCCGTATAACGCGGAGACCAGTTTGTGATTCTATAGATCAATAAGTAGCTAGAGACACATTGGTACAGCCTAATTAAAGGCCATAGTTACCGATTCCACTTAATACATAAAGTTAGAAAAGGAGAAAGAGAGTTTCAATCATGCGATCTTGGTTCGAGTATATGACGACTCTTATCCTGTGCTCGATGTTAACGTGGGTATCGTTGATCAGGGTATACTTCTCCGCACTCGTGCGTTACATCGTTGCGTTAACATTAGCTTACAATTAAAACACCCGTGAATTGATAAGGGACAAGTACCAACGATCCCCACGTCGGCATAGAGAGACTTTTATTATTTCATATCGTATACATTTTACGTTCAAACCGATATACCTTGTCAGACGTTTGAACTGGGCTCAGTATTACTTTCATTTAAGAATATAGTATCATTTTACCAGTTAATTATTTCTCACCATTTATTTTGAACAACCATCCTAATTATTAGTTAATTAGCCTCTACAGTTAAACTATTGAGATTGAGACCTGTATAGGACTAGTGGCAGACGAATCCCATTTACCGATTTATCGCGAGATAAATCTATTTTTATAATATTTTTATTCAGTCTGTGACGCGACACTACCATTATTAATAACTCGTTATCAATCAACCGCTCGGATTAAACAACCATACCGCGTCCGTCACATACGAATTGGTGGCAGCGGTGGGATTCGAACCCACGCCTCCGAAGAGACTGGTGGCTTGATAATCCAAGGAAGAAAGGTCGTAATCAGGTATGCTGATCCATGGAATGTTAGACGAGGAGACAGGAGGAGGCCTGCCACGCCACCGCAGGTCCCCGCAGAGAAGGAAAAGAAGCCACAACCCCAGCTACTGTCTGAATGTATTGCACATATCGCAAAGTTCCTGACATATCCGGATCGGGCCAGAATGGAGATGGTATCAACTACATGGAGAGAGGGAAGCCTTATGTCTCACGGAGGCACATCAAAACTGACCATGGACGACTGGAGGTGGAGGGAATACGTGGAGCATTTTGAAGAACATGTAACGACGAAGAAGCTGTACTGGGCGGTCCAGCGATGCGGGGCTCGCCTCAAAAAGCTGGACCTTTCCGGGAAAGCAAACCTCGAGTCACAAATAATTACCATCAGCGTTTCAAAATGCCCCAACCTGGAGCGGCTAGTAGTTCATCCGCTTACCATTCGACAAGCAGCATTGAGGGAGATGGCCGGCTTAACAAAACTGAAACACCTGAAATTGGGAACAGTATTGGGACCCGTGGACAACGACCTACGAGCATTATTAGACAACAACCCGAACTTGACGCGCCTTGAGTTACGTAACAATCCACTTACCGGGACTGGATTGGCCACGGGGCGGAACATGGCACACATCGCCATCGAGAACTGTGCAAGACTGAAGGGGGGAGAAATGGGGGTTTTCATTAGCAAGCAACATCAGCTACGATCATTAATGCTAAAGTTCTGCCAAGGTATGCGGCACAGCGAAGTCTTGGCAGCGTTGATGGCCAATCCCCGAATCAAGGAAACACTGAACTGGCTAGAAATACACGGGACTGGACTGACCGACGAACCCACAGACGGTGACAACGACGAAAATTTCTATGGGGAGGAAGACTACATTGAGCTAGTGGTAGAAAACCGATTAATACAACCGAACCTGCCATTGTCCCTGACCAACGTGACGACACTAGGGCTAACATACTGCGGGTGGGTCGACGCCGTATTCGTAGAAAGGTTGGCAGAGCACATGAAAGGGCTGGAACTCCTGGATCTCTCGGCGTGTACCAACATCCGAGGAGAATTCGCACTAGACGCGTTGGGAACTCTACGACAACTTGAGGGCCTGCGGATCTGTAGCATGCACCCGTCGGTGGGTGGCCAGTTCCTGCAGTATCTGACGAAATTGGAGGAACTGGAGTGCCAAGACGACCAGGGCATCACGGACGAGGACCTGTGCGACCTCCTGCGAAACTGCAGGGCTGTAAGGTCCATCAATGCCGAGGGGTGCAGGAGGGTAGGCCGGCCTGTCGTCGTATGCGCCTACGAGACCGTAAGGGGAGGAGAACGAGAAGACACCGTTCTACAACTACGATTAGGAGGAACGTCAGCAAGACCCTAGCGCAGGGACCCAACCAACAGGTTCCTAAGGATAGAATACAACAGAGCTAGCATACGGATGCGGTAGCTTAGAGGGAAGAAGGAGGCCTGGGTGAGCTGAGTACGGGGCGCCGGGCAGTTATGCAACAGCAGTAGACATGCATCGGGGAAACCCCTTGCTATAATGACTGCCGCGGGCGGGGTACTCACGCGTACAGGGGCTTCCGGAAAGCGCCCGAGTGTAGAAATACGCTTTGGGAGTATCCCTTTCGGGCGTACCTCGGGTTGCTGTACCCGGTGATCTGGGGTATTCTATCTGATGGACAGGGATAACCTTGCTATGTCAATAAGTATAATATATACACTAGGCTCCAGTAGTTTTATTTTAGTATAGGTATTGGGCAGTTATGCAACAGCAGTAAAACATGCTTCGGGGAAATCCCTTGTTGAGATAACTACCGCGAACAGGGTAAGGCAGATTCAACGACTCCGGACAGCGCCCAGAACTGTGGTAACACAATCTGGGGATATCCCTTGTTGGGCGCACCACGAGTCGTTGTAACCATCGCCTGTCGTGTCACATGTTATGGGACACATTAATATATAAACATATACAGATATATATATTAATCCATTATCCTAGGATTACACGAACTAGGAAATCCGCCAAAGGCGCTACGAAGTACCATAGTTACCCCTCTGGGAACCATTGAATTAGTTTAGATAGGTAGGAATAACCAGTATACTAATTACTTGTGAGTTTTCAGATTGGCGCGGGCTACAGACGAAGGAAAAGGGATCCACTGTACGTAGAAGGACGGACGGAGCGTTTTAATCAAGTGTTAGCCAATACACTCTGCGAGATTTCCTTGAAGAACTCAGCCGAAGTTCCGCGTACATGTGGACCCCGGATCTCAGTCGTGGGCACGATAGTCACGCTGGAAATGCTATTCCCAGCGTGAAGTCGGCCAAAGCACCAACCCAATCGGGAACCTCACGACATCATTAGGATAATCATTAGGATTTGAGACGATTGGTATTACGCGGGTAACCGTAGTTCAACGAGGACGTTGACATCTTTAAGAGGGGAGGGGTGTTACGAACGCAATTCACATTAATCTAAATTGCTTCACGCAACTACTTATTTTTTACGGTCCAATCTCATAAATTCTTTCGTCGATTATTTAGAATCAGTAAAGTAAATTAAAGCTATTGAGTTGCTACACGTGCCCAGACACTCCGGGATAGTTTTGGGTTACACGGGGAACGTGTCCCAGAACAGAAACCAAACCTCGCCAAGGAATACAATACTGTAATAAATATCCGCTCCCTCTTAAAGGCGTCAAAAGTCACGTAGATGCCGATAGCGGAGATCTGCGTAGCTTCAATAACCGATGTCCTGAGGAGCAAGGCGAGGCGACGTTAAACTTGCTGACCCCTCGTTTCCACACAGGTATGGGAGGCATAAATGCGAATTACCTAACACTCTTCTCTCTGATTCTAATTTTATTTAGGTAAGGGAAATAAAGCAAAGGAACAATAGCAGTTAACATACCAAATCGGTAGCATATAGCCTGATTTAGGAGACGAACAAATGATTCGTGTCAATTCCGAATTCTTAAAGGAACCCCCGCAATGATTAGGCCATATAAAACTAGAATATAATAGATTACAACATAACTTAAGGGATGGACAGATGAGTGGAAAGTCCGAATAAAAGGATACTAGTATGCTAAAATTAAATACAATAAGCTAGAATAAGTAGAGTATGAGCAAGACGGAGTAGGGGATGGGACCGCGCTGAATGACCCGGGACCCCACCACCTACACTTGGCTTGGGCGGGTCCAGAGCCAACCAGGCTCTAATGAGATGCAAAGTAGGGCCCTAATTGGCTAAGCAATACGCGGGGGAAATGCAGGCCTCCTTGCAATTGCGGGGACCTCGTCAACTCTGAACTTGAATTAGCGTTCTTCTTCCGTCAAATCGCGAGGTGCGTGGTAGCAAGGATCCGGATACCATTCAGAGCAAGAGTTGTACTTAATCTTTTCTTTACCGTCGAGTGATAGTGCAAAGACTCAGTACCCGATAAACCAAATAGCCGCGAAAGAAACCAATAGTTTGGCGTTCCGGCCTTAATTGTTATATGAAGTTAAATTCAGTGCACGGACACACATTTTATTATTTTCTTTACTTTTCGTTTAATTGCCTTCTGCCTTAGGTCCATTTTGGGACCTTTGTAGTGTAAAAAGACATTATTTTGGATTCTGTAGTGTTATAAGACATTTAGACTCAGTGGAAATATTAAACATTAGAACACTTGAAGTGTCGAGTAAAACCGAGGTTTCCACGAAGGTGAGGACGCCCGACCGACTGCCAATCTTGTAGACGCATATCACGCCAAGCCAACGAAAGCTAAGTGTCGACGTCTTGCTCATACCATTATTTCCATATTATCAAAATTATTACTATGTAATCCAGAATTCCTGTATTAGTCACATACGAATTGGTGGCATTTTAATCACTTATTAGTTCGACCTTCAGTCAAAATCAAAATTCCGTTCTTTAACAGTTCACTTTTCATAGAGATCATATCGATCTCTATATTTTCAATTTTTGCCTTATTCACGGCTGGGATTCTTTTATCCTGGCATTACCGTTATAGAAAAAGAATCTATAAGGAGGGGTCGCATTATACGGTCATCTTGCGTTGATATACATGAACGCATGTGTATGTAATCGGGCCAGCCGTATAACGCGGAGACCAGTTTGTGATTCTATAGATCAATAAGTAGCTAGAGACACATTGGTACAGCCTAATTAAAGGCCATAGTTACCGATTCCACTTAATACATAAAGTTAGAAAAGGAGAAAGAGAGTTTCAATCATGCGATCTTGGTTCGAGTATATGACGACTCTTATCCTGTGCTCGATGTTAACGGGGGTATCGTTGATCAGGGTATACTTCTCCGCACTCGTGCGTTACATCGTTGCGTTAACATTAGCTTACAATTAAAACACCCGTGAATTGATAAGGGACAAGTACCAACGATCCCCACGTCGGCATAGAGAGACTTTTATTATTTCATATCGTATACATTTTACGTTCAAACCGATATACCTTGTCAGACGTTTGAACTGGGCTCAGTATTACTTTCATTTAAGAATATAGTATCATTTTACCAGTTAATTATTTCTCACCATTTATTTTGAACAACCATCCTAATTATTAGTTAATTAGCCTCCACAGTTAAACTATTGAGATTGAGATTTTGAACAACCATCCTAATTATTAGTTAATTAGCCTCCACAGTTAAACTATTGAGATTGAGACCTGTATAGGACTAGTGGCAGACGAATCCCATTTACCGATTTATCGCGAGATAAATCTATTTTTATAATATTTTTATTCAGTCTGTGACGCGACACTACCATTATTAATAACTCGTTATCAATCAACCGCTCGGATTAAACAACCATACCGCGTCCGTCACACGTGCCGGCTAATTATTTAATACGAGTTTAGAGCGCTCGAATAAGTATAAGTGCGAATAGTTTAAGTGATTGAGTTTGGTTGATTGGAACGCGGTTTACCCTCTGGTGATCTGAGGTGCCCGTTTTCGGGCGAGCGTCATAGCGGCGACAAACTGTCGCCCGAGCACTTCAGCGTTGGTTCCCCGAGACGTCGGGACCGCTGTTTGCACGGCCGTGGGCCATCTTGGACGCTCCCCGTTACCCCGCTTCCACGTAACCGTCGGAAGTTGCGGCGTTTCATGTTTGTTGTATCGTACTTGGTAAGCCACCATCAGATTATTGAATGATCATTCAACTTAGCGCATAAGGAACGCATCAGCACATTCATTGTAGTTCATAAGGAACGCATCAGCCCATTCATTGTGTGTATTTAGTTAATTTGATTGAATTTAATAAATATTTGACTTGCTCCGGCTTTTCCCTCTGACCGTGAGGGTTTTTATGCCGGAGCAAGCATTCTTGTTTTCTTCCGCGGAATTGTGTTTTTTATTCATTCACCCTCTCACTCACTCGTCCCATCTTGCTTAGTGTAAGAAAAGAACTCTAGATAAATAAGAATAAACATCGAGAAAACTCTGAAAGAGAAAGACTTTAAAAATTCCTCAATTGATAGATGCATTTATATTTCAGATGGAGGGAATATCTTGAAAAATATCTATGTAGTATTGTACGTTAATGATCTCGTAATAGTTACTGCTGATATCAAGACAATGAACAGTTTAAAAAATTATCTAATGAATAAATTTTCGATGGTTGATTTGAAAGAAATCAAGCTTTTCTTGGGAATAAGAGTTAGTCAACATGAAGACAGAATCACATTAGATCAAAGCGCTTACAGCAATAATGAGTATGACGCACCGTGTCAAAACTTCGGATGCTTGATGTACATTCTGGTTTGCACAAGGTCAGATTTGAGTACGGCAATAAGTATTCTGAGTAGATTCACAGATAAAAATAATGTAGAGTTATAGAAATGCCTAAAAAGAATATTGAGATATTTGAAGGGTACGGTTGATCTCAAATTAACGTATACGAGGAGTGACTAAAGAAGGATTTTATGTGGCTATATCGATTCGGATTGGGGCAGTGATGAAATTGACAGAAAAAGTACAACAGGTTTCTTGTTTAAAATGTATGATAACTGTACAATTTGTTGAAATACCAAAAGGTAATTATCAGTAGCAGCTTCATCAACTGAACCAGAATATATGGCTTTGTTACGTACCGATCCACATTTCCAAATTTTTATCAAAATTTAATATACGGACAGGTTATCAGATAAGAAATGACCGTGCATAGCACACTGGGGTTCCTAAGTCATTTCAAATTTTGATACCCGTGGGAAATAATCCAAATATAAATATGATAAATCTCATTATTGCTACTTTACCTACAATATACAATTTCTTTCATTTCCTCCCTTAAAGTCATAAAAGTCACGTCGGACCCGATAACGGGCCCCGCATAGTAACATCTAAGTTAACTCGAAACATTAGGAGAAGTGCTGATGGGAACGCACACGCTTCTCGCTGACCCAGCACCTATGGTCGATTCATTGCAACGCCTCTTTTAAATTACCAAATCATTCTAGAATAAAACAAACGCTCTATCATAGATAAATACATCAAAATTAAGGTAATAAGGTAATAATAATGAATGAAGGAATTTGTGGTAAAAATTGTTAAGATACTGAGTATGTAATATTTTAATGTTATCATAAACAGACTGTGGTGAGGCTCGGGGACCGCGGAACGCCTGTCCCAGGTAAAGCGCGCAAAGACTATGCTTCTACTCATCCGCGGATTAAGTAGCCATCTAATTACCTAGTTGAGGGAAACGCGCAGTAATACAGTAGTCCAGTCAAATTAGACCAATTTTCGACAAATAAAAACATTATTCGGTAAAAATCTGAATTTTAGTATACACGTTTACTGGGGCTTCCCATTGAACATACAAAAAGTCCCCGTCAAAACCTGTTGCGCTCGAGCCGCCATCTTGAAAAAAGGGTACACTTTTTCAGTTTATTGCCTATATCTCGGCAACTATAACTGATACGAAAAAATAGTTCAGATAAAAAATATAGTTTATTAAATTGCCTATAAAAAAGCTCATGAACATTTTTTTTGTATCTCCAATACTTCAGCTGTAATCCGACATCGAATAAAGAAGAAAGTCTCCTGAGCTCTTAAAGCTGTTGTGCAAATAGTTTTTGGCAGCTTCATGACCTGTAAAGATTATGAATAAATGACAAATAATTAAATTTATTGAAAATTGTGTTGGTATTTCTTATATATGGGGCATTCCATGCCAAATCGACCACTTCTGAACCCGACCCCTTTCGATTTAGCTGAAACTTTTGTACCTCTTTCTACCCCACTAAAGACGGTCCTCATAATTTTTTCAAATTTTTTTACCCAACCCAAACAAGTCGCTCTTTTTTTTTCAAATAGCCATAACTTCTTCAAAAATTGACTAATCGGGACGCTTTTCTTCTTAAAAAGTTTCGTTTTGGAATGTCCTTTTCAAAGATAAATACAAATAAACTTTCGGATGTCAAATTCTATAAAATATCTGACTTTTTTGAGAAAAATCGTCAGTTTTTCAAAGATCACCATTTTTTATTTTTTTTTTTGCTTCCCCAAAAAACTTTGATTTATTCTGTGAATAATGCCACTAGGTCCAGAGTGGGCCGACTTTTCCTTCTATTTTTTTTTTTTAAGGAAAACAAACTTCATTTTTTCTCAATTGTTTTGTTATTGTTACGAACGCAATTCACATTGATCTAAATTGCTTCACGCAACTACTTAGTATGTTTTATTGGCGGTTTAATCTCATAAATTCTTTCATCGATTATTTAGAATCAGTAGAGTAAGTTACAGTAAATCAGCAAAAGTAAAGTAAAGTAAAATAAAGTTTTGGGTTACACGGGGAACGTGTCCCAGAACAGATACCAAACCTCGCCAAGGAATACAATACTGTAATAAATATCCGATCTCTCTTAAAGGCGTCAAAAGTCACGTAGATGACGATAGCGGAGATCTGCATAGTTTCAATAACCGATGTCCTGTGGAACGAGGCGAGGCGACGTTAAACTTGCTGACCCCTCGTTTCCACACAGGTATAGAAGGCATAAATGCGAATTACCTAACACTCTTCTCTCTGATTCTAATTTTATTTAGGTTAGGGAAATAAAACGAAGGAATAATAGCAGCCAACAATAGCAGCTACCAAATTGGTAGCATATAGCATGATTTAGAAGACGAACAAACGATTCGTGTCAAGTCCGAATTCCTAAAGGAACCCCCGTAACAATTAGGTCATATAAACCTAGAATATAATGGATCATAACATAACTTAAGGGATGGACGGATGAACGGAAAGCCCGAATAAGAGGATACTATTATTTTAAAATCAAATACAATAAGCTAGAATAAGTAGAGTATGAGCAAGACGGAGTAGGGGATGGGACCGCGACGAGTGACTCGGGACCCCACCACCTACACCTAGCTTGGGCGGGTCCCGAGCCAACCAGGCTCTAATGAGATGCAAAGTAGGGCCCTAATTGGCTAATTAACTCGCGGGGGAAATGCAGGTTTCTTGCAATCGCGGGCACCTCGTCAACTCTGAACTTGAATTAGCGTCTTTCGTCTGTCAAGTCACGAGGTGTGTGGACGCATTGATCCGTATACTAATTAGAGCAAAGAGTTACATTCAATCTTTTCTTCATCAGATCAGTGGTAGTGTAAAAGACTCAGTATTCGTTAAAAACTCAAATAACCAAGATATAAACCAGTAGTCTGGGGTTCTGGTTATCACCTAGATTAAATTCAGTGCAAGGACACAAACTCTATTTTAATTCTTCATTTAAAAGCCTTCCGCCTTAGATTCATTTTGAATCTTTGTAGTATTAAGAGACATTCATCAATCAGACAATTAAATTCAGTGAGAGCTATAAACATTTGAAAACATTTGAACACTAAAACGACGAGTTAATCGGGGTCTCTGCGAAGGTGAGGGCGCCCGACCGATTGCCAATCTTGTAGACGCACATCACGCCAAGTCAACGAAAGCTAAGTGTCGACGTCTTGCTCATACCATTATTTCCGTATCATCAAAATTATTACTATATTATCCAGAATTCTTGTAATCGTCACATACGAATTGGTGGCATTCTAAACACTTGTTAATTCGACCTTCAGTCTAATCAAAATTCCGTTATTTTACAGTTCACTCTATATAGAGATCATATCGATCTCCATATTCTCAATTTTTGCCCTATTCACGGCCGGGATCTTTCTATCCTGGCATTACAGTTATAGAAAGAGAATCTATAAAGAAGGGTCGCATTATACGGTCATCTTGTGTTGATATACATATATGCATGTGTATGTAATCGGCCCGACCGTATAACGCGGAGACCAATTTATGATTCTATAGACTAATAAGTAGTTATAAGCATATTGGTGCATCTTAAATTAAATACCATAGTTACCAATACCACTTAAAACATAAAGTTAGAAAGAGAGAGAGAGAGTTCCAAGAATCCGATCGTGGTTCGAGTACATGACAACTCTTATATTGTGCTGTATGTTAACGTGGGTATCGTTGATCAGGGTATATTTCTCCGCACTCGTGCGTTATATTGTTGCTTTAACGTTAGCTTATAATTAAACACCCGTCAATTGATAAGGGACCAGCCTCTACGATCCCCACGTCGGCATAGGGAGATTCATTTATTATATCACATAACATTTGTTTTACGTTCAAACCGATACTCGTTGTCAGACGTTTGAACTGGGCTCAGTATTAATTTCATTCAAGAATATAGTATCGTTTTTACCAGTTAATTCTTCTCACCATTTATTTTAAACAACCATCCTAATTATTAATTAATTGGCCTCCACAGTTAAACTATTGAAATTGAGACCTGTATAGGACTAGTGGCAAACGAATCCCATTTACCGGTTTATCGCGAGATAAATCTATTTTATAATTTTTATTCAGTCTGTGACGCGACACTACCATCGTTAATAACTTGTTATTAATCAACCGCTCGGATTAAACAACCATACCGCGTCCGTCACATACGAATTGGTGGCAGCGGTGGGATTCTGTCATAAACAATTTCAATTGTTTAAATAGAAAAAAAAGAAAAAAAAAAAAATTTTTTTTGAAATTTTTGGATTAAAAGTTATATCACTGAACTTGAGCCTTGATATGTAAAATAAGTAATTGTAGCTCTCTCACTCTGAATTGTTAGTAATAAATTGTATCCATATCACCTACTATAATATTTGATAATTGGGCTTTGGTTTAGCTTTAAACATATATATTGTGTATATTCAAAACTATAACCTGTCTTTACGAACACTCTAACAAAAATCATGCCTGACGATCAAAACTCTTCACGCTCCCGGCTGAGCGACACATTGATGTCCACTATGGTGGAAACATTAACCTTAGATCAAAGTACGAAAACTCTCGGTCTATATGACGGAGAGACTACGCCGCTAAGGGAATTCTTGCAGGATGTTAAAGAAGGATTCGCTTGCCTTCCGCCGGAAGCGGAATCAATGTACGTCAAAAGAGTCGTAAAACATATAAAAGGGGTTGCCCGCGATAGCCTCTTCGGGCAGGAAATCACTACGGTCGACGAACTAATCCAACACCTTAAAGATAGGTTCGCGACAGAAAAGGATTATCCTTGGTATCAACACGAGATAGATACCATTCGGATGCGTAGAGGCGAAAGCGCAGGGACATTCCATGACCGAATTAATATCTTATTAGCCGGGGCTAAAGGTGCACTGGAAGAAAAATATGGTAGAGAGAAGGCTAGGGAGTTGCTCGCGCCAACGGAAGAATGCGCATTGAAGGCGTATTTGCGAGGGCTACCCGACGAAATAAGTAAAGAGGTAGATTCACGCGATCCTAAAAACCTTGCGGAGGCATTCAAATGGGCAAAGAAAACTGAGGCAAAAATGAAGGCCGGAATTTTAGCTCCCGTGGAACCCCGTAGGCCGGAATTCACTAGAATACTATCCCGGGATTTCGCCGATAGCCCATCGCGCGATCGACCACGCGAGTACAATAACTATGTCGTCAATGAGTCAACTGGCGATAGAGCAAGATCACCATCGCCGATTACCCCGCGGTATCCGCCGGAAGATACACGTAGATCAGAACGTACAGGCGAAAGCTCATCGAGACCGAGTCGGGATAGATACCCGCCTAGTAGATTAGAGTCCGCTCATTCATGCTCGTGTCGTCATCCGTGTTGTTCTTGCCATACACCGTGTAGGTGCTCCTCGTGGTCTAAGTATAATAACTACTCGGAGCCTAGGCGCTGGGACGATAATAGGATTCGGTCGAGTTCGCCTAACTCGTACAAGAGACCATTAGCTATCGAGCGTAGACCAATATCGCCGGTGTACGCGAAACGCGAGTCGAACTCAGAAACGCGTAAGAACCCCAACGAAGATTCCGATGAGGACTCGCGACGAGGATCTCGATCGCCGTCTCCTTATGATAATAAGAAGTCGGAATCTTTAAACGCGAACGCAGCCCGTCGACCAGACGCGACGGCGGGAAGCGCGAACCGCGAGCGTCAGTCGACGGTAAGATTCTCGGAACCGGATCAAAGGTATTCACGTGCAGGACGAGTAGAGAATCGCCATTAATTCAGATAGTAGCACCGGAACTTAAAAATCAAAGCGGAATATTCCTAGTCGATACCGGAGCAGATATTAGTTTAATCAAAGCAGGATCCTTGGATCCCGACGTGTTAATCGCGTTAGACGATTCCGTGATAATTACCGGGATAACCACAGATAAGATCGAAACCTTCGGCACTGCTGAAATAACACTGCAAGGCAAACGAAACAAATTACAAGTAGTAAGATCCGACTTTCCGCTAAAATGCGACGGTATACTAGGCAAGGATTATTTACGACGCGAAGAAGCCGAAATCTCCTTCACAAACAACACACTCGTGACAAAAACTGAGCCGATAAGACCAATGCGCTTTGTCGACATGGGGAAGACAGATTTGGGAAACGAAAATCGCGTTTGGAAAATTCAAGCAAGAACTAGACAAGTGATTGCTATTGACGCGAAAGATTGCGATCTGAGAGAGGGATATCTGCCGAAAATATCCGGTGTCGAGGGGCTATACATTGGCGAGGCTGCCGTCATGATTGAGAATGGCGCCTGCCGTGTAATGGCTATTAATACGCTGGACCGAGATGTTGAGGTAGAGATCCTTCCCCAGGAAATAATACCGTTTGAATATCATGATTTTCCCGAAGAACAGGAAATAGATTCAGATTCAGATCAATCAGAAAATGGAGAAGTGATCACCGATAGACTTGCGGAGATAGAAACGAAATTGAGATTAGATCATTTAAACGATGAGGAAAAGAGCCATGTTTTCAATTTAATCGAAGATTATTCGGAAATTTTTCATTTACCAGGTGATAAGTTAAAATATACACCCGTTGTTAAGCATCGTATTCCAACGCAGGACGATGTGCCGATTCACGCACGCCAGTATCGTTTTCCCCCTGTCCACAAAACCGAGATTGAACGGCAAATGAAAGTCAAGTTGGAGAATAATCTTATAACACCATCGAATTCGCCATACAACTCGCCACTCTGGATAGTCCCAAAGAAGCCGGACTCGAAAGGAAATCCGAGGTGGAGAATTGTTATGGATTTCCGCGCGCTAAATGATAAAACTATAGGGGATGCATATCCTCTGCCCAATATTACCGATACATTAGATCACCTAGGGGGAGCGATGTATTTTTCGACATTCGATCTTGCTAGCGGATTCCAACAAATTGAAATGGACCCGCGCGATCGAGCAAAAACTGCGTTTACCACCCCAAACGGGCATTACGAATGTTTACGGATGCCCGAGGGATTGAAAAATGCGCCAGCCACCTTTCAGAGACTCATGGACCAAGTCTTGCGAGGTTTGCAGGGGTCCGAGGTTTTTGTATATCTAGATGACATAGTAGTATTTGCTAAAGATCTAGAGGAACATGAGAGGAAAATTCGGAGATTGTTTAATAGGCTCGCGAAAGCAAATCTAACACTGCAACCTGATAAATGCGAGTTCTTGAAGACCGAAGTCGCATACTTAGGTCATGTTATCAGTAGAACGGGAGTAAAACCAGATCCCAAGAAAGTCGTAGCGGTGAGGAAATTTCCCCGTCCTAAAAATCAAAAGAATATCAGACAATTTCTGGGACTAGTAGGCTATTACCGCAGATTTATAAAAAACTTTGCTGCGAAAGCTAAACCTCTAACCGAATTACTAAAGAAAAATGCTCCTTTTATTTGGAAGAAAGAACAACGCGATAGCTTCAAAATGTTACGGAAAGCTCTATGTCAAAAACCTATACTGCAATACCCGGACTTCAGCAAGCCTTTCACCCTAACAACCGACGCATCTGATTACGCGATAGGTGCGGTCCTGAGTCAGGAGGTGGACGGTCACGACATGCCAGTGGCTTATCTATCTCGCGCTCTTTTAAGCGCGGAACAAAATTATTTTACTACCGAAAAGGAATGCCTAGCGGTATTATGCGCAGTGTTGCACTTTCGACCTTATTTGTTCGGACGTAAATTTACATTAGTTAGCGATCACGAACCGCTCCGTTGGATCAATTCCATTAAGGATCCAGGGCAACGACTAGTAAGATGGAGGTTAAAACTGCAAAACTACGAATATACCTTTGTACATAGGCCCGGGAAACTAAATACTAACGCCGATGCACTATCTAGAAATCCAGTAATTAGCGATCAATCGAGTGACTCGGAACAATCAAGCTCGGATGGTTCTGAACAGGATAGCGAGGAAACGAGTGAAAAAGAAATACCAAAATACTCGAACTATATAAAAATAGCTAAGACTATCTCTGTAGAGAACCCCGATGTTATAGAAGTGCACGAGGATTTGTTTAGCAAGATAGATAACTATGCACATGCCGTTTCCGTCGACCTAGAAATGAGCGCAGGTATAGCCGCGGATTTTAAGGAAAAGTACGGCGTACCAAAACAACTCCGGGAACAAGCTAAATTGCACTCGATAGGTAGACTACAGTTAAAAGATCAAAATATCTACTACATCATGACGAAACAAAATCATTGGGATAAACCAACGTGCGAGGATATGTATTTAAGCTTAATAAACCTCAGGAAAATTTTAATAAAAGATTCAGTAAAATCTGTCAGGATCCCAATAATCGGTTGTGGATTAGATAGACTACCTTGGGCAAAAATACGTGCGATGCTGAGGTATCTTTTCCAAAATACAGGAATCAAAATTTATGTTTGCACTAATATTCGACTAAAAAACGAACAATCAAATTCGGAAATAGGAAATTTGAAATGTTTATATCCAATTAATAAACAGAATAAACCAGATGAGACATCAAAAATACCCGCACCGCCCTCACGTAAACCGATCAGTAGATCAGTATCGGAAGAACATCCAACGAGTAGCATTAAGCCTCGCAAAAGGTTGAAAACAATACCTATGTTAGATAAGAGTGCAATATCATTGAGAACGCGTGCTAAAACAAAAGCAAGTAGCTCGACACAATCAAAGGTGACGTCATCACTGAGTAAATCAGACCCGCCGGTAGTAAAGCCAACTAAGATATTAGAGCCCATAGTAGAAAGAACCTTCGAAGATTCATCCGAAGATGAACCCTCGGAGCCACCAATATACAGGGGACGCAAAAGCGTACTACCAAGCTTAGGTTTTGATTTACCAAGTAATATACCAAGCAATGTACAGCCCGATAAGGAGACTGGGACAGAACCGGATAATGAGGGAGTCGAATCTGACCAAGATAGCCTAGCTATAAAAATAAATCCACCGGTACAAAGCACAGATAGCGACGGGAATGATGACGTGTTTACATTCGAAGCGCCAACGGTTCTAAACAAATCCCCGCATAATCAGGAAAAATACTGCAAGGACTCTCAGAACCTAACATTCAAGGCACCAATAGATTTGAAAGAACTACAGGAATCATTTAGCCGTTTTGAGAGATCGATGCATGAGAAAAGTTTAATTGAACAGGAACAGGATAAAATCGAGGAAGTTAGGTTGCCTCGAGCAATTTCTGCGGATAGGGATCTTGATGAAACAACACGAGATGAACTCCTAAGGAAAGATCCGCTTAACGATGATACAGAGGACGATGAATTAAATTCCAGAATAGAAAAGGTTTTAAAGAAAGCCGAAGGTATAGGATCAGGTAAAGACCAAGCCGTGAGTCAAAGTACCTTAGCGACACCGTATATCCCGACCGCGCGTGCTGTAAGGCGAGATGCGTCCGTTATCAGTCAGCCGGTTAGCAGAGGCGAGCTTCCAACGCCTATAGTCGCGCCACGTCCTATAGCACTCTCTACTCCGTACCCAGGTATAGGAATGGAGAGAGAGAGAACGAGTAAGCCGCCGAGGCGTCTGGAAGATAAACTAACACCCTTGCCTCCTCCTATCGGGATAGAAACTATCACGAGTATATTACCTGATATAGAACCAACTTCGCCTCTAAATTTTCCAAGATCAACAATCAATAGAGTAAATTCAACAAGAGAAAATTTAACCTACATCAAGGATAATTATGTTCATTTTTCATCAATAGACGCAGAATTAGCAACACCAGTTAGCAGGCTCTTATCTGACTTAGAAGCTATTAACGCTCGCGAACAGCGGAGTGCGAAACCTAAAATTGGTCAAATAATTGTCACAGAACGCGGTAATCATTACATATTCACGATAATAATAAAATCAAAGTATTATGACAAAATTTCAGTAGAAAATCTGGAAATGGGGTTAGAAAACCTCAAAACTCTTCTTGAAAATTTAGGCATCAATCAATTCAGAATTTCAAAAACAGGAGACTTTACGGACGAACTATCACCCCAAACCTGGCCGCAAATGTTAAAAGACGTTTTTGACGACAGTAATATAAATATTGTTCTTTGTACGGGGATAACCCAGGTACCACCTATGGAAATACGGGAAGAAATAATCTCAGAAATGCATGGTAGTTTGGTAGGAGGACACAAGGGTGTAACAAAAACTTATCGTAGAGTTCGAGAAAGATTCTACTGGCCTAAGATGCGCGACGATATTAGAGATTTCATAAGGAAATGCAATAGCTGCCAAGAACATAAGCTAGTGCGCGTTAAAACCAGAGAACCTATGCTGATAACAGACACAGCATCCGAACCATTCGAAAAAATAGCACTCGATACTGTAGGACCCTTACCTATAACACCAAAAGGTAACAGGCATATACTAACCATGCAGGATAATCTGACAAAATATTGCATAGCAGTACCGGTCCCAGATATTAGAGCGGAAACTATAGCTCATGCGTTAGTCAAGAATTTCATCTTGAGGTACGGCTCACCGCGAGTGATCCTCACCGATAGAGGAACTAGTTTCGTTAATAATTTATTTGCGGAAGTAGGAAAGGTATTCAAGACAAAACACATTACCACCTCGAGCTATAGACCACAATCGAACGGGGCTCTGGAAAGAAGCCATATGGTGCTGGCTGATTATATAAAGCATTATATGGACGAGTTCGATGACTGGGACGAAGTGGTACCCTTCGCGATGTTCTCATATAACACCTCCGTACACGAGGGGACGAACTTTACGCCCTACGAACTTGTGTTTGGAAAACTAGCACGTGCGCCGAGTTCGTTCCCGACGGATGAGAAAATATTAACATACAACTCATACCTGGGTGATCTAATAGCTAGGCTTACCGAAATGCAAAGCCTGGCAGCGGTACATACCAACATTGCGAAAACGAGATCTAAGGAAAATTATGATAAAAGAGCGCGTCCGTTTAACGGAAAAATAGGAGATATGGCACGGGTGTTGATAGAGGTTCGTAAAGGTAAGTTTGATAAAAGATACCAAGGTCCTTATAAAATTATAGGAATTCTGGAAAATAATAATGTACTTCTACAGAAGGAAAATGGTGAGCGATTCGTGAAACACATGGACAAAGTTGAATTGGCCTATTAATCAAATTATTTCATTTACCTATTCGGTTAAATTCACTTTTATCATTTTCGGACAACTGATGACTTGACAAATTTCTGAAATAACTATTGAGCGACAGCACTATGTTGCTTTGGGGAATCCCTGGTCGTCGGATAGGCACAAGCTCGAAACTCAAAATTCACACAAGTATTAAAAGCATAAAATCTGCGAAGGACGATTAGATTCAGATTAAAATGGCATCAGGAGGCGAGCAGGGGCCGGTGAACCGACTGTTCTTGGCAAACCTGCCTCACGGGCTGAAGCGGGACAAGCTGAAGACGGTGTTCGCTAAGTACGGCGCGATAGACAGCTGGGTGCAGTACGGACGGGCAGTAACAGGGTTTGTGGACTTCAAGAGCAAGGAAGAAGCACGCGCGGCTCTGGAAGGGATGGATGGCTTGGTCATCCAGAACAGGAGGGTCACGATTAAATTCGCGGACTCATGGAATGTGAGACGGGGAGCCAGGAGAAGGCCTGCAACACCACCGCAGGTCCCCGCCGAGGAAGAACCTTTCCCTGGCTGGAAACCGGTGAGGAAGTCGGAACCCCAGTTGCCGCCCGAGTGCATTGCGCACATCGCCAGTTTCCTAACGTTCCCGGACCGAGCCAGGATGGAAATGGTATCGAGGACATGGAGGGAAGGCAGCCAAATGTCACATGGCAAAACTAAAGAACTGACGATGGAAGATTGGCGCTGGAGGGAATACGTCGAACACTTCGAGGAGCACATCACCATGGAAAAGCTCTACTGGGCTGTCCAGCGGTGCGGGGCGCACCTGACAAAATTAGACTTTTCAAAAGGGACAAATTTAGAGTCCCAAATTGTTGCCATCAGCGCCAGCAGATGCATCAATCTAAAAGTGCTGATAATTCACCCTCTTACCATCCGCCAGTCGGCATTGCGAGAAATCGCAACACTGACGAAGCTAGAACATCTGCGACTGGGAGTGGTATTGGGACCGGTTGACACGGATTTGGAAACGTTGATGCGTAACAGCCCGAATTTATGGATCTTAGAGTTGTACAACAACCCCCTGACAGGAGCCGGGCTGCCAACTAAACGCAACCTCATGGGGGCTACATTCGACAACTGCATGAGGCTGAGAGGAGAAATGGTGGCCACATTTATAAGAAATCAGCACTGGCTACACATCTTGAAATTTATCCATTGTCAGAACGTAAAACACGGGGAAATACTATCGGCACTGACGGCCAACCCGAGAATCAGCGAGACTCTAAGGTGGCTAGAAATTCAGGGGGAAGAACTGACAAACGGACCCGTACCCCACTCGGATGACGACGACAGCGACGAGGGTGAGCTGCCAGTGCACCGGATCGTTCGACAACCCGCCCTGCCTGCCTCAATCACGAACGTCACCAAGCTGGCCCTGATCTACTGCGGATGGGTGGACAACGTCTTCATAGAAAGATTGGGAGCCCACGTTAAGGGCCTGGTGGTACTAAGCCTCGCAGGGTGTACCAATATAAGAGGAGCCTATGCTTTGGACGCCCTAGCGAGACTGAAGGAGCTAAAAAGATTGATCATCTGCGGGATGCACCCTACAGTAGGAGGGGACTTCCTGCAACACTTGACAAACCTGCTGATATTGGAGTGCAGGGACAGCCAAGGAATAACCGACGAAGATCTATGCGGGTTATTAAGGAACTGCGAAACTATAGGCTACATAGATGCTGAGGGATGCAAAGGGGTAGGACGGCCGATAGTCGACTGCGCCTATGAAGTGATAAGAAGAGCCGGACGAGCTGATAACTTCTTGAGAATGCGTCTGGGGGACACGTCGGCACGAAAATATCGCAGGGATAAGGCCAACAGATTTCTCCGGATGGAGTACGACAGAATGAGTATGCGGATGCAGTAGGCTTGGACGTGACTGCCACGGACGGGATACTCACGCGCACAAAGGCCTCCGGAAATCGCCCAGAACTGTGGAAACACACTCTGGGGATATCCCTTTTGGGCGTACCGAGAGACAATGTATCCCAATCTGTCGTGCCCCATCCAGAACATGGCACATATTAATATAAAAACATACTTATATACATATTTACTTCATTTATTATTATTATTAAGAAATACGGCTCGGGAATCATGCTAAGCAAGATATTCCGCCAAAGGGCTACGAGGTACCTTAGGTATTCCTCTGGGGAATATTACGCTAGAATTACGTATACAAGAATAATCAGTATACTAATTACTCGTGAGTTTTCAGATTGTCGCGGGCTATAGACGAAGGAGAAGGGACCCACTGTACGTAGAGGGACGTATGGAGCATTCAGTCAGTGTTAACCAG
Source organism: Rhogogaster chlorosoma (assembly GCA_944452935.1). Lineage (NCBI taxonomy): Eukaryota > Metazoa > Arthropoda > Insecta > Hymenoptera > Tenthredinidae > Rhogogaster > Rhogogaster chlorosoma. Next base: position 11,116,944 of record OX101802.1, read on the forward strand.
TACACTCTGCGAGAATTCCTTCTGAAAACTCAGCCGAAGTTCCGCGTACATGTGGACCCCGGATCTCAGTCGAGGGCGTGATTGTCACGTTGGAAATGTTATTCCCAGCGTGGAATCGGCCAAAAGCGCCAGCGCAATCGGAGACCTCACGACATCATTAGAATAATCGTTAGAATTTAAGTTGATTATGATTATATAGGTGGCTGTAGTTCAACGAGGACGTTGACGTCTTTAAGAAGGGAGGGGTGTTACGAACGCAATTCACATTGATCTAAATTGCTTCACGCAACTACTTAGTATGTTTTATTGGCGGTTTAATCTCATAAATTCTTTCATCGATTATTTAGAATCAGTAGAGTAAGTTACAGTAAATCAGCAAAAGTAAAGTAAAGTAAAATAAAGTTTTGGGTTACACGGGGAACGTGTCCCAGAACAGATACCAAACCTCGCCAAGGAATACAATACTGTAATAAATATCCGATCTCTCTTAAAGGCGTCAAAAGTCACGTAGATGACGATAGCGGAGATCTGCATAGTTTCAATAACCGATGTCCTGTGGAACGAGGCGAGGCGACGTTAAACTTGCTGACCCCTCGTTTCCACACAGGTATAGAAGGCATAAATGCGAATTACCTAACACTCTTCTCTCTGATTCTAATTTTATTTAGGTTAGGGAAATAAAACGAAGGAATAATAGCAGCCAACAATAGCAGCTACCAAATTGGTAGCATATAGCATGATTTAGAAGACGAACAAACGATTCGTGTCAAGTCCGAATTCCTAAAGGAACCCCCGTAACAATTAGGTCATATAAACCTAGAATATAATGGATCATAACATAACTTAAGGGATGGACGGATGAACGGAAAGCCCGAATAAGAGGATACTATTATTTTAAAATCAAATACAATAAGCTAGAATAAGTAGAGTATGAGCAAGACGGAGTAGGGGATGGGACCGCGACGAGTGACTCGGGACCCCACCACCTACACCTAGCTTGGGCGGGTCCCGAGCCAACCAGGCTCTAATGAGATGCAAAGTAGGGCCCTAATTGGCTAATTAACTCGCGGGGGAAATGCAGGTTTCTTGCAATCGCGGGCACCTCGTCAACTCTGAACTTGAATTAGCGTCTTTCGTCTGTCAAGTCACGAGGTGTGTGGACGCATTGATCCGTATACTAATTAGAGCAAAGAGTTACATTCAATCTTTTCTTCATCAGATCAGTGGTAGTGTAAAAGACTCAGTATTCGTTAAAAACTCAAATAACCAAGATATAAACCAGTAGTCTGGGGTTCTGGTTATCACCTAGATTAAATTCAGTGCAAGGACACAAACTCTATTTTAATTCTTCATTTAAAAGCCTTCCGCCTTAGATTCATTTTGAATCTTTGTAGTATTAAGAGACATTCATCAATCAGACAATTAAATTCAGTGAGAGCTATAAACATTTGAAAACATTTGAACACTAAAACGACGAGTTAATCGGGGTCTCTGCGAAGGTGAGGGCGCCCGACCGATTGCCAATCTTGTAGACGCACATCACGCCAAGTCAACGAAAGCTAAGTGTCGACGTCTTGCTCATACCATTATTTCCGTATCATCAAAATTATTACTATATTATCCAGAATTCTTGTAATCGTCACATACGAATTGGTGGCATTCTAAACACTTGTTAATTCGACCTTCAGTCTAATCAAAATTCCGTTATTTTACAGTTCACTCTATATAGAGATCATATCGATCTCCATATTCTCAATTTTTGCCCTATTCACGGCCGGGATCTTTCTATCCTGGCATTACAGTTATAGAAAGAGAATCTATAAAGAAGGGTCGCATTATACGGTCATCTTGTGTTGATATACATATATGCATGTGTATGTAATCGGCCCGACCGTATAACGCGGAGACCAATTTATGATTCTATAGACTAATAAGTAGTTATAAGCATATTGGTGCATCTTAAATTAAATACCATAGTTACCAATACCACTTAAAACATAAAGTTAGAAAGAGAGAGAGAGAGTTCCAAGAATCCGATCGTGGTTCGAGTACATGACAACTCTTATATTGTGCTGTATGTTAACGTGGGTATCGTTGATCAGGGTATATTTCTCCGCACTCGTGCGTTATATTGTTGCTTTAACGTTAGCTTATAATTAAACACCCGTCAATTGATAAGGGACCAGCCTCTACGATCCCCACGTCGGCATAGGGAGATTCATTTATTATATCACATAACATTTGTTTTACGTTCAAACCGATACTCGTTGTCAGACGTTTGAACTGGGCTCAGTATTAATTTCATTCAAGAATATAGTATCGTTTTTACCAGTTAATTCTTCTCACCATTTATTTTAAACAACCATCCTAATTATTAATTAATTGGCCTCCACAGTTAAACTATTGAAATTGAGACCTGTATAGGACTAGTGGCAAACGAATCCCATTTACCGGTTTATCGCGAGATAAATCTATTTTATAATTTTTATTCAGTCTGTGACGCGACACTACCATCGTTAATAACTTGTTATTAATCAACCGCTCGGATTAAACAACCATACCGCGTCCGTCACATTATGAATTGAGTACCGAAACTAAATACTTAAATTAATTAATAAACAATTTAATAAACTATATTTTTTATCTGAACTATTTTTTCGTATCAGTTATAGTTGCCGAGATATAGGCAATAAACTGAAAAAGTGTACCCTTTTTTCAAGATGGCGGCTCGAGCGCAACAGGTTTTGACGGGGACTTTTTGTATGTTCAATGGGAAGCCCCAATAAACGTGTATACTAAAATTCAGATTTTTACCGATTGATGTTTTTATTTTTCCTAATTTGACTGGACTATGTGTAGGGCTAGGTAAGTAAGTTCCCATATTACCGACTTATCGAAAGATAGGTCTTATAAAATTAAGTTCAAGTGTTTCGTGAACTACCAACCGCTCGGGCTTCACCCTCACGTAACAGCTTTCTATGAAGCAGTAAAAGAAGCATTGTGGTTTAGATCATTAGCTAAAAGTATTGAAATCGGTATTGAAGGGCCAATAATAATTTTCGACGACAATGCAGGTTGTATTAGCATCGCGAATAACCCAACAAACCACATGAGATCGCAACACATTGATATTAAATATCATTTTTCGAGAGAACGAATAGCCGAAGGTCTAATTACGTTGAAATATGTTCCAACAGGTAAGCAGTTGGCGGATACTCTGACAAAACCACTTCCAACAGTAAGATTTGTCGAATTCAGAGGACAAATGGAATGATCAAAAAGCATTCATTCTCATTGTATTTCATGGACTAACGAAAAGTTTTTATGGTGCTATGAAAATATAATTATATGATAAGAAAATAGTAGTGGTCTGGTAAGGTTTTTCTGGGTTTTCCCTTCTACCCTGCGCAACGAATGTTGGACCACAGTATGGTTACCCAGGATGAAGAATACGCGAGAAAGGCACATCGTTAATTTAATTAATTAAGTGAATGTTTTTATGCGTCTATACAAAAACATGTATAACAGGTATGATAAGAATATATACAGGGTGGGGCATTTAAAGTGACCAGGGCGATTTTCTCGGAAACGAAACAAAACGTCAAAAAAAGTTTCAGACGAGAGCTGTAGGGTTTTGAAAGGGGACAAGAAGATAGCGCATTCGACTTTTTATTAAGTGGAGGCGCCAAGGAGATACGGAGGTTACCTTTGGTTTTTAAATAGGATGGTGTATTTTTTATTTTTAAATTAAAAACAGTATTCAATTTCGAGTATAAAAGTATAAGTACACTAATCCAATCTTAGAAGATCAATGACCCTGTCAAATCGAAATCTCGCATGCATTGTTGACATTTTCTTCGCGCTCGGATTGGTCGACGACGACCCGGTCGAATCTCGAGCTTATCGACGTTCGACTGGTCGCCGCGAGTGAATTTCGAGTTTTCGGCGTTTTTCGGCGGTGAATTCAACCGTTTCGTGATTTTTGACGGATGACAGATACGTCGGTCAGTTGATGGATGACAGATAAGGTATGTTGGTTGTGTTTGATCAATTCTGTAATCATTTTATACAATTTTTTTATACATCTTGAGGAAGAAGCTTCGAGTACAATTCAAATATTAAACAAAATTACCTATGAGTAAAGTTCTGTCAGAATTGTATACAGACAACAAACCATATCCGAATCTACTACAGTGAAATAAGATTGCGCGCTAAAGCAAATGTACTGTTTTCACTGAATTATAATTTACTATTTACTGTCTATTTTGTATGAAATGCTACCTTTTTTTCATTGTCATCTTGTGATAATTTGAAAGATATAAGGTGAATTGATGACATGTGCATACAATGCGGTCAGCACAGCACACATTTGAATAAACTTGGGTGTGAAACACTCACAATCAGTGTACTCTATGTAATTCTACGGAAGTGTGCCTTTGAAGGGTACACGATACTGGAATACTGAAGAATATCAATGAACATAGTATATTAATTAACATAGTGCAGGGCCGGATTTAGGTATAAGCTATACAAGCTTCAGCTTAGGGCCTCGCATCGAGGTGGGGCCTCGCACAATATAAAAACATGATATTTTTGAAATTTTTACATTTTCACTGACAAGTGAATACGACAAGAAATGTTTTAAATAAAAATGACAAATCAATCAATCAATGAAATTGAAATGATTGAAAACATTTTTATTCCCGTAATTATCAGCTACGAATCGCCAATTCATAAGTAGTTCGATTGCTGAAAAAATATTGTGCGCTACTGTGCTCTTATCTTTTGAGCTCTTGCAATATTGAAAATATTTTACATTATAGGTATATTGATATGTAGGTACACTAAATAAGTTGGATTCTGGACCATATGAAGTTGCACCCAAATTCGTCTGTCTTCTTTTTTGTCTGTATAAGCATTGGGCAAGAGAAAACAAAAGCATTGACTGCGACTTAATATGTGTCAGAATTCAATTCAACAATAGTTCAGTTATTCTGATTTCTGCGACAGATCGCGCACGTAAAGGCTACGAATTGAATATACAAATATCTACATTGTAAACTTAAACTCGATTCTGGGGTGTTGACGGGCTCAAGAAAATTTCGTTTTATTCTTATAATACTAGTGAAGCAGTATCTTTTTACATCTTGTAATAAGGGTAAGTATTGTTATTATTGTATGAATTAATCTATCACTGTTGACTTTTGTCGGTTATTTGGTAAATATTCCGTGAAAACTAATTCATTTGCGATCATATTAGATGCTTAAAACACATATAATTTAGGACAGATTAAAAATGAAGAGAATATTCGAATCTGGATGTCAAAAGAGAAAGAAGAAGCAGGCGTTAGAGTCTCAGGTATCAAGTCTACCTAAAGTTGATAGTTATTTTACTATTGTGAAAAAAACTTCATCGGCTGAGGGTGAAAACGGTGATAATCTGCTTGACCAGCAGCAGCAGCCTCAAGCATCCACATCATCAACTTCGGTAAATGGAACGAACTTGATTGAGAGTGCACCTGATGTTGATATTATTGCACGGGTTGAAGTAGAACAGCAACAAAAAACTACAAATAGATACTCTGATGATGTTGGTCTTTGGAAGACTTTAACTAATAAAGACATTTCATTTTGGGTTGAAAAAGGGCCTTCTGCTTGCCAACATTGGGAGGGCCCATTCGAAAAATCCAAGCAGATATTTAAAAATCAAACAAGATATTGCTCCCCTGGTCTTTTTCAATCTACGAAAGTAAATGGCGAAAAATATAATAGAGAGTGGCTAGTATATTCTCCAACAACTGGCTCTGTGTATTGTTTTGTCTGTAAGCTTTTCTCCACATCTACTTCATCATCAGGTTTAGGCAATAATGGATTTAATGATTGGCGAAATCCTAAGTTAATCCAAAGTCACGAAAATTCGGAAAATCATAGAACCGCTTTGCTTACATACTTAACAAGAAAACGAGGATTCACGTTGGATTCGAAATTAGAAGATCAAATAAAAAATGAACAGAAGCATTGGAGACAAGTACTTGAACGTGTGGTCGGCGTTATATGCACATTGGCGGAACGGGGATTGCCATTTAGAGGAGATATCGAAAAATTCAATTCACCAAGAAACGGAAATTATCTGGGATCATTAGAACTTATTGCTAAATTTGATCCGTTTCTTGCCGATCATATTGAACGCTGTGACGTTCAAAACGCACAACAAGAGAAGCAACGATGTATGCGAACCTTCGAGTCACCGAGTATATACGTGTACAGTGTGCGCCCACGCTTAACGTACGCTCACTTGTTTAAACATGGAAAATTCCGACTAAATATTAACATATTTCAATTTCTAAAGACATAGATCGCAAGTAAAAATCGTAAGCTTTCCTATGAGCTATTTTTGGAATTTCTACAATGAGAAATACCAAAAATAGACCCCATAGAATTTCATGGAACATCACCATGGAATCCCAAAGTCATCGGATTACAAATCCGATTGCACGAAACGAAAGGTCATAAAAATGGAAGACGAAATTGTATATTACACATATAGCAAAAAATGCATCGTTGCAATTTTAGACCCCATAGAAACTCATAGAACAATGCGGATTAGCGCGCCGCGACTATATAAACCGCGGCACGCTAGGCAGATGAAGCTAGTCGGCAAAGCGCCACTACGCGAAACACATCTCTCCAAATTCTCTCAACTCAAATCAACTCAATATTCTATTTGAAAATATAATTATTAAAACTCAGTCATTGAAGCTAGTCGGCAAAGCGCCACTAAGCGAAACAGATCGTTCTAACGCAGTACTCTCAACGCAGACTAATATTCTACTTCAAATATAATTATTCAAGCTCATTTAAAATATAATAAGATCCTGATTCACAGACGCTGAAGTCTGAAATAGAGTCAATTGATATAACATCTTAAAATACAGATAAAATCCTAGTTCACATATTTAAATCCTGATTAAATTTAGAAATAGATTCTCAAATTCAGACATATTAAAATCATAGTAAAAATCTTGATAATATATAAATTTTCACTTATACGCTGGTCGGCAAAGTGCCACCAAGCACAATCAGTATTTCTTATAAAACACAGAATTTTATTTCACAATTATAAAGATTTATTATTTCATTAATTATTTTCATTTCGATTTATTGTTTTTGAATAAAATTATATTTTGTTTATATTCAGTATTTTGCAAAATTAACTGCATATACTCTAAACCACAGCACATGCTCTGCTCTATAGGCGATTCATCGGTCATTGCGACACGCTGGTCGTTTCCTATAGAGTTGACAGCAATCAGAATACACTAAATCCGATTCAACAGGCGATTTGTTGACTATTGCAGTACGGCAATCGTTCCCTGTTGAACTTCGGTAACACGCATTATACTCTGGTCTGGCAACCGATCGTTGACTATTGCAGTACGGCGATCGGATCTTGTCAGAATCCGGAAAATACAACAGAATATTCCAAATCCGATTCTGTAGGCGATCTGCTGACTATTGCAGTACGGCGATCGTTTCCTGCAGAACTTCGGTAGCACACTTATCACTCTGGTCTGGCAACTGGTCGTTGACTATTATAGTACGGCGATCGGCTCTTGTCAGAATCCAGATAACATTTACAGCACAAACACAAATCCGATTCTGCAGGCGATTCGTTGACTATTGCGGTACGGCAATCGTTTCCTGTAGAATTTCGGTAACAAACTACTCAGAACACGATCTCACAGGCGATCTGTCGATCATTGCGATACGGCAATCGTTCCCTGAGAGATCACACACACACACACACACACACACACACGACGTACGCACACGAACGCGTACGCCAGAAGAAAGGTAACTCCCAAATCTACGCTCTACCTCAGCTATCCCAGGGACGGGCAATTTGGGACGTTACAACGCTATGGAAATTCTGGATCTGGAAAGCCATCTTATTTATCTAAAACAATCTGTGACGAACTTATTGACCTTATGGCAAGAAAAGTAAGAAAAGCTATTTTGGATGATTTGCGACAAGCCGGTTACTTCAGTTTGTCCGTGGATTCTACACCAGATCTCTCACATGTTGATCAACTAACTGTGATTATAAGATATGTATCTCCACACGACGGCTATCCTATCGAACGTTTTCTAACATTTCTTCCATTGCAAAACCATTCTGGGGAAAATTTAGCTAAGGTTGTACTTGATTATCTGGTTAATGAATGCAGAATTAATTTTAATAAGTGTAGAGGTCAGTCCTATGATAATGCCGCAAACATGTCCGGTAAATATAAAGGTATGCAGCAAAAAATTTTGGACGTAAATGAATATGTCGTCTATATTCCTTGTGCTGGGCATTCCCTCAACCTTATAGGCCGAGCTGCGGTTGATTGCTGTGTGGACGCAGTAAATTTTTTCGCTGTTATACAGCAAATTTATACATTCTTTTCTGCTTCAACCAAACGGTGGGCTACACTGAAATCGTATTTGGGTTCTGAATCTGCGGTACCAAAACGTCTGTCAGATACTAGATGGGAAGCACATGCTAAAGCTACTGCAGCCATCATCGATAATTATGATTTGATAAATGATGCATTAGATCAAATTCAGAACGATGAAAATGAAAATGGAGAAACCAAGAGGGAAGCTGGCATTATTCAGGACAAGATGGAAGAATTCGAATTTATGTTCATGCTTGTGCTATGGAATTATATATTGAAACAGTTTCACAGAACTAGCCAAACTTTACAAGATACGCAAACGTCATTAGGTACATGTGCAAAATTGTACGCATCATTATCTTTCTTCTTGTGTGAAACCAGGAATAGTTTCGATAGTTTTGAAGAGAAGACCAAAGAAAAACTGCCTAATGTGGAATACAAATGTGTCAATAAGAGAAGAAGAATTAGAAAAAACCAAGTCAACGACGGAAATGCATCTGACATCACTGCTCAACTCACCCCAAGAGAAAACTTCCGAATAAAATCATTCATTCCGATAATTGATTCCTTGGAAACTAATTTACAAAGAAGGGCAGAAGTATATGAGAATATTTCACGGAGATTTTCATTTCTTTTACATTTCGACCAATCAAGCGAAGATCTCGAAAAGAATGTGAAATGTCTCATCAAAGATTACCCTCAAGATATTGATGATAACTTTTACGGCGAAATTAAACATTTCCATGTATATATTGTAACGTGGTATTTTGATAAATCCCAGTTACAAGGGAAAAACTCGAAAAAAGTACAGCGTAGCGTGGACAGGGACTCCAGGAAAAGGAAAATTTAGGGAAAATGGTTAGCTTGAACTAATGCACTTTTTATTTTTGTAAAATCTATGAATCTCGATCACGATGCACCACGAGGTCTCTACCGACGTGGGAACTACCGATGGAAAGTACAGCAAATGCAGCCTAAAGAACCTCTCGTATCGTCGCAGACGGCCCTATCGGCGTGCAAGTCTTCGATTCGCCAAGAAAGCGGCAAGGCCAGCGCCTCCACTAGAGCCGGAAAACGCACTGCTCCAAACGTAACGGACTGACGGCGTACAGGGATGTGCGAGAAGCACGGCAAAAATCCTCCCGTCATCCGGCGAAGCTACCGTCTACATCACCTGCCAGTCTGAGGGTGGCGTACAGGGTCATGCGAAAGCATATTCACATCCTCCTACCCAAAGAACTGTCGACAACAGGTATACCGATCATCTGCACTATCTCCGAAACTGTTACCGCGGCCGTGGTTGGTCCAGAAAACCCCCGGATCAGCGTTCCGACCTGAAGGACTTTATCGTAGGCGAGATCCTTGTGATCCAGCGCGAGGCTATTACCCATTCCGTAGGGATTGACGAATCCTGTAAGGCCCTATCGGAATTTATCGAATAGCTCTGGTGAGCGAGATTTCCGGTAGATCCAGCACCAGGGAGTTCTAACGGAAGGCGGGAATAGGAGTGGTCTACAGCTACGGAGGGGTAGGTGTGATTCTCCCGGAATACGTCAGAACACCTGACAACCGTCGAAACTACCGAGAAGTACCGAGAGCCAATTAAAAGTCACTGACACGTCACGTGACCTAATTACTAGAGGGATGATCCGATGCGTAGAAATAAAGGCTATATAAGGAAGACGCACCGGTCACTCAGCCTATTCTTCGCTCCAGTCTACGCTACGCTGTCTACTAGTCCTCGGGTATCGCATATCGTATAATATCGTTATCGAGTATTACTTAAAATAGTGTAGTGCAATCATTGAAGTCGATTAAGGTAAGGTCTTGATTCTTTTTGTGAAGACACGAGGTAGTTCGTATAAAAGTCTGGTTTATTGTTTGGTTTTTGAGCTAAGAAGCTCGTCTATGGTTAATTTATCGAACAACCTCGAGTCTGACTGAATTACGTAGATCTTATATTGCTTTTTGGCTATTACCTATCGAATGGCTTTGTAAATTCAGCATTTCTAGTATTGTTAATATTGCTTGTGCATGAAAATAGTATAAAATACCTTTCCTGGAGTACCCTGAGCGAAGTTAGCCGCGAGGGCTAAGGCCTCGCGTTACAGAAACTTTGTTATAGTTTAGTTTTATTATCGTTTGTTATAATTTAGTAATTATCTCTGTTCTATTATCGCTTGAGAAAATTTGGCTATGTAAAATCTAGTATCGAAACTTTCGTTAAGATATCGTAGAATCTGGTTTATTATCTTTCTATCGTTCCTGAAATAATCTGTTATCGCTGAACTAAGTAATTTGCGTATTTTGAATGACCCTGCGGTCCCTATCTTTTGATAGACCTTGAAATATCGTTTATTGTAAGGCTCAGCGTGCCACTAATTAATAATTAGGGAACCTGTATCGTTTCATTATTGAGTATCGTCATCTGATTTCGGCTAAAAGTCGCATACTAGTGTTTGGCTGCGTTATGATAAATAAAATTTGCATTTGGGTACGAAGTATCGCTCTGTGATACCAAGTCTGGAGTCTAGTCAAATTGTTTTATATCGAATCGACTCTGACACACGCCTCTCACTAATATCGTAAAAGAATTAAATTCTGTCCCGTTATTTAGATCGACTACTGTAATAAACGAAACTAATACCGATTCTGTTATCGATTCTATCGAATCTGTCTAATTTCGAAAAAGAAATAAATCTGATTGATGTGATCTCAAGTAAAATATCGAATATTGTTTTATGTAAATGGTGTACCCTGCCCCTCTATCTAAGGCTTTGGAAAACTGAGCTAGTTGAGTTGTCGCTCGTCGCATCTCGTATGTTTTAGTTATCATATCGTATCGTATCATATGGTAAAAATTTGGTAAGGAAACGACGCGCAAGCGTCTGGCGCCCAACATTAGGTAAGTTTCAGTTAATTAACACGGGAAGCGCCGAATTGTGACGGAGTCAAAGGTTTTCCTCTTCCTAATAGAAAACTGCGTTACAATATGAAACAAAATTATTCAGAAAAAACGAATCTTAGTTATCAAGATGTATATAATATACTAATAGCTGAAGATAAAGTGCAGGCTGCATTTCCTAATGACGAAGCTATATTTCGTTTATTTCTGAGTCTGATGGTAACAAATTGCTCGGGAGAGAGGTCATTTAGTAGACTGAAGAGGATTAAAAATGAAAACCGCACAACTATGCTTCAAGGCAAACTCTCTTCCCTCAGTATTTTGTGCATCGAGAGTGACAAGCTACGAAGTTTATCCTTTGATGACATCATTTCGGATTTTTCTGCCATCAAATCACGAAGACAGATGTTTTGAATATCTCGTTTCATACAGCCAAGTAATGTTTGTTTCGCGTATTTTGTGTATTTCATATATGTTTAAGTATTTTGAGTTTATTACTACTGTTCAATAAAAACCAAAGACTATGTCCAAAGAATAATTCGTTATGTTTTCAATATAATTTAATAAAAAGAATATCCACCAACGGCACTTGCATTTTTGACCAGTTTTCACTGAATAAATTTCACGGTTATTATTATTTGATAAGGTAAAAGGGCCTCATTCTTGTTGTAGCTTAGGGTCACAACAACTTCAAATCCGGCCCTGACATAGTGAACTATAATTAAATAAAAAATGGAATCAGCTTCAGCGCGCGTGAAACGCGCGATCTGGCCTAGTGTCCTAAAATTGACAGTCAACAAGATATTTCTAAAATAAGAAAAAGATGAGTGAAAAGATTTTTCATGAGATATTGTAGAGATGAGGCTTTGTCGGTTATCGATATGAAAGAGTTTGGGCCTCACGGCTGTGTGTGCCTCCGCGGAGCGACGAGGGCGCTCTCGCCGCTTGGACCGAGGGAGGACAGACGGGACCGTGCGTTCAAAAATACAGAGCTGCATTAGACGTATAAAGAGAAGGAGGTATACGAAAGAAATAATAAAGCGATCATTGACAAAGAGTAAAACAAACCTGTGGCGTTATTAATAAAACCATTTAATCCAAAAGGTTATGGGCCCAGGGCACGCTTCCAGTGCGCGAAAAAGCCCTGTTAATTAAAAACTAGAAAAAAGAAGATTTAGATGGTAAGTAGATTTGAACTACTTGTTACTGACGAATAGTTGGGAAATTAAGAGTTGAATGAAGAATTAAATATATAAAATTGAGAAAACTAGAGGAGAAAATCTGAGCGTGCTCTAGACAAAGAGTGGGCGAGTTCGTGCATGTGCAAGCATGACAGTTGCCGCCGCAACTTTGTTATGTCCTCTCTATGCGCGCTAGTATTACTCGGCGCGTAAACACGTTCGTCGTACTTCTGAGATAAGTATGAGCCGAAACAAAGAGTTTGTAGAGAATAATTTTAATTTTTCAAGACCTTTGTTGTCATGACCGTAATAAGAATTCATATTCTTCTTCTCAACAAAAATGAAAATTTGGTCGAAAAATTATTTTTTTGGGGGTCAGCGATTGAACAATATTTGCTGTGCAATAGAGTTCTGTTGTTGACTAGGAAATCGACGTGGTTTTGTATGGGTCCCGTACGTGCGCTTGATCAACCCAGTTTCTGATAGATTTTATTAGCAGTGCTTAAAATCAAAACTCAGAAGGCGGTGTAGACGTCCGAGTGGCCGTGCAGGGGCACTTGATTTCTCGTTTCGAGTTATCATGAACTGCTGTGCGTTCTCGAGGACTCAGAAGCACGAAATATGACCACCTTTGTATTTATGAATTGAGATTAGAAGATACCTGGTACCGAAATAGATTTTACGAGAATATCAATCTTAAGAGTTAAGAGTTATACAATTGAAATTCTCGCTATTGAAAATTATAAAGGTGTCTGTTTCATAAACCCCGAAATAGATAGCAGACTTATTGGAAACCGAGACCGATGATATTCTTCGCTCAATTGTTGACTATGAGAGTGATGGACAAAGTCAAGATGAATATCAGATGGAAGCAGAACTAGAGAAAAATAAAGAGGTCAAAACAGACGAAAATCAAGAAGAAAATAAGAGTAAAGAGGATCATGAGAAAAGTATGACATTTTCATCTCTTGTCAATTTTTTGTCTTCATGTTATCTCGGTAGCCACCACATTAAGTCTGACATTAATTATTTTTCAATGTTATTTCTGTTCTATCAATTGGATGTATTATCGGAATGAGATTGAAAATTCAGAAAAATGATACATTATCATGATTTATCATTATAAAGAGCATTTAGAGAGCTGTGAAATATATATAGAGCTAGATGTTAAAGAGAAAACAAAGATTTAGAAGAATAAAGAGTAAGATGGTCAGGCCTGACACACAATAAGAGAATTATCAACCAGGTATTAATCCAAAGTGTTGTTTTACAGCAAAAACCAAAGAGTCAACATCTAAAGAGAAACCCACCATCAGAAGCAACCTGCAGGTGTATGCAACTGATGCAAGTGGAATACCAATTCTTCCTATTGGCAGCAAGAGAATATACGACATGCGGGATAAACTAGTTGCCAGAATGGAGGGGGCAACTAGCCAACTAGCAGATTCCCTGATTAGCCTTGATAAAATCATGGCGGGGGCCAATAAGATGATGGCCCATATGGTAGAAGTGTCCAAAAATAATTTAGAGTCCGAAAGAATTAAATTAAGATGTCTTGAGATGAAACAAACTGATAATATTTCTAAAGAGAAACAACCAGTTAAAGAGAAGAAAATAGATGAAAACGTTGATTTGAATGAACCTAAGAGTCTGAGTCAAAGTGTCGAGATTATGAAGCATACATTTGAAGGAGAATTTAAGGCAGTCGTCTGGTTTAGAGGATCAAAAAATCGCGTTTTTTTCTTCCCCCTTAAATCGATGCTTTAACTATTGGAGAATATGTTCCCAAAATTCTAGAAGTCCACTCGAATTATTTTGAAAGATACAGCAGGCCGGGCTGCGCGCACGGTAGGTATACGGTCGTCCTTCGCCGAATCATGATATTTAGAAACGGTACGAAGGGGCTGTCTGACAATCATTGGCATAGCCAGGAAGGAGCAGGGGTGCCCCCCCCCCCCCCCGCAAAAAAAAACTGTCAAAAAAAATTAGCTGATTAGCATTAGATTCCTGTAAGTTACCAATAGCTACTATTTTTCCGACCCAAAACTTTGAAGCGCGTTTTCTCGACTTCTCGGTTTTGTGATTCTTCCAAATCTGCGGGCGTGATAGCAGAAAAACTATTCGACCTATCGACCCAAACCAAAGTTCATTCTCTAGAGTATTGAAAACTATCCTAGATGAACCTAAAACATCGATAAAAAAGTCGTTTTATACGTTGTTCATTGCACGAAGAAAGAAATTTTTCTTCGTAAAAATCGTAACTTTTTTTTGGAGACTCGAAAATTACTATAATTTTGCGGATTTTTTTGGGTTTCTTAGGTTCATCGACGATAAAAATATATGTCAATTACAAATAACTTTGGTTTTTACGTTTGAGACAAGAATTACCCACTCCATCTTTCCATAATAATTGTCCACGGTTTTCCAAGACCTAACTTCCGATAATTTTTATAGTAGTAGACACGGGATAGAGAGAAAGAGAGAGAGATCGCCAACAGACAATCTATAGCATTTATCTTTAATCTTTGTTTCTTTGATTTGATTGTTTACTTGACTGCTTCTATGTTTCATTTAAAACATAAAATAAATATATATATATATATATATTTAAATAAATATATATATATTGTCACGTGTTCGGCTACTCAACACAGCCGACACGCATACATAGATAAATGACACGCACACAGCAGTGCAACGCACGGACACGAGGCAGCAACTGACCGACGCGCACGAAGGCGGCGCATCAGAAGACCTTGACGTGACGTCATTGCTACTATAAAAGATCGGCTGACCAACGGTCGTGAGCGTACTCGAGCCAAAGCGGCCGTGGCGACTCGATAAAATCACTTTCCATAATTTAACTTCATTTTTTTTTAAACTCAACTTAGATTCAAACTTTATTAGTCCAAGGGACAGTAAATTACAAAAGCATTAAAGTCTTGCATTGAGCCAAAGCGGTCAAAGGACAAGCAAAACCTTGAAATTAGCGACATTTAGCTAAAATAGCATTTGATCGAACTTAATCTAGAAAAAAACATAGAAAACGCGAAGACGACACAGAAAGCAAATTAGAATTAGAAATATAAAACGTAAGAAAACTTAAGGATAGAGACAAAGCCAACGAAACATTAAAAACTACGAAAATGTTTAAAGATTATAATTTCTATTATATTTTAATTTTGTAAATTGTTCTTTTTCTTAGATATTAAAATAGCATTTAGCCGACAGCGGCACATTAAGGTAAAAGAATCTGTTCCTTGTGTACCATCATTCTTTTTCTTGCAATTAATCAAACATTTAAAAATTTCAGAACTTAAAATCATTGTTAGCTAGAGGCAGCTTTGGTTGTAAGCAAGCAAGGCAGCTACGGTGTAGCTTTCACTGGCACCCTAGTCTGTACGCAAACTTGCAACTCAAGTCTGTAAAAGGCAGCTCTGGTATTGTTCTGATTCCAAGGCAGCTACGGTGTAGCTATCACTGACACCCTAGTCTGTGGAATCAGGCGTACTCGAGTCTGTGAGGGAGGCAGCTCTGGTTGACGAAAGGCAACTCGAGTCTGTATTAGGGTAACCGGGTTTTTAGAACATTTTCCTCTTAAGGAGCTCCGAAGATAAATTCACCCGTGACAAAGAGTATACTCACGCGAACTAGGTTAACTTCACTGGCCTTCTGCTAGTGAAGCATAACCATAGAAAGTTACAATATACAGGGTGTCTCGAAATTCGCGCATGTGCTACATACGGGCGGATTCCTTGCGAAGAATGAATACGGAATATCCAAGTAAAAACTTTCGCGAGGACTTAGTTTTCCTGTAAACACACTTATTAACGAACCAATCAGCGTTTATCTTTAGAAGACTGTCTAAAATCCGTATCACCGTCCGCCTTATTAGCGCGAGCGAAACAATAATGTGTGGTGTTCCCCGCTCGCTTGTCACAAGGCGCTCGTATACCTGTCTATGTGTCGCGCTCACGTATACGAGCGCGATGTGACAAGCGAGCGGAGAACACCACACATTATTGTTTCGCTCGCGCTAATAAGGCGGACGGCGATACGGATTTTAGACAGTCTTCTAAAGATGAACTGTGGCGACTATGTCTCCACATACGCCTATGACACACACACACACACACACACACTCAGACATTTACACACACCACACAAGCATTCTGTACACTGAACATGACTGTATATTCAAACACATCCTAAAGTTGTAAATAATTTTCTGTTCTGGCTATTTCTTTACTTTCACTTTCATTTTTTGTACATAGTTTTCAGTATTCGCTCCCCGCGAACGTTTTTGGGTTTTTCCAAATCCCGCGGTACCTGGAAGGGTCGCACTCGACCAGCACAGCGCGGTCATATAAAATCTGGCGACCAGACATCGCTGGCGAGGCGAGTTTTTCCAGGTCCCGTTTTCTCCGATTTCTTCGTCCTTTTCAAAAACCTTTATTTATTGCTTTTTCCGACATATGTACCGACCGACGCACATACCGGACAGTCAGTAACCAACTTTCATACAGAGCAGTCGTTCTAAGCACTCGACTCCGCTCTCGCTAATTTTTCCAATTGCATACCAGCTCACCTAAATAATAATTTTTGTAACAATAAATCTATTAAGTAGACATAATTAACCGAGTCGTCATTTACATTCACCCGCACAATCACCTCAGAACGCTGATTGGTTCGTTAATAAGTGCTTTTACAGGAAAACTAAGTCCTCGCGGAGGTTTTTACTTGGATATTCCGTATCCATTCTTCGCAAGGAATCCGCCCGTATGTAGCACATGCGCGAATTTCGAGACACCCTGTATATATATACTGTAACCGGTGTCTCGACTACGTTCGGGTACACCTAGGAGAAGGCCGGGCTACAAACCTGGGGCTCCTGGGGAAACTCGTGTTGGGCGCCAGACTTCGGGCTCGGAGTCCTCACTCTCTCTCACTCGCTTACGGTTAACTAGTCTAGGGGTAGAGAGATTTCGTGGGGGCGTAGAATAAAGACACCGAAGAAGAATTACGTTGACTAGAATTTTTAATTAAAGAAAAAAAGAAAAGGTGGCGAATTTGGATCACGCCCGCTACCTGGCGTCTTACAATGAATTATAAGATTGACTCTACTCTACTCTACTCTAATTAATTTAACAATGAAATAAAAGAAATGAAAAGCAAGGAAAAGAATCTCTGTCGTTGCTTGCTGTCTGCCGGAGGCTCTCTCTCTCTCTCACACGCTCACCGCAGTCCAGCGAGTCAGCTGTCACGCTGCGTGGCTCTCGCGAGCTCTCGCAAGCAAGTGACGCTCCGCGGACTTGACGGGAGGGGAGGGGGTTAGCGGGAGATTTGCCGGAGCTCGGTCTCAGCCACTGATCTCTATACTAACTGGATAGAGGATGCATACGGTAAAATGTTCCGAGAGACAAGATTTGTTGATATGTTCAGCAGAGACCTCCGTTAGCGGTACAAGAACTAAAATGAACTGTAATGCGCGTGCGTCGCATATTATAGCGCCTTTGACACTCGAAAGTAAAGATGAGAATTTTACGGTCATTTTGAGAATTAACATCTCGCATGCGCAATGGGACGCATTTTAGTTCAAGTACCTCTAACCGAGGGCGCTGATGGCCTATTCGAATAGAAAATTTGGAATACATTGCATCCTCTATCCAGTTAGTATAGAGATCAGTGGTCTCAGCGCAGCTGAGTGCGTCGCGTGACGACACAGCTCGGGCAAGATGGCACCGACACAGAATCGTCTGTCGGCTGCGCAGCGATGCTGAATAGCACGGCTTATAGGCCGTCAGGCCACCGACCAAAAAGTGTAATGATTTTATAACGTATGCCCTCTAGGGTCTTGGCAGTCATGAACATAATGATCAATGAACAAGCAAAATTAGCGCTTGCCCGTGGAACTTTTATTGGATAAGTAAATTGCTTATTGCACGAAGAAATCACGTATTGTAATGATAGTTTAGTGTATGCCAAGCATATACGATATGTCATCGGGAATAAATCCGACGGAAACCGATCGGCATACGTGTCGCGTGGGTCCTAAGGGTCGCCATATGCCCTCAAATGTGTTGAGAAATAGGGCATTGTTGAATCCACAGTATAACCTATGCCCTTTTAAAATTCAACAGCTTTTGGCATTAAATGCACAATTATCGAAGGGCATACCTCTCGCGCGGGTCTGACAATCTTCACACCTGTATACCTGTGTATAAATATTAGGGTAATTGCGATAATAGTATAATATTGAAATAAGATTGCAAACTGACCAAGTACATCGTAGTGTGTTAATTTTTGCAGGGGCATACGTCTTTCGAGGAACACACCCTCAAAAAACTGATTGAAAGTGGTCAAAATTTCCGGCCAATTTGCAATAATAGTATCACGTATGCCATTATGATTTTCATCAAGCGTGTATATAATTATGCAAGTTGTTCGAACGGCATACGAATCGGATGGAACAAGAATGTTTTAAACCGATAAAAGAGTCGCGCTGAATTTTTAAACAATTGCTATGACAGTATAACGTATGCCATTGCAGTGTTTGTTGGATATTCACCTTATTATGTCAATTTTGTAACGGCATACTAATCCGGTGTTCCAAAAATTACTTTTACTCGTACTTTTCACTGGTTTGAAGGAGACCAATTTCCTACAGATGTATCAGCAATTCTGGAGAAAGGTAATGATGATTTGTTGGACGTAAACTATGACAGAATATTACATACGAATGATACAAACTACGTCGAACTATCATATTTTTTCAGAAGATGAAAATCCTGAAGCTGACGCTGACGCTGACGATGTCAAGAACGATAGCGAAGAAGGTGAATGAATTTTCATATAACGTAAAACATTATATCAAATATCACTTCATATTTTAAATACACCATGTATTTAGACTGGGCCAAAAAAATTGACTATTCTTTTTTTTGAATGGTACCTCGAGAATATCATTCAGCATGACAAAAAAACAATTTCGTGAAAGTTTGAGCCCTTAATATTAATTTTAAGAGGTCTCTCATCGCTATTTTTGATTTTTATTCATAATTTGATGTTTTACGTTAGAACTGTCAAAACATTGAAGTGAAAGAATTTATTTTCGTTTATTTCTATATAAAATCAAATTCTCTACAAAAAAGGTCTGATTATCGATTTTCGTCAGACAAGCCGTTTCCGAGTAATTAAGCTTAATAAATTAATATGTTTTTTCGATCTGACTTTTTTAATTTGGAATTTTGTAACTAACGAATCAATGAATATCTACAAAAGATCACGACGGATTCTTAAAGGAAATTTAATTTTCTACAAAAAAGATCTTTTGACATTGTTGCCTAAATTTAATCTTTCAAAAGTTATGAACTTGAAATTTCAATTTTTTCTTCGATTTTGATTGAGAATAACTTTTGAAGAATTGAATTTAGGCGAAAATGTTAAGAGATCTTTTTTGTAGAACATTAAATTTTCTTTAAGAATCCGTCGTGATCTTTTGTAGATATTCATTGATTCGTTAGTTACAAAATTCCAAATTAAAAAAGTCAAATCGAAAAAACATATTAATTCATTAAGCTTAATTACTCGGAAACGGCTTGTCTGACGAAAATCTATAATCAGACCTTTTTAGTAGGGAATTTAATTTTATATAGAAATAAGCGAAAATAAATTCTTTCACTTCAATGTTTTGACAGTTCTAACGTAAAACATCAAATTATGAATAAAAATCAAAAATAGCGATGAGAGACCCCTTAAAATTAATATTAAGGGCTCAAACTTTCATGAAATTGTTTTTTTGTCATGCTGAATGATATTCTCGAGGTACCATTCAAAAAGAAAAATAGTCAATTTTTTTGGCCCAGTCTACTATGTATATTGATATTTTATGGTTAATAGATTCCAATGATGATGTCTTTTCGGCAGTAAACGATCTTTATTCGGATGATGAGACTGACGAAGAGACAGAGGACGAGTCGGATGATGAGCCCAAATATGACGACATCACCGATGAAGAGGAAGATCAAGAAGCGGCTGATTCAGAAGATGAAGATTACTGAATTTTATTTATTTTTCGTTTACTGAGATTAAATGACTTGAAACTTTTTTTCGAAATTTTATTAATTGTCTGTGTTGTAAATGAGAAATAAGCATGTTATTTGAAAAGTGATATGAATGAAAATAAAATAATGATATGCATTTTTGAATAAACTATCATTTATTGATTTATGTATTAAGGGGTCATCTCACTTTGACGTACCTAAAAATGAGCCAAAATTTGCGATTTTTTTTTTATGAAAATGAGGATAGGTAGACATGAAATTATTTTTGTACTCATTAAATGTGACCTTCTAGTATACGAAAAAAACTTTTTTATTGAATTCTGTGGCGGTCCAACGCCACTCAAATAATATTTTAACTTTTCATTTTTATTCCTTAAAACTCCTCAACAATATCTTTTCTACCGCAGGTCAGGCACTGCTTTCGCCGTTCGAGGGCCAAGGGTTTGCCGTGCCTGGAAAGTGTCCGTCCACACATGGCACTTTACGGCACGATGCGACCCTTCGACTCGGCCGAAGCGTGCCTGCACTTTTTCTGTAAAATTCAGTTCTTTGTCAGTCGCCTAACCATACGCATCTATAACTTCATTCCTCCGTTCTGTATAAATTCAGCCTTCAATAAATTCCATACGTTCAGTTTCAACCTTATATGTATCGTCGATATTTATTTCTTACACCACCTACCACCACCTCAAATTGGTGACCCCGACGTGATTAAACGTGGCCTAAATTCAGTGCGTTTAACGAATTATTCTTTACGTGAGGTGCAGTATAGTGTGAGTGATAACGCGAGCGGACGCTTAGTGTACGTGCAACGGACTACACGCGTAACCAGTGACTTTTTCGTATCATAAGTGACTCTCATTTCCGATCGTTTTTTGTTTTGTGTTTGGTGAATATTAGACTTTTTTTTGCCGATAACACAAAATGCCAGCAGACAACGAAAACGCATTCCACGCTCACGCCGCAGCCATCGACCGCGTCGCCGTGCGCCTTCCACCTTTTTGGGCTCAAGACCCCGAGATGTGGTTTGCACAAATCGAAAACCAATTTGTACTCGCCGGCGTCACGGGCGATGAAACCAAATTCAGCTACGTGGCTGGGCATATGGACGCTAAATACGCGGCGGAGGTACGCGACATCCTAACGCGGCCGCCGGCCACCGGTAAGTATGACAAATTGAAGACTGAACTGATTCGCCGGCTAAGCGCGTCGCAAGAACAGAAGACGCGGCGTCTCCTTGAACGTGAGGAGATAGGCGACCGAAAGCCATCGCAGTTTCTCCGGCATCTACAGGGACTCGCGGGGACAGCCGTACCAGATGGCATTGTCCGTTCGCTTTGGCTCGGGCGGTTGCCTGCCTCAATGCAGGCTATTTTGACGACCCAGGCAAACGCTGACCTGGAAGCGGTGGCCGAGCTAGCGGACGCAATCGCAGAGGCCAACCCGCGGTATCAGGTAGCGGAAACCTCGGCCGGGACGGGTCGACTCGAGGCCCTGGTCGAACAACTGACCGTCAACATGGCGGCCATGCAGGCCAGTATCACCAGCTGGTCAACTACCCTCCGCCAAGAGATTGCGGCAGCAGCAACCTCGCGTGACGCGGGCGACGGACAACCGCGACGTTCGCGCTCGAGATCGAAGAGCCGGTCGCGACAACGCAGCGGCAGCCAAAACGGCGAATGCTGGTATCATTCGCGCTTCGGGTCGAAGGCGACGAAGTGTACGATTCCGTGCTCGTACAGGTCGGAAAACGACCAGGGCAGTCGCTAATGGCGGCCGACGACCTTTGCCCAAATCCGCGCCGCCTATACGTTACCGACCGAGAAACGAAAACGCAGTTTTTGATCGACACCGGTGCCGATATCTGTGTTTTCCCGCGATCGCGACTCCGCGGTCCGCGTACCAAAGCGGCATACGAACTTTTCGCGGCGAACAACTCCGTTATCGCGACGTACGGTTTCGTGACTCTAACGTTGAATCTGGGACTCCGACGCGCCCATTCGTGGAGATTCGTCGTCGCGGACGTTTCCAAACCGATAATCGGCGTTGATTTTCTGGACCACTACGGACTTCTCGTGGACATTCGTAACCAGCGTTTGGTAGACAGTCTCACCTCGTGCGCCACTCAAGGAAAGGCGGCCGGGTGCGACGGCGAGCATACAATCAAAACCATCGCTGGTGTATCACCATACCACGAGATATTGCTACGATATCCAGAAATCACGAGACCGAGCGGAACACCCGCGAAGGTCAAACACTCAACGTACCACCATATCCGTACGACGTCTGGACCGCCAGCGGCAAGCAAACCCAGACGCCTGGCTCCGGACAAACTAAAACTGGCAAAAAAGGAATTCGAGACCATGATGCAGCTGGGGATTATTCGACCATCAGAGAGTAGTTGGTCATCTCCCTTGCACATGGTCCCGAAAAAGGGTGACGAATGGCGACCATGTGGGGATTACCGCGCGCTGAACGCAAGAACCATTCCCGATCGTTATCCGGTTCCCCACATCGAGGACTTCGCGCAGTCACTCCACGGAAAAAGGGTATTCTCAACAATAGACCTGGTGAAAGCTTACAACCAAATCCCAGTCGCAAGCGAAGATATCCCGAAGACGGCCATCACAACTCCGTTTGGTTTATACGAGTTCTTATATATGTCCTTTGGGTTACGAAACGCAGCTCAGACCTTTCAAAGGTTCATAGACGAAGTACTCCGGGGCTTAGACTTCTGCTACGCTTACATCGACGACATCCTCGTCGCATCATCGACGGAGCAGGAGCACGCACGGCACCTGGAAGAGCTTTTCGAACGTTTGAAGAGCCACGGCGTACTCCTCAACCCGGCAAAATGTGTTTTTGGCGCACCAACAGTCAAGTTTCTCGGATACAGCGTCTCCGCGGAGGGTACGCGACCCCTTCCAGAAAAGGTCGAGGCGATCCGAAACTACCCGACACCGGAGACAGTTAAAGGGGTGAGACGGTTCTTAGGTATGATCAATTTCTACAGGCGATTTCTACCTAAGGCGGCGAAACTCCAGGCCCCCCTCAACGACTTGTTACAAGGGGACGCGAAAGGTGCAACACCCGTGGAATGGACAACGGAGACCCGCGAAGCTTTCAAGGCAACGAAGGAAAGTTTGGCGGAAGCGGCGTTACTAGCTCACCCAGTACCTAACGCACCTCTAGCAATCATGAGTGATGCATCTGATTTCACTGTGGGGGCGGCATTACAACAACGTGTCGAGGGGGACTGGCAACCACTAGCCTTTTTCTCGAAGAAGCTCAGCTCAGCCGAGAAGAAGTACGGTGCATACGACAGGGAGTTGCTCGCCATCTATCTCGCCGTGAAGCACTTCCGACACATGGTCGAGGGCAGGGATTTCACCATCTTCACAGACCATAAGCCTATCACCTACGCTTTTAAACAAGACCTCGACAAATGCTCCGTACGCCAATTTCGTCATCTCGATTACATCGGTCAGTACACCTCCGACATCCAGCACATCTCCGGGAAAGACAACGTCGTCGCCGACGCCCTATCCAGGATCGACGAAGTCGCAACGGCCATCGACTTCAGAGCGCTCGCGCAGTCCCAAGCGGAGGACGAGGAGCTGCGGACGTACCTGCGTCAAGGGTCTGGCTTGCAGCTCAAGCAAGTTCAGGTTCCCGGTACTGACGTAGCCGTCTACTGCGACATCTCGACTCACACAGCACGACCTTTCGTCACCGAGCCATTCCGTCGAGCAACATTCAACTCCATCCACCAACTTGCACACCCTGGCATCAAATCGTCAGTCAAACTCGTGACTCAACGTTACGTTTGGCCATTGATCAAAAAGGACTGCCGCACCTGGGCACGCAGTTGTTTACAGTGTCAGCGAGCGAAGATAACCAGACACGTATCAGCTCCGGTAGGGACGTTTGCACCACCATCCTCGAGGTTCGAGCACATACACATTGACCTCGTGGGCGCCCTACCGAGTTCGCAGGGGTTCAGGTACTGCCTTACCTGCGTTGACCGTTTCACGCGGTGGCCAGAAGCGCTACCCGTAGAGAACATCGAGGCAGGAACCGTAGCTCGAACTCTCTACGCAGGCTGGTTTGCAAGGTTCGGCATCCCGCTGCGAATCACCACTGACCAGGGAAGACAATTCGAGTCGCAGCTGTTTGAGCAATTAAACATCTTATTGGGGTCGAGGCATTTCCGAACAACCGCGTACCACCCCGCAGCCAACGGTATGGTAGAACGCTTTCACCGACAACTGAAATCAGCGATCAGGTGCCACGCGACGGAACGATGGACCGAGATTCTGCCAACGATCTTATTGGGCATCAGAGCAGCTTGGCGCGAAGACCTCAAGTCCACAGCAGCAGAGTTGGTCTACGGGGAACCGCTACGCCTACCTGGCGAGTTCCTAGTACCACGAAACGCCGAGCACCACCAAGAAGCTGCCAACTACGTCACGGATCTCAAGCGACATTTCGAAGAGCTACGCCCAACAAGCGGTACTCGGCATGGTGAGAAACGTACGTTCATTTTCCAAGACCTCGACACAGCCAGCCACGTGTTCGTACGCCACGACGCGCCGAAGGGTTCCCTACAACAACCGTATGACGGACCCTTCCAGGTCAAAAAGAGAGGCCCTAAGACTTTCATCGTCGGAATCCGAGGAAAAGAGGTCACCATCTCTATAGACCGACTGAAACCGGCATACATACTTGGCGACGACGACGAGCAGAAGGAAGCAACCAGCGTCGTACCCACCCCGCCATTGGACGAGCCACCACCCGTGGTTCCCCAGCAGACTGGTAGCACCACCCGATCGGGCCGACGTGTCCGATTCCCGGACCGATTCCAAGCAGGTCTCACGTGATCTGTACCTGATCACTGGCAGGGGGGTGATGTGGCGGTCCAACGCCACTCAAATAATATTTTAACTTTTCATTTTTATTCCTTAAAACTCCTCAACAATATCTTTTCTACCGCAGGTCAGGCACTGCTTTCGCCGTTCGAGGGCCAAGGGTTTGCCGTGCCTGGAAAGTGTCCGTCCACACATGGCACTTTACGGCACGATGCGACCCTTCGACTCGGCCGAAGCGTGCCTGCACTTTTTCTGTAAAATTCAGTTCTTTGTCAGTCGCCTAACCATACGCATCTATAACTTCATTCCTCCGTTCTGTATAAATTCAGCCTTCAATAAATTCCATACGTTCAGTTTCAACCTTATATGTATCGTCGATATTTATTTCTTACACCACCTACCACCACCTCAAATTCCAAACATATGTTCGATAATTATTTGCAAATACACGGAGCAACAAAAAAAAACGGCGAGGTCAGCGGCGTGCATGATTTTGCAAGTGGAATCCATCTTAAACAGAAAATTCAGGAAGTTTTGTGTTTAGTATGGTAGTGGCTATCTTCCAAACCTATAAAATTAATTTTTAAACAAAAAATAACAAAATGGCGGCTGTTCAAAAAAAAAAAAAAAAAAAAGAACTTTTTTTCACGAAATTTCTCTTAGAAAATGAACTTAAAATCGAAATTTTTGGTATGACGTAGGTTTGTATGAAAACTGACACCATAACAAGTATGTGGTTAAAATTTGGTGAGGATCGGTCAAGTAGTTCTGGAGAAATCGTGCACGCCGCTGACCTCGCCGTTTTTTTTTGTTGCTCCGTGTATTTGCAAATAATTATCGAACATATGTTTGGAATTCAATAAAAAAAATTTTTTCGTATACTAGAAGGTCATATTTAATGAGTACAAAAATAATTTCATATCTACCTATCCTCATTTTCATAAAAAAAAAATCGCAAATTTTGGCTCATTTTTAGGTACGTCAAAGTAAGATGACCCCTTAAGCAGGCTTGTCTCGACAGATTCGTATGCCGTCCAAGAAACTTATATAATTATGTAATATCGAACAAAAACCTCAATGGCATACGTAATATTTTCATTAAAATTGTTCAAACATTTAGCGCGACTCTTTTATCGAATTAAAACATTTTCGTTCAAATCGATTCGTATGCCGTTCGGAAATCGTGTATGATTACATATATATTTGACAAAAATCACACTAGCATACGTTATACTATATTCGCAAATCGACCTGAAATTTTGCACTCGTTTTCCGCGTATGCCACCGGGTAAGACACTTGCGAATCGTATGCCGGTGATTGGAACAATTAATCTCATCGCAATGCATCATGTATTACAAGGGCATACGTTATACTATTATCGCAATTACCCTAATATTTATACACAGGTATACAGGTGTGAAGATTGTCAGACCCGCGCGAGAGGTATGCCCTTCGATAATTGTGCATTTAATGCCAAAAGCTGTTGAATTTTAAAAGGGCATAGGTTATACTGTGGATTCAACAATGCCCTATTTCTCAACACATTTGAGGGCATATGGCGACCCTTAGGACCCACGCGACACGTATGCCGATCGGTTTCCGTCGGATTTATTCCCGATGACATATCGTATATGCTTGGCATACACTAAACTATCATTACAATACGTGATTTCTTCGTGCAATAAGCAATTTACTTATCCAATAAAAGTTCCACGGGCAAGCGCTAATTTTGCTTGTTCATTGATCATTATGTTCATGACTGCCAAGACCCTAGAGGGCATACGTTATAAAATCATTACACTTTTTGGTCGGTGGCCTGACGGCCTATTAATGTTGAAGCAGGAGGGGAGACCGGTGTCGATTGTAACACGGTGTCAATTGTAACAACGAATATTACGCCACCATCTCCTGGAAAATGTTCAAACTGTTTGGACATTCCCATAGCAACGTTAGTTTTCCTTCGGTTCATCAACGTTGCGTGAAATTTTATGCGCTTTTTCCTGTAACTGTGTCCATTTTTATGGTTTTTTGGTCTTGTAAGTGAATATATCCTTCCCACTATCTTTTGGTCTAGTATCTAAATAATTATTGTTTTTCATAATTGGTCTGATCTATACTGATTTCTGATGGTTTGACTATAACTGATGTCAATCAGGATTTGTAGATTACGACACGTAGTGTAATATTTAATTTTCTCACTAAAAAGTGTCGCAGGTGTCAATTGTAACACGTTGATCGGTGTCGATTGTAACACTATGAAAATCCTATAAATTATTCCATTTTCTTTTTCCTTCCCATTTCTTACACAATTTCCCGCCTCCTTTCAGGTGTGCATGGCATAATAGCGAAATTGTGCTGAATATTGTGCTGCTCAAAATGGTCAAACCTAGAGATCGAAAGACGGAGAGAGGCATCATTCCAAAATGTATTTATGAAGAAGCTGCTAAAAAAGTAATTGACGGGTGCAAATCTGTGAGAGGGGTGGCAAAAGATTATGGAATGTGTCATGTGAGTTTGAATCGCTTTGTCAATGCGCTGCGTGCTGATTTAGCACCGAAAATTGGATATCACCCCCCACAACACAGTATTCAGCACGGAGCAAGAGCAAGCACTTGTTAAATACTACGGTCTCAGTACAAAAGATTTAAGAAGCCTGGCTTTCCAATTCGCAGTTCAAAATCATCTAAAAGTTCATCAAAAATGGAATTTGACGGAAATGGCTAGCGAAGATTGGCTTGTGGTATTTCTCCGGCGTCAACCACAACTATCATTACGTTCTCCCCAAGCAACTAGCTTAGCACGCGCCATGAACTTTAACAAAGCTAATGTCGATAAATTTTTTGACAATTTATCGACAGTACTAGACAGACACCACTTCGAGCCCCAAAACATTTACAATATTGATGAAACCGGGATTACTGCGGTTCAAAAGCCGAGTAAAATTATTGCCAAAAAAGGAACAAAACATGTAGGTTCTATCACCTCTCAAGAACGAGGAACGCTCGTGACAATGTGTTTGGCCGTAAACGCTATTGGCAACGCAATTCCACCTATGCACTGAAAAAAATTTATTCTTATTTCTAGTATGGTAACATACTAATCATACGTACTTATCAAATCCTCTAAATGTGCAGTATATTTTCATCTAAAATTCTAGAGTATGAAGAATATCCTCTTAAAGTTAGTATGCCATCTATCGCGATAACCACGTGATTACTAGGCCTTTTCATCGTACGACAAGCGCAAGCGCAAATGCAATATCGAAACAGCGTTAGTTCAAATGTTTCGTACTGTTTTGTACAATTATGACTGCCGGAAACGCAGTTTTAAATAAAAGATGAAACGGGTTTTCACACGTGTGCACATACATCGAAAGACAATATCGATCAAGACTCAGATAGACTCGCAGACAACCACAATGATGCGTTGATACCACCAAGTCACTCCTCTCTCGCATCATCTGAGACTAATAGTGATCATTCTCAAGGAAAGAGCAAATATTCCGGTAATTCCGACCGCCTGCAGTCTAAGCATTTATCAGCATCCAAAGGGTTAGAAAACCTCAATTCCTTGGTATGTTATTGTGTTAGTTTCAAAGGCTAGCTCATAGTCAACCCAAACCCGGTTGTTGTTTTGTTGTCTTCGTCTTTGAATATTCATTCAACTCAATTTTCCGTTGTCTAGGATATCGAAAAATTACTTGAGAATAAAAATAAAATGATTTTCTGTAATTTCACTGACTTCTCAATTTGAATGTGTTCATTGCGGGTCTTAAGAGAAAATATCTCATGAATGTGACATACTAAACTTAGATTAGAGGATATTCTTAAACCTAGTATGCATTAACATTAGTATGCGTTCATTAAATGATTTTCCTCTGACGATTAGAAAATACACTTACAGCCTATTTTAGAGGCAAATATACTAAGTTTTAGTATATTATACTAGCTTTAAGAATAAATTTTTTTCAGTGTGTTTGTGTTCCCAAGGATCAAATTTCACGATCATTTTTTTCGAGATGGGCCAGTAGGATGCACAGGAGCTGGAAACAAATCTGGGTGGATGCAAGGAGAGGAGTTTTCAACTTTCATCAAAAATTTTGCTGAACATACTACGCCGAGTGAAAAACAAAGTTTTATTGATTTTCGACAACCACAGTTCACACTTGTTCGTCCCGGTAATAGATTTTTGCAAGTCTAATTTCATAAAGCTGTTATCTTTCCCGCCACATACCTCGCACAAACTGCAGCCACTCGATAGGGGTGTTTTCGGTCCTTTCAAAAAATATTTCAATAATGGATCAGATCAGTGGATAAAGAATAATCCTGGCAAGCGTATGACTATTTACGATTTACCAGGTGTGGTGAGAGAGTCACTTCCTCTCGCAACCACCCCGAAGAACGTGCAGTCTGACTTTTCCTGCACCGGCATATGGCCCTTTAATAGAAATATATTCAGTGATATCGATTTCGCTCCTTCATCTGTAACCGATAGACCGCCCGAAAATGAAGAATACCAAACCCGAACTTTACGAACTGAGAACCTAGACGGTAGCTCTTCCTCAAATGAAGACAGTAGCAATAAAGAAAATGAAAACGAAAATGAAACGAAAACGAACAAACAAAATAAACGCAATTCATCGAACATTTCATATTTTCTCAGCGAAAATAGCGTGACTTTTGAGCGTAGTAATTATTTGTTAACAGTTGACAAATCATATTTCCACCATTAACTTGTTCGATAGTCATGGAATCGCCAAGTTTCGTTTCCCAAAACAGTTGCGAAAAGCAAGTAAAACATGCTTGCGTTGTATAAAAGCCATTGCTTATTTGCTCGTGTTAGCCGACGATATAAAACTATTTCGTCGCAGTTAATTAAATAGTGAACATTGATATGGAGTTGATCCTCGACGCGTGGGGCTTATTAGAAATTTATTACGCTCAACCTTCGAAGGTAAGTTATGGTATTATGCAATACACTGATTTTGTGATCTATGAGGTTTTATGTTACAAGTTGTAATATTTAATTTTATATTCGTTATTATTAGAATCTATTTATTAGAAAGGTATTGGAAATAAAAGAATACTTTCAATTGATGAGACTATTATCGGTCGGCGATGGCCAATTTATTGTGGGATATTCGTTTTGTGATATAAATATTCGTTGCTTTCGCTGATTTTACATTCGTCCGAGTAATTTCTTTCTAATCTATATGTACTATTAAGTTTAATTATAAATCTGGCGAAGTTGTGTGTTTACAAAAAAGTCGGAGTTTGTTACCGGATTGCATACACCAGGTGAGAGAGATATAGAGAGAGAGATCGTCGTCGTGAATTAGCGTGGGAGTCGTCGTTTTGATTTCCACGGCTCGAATACACCGATTCCAGTGGGTCAAATAGTCAGTAGAGTAACTTCGCCGTCCTTCTTTATCCAGGAGTTTTGGGTATTAGACCGAGAGCCAGCAAGAAAAACGACGTATGATTTGCGAAATTTTTTCCCTTTGAGAGAAGTTAGCCAGTGTTATGAAACCCGGGAAAAAGCAAGTATGGCGGCCTTTCGGTGTCGACGTTGCGCTGCGCAATTTTTTGAATGTGTCAAAAAAAGCTGTGTCCTTGGAGAATGTGCGAAAATGTAATTCTTGTTTTATATCATAGATTCGATAGCCCGATTATGACGGAGTCGTATGCCATACCGATACGGTGTCTCAAACTGTCCGCCATACTGAATTAAACGTGTCATTTTTTTTATGTTCTTTCGAAATACTTGCGAAAAAATGATTTTTTCATCCAGCCTTAAAAAAAGATGTCTCATCACCGATTATGACCATGCCATACCGTTTCGGTGTCTCTAAGTACACGCCATACTGATTCAAAGATGTCGAATTTTTGACCAGTCCATGTATCATAGGCGAAAGTATGGCGGTCCGTTTTTATGACCCTCGTGGTCCATTTCGAAGAATGTATGCAATGCCATACTGTTTCGGTGTCCCTAAGTACACGCCATACTGGTTCAAAGATGTCGAATTTTTCACCAGTCCATGTATCATAGGCGAAAGTATGGCGGTCCGTTTTTATGACCCTCGTGGTCCATTTTGAAGAATGTATGCAATGCCATACTGATAGGAGGTATATAATGGCTGCCATGATGAAAAAACTATTTTTTTTTTTTAAATATTCATAAAATCATTGGTAATTGTTGGAAGATAATTCTCTAATCGTTACATTAATGAAGAAGTGATATGAAATGAATGTTTTCAAGAAAAATTAGGACTAACATCTATATATTAAAGTACAAGTCGGATGTCCGGATGTCACAAATGACGTCACAGATCGTAGATACGTGTTGTGTGTTTCTTACTGTGTACTTTACTGTACTCACTGTACTGTATATAAGGGTTTCTTATTTACATTATATACAAGAAATATTGTCTACAAGGAAATACTAGGTGCTGTGTGAATAAATCAATTCATAGCTACAATTGTATATTCATGATATTTGTTCTTAGTGTGCTATCCGTTTTCGGACTTCACACTGGATAGCCACGTACACATACACACACATCCCAAAATTTGAATAACGCAAAAACCACCAATAACCGAGCGAGCGTAGCGAGTGAGGAATAACGCAAAACCAAACGAGTGAGCGAGCGAAGCGAGCGAACGAGGACAATTAACAGCTTGTAATTTATTAAAAGAAATGAAATACATTAAATTTGGATTATATGTTTCGCATTATTCATTCTCATTAGATTAGGTGCCAGCTGCTTGGCTCCGCAGTTTCGTCCCCCTCCCTGTCGAACCCTCACCGCGCGTCCCTCTCGTCACGTCATCCCAACAATAATCCCCGCGGCCTTGTGCGCGTCAAAAATTTTACAACTTTACAGGTTTGTTCCTCGCCTTAGAGACATGGTATCGGTATGGCACATATTTATTCGTATTCCAGACATTAAATATGTCTCAAAAACATGAGTATGGCATTTTCGCCTGTTATACATGACACTTGTAAAAATTTGACAACTTTAACGGTTAATTTCTCACGTTCGAGACATCCAATCGGTATGGCACATACAGACTTGTCTTCTAGACATTAAAATCAATGGATACTTGTCTTTTCCAGGTTTTCGACTATGATACATGGACTGGTCAAAAATTCGACATCTTTGAATCAGTATGGCGTGTACTTAGAGACACCGAAACGGTATGGCATGGTCATAATCGGTGATGAGACATCTTTTTTTAAGGCTGGATGAAAAAATCATTTTTTCGCAAGTATTTCGAAAGAACATAAAAAAAATGACACGTTTAATTCAGTATGGCGGACAGTTTGAGACACCGTATCGGTATGGCATACGACTCCGTCATAATCGGGCTATCGAATCTATGATATAAAACAAGAATTACATTTTCGCACATTCTCCAAGGACACAGCTTTTTTTGACACATTCGAAAAATTGCGCAGCGCAACGTCGACACCGAAAGGCCGCCATACTTGCTTTTTCCCGGGTTTTATAACACTGGCTAACTTCTCTCAAAGGGAAAAAATTTCGCAAATCATACGTCGTTTTTCTTGCTGGCTCTCGGTCTATATGAGAGATCCTCGGTGGGCCCGAGGATAGATTTGAGGATTTTGATCCTTCCAGCCACTCTCTGGTTTGTTAAGTTATATGTGTGGATTGCTTCCTTACTGACTTTTACTCAACGTCCTTCTCCAGCCACTCTCTGGCTTCTATCTGCTGTCAATCTCTCCCATCGCTTCCCTCTCTCTTAGCTCTCCCACTCTCTCACCGGCTCTCTCTCTCTCGCTACGCCTGTATTTCACCACAAAGTGATATCCTTACATAACTCATGACTTTATTTTTTTACCTTCAAACGCATGACTGGGATCCGAACATACCCCACGCTTACTGTAATCTAAAAATTATGCAAAATTATACGCAAAATTACCCATGATAAATCAAAACTAGATAACGGAAATAAGAGATAAGAATCTGAAATAAATCAGGAACGCATGACTGGGATCCGAATTCAAACGCATGACTGGGATCCGAACATACCCCACGCTTACTGTAATCTAAAAATTATGCAAAATTATACGCAAAATTACCCATGATAAATCAAAACTAGATAACGGAAATAAGAGATGAGAATCTGAAATAAATCAGGAATGTTAATTTCACCTAGTATTATAACAGAAAAAATCAGCGCGATCAAAACTGAGAAAAAGCGTTTGATTACATTTGAATTTTCTATATTTCATGGTACAATTCATGATAAAAATATCATCAAAATACATCGTTTTTCAAAATTCTGTGCTTTTTTTATTCTGTATACAGCTAATGATATAAGAGATATAGAAACGCTGGAAGAAATATTGAAGTGCAAGGAGGAAGTCAAACAGGCTCTCTTCCCAAGTCTTGGGTTACGGCTTAAATTACACTGAGAAAAAAATATGGTTGAATCTACATTATCAATTTGGTTGACGGATATTCAGTTGACGTGACTGAGCGACAGTCAATCCGACTGCATGTTCAGTTGCAGCGACAACATTGTATAGTTGAATTCGATGAACAACAATTAGTTGGCATGATTATACATTTGATTTATTGGATCACCGCTCAGTTGATGGAAATATTCCATTTTTTCGAGAATACTTTACCATTTTTCCGATCTACAGTTGATCCAAATGTTTTTTCCATTTTTGTGTGATAATCTGAATGATTGAATGAACTGAATCCTTGGTTAAAGTGATACAAGACATATGTTCAAATTTTGCATTATCTATTATCGAATTCAAACAAATGAGGCATTGCTTTAAATGAGAATGAGTGCAATTTGAATAACAAGCCGTTCATCGCGAGTAACTAGTGATGAAAGTCGGAAGAGTGTTCAAATATATATGTGTTCACGAATGACATAATATCGTTTCCGAAGAATGAAGGTATGGTTCGTGCGATTACTTGAGCGGATTGAATCAAACATCTTAATCTTATGGAATTGGCAGGACAATACTCATTCGAAGTTTACGTGAAATAACTTTGCACTTGATGCAATTAAATACTGTTTCAGTCAAACGAATACTTTAATATTTGGATCTTTATTGCGGTTCATTCTATGCCAAATCAAAACTTGATAGTACAAGATTTGTCAGCGTAACATAATATTTGTTTGAGCCGAAATAATACGTAGTTCTGAGAGATGGCGCGGTCCTTCGGAACTGTCGGAACTTTAGGGAAAAATTGCATTAAGGGGGCTCCAGCGACTACGGCCGAAATCAAATACCGTCGAAAAATAAATTTGTATTTTGAAGCTTATATTCATCTTGAAAAATCTTATAATTGTTTTTGAAGCAACGATACTACAAAATACTCCGATCTAAAATTGCATTTTATTTATTATACTTAAATAAATAGTCACCAATTTGCCCTTTTTTCAACGAGTCAATATATGTACCTAACCTATTATCAGAATAAAAATCGTGTAATTGAAAGAATGCTCTAACTGAAATTATGAATTATCCAAAAAGCGCGCGCTTCACACTCGTAACACGACAAACATGGCTGCCGATAAGATACCGGATATCCGACGATGCACTCAATTTCGTGTTCAGTTTTCACGAATTTCCTCTATATTTTTCACGGTTACCCATATTTTGTATGATGCTATCTGAAAGTTTAACTCTTTATCTACAAGATATCAGTTTTTTGTTGCGGAACTCCTCGAGTAAGTTTGGTTAATGATCAATTTTCAACCTCATTCGCAGCTCACTCCATAAGAGGCTATGTTAAATTTCCAAACTTTGAGATGAAATATTTCAAAATTTTCCACGGTTACAGGGAAAAATAAGGGTACCGTTGGATTCAGCGCATTTTAATTAATCGAAAATACCCTAATTGACCTCGGAACTCTCCGCGCTGGAGCCCCCTTAAGAAGATATTTGGGATTCGGATGGTCAGTTAAGACGTCCACAGCTGCATTATAACGCTGATATCATCAAGACAAACACCAAGCTCAAAATAAATGCGAAAAAATGATGAAGCATTTCAGCGAATAGTTTAGCGTAGTCGGTAGAGCGTCCGACTAGCAATGCGAGCGAATGCGTAGGTCCCGGATCGAATCCCGGACAAAATAATGGGATGTTTTTCTAATCTAAAAGTCAACCCGTTCCAATGAATCATGTCGATTATCGGAATAAAGAAATATTTCAATCTAATAATTTCTCGTCAGTCTAAGAACATATTGAGTCCATTGAAATGAACACTTCTCTAATTCAATTGAAAATATTTTTATTTTCGTTACGTACTTATTTGATGGGAATATCAGTCGAGTCAAAATTACCAGTTAGAATTTTGATTAGAACACTCGTTTTTTTGCCTCAATCAGTTCTGTGTTGATTCTGCTCCACCTTAAAGTTATTTCAATTACATCATCAATCAATCCGAGTACATCGTTTTTGGAGCATACGTGTGACAGTTTCGTTCTGTAGCACATTTATTTATCACAACGATTGTATAGTTGAATCAACATATTATTCGCATGGTTGGTATTGTAATTCAACATGTCGAATCGTATACTTAGTTAATCAAACCAATCTATTGTTGGTCTAAATGGTTAATTGTTTCGTTCAATCGTAGTCAGTGTCGAGAAGTGATTACATTTTTAGTTGAGTCAACTGAAGCGGCGTTTCCCCGCCCGTAACAGCCGGGTTTAGTTGAGTCAACCAGATTTTGTTCAAATCAACCATATTTTTTTCTCAGTGTAGAAAGAAAATGCAAAGAACATGTATGTTGTTTTATAGAGCTTATTCATCATCGACCATTAATCCCTTTGGCATTGTTGTGTGCATGCGGTTTCATACAGATTTTGCGTGTGTCGTTTACGAGATGATACAATCTTCAAATATTCCTTTTATATTCCTAGATAAAACTGCAGAATAACATACTATTAGAAATAGCTGCCGACACCGGAGAATCCGGCAGCAATCGGCTGAATTTATCACCGACTTCGATATCCCTTCCAGAGGAGGATAGTCTTATAAATTCGAATGTTATCAACGTTCTAAGCTCAACTAGTGTATCAGCTACGAATACTCCAGAAACTGTAGGCCCTCCAAGCAAGAGATTCAAACATTCTGGCAAACCTGTACTGCAGCTAGATCTAAAAACTATATTAGAAGAACACCCTTTGGGTCCCGCAATTCGCACGAATTATCAATACGCGCAAGAATTAGGTACGACTTGTCAGTCGTACTTGTGTGAAATTATCGTGCTTCACCTTTTGAGAATTGATAATTTGTAAGCCCGATATGCGATACTCTCCTTATTGGTGTTGAATGTTACGTAGATGTACAGGCCT
The DNA here is from genome assembly GCA_944452935.1 of Rhogogaster chlorosoma. NCBI lineage: Eukaryota > Metazoa > Arthropoda > Insecta > Hymenoptera > Tenthredinidae > Rhogogaster > Rhogogaster chlorosoma. The sequence continues at coordinate 11,153,754 of OX101802.1, forward strand.
GCACATTAATGGTGTACCCAAAAAAATCAGCGTCATGTAACATGAACTAAAATCTAGTAGCGTCACCATGCGCCCACAGTCGATATTTAGCAGACGTCATGCGCCATCTGCTAGGGATGCAAGGAATAAACGAATTGTTATCATTGTTGCGTTGTGTGTTGGGCACACATACGCTCGTTCAGCGAAGAAGCGTCTGCTTGTCGTCTGCTCCGTGGTGCGAGTTGGAACCACAATACACGATGCGAAAATCTAACCGCAGCTATGTTCAGGTATACACCATTAATGTGCAGGCCTGTACAAATGAACTCGTATATTTCAGAGTTTTGACAAATGATAATTTCGAACAACTTGCGACACAGATCGTTGAACTATTTCCTAATGAATGTGCAGAAACTTTTTATGTACCACCTGTGAAAAAAAAAGATTCAAGAACACACAATTCAGGAATTTCAAAAGGAAAACTGGTTGATAAATATCGTAATGAATGTACATTCATTCGAGCTGCTAAGAATTTGATGAAATAATCGGAAAGTGCGTTGGTCGTATTGAACAATAGTGAAGGTAAACACAAGTTTGATTAATATTTAATACGAATTCTTGTACACTTTTGACTTGAACGGTATCAGATTCCAATATAAAGAATTACATTACGCTGTACATTTTTGATTATAAGGAAAGAACTTGGCAGAGAGAAGCAAGACTTGGTTAATTCATAACAGAGAAGCGACCTGTGTATTAAATCATTGGGATGTGTCATATAACCTGCGCCAAGCTGATGTTGAAAATAATAAATATGTAAGGGTGGGTGCTATTTCCAAAAATTGGCCAATTTTGGAAGAATCTAAAGGTTATGAGCTGATACGTGTATACCTATTTATTACAATTTTCACGTTTTTCCCCAAATTATGTTGCTTTTATTGCTATTCGGATACATGTTGTTTCTAGATTGAAAGAGACTTCGGTAAAAAACACCCATCAGCAGCCGATTCTTTGATTTCAAACTGGGGAAAGATAGTGAATAAACTCTTAGCAGTCTCTGGAAAAAATTTGACAGAAACAGAACAGCTTGATTTGGAGCTACTAAAAAATGACACCGGCAACTTGAAACAAGGTGTTTTATCATAAATTCATTAATTGTACTGAACATAATTACCAACTCCATATGGATTATAAATTACACTTCATATTACAGATTATCGAAACTTCATTCAATTGCAACTTTTAGCGTCTTTATTGGCACCCAAATCTAACAAAGTTTGCATAAAATCGAGAGGCAAAAAAAATACTGGACAAGCCGCAGCTCGGTCGATTTGGAAACCAAGTGTCATAGAAGCTAGAGAGGGTATTGCCGTTTATGTGAAGGTATATGTGTACAATATTCGGGTTTTTATTTAAGTAATTACAAAAACAAAGTTACTAAGGTTGCTGAAATCAATGAAATTATCATCATAGATTCCAGGAGACCTTGAAAATGAAATCGATGAAAAACAACAGAAAATGTCTGGTATGGGACTTACTCTTCAACCGTTTCTCATCGTTGTTGGGCCACAACTAAATGAGATACAGAAAGTTTACGCACGTGTCGATTCAGTTACCTATGAAGTACCTTCGGTATTAAAAGGCCTTCTCCTCAAGATATTTGTAACATTCAACGTACAGTACCCAGTAGAAAGTGAAAATATCTGGTGTTTCATTCGGTGGAGGTTGTGTGATATCCACACGGATGCTGACGTGCACATTCCATTTGTTTATAATATATTGAACAAAGCCAAAAAACGCCCGGATGAGTAGGTTTTAGGTTCAGTCAAAATGAAGTGCAAACTCTGTGACAAGGCATTTGATGACGCTGATGTCATGCTGCGTCACATCAAAATTTTGCACTCTCTCGATCGCTCTTATGCTTGTATCAAAGATAAATGTTCACGTCAATTTGTTTTTATTCCAACGTTAAAAAAGCATGCTTTCATTTGTCCTTTCCGAGTTTCATCGGAAATTACGAATATGAAACGTAATTCAAAAACACATTCAAAAATCCCTGAAACAGGGAACATGTTAGTCAGTCCGTGCAGGTTGGAAATAGTAGTACAATGGAAGACACTATCGATAATAACTTTTGTGATATTGATGACAGTTGCCTTGAAAATAACTTTGCTACATTTATAGGAAAAATGTATAGTAAAAACTCAATCACTTTGTCAACCGTACAAGAAGTTGTTTATGACTTTTCCGAACTCGCAGAAAATATGGAGTTACGTTTTGAACATAAATTGAAATCGCGACTTCCGGTAGAATATCACAGTACCATAAATGATTGTTTACAAATGAATATCTTTCAAAATTTGGAAACAGAATTAAATACAAAAGGAGACAGTATTCAAAATATAACGATTTTTTTTTTATTCCCCCTGAGACATTTCACATTGTTGAAATAAGTGACGATAAAACAATCCGTGGTACTACGGTATGGACTAAAAAAGCCTGTACTGGCCAATTCATTCCCATGCGTAAGATATTAAAAATGTATCTGGAATTGCCAAACGTTTACGAGGAGATAACAAAGTACATACGTGACGAAATTTTGTCACAGAATGATGGAGTGAGTCAGATCATGTCAAGTGGACCCCCCATTTTCCACTTGGTCATGGAATTCTTGTGAAAATATATTTATCGAAAATAGTCATTACTAATAATCATCTCTGAAAAAAGTTTTTGAAAATTTTGAATTTAACAACCATTTTTTTAACGACAAAAATTTTCGGCACTTTTAATTAAAAAATTAATGGTAAGCAAGCTGTTGGAGAAAACTCAAGGAAACTTTGAGAGTTTATAGTGAAATATTTATAACTTAAAAAAAAAATTGAACAAAATTTAATTCGTTCATTATCATAATTTTTATAAACTTTTAAATAAACAAATGAAAATTTTAATGACTTCTCAGTACGATAATCGAATTCTTTTTTCTATTTATATGCCTTATACATTTTAGTTCAATATCCCGAAATAAAATTTCACTGCCCGGCATTAGTTTAAACAACATACATTTTTATATACGTAGCGGCGAGCGGTGTCGGTGTAGCGCGCTGCCGAGCTTGGCTACTCTCGCTACTTAGTACACATTTTAATAAATATTTCTTATTATTAATATAATTCTACAAAATTTAAACTTTTTAAAATTTTATTTTTAACAAATAATCACGATTATATTGTTAATTTATTAGCAAGGTAGATATGTATTAAAAATTATATTTTTAAGTAAATAATATTTTCAGATTAAAAAAAATCCAGTTTGGTAATCAGTTGTCATTTGTTATTGATATTTTTAAATAGTCCATTGAAATGTTACATTTTTTGGGGCTTAGCTTGCAAAAGTTAGAGGACGCAATTTTATTTTTTAGATGTCAAGGGGGAGGTAGTGTGAAGCTAAATCCAAGTTTTTGGGGTCGCAACCCTTGTGGGTTTTCCGCCATCTTGAAAAAGGGCTGCAAATCTTTATCGCGCTCTATCGGGCAAAGTATTGATCGCACTGAAAATTTATACAAACATTTTCCGTCGCAAATTGAATTCTCGACAACTTTAGTTCTATAACTTTTTGTCGTAGAATTAAAAATAATAAAGATATTAACGAAAATAGACAAAAATTTTGGACCGAATTTTCTTTAAGAGGTTGCATCTTTTTTTTGTGATCACTTTACGGCAAAATTACGTCAGAGCATTTTTATAGAGGAGTTTTCGAGGAATAATTTCCAATATTAACATTTAAACATTTATTTATTTATAAGGGTTTTACAGCGCTGCAAAGCTAACAGTATTGGAGAATATTCGAAAGTATATATACAAATGAATGATCGCACATAGTTTTCTCTCATTTTTCCATTAGTGCTGTCAAACAAAATTGTAATTATTGATACTGCACTGTTGTTAAGGGGAGGGTACACCCAACTTTTCAGCTCCATGAAGCACTAGCGCAAAGGGGATGATGAATTTATTCTTTAGTAGTTTTTTGCGACAGTTTCAATGGTCATAAAATGAAAAAAGTCGAACAATTTTTTGACCACTTTTGAACTTTTTTTTTCGAAATAATTCGAGTAACGCAAAACCCATCCGTAATAAGTTGAGAAAGATAATTTTACATTCAGCAAAAAATCGCGGAACTAAAAGATTCATTTTAAAGGGGGTTGAAGCACATTTATCTGTAAAAAAACATGGTTTTTCGCCTGAAAACAACCCTAAGCTGCTACTTCTGTATATGATCGGTAAGAAATTCGCATTTCAACATCTTATACAAAATGTTGTGGGGATCACGAAATCAAACTATCGTATTATTTTTTACACTTTATTATTCGCTCCTAGAATACACCAGCTCGTGAAAAAAACGTTATGTAAAATTTCACGAAATTATACACAACTTACAAGAAATATAATTTTGCACAATCTTATAAACTTCAATAAAATTTTATAGGAATGTATGAAACCATGTAAAATTACATGTTTATGGTTTTGTATAATTTCATTGAGACAAATTCGAGTTATGATTTTATAAAATTGTAGAGAATTGTATCTGATCGTGCACAAACATTTTCTCTAAGCATTTTATGAACGCGCTTCCACTATCAGCTCGCGCTCATACGCTGCAAGATCAAACCTACATCCAATGTTTACTTATCAACTGTCCATCATAGAATATCTTGCTTGTGTTGTCGTATCTGTAAACCAGTCATTTTCTGGATTTCAAACTGTTTACACATAATCAAGAGTATTCTTTGTAAGACAGTGTGTTGTAAGTGCTGTGAGCGACACGGAATGCCGGCTAAACGTAGAATTTTCTAACGTTTTTCAAAATAATTAAGTGTAAAAAATAATACGATAGTTTGATTTCGTGATCCCCACAACATTTTGTATAAGATGTTGAAATGCGAATTTCTTACCGATCATATACAGAAGTAGCAGCTTAGGGTTGTTTTCAGGCGAAAAACCATGTTTTTTTACAGATAAATGTGCTTCAACCCCCTTTAAAATGAATCTTTTAGTTCCGCGATTTTTTGCTGAATGTAAAATTATCTTTCTCAACTTATTACGGATGGGTTTTGCGTTACTCGAATTATTTCGAAAAAAAAAGTTCAAAAGTGGTCAAAAAATTGTTCGACTTTTTTCATTTTATGACCATTGAAACTGTTGCAAAAAACTACTAAAGAATAAATTCATCATCCCCTTTGCGCTAGTGCTTCATGGAGCTGAAAAGTTGGGTGTACCCTCCCCTTAACAACAGTGCAGTATCAATAATTACAATTTTGTTTGACAGCACTAATGGAAAAATGAGAGAAAACTATGTGCGATCATTCATTTGTATATATACTTTCGAATATTCTCCAATACTGTTAGCTTTGCAGCGCTGTAAAACCCTTATAAATAAATAAATGTTTAAATGTTAATATTGGAAATTATTCCTCGAAAACTCCTCTATAAAAATGCTCTGACGTAATTTTGCCGTAAAGTGATCACAAAAAAAAGATGCAACCTCTTAAAGAAAATTCGGTCCAAAATTTTTGTCTATTTTCGTTAATATCTTTATTATTTTTAATTCTACGACAAAAAGTTATAGAACTAAAGTTGTCGAGAATTCAATTTGCGACGGAAAATGTTTGTATAAATTTTCAGTGCGATCAATACTTTGCCCGATAGAGCGCGATAAAGATTTGCAACCCTTTTTCAAGATGGCGGAAAACCCACAAGGGTTGCGACCCCAAAAACTTGGATTTAGCTTCACACTACCTCCCCCTTGACATCTAAAAAATAAAATTGCGTCCTCTAACTTTTGCAAGCTAAGCCCCAAAAAATGTAACATTTCAATGGACTAAAATACGAATAACAAATTTCATTTTTTTATTAGCTGCTCAGCATAAATTTATGTTATACCAATAAAGGTTATCTTTTTGCGTGAAAGCTCTGTGTTTTATTATGTTTAATTAGTGTCGCAGTTTAAAATAATAATTTAAATATTAGCCAGTTGTAGAAATAGTCCGGACAAATCAATGTTGTAATCCATTAAATAAAAATAATCATAAAAGTATACAGAAGAATCTCATTTTAATTACTGCTAAAAGAGCTAGTGAACTTAGAAAGTTTATCGGGTGTTTTATGTGCAATTCATGTGAAAGAGCTATTTATAAAGGTATAAAGCCTGCAGCTCTTAGTGAATTATGTAAAAATGAATGTTCCAATGTTAATGAGCCCGAGTTATTGAATGATGATGTTGAAGATGATGAAAATACAGATCCTTGTTATCAATGCAAAGTTGTAGATAATCAATTAAAAATTGAGAAAATTAATAAACTTTTATTGGAAGTAGGTGAACCGCCAATGACATTAAAACGAATATCAAGTGAGACTGAATGCAAGAAAATTGTTCTAGCTTCTGTTCCAATGATGGCATTAATCAGACTAAACATCTTATCAATCACTTTAAAACTGCTCTCGATCAAAAAACCAGTAGATATGATAAGATTCAAGTGTTAACGACACTTCCACTTGATTGGTCGACAAAAATGATAAGACGCGAATTTCAGGTGTCTCGAAGAATGGTGCGTTGTGCAAAAAAAATTAGAGAGCAATCAGGGTTTGCATCTCAACCTCCTGTAAAGAAAGGAAAACACCTACATACTTTAACGCGGGAAAGAGTACAAAATTTTTATTTATCAGATGATGTCAGTCGCATGATGCCCGGGATGAAAGATTATGTTTCTGTTGTTGAAAATGGTGAAAAACATCATAAACAAAAAAGATTGTTATTATTTAATATACAGGATGTATACACAAAATTTAAAGAAACTTTTCCCGACGAAAAAATTGGACTCACTAAATTTCAAGCTCTAAGACCGCGTGAGTGTATATCAGCTGGCCTAAGTGGAACACATAATGTGTGCGTAGGTAAAATTCACCAGAATATGAAACTCCAATTAAGTGGACTGAAAAATGAACTTAAGAAAAAAGGATGTCTTTTTTCTGAAAGCAGTACTGACCTAATAAGAAGCTCCGTTTGCGATAAATCAACATCATCTTGTTTTTTTTCTGCGTGTTCTAATTGCCCAGGTGTTAATTATATTATTGAAAAATTCGAATTACTGCTTGATAAACATGAAATAATGGAAATAACGTATAGTCAATGGATAAGTACCGATAGGTAAGAAAAAATGAGGTTCACGATAGCGTTACTTAGATTGTGTTTCAAATCAATTATTTGTCAATGTCAAATTAACTTTACTAATGAAAGAAATTAATTAAATATTTAAAAAGATTAAATTGTTGATGCACTAATACATTTAGCTCACTCATCATGTTTTAAATTTTTGAATTAGTTTACCTAAATTTTTACTTTCTAAATTTTTTTTATGGGCATTGTATTCATGAAGTTTTTTTTTTTTTTCATTTTACAGGTGTGAAATTATCGAAAAAATTCAAAACAGAGAAGAATTTTTAAATGATTTGAAGCAAAAGTGGAAAGAATTACTGAGACATGATTTCCTAGCTAAATCTCAAGCTTCGTATTTTGCGAAAAAAAAAGAATCTATTGAAGCTGGAGAATTTGTAGTAAGTCTAGATTTTGCCGAAAATTATTCTTTCGTTATCCAGAATGCAATTCAATCGCATCACTGGTCGAATAGTCAGGTTACACTCCATCCTTACGTGATCTATTATAGAGAAAAGGAAACGATTAATCATGAAAATTACGTCATGTTTTCTGAAAAAGTCACTCATGATTCAAGCTGAGTCCACCTGTTTAATTTTAAACTAGTCGAATTTTTGAAAGCAAAGTTTGGACTTAGTAATATTAAAAAAATTATATATTTTTCTGACGGAGCAGCCGTTATTTTTCCCAATATAAAAATAAATATAATTTTCTAAATTTAATTAACCATCAAGCTGATTTTGATATTGATGCGGAATGGAATTTTTTTGCCACATCTCATGATAAAGGTGCATGTGACGGTTTGGGAGGAACTGTTAAAAGACGCGCATATCGCACTAGTATTCAACGTGACAATGATCAACTACATCAATACAGCACAGTCACTATTTGAATGGGCTAAAAATTTTTTCAAAAATATTAATTTCGGTTTTTGTTCTCAAGAAGAACATGATTCTCATGAAAAAAAATACAAACCACGGTATGAAACAGCCATAACAATAAAGAATACGCGTCAGTTTCATCATTTCGAAGGTATCAACAAGGAATCCCTCAAATGCAAAATTTTTTCGGAAGATGAAAAGATTACAACTAATAATGCATTTAAAAAACAACAACAAAAAAGTTGAAAAAATAATTAAAAATGGTAACTTATATTTATCCATTTTGTGGCGACTATGTCACACACACACACACACACACACACGCGAACCTTTTTGGGTTTTTCCAAATCCTGCGGTACCTGGAAGGGTCGCACTCGACCAGCACAGCGCGGTCATATAAAATCTGGCGACCAGACATCGCTGGCGAGGCGAGTTTTTCCAGGTCCCGTTTTCTCCGACTTCTTCGTACTTTTCAAAAGCCTTTATTTATTACTTTTCCGACATATGAACCTACCGACGCACATACCGGACAGTCACTAACCAACTTTAATACAGGGCAGTCGATCCTAGCACTCGACTCCGCTCTTGCTAATTTTTCCAATTTCATACCAGATCACTCGAATAGTAATTCTCGTAAAAATAAATCTATTACGTATACCTAATTAACCGAGTTGTCATTCACATTCACCCGCACAATCACCTCAATTTTATTCAAACTGTTTTCATTTAATAATTAGTTAATAATTGTCTTGATTATTTGTTAAGAATATAATTTTAAAAAGTTAGAATTTTATAAAATTATTTTAATTATAAGAAATATTTATTAAAATGTGTACTCAGTAGCGAGAGCGGCCAAGCTCGGCAGCGCGCTACACCGACACCGCTCGCCGCTACGTATATAAAAATGTATGTTGTTTAAACTAATGCCGGGCAGTGAAATTTTATTCCGGGATATTGAACTAAGATGTATAACGCATATAAATAGGAAAAAAATTCGATTATCGTACTGAGAAGTCATTAAAATTTTCATTTGCTTATTGAAAAGTTTATAAAAATTATGATAATAAACGAATAAAATTTTGTTCAATTTTTTTTTAACAAATTATAAATATTTCACTATAAACTCTCAAAGTTTCCTTGAGTTTTTTCCAACAGCTTGCTTACCATTAATTTTTTAATTCAAAGTGCCGAAAATTTTTGTCGTTAAAAAAATGGTTGTTAAATTCAAAATTTTCAAAAACTTTTTTGAGAGATGATTATTAGTAATGACTATTTTCGATAAATATATTTTAACAAGAATTCCATGACCAAGTGGAAAATGGGGGGTCCACTTGACATGATCTGACTCAGTGTATTTGAGTATTTTCCTAGGCAAACTGTGGTCAGATATTTCCAAAAATCTCAATAAGGATACTGTGATACCAGTGTATTTATATTACGATGATTTTGAGGTATGCGATCCTCTGTCTACAGCTAAAGGAATCCATAAAGTGGGCGGCCTTTATTATTCGATAGCAGCTATGCCACCAAAATATTCATCAAATTTAGACAGTATTTTACTAGCACAGTTCATATTCAGCACAGATTATAAATACTTTCGGAATGAAAAATGCTTTTTTAAGGTTATTGACGAACTAAAATATTTATATGACCATGGAATATCAATATCTGTGAATGGGCAAATTCACGAAGTACACTTTATATTGCTTGGAATACGGGGTGATAATTTAGGGTTGCACAGTCTTTTAGGATTCAATTAAAGTTTTTCAAGCGAATATTTTTGTCGATTTTGTCGGGTACCTAAAGCAGAAGCACATACACTGACCGTAGAGAACGGCCAGCTTCTCAGAAACGTTGACAATTTTACAGCGGATGTACAGTCATCAACTCATGGTGTAAAGGCCTCATGACCGTTCAATAAACTACCGCATTTTCATAAAACCAAAAATTTAACTTGTGATATAACGCACGACATTCATTTGGGTATTGCTAGATAATATGCTATGCCTAGAATTATGAAACATTGCATTAACCTTCCGTTGTCACACTTCTGTGGAATCCCGCCGTTGTCACACTGGGTCAGATAGACCCCGACGGATTTCAAAACGCTCTTGCATGCAAACTATCAGTCCGATTTTGATCAAAAAAATATGGGACATACCTTGAACTCTCTAGAATAAGAATCCATCGTTGTTTTTTGAAAAATAAAATGTCAACATGGTAAAAAAAAATCCGAAAGCCATCAATTTGCAAAAAAGACCGTTTTTCTCGTAAAAAATCATGACTCTTTTGATTTTCAATATTTTTTCATGAAATGTATGGGTGACACTCTCGAAATAGGGTACTTTGAGTAAAAAAATAGCTTAGTGGTGTACGTTTCAAAAAGAATAACATAAATAATTTCAATAAGAATAAACAGATATTTAGCTACGAAGTTAGTTCGTGGGTCTGGTAGACCCAGTGTGACAACGAAGGGTTAATGAAAAATACTTCACTCTTGAACATCTGAATAATAGATTGAAGTATTTTGATTATTCAGAGACTGATCGAGAAAATAAAATATCATTAATAAGTGAAAAACATATTCAAGACGGCTGTATCATTACCACTGCTGCAGAAATGTCCGCGCTAATTACATATTTCAGCATAATTATTGGTGATCTTATTCCTGATGTTATAATCAAATCAATCAAAATCAATATTTCATTTTTATCTAAACTGCAAAAGAGTATCGGGAAGTTTTGCCTTCTATACCGAAGACAAAACATCGCGATACCAATAATTCTCCATTACTTTATTCTCATTAATTTTTGGCTTCTGCGAACTACAGTGGAGAGTAGTTCAAAATAAGACACCTTGCCTTTTTCGCTCACGCCTTTGAGACTCTTTTATGGCGTACTATACGCCATTGCTGAAATACCCAGCGTCAGCATATGACTGACGATGGGTAGCAACCATAGGGTTGCTATAGAGACACTTCACTCTTCTTTCAAGCTTCACTTAAGAAACTACATACTTGTACCCGGTTTATTTGAATTCCTAACAACTTACTCAAGTTAATAAAAGGTTTAAACTTAAATTGTACCCGGCTCATTTGAAATCCTAACACTGACGATGATCCAGTATGGGAGTTCTATTTGATTTTATATGAAATAACTGACCTTGTTACAAGTTCAATTTTGTCAGAGTATGATATTAGACACCTGCAACAATTGATCAAAACTCATAATACGCTTTACATGCAGTTATTTCAAGAAAATTTGAAGCCAAAATTTCACTTCTTTACACATTATCCGAACTGCATAAGAACTATTGGTCCATTAAAATATTTATCATGTGCTAAGTTCGAACCCTTTCACCAAAAATCTAAAAAATATGCTCACATTGTTAGCTCCAGGGTAAATATTATTCATACTCTGGCAAAGAAGATACAGTTAGAATTGAGCTATCGATTTCTAGGCAAAAGGGGACTACAAAATGCACCTGAGTTTGGCCATATATTAGGACCGTTACCCATAGAAATGTTTCCTACCACTGGTGAAACTGTTTTGAAGTATCAAATGTAAATTTAAATGGCAGTTGTTATAAGCCACATCTTGCAGTACATTTGTGCAACGATGACAAAAACGATCCCCTCTTTGGGCTCATCACACGTATTATAAGTAACGGGGAAGGTAAAGTTTATTTGAGTTATAAGGAATGCGTGACTATCGGATTTAATAACCATGTAAAAGGCTATGAAGTTGGACTGCCCCACACATACGTAGCAGAAAAATTGTTAAATTTGAATTATAATGACCTTTATGTTAGACCGATAAAAATACATATATTTGGAAATGTTCAGAATATCATAGCTCATAGAGATTTATCTTAAGATGTACATGAAATTATGTGCTAATAAACAAGAGAATTGATTTTACAGAATAAAATATTGCATTTATTTTTTACCGTACTGACTTTTATTCCTTTTAATTTGATGATTCATTTTCTGTTACGTCAAGACAAATTCCATTGATTTAAATATAAAGTTCAACTAAAGTACCGGCTTCTTCTTACATTGCAAGCTTTAAATCATTTTGGGTAACTGCACTCTTTTTGATAATAACTGGATGATTTCTAATATGTTGACAAATCTTCACTTTAGCCAAAGCTATAAATGCTTGTAATATGTATTCAATTTGTGGATATAACTGGAATCGATTTTTTAATCAAATGGATGATTCATTAACCATTAACAAAACTTGACTTCACTCAAAGTTGTGAGTATTAATTGTAACACGTATTCAATTGTTAGATATGAATAAAAACGACTTTTGAAGAAAATATATGATTTATTAATTATTAGAGATTTAAGAAAGATACACAAATGAAGGATTTATTATCTATAACTAAATATCTATTTCGCCGTATCCAACTATAGCATTTGTTAACAGTTAATAGATTTTGGTAACTATAAATAAACTCTTCTCTCAGTGCACCCTCCTGAGCTAATACGAGAGCGGACTCATTTAAAAGCAAAACTTACAAGAAAAGAGCGATAATCATTGCTTTTTTATTCGGCCGGAAAATTATAGGCAAATGAAATAATCAATGTTCGTATTTTTGTTCCAAGAGAAAATAGTAATAAAATAGGGGTGAATATCGCTATCTTCATAAAATCGGTGATCGTACAAGAGAAAACCAATCAATGTGCTTATTTTATTGCTACCGCAAACTGGTAATAAGATCATCACAAATATTACCATTTATTTCGGACGCAAAATTATTACAATAACAGAAATTAGCACTACTATTGGAAGTACGAACCATAAGTCTTTGCATCCCATTCTCAAGTATGAAGAAATTGTTATTTGATACAAACTTCAGATAGTAAGAAAAAGTACTTCGTTATACAATAAGTGTTGCAGAAGTATAAGATCCTTGTGTAATAATGGTATAAGGAATATTAGTAATGTCATAATATTCGATGTACAATTATTAGAAATAAAGTGTGAAAATTGTTATTTGGGATACAATTATGACGTGAGGTGCGTACTGTATGGTTCGCGCCATATACAAGCAAGTAAAGGAGATTGGCTAAAGGAAAAACTAATTACTACTCTATCATGATTTATTTATTTTATGCTTGATTTGAATATTGGCTTCGTACTTGTCTACTCCATACTAGAGCTATAATCTGGGAAAAGAAAAAAATATAATGGGTAAGAAATAATGCTGATTCGACTCTGAGATTTGGTTAACAAATCATAAGTAGAATATATTCTTGATAAAGAAATGATACAATACAAAACAACGATTTGAGTTATAAATCACAAACGACCGGTCCGATAGGGTTTTCCCTCACTAATGCATACGCATCAACGCTTCCCGTTCGTCTGATATTATGATGAAAAGAATAAATGTCCCTGTTCTAATTTAATAATAATGCGCGAGAGATCTTTAGGGATTTGGTTTCTTAATCTGTCAAACCTTTAAATTCGATCTTAGGGTTCACTCATGCGTGTCGATGGATCCTTGAATTCTATGCTTAATAGTATTGCTGTCAATTTTTTATTGCATGCGGAAGAAATAGGGATTGCCCTCACGACGACTTAGCGTCTTTCCGTGGCAAAGAACGTTCGAAAAATCGTTAATGAATAAGTCTACGCTCAGAACCATATAGGCGGAAAACACTAATAATTCTAAATATGAAATCTGTGTACAATACCGTGACGACGAAGTGGAAATGGATAGTAGAGATATAAATTTGATGTTACAATTTCCTGGTTATTCCTTTAGAAATGAGTCCATGGGTTCCGGATTATCCTTGGTCCTGGGTGGCTGATAGTTCCTTGGTAGTCAACGCTAAATAGCGTGGTTGAAGTCGTGGTGTTTCACTTATTACTTCATAATCAATGCAAGTTCGTTACACTAAAGTTTGCGTTAATATTATAATTTGGATTGGAGAAGAGAAATTAATTGTGCCCGTAGTCACTGAGTTGTTTTATTAAATGTTCAATTGAAGATTTACGAAACACTGAGTCTCTGGCAAAAACTTTAAGATTATGAAAAATCACCAATACTCAAATAATGTGTCCCGGACACACGCTCACAACCAGCGATTTAGCGAGCGAATATTAAGAGATTTGAAAAGAATTTGGAAATTGAAAGTTGACGAAATACTGAGTCTTTAGGCAAGAACTTTAAGATCACAGATCACTCGATGGTCGAAAGAGTATGCCGGTCAGACGTTTACGCTCTGCGACTTTACAAACGAATGCCACGAGCAATGAATTTCAAGGTGAAGTCCCGAGATTCGAGTTTGCTGATGGTGCACGCGGGTGTTATTCCGCGCGTTAGTAGGGGTTCGCGTCCAGGGGACTCAACCAATCAGGACGGTAACTAAACCAAAGCAATTTCCTATAGGCCAGTTCCTTCGTCATAGGACCCATTTCTTCCGTTGACGGTTCTACGGTCGCTAGTCACAGTCTACTCATTTTAGTTAATTTAACTTAAATTGAATTTCCTATTTCTTATGATAAAATACCTAAGAGAAGTTTATTTAAGGTTTGACTATTTGGGGTCCTTCCAGTTTCCTTATACAGGGTGGTCTTTTTTAATCGCCCCAGGCAAATATCTCAAAAACCAAAAGTGATACAAGATAAAGTTTCATACAAAACTCGAAGGGTTACGAGGGGGAAAAATAATGCTGGTATCTGTTGACTTGCGGATCCTGCTACTTCTGAGATTTCGCAAGCAGCTCCGGATTTTAGATAAGGAACACATATTTTGGTAAGTAACAGTTGATAGCACGATCAAAGACTAATTCAAATATGCAAAAAAAAAACATTTTGTTTTCAAATTTTTCGTAAAAAAATTTTTCGCAAAAACAAAAATTTTCGTTGAAAAAAAAAAATTTCGTCAATTTTTTTCCAGTCTCCAGCAAAGACTAAATCAAATACGAAACGACCGAAAAAATCATAAAAAACATTTTTTGCAAAAAATTAAAAAAAAAATCTGCCGACAATTTTTTTTTGCGGAATTTTTTTTTGCAAAAAATTAAAAAAAGAAAAACTTTTTTTTGTTGCATATTTGAATTAGTCTTTGATCGTGCTATCGACTGCTACTAACCAAAATATGTGTTCCCTATCTAAAATCCGGAGCTGCTTGCGAAATCTCAGAAGTGACGAGATCCTGAAGTCAACAGATACCAGCATTATCTTTCCCTATCGAAACCCTTCAAGTTTTGCATGAAACTTTTTCTTGTATCACTTTTAGTTTTTGAGATATGTGCCTGGAGCGATTAAAAAAGACCACCCTGTATACTCTAGGGAAAACCAAAGCATCTGAAGTGACGAAGTCGTGGCGAATCAAGTCTAGCAGGCCGGTCAGCAGAAGCGTTGCATTCTACCGTACCTCTACGTGACTTTGTAGCAATTTTAACGAAAACAGTACTTGAAACTAAACCTGGGTGCTGGGTTACATCTGGCACCCAGTCACACGTATTCGACTTCATCGATACAGTGCCTGGTATTTCCTAAACCTAAGCATCCCTCGCACTCTCTGCTATAATCAAATTTATGACTTATTATATTTACTTAGGCCTAGCAATTATGCCTTAACTTCGAACGGCGCTGATTCCAGGGAGGTCTGGTCTTTGAAACAAACATATAAAAGTGAAAAATTAAGTGAAGAAAGGAAATTAAATAATCAAACAATAATATGAAATTTAGTTCGGGATTGGCTTACGGCGTCCGTAACACAATCGAGACTATCAATTCATCGAAAACTTTAATTTCCGAACATCATCGCATGTATTTGGAATTGTTCAAAGAACCTTTAAAGCCAAAACAATAAAGTTGTATATTCTCGTGAAAATATATCACATACGTTAGCAACAAAACAACAGTTACAATTAACTTAGACTCCTTGCGGATAAGGGATTTGAGAAACGCTTTATTTGGGGAGTGTGTCAAGAAAATATAACTCGTAATTTAGAGAAATTTCGAATATTCCAAGAAACGGACTATCGATGAGGCTAGCATTTGGATGATGCCACGTCAGGTTCGTAATTTATTCATACGAATTTTGATCCATTGGCTGGTATCGATAAAACGAAGTAGATACTACTGCTTCAAGTATTAGCATCTACTACGAAGCATGTAGGGGTTAATACTTCACCTCGTAGTAAATACTTCACTTGCGTAGTAGATGCTTCTCTCGTGTAGTACATGCTACGCAAGTGAAGTATCTGCTACTCCTAAGAAGCATTTGCTTCAATACTGTAGTATCTACTATAGTAGTAGTATAAAAAAATTTCTGGATATAAAATACCGAACATCAAGACGAAAACTATTATT
Source organism: Rhogogaster chlorosoma (assembly GCA_944452935.1). Classification (NCBI taxonomy): domain Eukaryota; kingdom Metazoa; phylum Arthropoda; class Insecta; order Hymenoptera; family Tenthredinidae; genus Rhogogaster; species Rhogogaster chlorosoma. Next base: position 11,170,157 of record OX101802.1, read on the forward strand.
TTCAGTCACAATTTTTTTACATATAACGAACTAGAAAAATTCAACAAACGTTATTTAAATAATTGGGTATATATATTAGGGTGGGCCAAATAAAGCGACAATTTTTTTTTCAGAGAGATACCTTCGAAAATTTGTTCTTTATGCTCAAATAACGAGCCTCGAAAAAAAATCAGCTCCTAATATCAACATTTATAGGTCGCTCATCGCCATTTTTCATTTCCCATTTGAATAGCATGGGAAATGTTTTTGTGACGCTTTTCGATTTTTATATCTCAAGAACTGATCTAGTTAGAAAAATTCTGCTAGGCTGCTTTTGTTGGGAATTAAACGCTCTACAAAAAAGGTTTCTTGGTCGTTTTCGATGAATCTAACCGTTTCAAAGTTAGCCTTGCCATTAAATGACCAGAATCGCCAGAGAAACTTCGAAACGGTTAGACTCATCGAAAAAGACCAAGAGACCTTTTTTGTAGAGCGTTCAATTTTGGACGCAAATAGCTTTGCAGAATTTTTTTGAGTAAATCAGTTCTCGAGATATAAAAATCGAAAGGCGCCACAAGAACATTTCCCATGTTGTTCAGATGGAAAATGAAAAGTGGCGATGAGCGACCTGTAAATGTTAATATTTAGAGCCAATTCTTTTCGAGGCTCGTTATTTGAGCATAAAGAACAAACTTTCGAAGGTGCCTTCTGAAAAAAAAAATAGTCGGTTTATTTGGCCCACCCTAATATCTATGTATAATTCACACGAGTTATTTGATGTTTTCTACATTTATCATATGAATCATTTGTGATATCGATATTTTTCGTTCGTTGCTTGTGCCATCTGCTATTTGTGCAGTCAGTCATCAAATACCAACTTCTCGTATTTTGAATTCATACCGGAATAATTTGCGGTACACGTGTTCGTCATATTCCCTCCGATTATTATAAACTTTTATCCCTGGTCTAATATTCATAAAAGCGGCCATTTCCACTTATTTAGCAAAGTAGTATTCTGCGAAGTTGCTCGGACAGCAGCTTCACTCAAACTGTAGTAGATACTACGCCCGGCTCAAAAACGGAGTACCTACTTCGAGCTAGGAGTAGGTACTACGAAACACTAGTATTAACCCCTATGTACGAAGCACCTACTACGTACATAGGAGTAGGTACTACGGAACCGAAAACATGCTACGCATCTGAAGTATCTACTCCGAATCCGAAGCATCTGCTTCAAGCATTAGCATCTACTTCGTTTTATCGATATCAGCCATTGTCAGTCAATTAATCCCATGACTTTATGGCAGGAATTTAAAAATGAAATGTCCGAAGACTTTGCACGTTACGTGAATTCATCACAACGATACACACAGACACATGGTGATATCGGGGCAATGTTGTTGGCAGAAGGTAGAAGTTTATCAGATTTTCATGAAATGGAACAAAGTGTTGATGAATTTGAAAAAGATAACGAGTTTCCTGACCAATTCAGAAAAATCGGAGGAAAACAATGCCAAAAATTAAATGCGGAACAAGGAGGATTCGTTGACGCTGTTTTGTATTCATTAGATACTGATGATCCGAATCGAGAAACATGTTTTTATATCGATGGAACTGGTGGTTCTGGAAAAACCTATGTTTATACTAACATATGGTATTTGTTAAAAGCTAAGCTCAAAAAAGTAATAACAATGGCATTCACCGGAATCGCAGCTAATTTATTACCTCAGGGTAAAACTGTTTATAGAACTTTCGGGCTGCCAGTACCTCTCTTCGCAGATTCATCTTCAAATATCAAAATTCAATCCAAGGAAGGCGAGAAACTCAAGAAAGTTGATTTTCTTATATGGGATGAAGCTACAATAGCACCTAGATATGCTTTGGAAGTTATAGACCGGACCTTGCACGATGTAATGAATAATGATATACCCTTTAGCGGTAAAATTATAATTTTGAGTGGAAAGTTTAAACAATTAGTCCCAGTAAGTAGAAGAGCTACACGTAGTGAAACTATTAACCTATCAATTAAGTTTCGTATACTATGGAAGCATTTCAAAAAAATTTCATTGAATCGAAACATGCGTACTTTACCAGAAGAAGTGGAGTTTTCAAAATTTTTAATAGATCTTAGGAAATTTCGATACCGGTTTTTATCAAGATTTACCCTGTAAAATGCTCGGCGCGAATTCTGGTACACCCTGTATAATGTGACGTAATATGGAGTGAACAATTGCGTATGCAAACAAATGACGATCAATTACAAAGGAATATATATATATACATATAATAAACAACTCCTCTATAATCGGCATAACTCAGTGTGCAATGACGAAAATTTGTTTTCATTTGGAATCATCTCACTGCTGCAGAAGGTTCGGAATGGTGGAATGTAAGTAAACATGATACTTATTTTGATAAGAGATTATCAAGAGATCATTTATACGCGAATCTTTTCATATAATTCACACAACGGGATTCTCATACTCTCTTGAAACGTAGACTGGCCTCTTATACAGGGTGAGTTTTCTCCGGGTCCAAATGAGGAGGAGCTTATCACCGCCGATGCTCCGCCCACTTTATCCCACTTCATTCGCTTTATCCCACTGTTATCAAAATCTAACTTTACATCAGACTGTCGATACTTTGTCTCGTCGAGTAAGGTATTGTTGACTGTCGAATGAAAACAATGAGCAGGTTAGGACTTTTGACAGTCAACAATACCTTACTCGACCAGACAAAGTATCCACAGCTTGATGTAAAGTTAGATTTTGATAACAGTGGGATAAAGTGGGCGGAGCATCGGCGGTGATAAGGTCCTCCTCATTTGGATCCGGAGAAAACTCATCCTGTATAGCGCTATTTATCATAATATCTACGTCTGAACAAGCACTGCATCATTTGATTTAAAAAATTCGAAAGCTGATTAAAAAATAGAAATTAATTTTTTTATCAAATATAATTTCATGAATATGGTTTGCTGTTTTCATCTGATCAAATAATGAACAATATTCGACGAGTGGAACTGACTGGTGGCCATAAAATTCTTCAATTAAATAGAATAAAATTGCATGATTGCGAAAATTTACAATGTATTGAAACCATTATTATTAGAAGTAAATATTTCGTTGCCGTTGAGAAAAAATTGATAATCTCTGTAAATGCTGCACAGCCTATCAAAAAATACTCGATGACAAAAATTGGCAATATACATCGGAAATATCTGAAATAACATTCTGTTTTGTTATACACGTAGCCAAATCAAGTGATATGTCCGAATGTGAATCAGAAGATCAATCTACAGACCGGAAGGAAGAAGACGATCAAATTCCTTTCACGTCCTCTTGAAACCTCTTGGAAATCAAGCCCGGAGATTCAACCGTGTGAATTTCAAAATATATACCTAATAGCTGGGAAGATTTAGCCACTTTTAAAACTCAAGTGTCAGCAATATTCCAGCGTATGGATTTTTATTCAGTTTTGTTCTGAATATATCAGAGTAATCCAGAACTTGACCAATCAGTGCGTTTCTTTATATGACCGTAATAGTACCGACTTAAGAGCGAGCCTTGGGCAGCGTTCGTTATCACCAACATCACCTTGGACAACCACTGCCCATACAAGCTGGACCGGAAGTACTGAAGCTATTGAATAACTTTTTCGTCGTATTATTTTTCAGTGAAATCGTGGGCTATATCGACAGCATTGAGAGTCCAAAGATTGTTGGTGAGAAGCAGCACACAGTTTCAAATTTTTTGTAAATAATAGCGTGGGAGATCGGATACAAATAATCGTGTGGAATAAAGAAGTAGCAAGAAATGAACCGATTTTAAGAACAAATTTTGTGGGTATATCAGCATATATTTTTTGAAAAATTATCGCAGCTGAAGTATTCGTGATTTTTTTTCATGTTCTTTTTTTGATCCACTTCATTTTTACCATAACTTGAAGAATTCAACCTTGATTATCATCTGTTTTTCATATTCACGTCACTAGAACCTGAGTATTAACTAGCAGAGACGTATGCTAACGAAAATTATTCAGTTACGAATAATATTATTTGAATTATTATTTTTTTTTCAGTGAATTAACCTATGTACCTATTCAATGGCAATTTTTGCTGAAATTAGAAAAAAATTGCTCGTATAAAAATAGAATAAAAATCAAATTGACTTGAATTTTCGAAGGACATTCGTGTTCCTGTAAGAACGAAGCGCTTGCGAGGTGAAAATTTTTTAAAAAAATCATAGGTGATCATTCAAACTGGTACTTCAGCTGTGAAAAGTTAGAAGCAAATCCAAAAGAGTTAAATTCATAATATTGATAAATCTATACATGCTGTATATTTTCGTAAACAATTTTTAATTTATACGTGGGTCATTCTCAGTTAAGAGGTAAATTCGACGTCTTCGGTGAAAAATCACCTTTTTTTTTTAAATTTATTAAAAAGAATGTAATTATCTCTTAGAAATCGTGCTCATGTAAGTGGTCACTCAAATTCATTTCTTAATTTTATTTAATTTAGTCACAATTTCATCTCAAAGTCGGAAAACATCTCTCCCCTGGCGTGTCCTCGGGCCGATTCTGTTTATGTATTAGTAATTTAAAGTACTTAGAAATCAAATATATTATTTAAATTATATATTTCAACAAAATAAATTAAATAAATTATCGTAATCAAGCAAGTAAAATTGAGTGATATTTTTTTTTATTTACAAAAAATGACGTTTAAGTGTGTATAATATGTACAAACGTAAACGTAATTTTTTATTAATAAAAAAAAATATCACTCAATTTTACTTGCTTGATTACGATAATTTATTTAATTTATTTTGTTGAAATATATAATTTAAATAATATATTTGATTATTAAGTACTTTAAATTACTATTACATAAACAGAATCGGCTCGGGGACACGCCAGGGGAGAGATGTTTTCCGACTTTGAGATGAAATTGTGACTAAATTGAATAAAATTAAGAAATGAATTTGAGTGACCACTTACATGAGCACGAGTTCTAAGAGATAATTACATTCTTTTTAATAAATTTTTTAAAAAAAGGTGATTTTTCACCGCGGACGTCGAATTTACCTCTTAACTGAGAATGACCCACGTATAGAATACATATCATGTTAATATACGCTAATTGCGTAGCTCGGTTGAGCGTACGCAGCGCCATCTCTGAACAGATTGTCGTGTAACTTGGATGCCCAGTTGTTCGTATTTACATGTGATTTAATACGGAAAAGGTATTTTGAGAATAAATTTTATTGTTTCATAATCATTATGAGCCATGTTATTGTACAGTGTGGATTCCAATATATTGATGTTAGTTTTTTTCGTGGTAAATCACTATCAAAAGGTAAGTATATGTATAAAAATAATGAATGGTTGTGAGTTACATGAGATCACATGCTGCCGCTCACTTATTCAAAACACTGTATGATTATTGATATGAATAATGATAAAATGATTCGATACAGGCCGAAAACTGTTCGAAAGCAGACATGTAACGGATGCGCAAGAAAAAATACTCGGTACTGGAAGACGTATTGTTACAGGAAAAGTCATTCCGCAAACGAGAATTAATAATTTTCCTTATGATGTTACCATAGAGGTATCTATTGAAATTTTATCAACTGTTCTTTGTTAAAATGTTGCTAAAAATGAAATGAATAATTAAATCATACTTATATTTTAATCGGACTTCCAGAAATCTTAGAAACAATAAAACATTATAATGTTGAAGGAATCAAAAAGTATGTATATGAAATTTTAGGATAACGCACCGAATGAGTATTTCAAAATGAAAACCCATATTCTCTAATAGTTGTGTATATTGCACTATTTAATTAACATATTTAGTGGTGAAAATATATAAGATATTTAACACACATATTTTATGCATCCAAAATAATCGTATAACAGACATTAATTATGTAAAGGTCTGTGGGCAAATGTTTGATTGTACATATACAGATAGATATGTACCATAAAATGTCAGTTCAGGACTGTTTGGTTCTGAATTATTGCACCCCACTACACAACACTACCTTTTTGCGGGCATTTTTAGATTATTTTAAAGCCGTTCGGGTATTAAACACGACGCACGCCGAACAGCTGACTACGCTAGGGCATCCAAGTAGCGGCTGATTTGACCGCTAGGGCGGCGCCATATGAGCTACGCAATTAGCGTATTGTAAGTAAATACGAATGGTAAGAACCCCGCACTAATCTTATGGGAATTGGCTTTCGGTGGATTTGAAAAATTTTGAAACACTTTCGAGATACGGTCGTTCTGATCAAAAGTCTCAATGGGCGAAATACTTTCTATAGAAAAATACGAGTGGTAGCGGCGCCGGAAAATCATTGTTCATCGATCGTGTGTGGATGAGCTAGCGTGCGTCTGTATGTCAGCATTGATGCAGTAGGGCGAAAATGACTTCAACTGACTTCAGCTGATTCCAACTAACTGCAACTGACTGTAACTGACCTCACCAGACTTCGTCTGACTTGAATTGACTTCGATTGACTTCGACTGACTTCGACTGACTACTCAGCCAGGTGTACACGTCTTGATTTAAGATTCGGCCGGTAGTCAGTCAAAGTCAGCCGAAGTCGGGTGAGGTCAGTTACAGTCAGTTGGAGTTATTTGGAATCAGCTGAAGTCAGTTGAAGTCATTTGCCCTACTGCGTCAATGCTGACATACAGAGGCACGCTAGCTCATTCACGTACGAGCAATGAACAATAATGATTTCCCGGCGCCGATACCACTCGTATTTTTCTATAGAAAGTATTTCGCCCATTGAGACTTGTGATCAGAACGACCGTATCTTAAAAGTATTTCAAAATTTTTCAAATCCACCGAAAGCCAATTCCCATAAGATGAGTGCGGGGTTCTTAGCATAAGAACAGTAATGCGGATCTATTCACAAATTATATTTATATGACATTGATTTTCAATAATCTAATGCTTGAATTACCATGCAGAAGTTTATGAAATTTTAAGTAATATAATATTTTACTGATTTTTTTTTTTTGGTTCTAATTGCTTTTGTGTAAAATCATGTACGGAGACTCGCAATACCACTTGGAACACATATTTCGACCAATACCTATATACGTATATGAATATTATTAGGTATGATTGATTTATTTCTGTATTGCAGAATTACAAGGATATGTCAAGTCAAATTTTGGAATGATTGAGAAACAATCAACTAAAGCTGGTGCATTCACTTGTGGTTCCATAACCGATGGAACTTACAAGCTGGAAATTCATATTCCAGGCGATATCCAACTGAATTTTGAAAACGGGGACAACGTGGAAGTAATCGGATATGTGAAAACCAATGGTAATTTCGATTATATATATTCCCTACCGCTTCGACCTGGGTTTTACCCTTGATCTCTAAGATATGGCGCGCAATTTTTTCTATGATTGTTATCACTCTGAAAGCTACTCGTTTTTTTTTTTCAACTCGATTTGAATTTTCTACAATTTGGAAAAACGATTTTATCGATCTGTTACGTCCGAGTGTCACCATCCGTACGCTCTCCCTTCACTTACCTCTACCCTCCTGTTCCTCTACATCTCTACTCTGTATATCTATCTGCTACCTCACCATCCGCATCCTGTCCTAACGTTTCTACAAGATACTCGCTGCAAACAGCACTCCTAAATGCAGCGAGTCAGCTATAATCCTTCTATCTTATTCTCCTATGAAATGCCTACCTTTCCCCCTAAGACTCACTCCTTTTCTAACCTCCGTACTGGAGACATCACCTACCTACATAACTCGAGTACTATACATAACGACCATTTACCAATAAAGATTTAAGTTCGCTATAACAAATTTCACTATTACTTACCCACATACCTCAGTCATATTTCTATATCTAGAACAGGGGACCGAACCATAATAATAGACATAACAGATCGACCAAAATTAAAAATTTGAAAAATTTCTGAAAAATCGTGTGTCAGATATCGAAATTTTTAATCTTGGACCTGGAGTGGGCCGGTTTTCCCTTCTTACTGTGTCCAAGCTTTTTCCGAAAAAAAACGTTGGAAAAATTAGAAGCGGACGTCATTTTACTATGGATGGTTGCTGAAACATTTTTGTATGTCACATTAAATTTTTGAAAATTTATTCAGATTTTTTGCCAGAGATTTTCTTTTTCTTCTTTATTTTGCCTATAAAGCCAATAAAAATTAGCAATTAGGTCGCTGGTTAATAACACAGTAGGATAATTACCCCTCAACAACGACGAATCGCCAAAATTTAACAAATTATTATAGGATTAAAACAATAACTTGTTCAAAGTATCGTATTGAGCACGTACGTGTTTATTCATTTTTAAAACTATTTATGATGTATTTGGAAAAATAATTATTGCTTTCGTTTATTCACAGCTTCTCCGATTCACATGACGGTACATCAGACCACATCCGAAAAATAAATAATCATAAAATGAAGTTAATTAATCTAATAAATGGAAATAAGCGCATTAAAAAAAGAAAACATAAGCCCGAGGATATTCCAACGGTATCCAGCAAAAAATTTAGAATGTAAGCAAGAAGTTTAGGAAGTTTTTAGGTATATCTACAACGATCCTACCTTTCAGAATTTTGTTATTTTAAACCTCGGACCTTCATTCCGGTCCCATTACTATGTTATTATTCGCACTTAAATCTATTATCAATCCGTTTCATTTACGAAAATAAATACCTTTTCTGGAACAAGCACTGGAAAAGTGAATTTCTATTGAAAATTATTTGTACTATCTTAATTCTTTTCTTTTTGGTCTGTACCTGGTGATGAGTAACTTCAATTAATTCAAATTCATAAATTATGATGGGTATTAAATAATTCATTCATTTTTGAGCATCGCAATAAAGTTATTTGTCCGTAGAAAATCATATAAATAATCATATTTCTTTATAAATCTTGAGGAAGGTGCTCCGAGTACAATTCAAAGATTAAACAAAATTACCTATGAGCGAAGTTCTGTCAGAATTGTATACAGACACCAAACCATATCTGTATCTACCACACTGAAATAAGATTGCGCGCTAAAGCAAATGTACTGTTTTCACTTGTTATAAGCTGGAATTCGACATTGCTCAATATGGCACAATAAGCTAGCTTGCACGCATTGGGCAAGTGACCTGGAATGCGCCAAGCCGCAAGACAGGCATATTGCAGCAATAGTCGAATCAGCAACAGGTAACTAATAAATTAGGGCGAGCTTGGCTCGACCGGCAGACTTGAGCGGAATCTTAGCCAACGACGGACCTCTGTCCGAAGAACTCAAGTTCTGAACGGGAGCAAGTGCTCGAACAATCAATCACGTAATTAAGTGTTTAACGCGAGCAAGTGCTCAATCCAGTCTACTCATCTGTACTTCTAAATAAACGTTTTCATACTATCCCAGCGACCTAGTGTGATTATCCTTTGAGTATCACATCCGGTTACGGACCCCCTATTCCTAATTTCCAACTAAGGAATCAGCATTACAACACACTGAATGATAATTTACTATTTACTGTCTATTTTGTATGAAATGCTACCTTTTTTTCAATTTCATCTTGTGATAATTTGATAAATATAAAATGAATTGATGACATGATAACAGTGCATACAATACGGTCAGCACAGCACACATTTGAATAAACTTGTGTGTGAAACACTCACAATCAGTGTACTCTATGTAATTCTACGGAAGTGTGCCCTTGAAGGGTACACGATACTGGAGCACTGAAAAATATTAATGAACATAGTATATTAATTAACATAGTAAACTATAATTAAATCGAAAATGGAATCAGCTTCAGCGCGCGATCTGACCTAGTATTGTTAAAGAGTTGAGACTGATACGAAAATTTTTTCGCTTAAAAGGTGCTTTAGGGTCTTCAAAATAATATACCAAATGATGGAATACGGCAAAAGTGTCCGAGTGCCCAAATTTTCCATTCTGCGGTAACGCCTCTCAGGTATGCTCCGAGTGCCTTTTGTGATCCCGGCGCGCGATGTAATTTATGACTATGGGTGCAGGCCATACACAGGCCCGACTCGACTTGAAAAGTATGCGGAAAGAAAAGGAAGAGTTGGAGGTGGATTTAGAAGGTCAACTGTACGGTGCAGGCATTGCAGATTAGAGGTATATGAAATTTTCATATGGTTTCTCAGTACTTAAAACTTTAAACGCGTTTTTCTCGAAACCACTTTTTTGAGCTCGCCGAAGACATAACTCGAGGAAATCTTTACCGATCGACATGAAATTTTGACAGTAGCTTCGAAATATCTTTCTCCACGAAGCTACGTATACTCTCTAAAAACAAAACAGTGGATTTTCACTGATTCGCAGTGCATATCCACTATTTGCCTCAGCTATAAGTATACCACTAACAATTAGTGGTTACTCACTATTTCAATTAGTGTTGTCATATTACTAATTGACATAGTGAAATTCACTGTGACAATTAGTAATATATGAGACTCCTGATCCAAATAGTCAAATTCACTGTGGCAATTAGTGATATGGAAACAATAAAGAAGACGCGACTATATATTACAGAAAAAAAAAAAAGAAAAAAACAATGTTTGAATGCCCGATTTCACATTTTATAACTCAAGTAAATCGACAAATATCGCCAGTTCGTTACGAAAAATGCCTTCCGATATATTAGACCTAACCGGGATTTAAACTCACTTTCGCTCGCATTCGCTGTATTACTAGTCGCACGCTCTACCTAGTACGCCAAACTACCCTATGATAACTCACCCAACTTTCTTTGATTTGGCGGAACTTATGAATTACTTATGAAGTGTCGAACTGAGAGCTGATAAACATTTCAATATCACAGATCAGCGTCATATAGGGGAAGGGGGGCAAAACGGGGTACTTAAGAAAGTATTCAGTTTTTGGGGGCTTAAATATGCTGAATTTTCTTTTTTAAATTGCATTTAAAGAAAATAAAACGATTTTTCAATTGCCGTTAAAAAAACTTTCGCCTTTTTAAATTTTTTAGTGTAAACCAAAATTTGGATATATTGGATTTATCTTGTAGAATTAACTATTACTGGATAAAATAAGTACATTTAACTTTCAGTCAACAACTACATTCTGTACTTGAGTGACTCGTGAAAAAAAAGAAAAAACGTATATATATTTTCGAAATTTATTTTATTAAATAAAATAACGTAAAATGATGTTAGAAACTATTTTTTACCATTTGAGACATTTGAAGAAATAAAAAAAATTTTACCAAAATTTTTTGGGTACCCCATTTTACCCGCCTACCCCGCTTTGCCTCGCTCACCCCTATATCAGTGAAAAAAAATCGTGAAGGCTCCTCTCATTAGGTGTAATCACCCATAAAAATTTTGATGGAATCAAAAATTCGAATTCTCATGCCCATACGTTTTGACGGAAAATGCCACATGTATATGTGTAGAACTTTATATCGTAGCGATTTGGAAATTTGGCCGGAAATCAGTGTTTTTGGAACGTTTAGATTGAAAGATTCATCGAGGCACCAGAGTTATTGTATTATACAGAGATGATCTGTGGAAAGTTATAAGCCGTGTGGGTATGCAACCGGTGTTTCACTACGAAATGGCAACGTAGTCGATGCGAGAGTCGAATGAGTCGAATGAGTCGAATGACCGTATCTACAGACGACGTAACGGCAGCTGTCATTCTGCGGGGTTATAACCTCATAATGTTAGGTTATAACCTAATAATGTTCGAAATAGACCGATATTGACATCCGCAATTACCTGAATAACCCATTAAACTTTCTTAAGAAAGAATATTTACCGTTGTATTAAGGAACTGTGATTACAAAATATAAATCTGACAATTATTTATAACTCTCATTCTAACCTAACAACATGAGAGCCGCAGAATGACAGCTGCCGTTACGTCGTCTGTAGATACGGTCATTCGACTTATTCGACTCTCGCATCGACAGCGTTGCCATTTCGTAGTGTATCTGCGGTTGCCTACCCACACGGCTTATAACTTTCCACAGATCATCTCTGTATACTCTATAGTTATGCTGTCTAGTGCCACGCCAGTCAGTCCCTGAAATAGCCTGATCCCTACTTTCGGCAGCTAACTCACCCCCAGTAAGGCCCTGGCTATATGAGAATCTGAACAGGCCAGCCACGATTCTGCCGAACAAGGGCCTGACTAGAAAATCCAGAATAGGTTTTCCACGGTTAAGCCAGGCCGGGCGCTGACTCGACACGGGGATGGCCCGATCAAATTTCTACTAGGGTAGTCATCACGATTCTCACTAATTTATATGTGAAGAACAAAGGCACTGGTAGGGGAAAAAACATTCCACTGATTTAATAAAAGAAAAGTCACTAATGTAAAAGTCTAAATCAATGTCATTGAGTAATTAGTGAAAAGTCACTATTTTACATCGAAAAATACTAAGTAAATAGTGATATCAAAACCACTATTACAGGAAGTGAAAATTTCACTAATTTATTGTGTAATTCACTGCTATCATAGTGAGTTAGTGGGTCGCTGTGGCAAACAGTGAAAATTTCACTGTTTCGTTTTTAGAGAGTAGGAAGAAAGAACTGCGTATAAATAAGAGGCACTCGATACGCAAAGACAGTCGGCAGTTGGCAAAATCTATAGGAATAATGTACATCGTCATTGTAATAAATAAAGCATATATCATAATAAAGAGTTTCACCCCTTATTTCAACAGAAGTATACTTGTATATGGGGCTTTCCATACCAACCCATACTACCGATGGATTTTGCATCTCCGATTTCGCTGAAATTTGGGCATCCTTTTGTACCCCTCGAAAAAGGTTCTTATGATTTTTTTCAATTTTTTTCATCCAGCTAACCGGGAGACGAGAATTTTGGAAAATTTCGCGGATTTTTTTTTTAAATAGCCATAACTTGGTGAAAAATTGTCCGACTTGGGACTTTTTTTTTTCAAATTTCGTGGCTTTGGCTGAATTTTCTGAAAGATGTACGCAAAAAACTTTTCAATGTGAATTTGATTGTTTGTTTTGTATTTTAAAGTTAAAACATGGATTTTAAGATTGTTTGTATCCTTCGATTTTTTTTGAAAAATCCTCAAAAATACTACACCCCAAAACACAAACTTTAAGCCTAGTCTCGTAATGGGATAATGATGGGTTATAATTTTTTTGAATTTTTAAATTAATTAATTTTTTTTATTTTTGTTCCATTTATTGTTCTTACTTTGTAGAGTATTTGATATGGTTTTTTATTCGAATAAAATACTCTACAAAGTAAAAACAATAAATGGAACAAAAAATTAATTAATTCAAAAATTCAAAAAAACTATAACCCATCATTATCCCATTACGAGACTAGGCTTAAAATTTGTGTTTTGGGGAGTAGCATTTTTGAGAATTTTTCAAAAAAATCGACGGATAGAAACAATCTTAAAATCCATGTTTTAACTTTAAAATACGAAAAAAACAATCAAATTCACATTGAAAAGTTTTTTGCATACATTTTTCAGAAAATTCAGCCAAAAACACGAAATATGAAAAAAAAAGTCCCAAGTCGAACAATTTTTCACCAAGTTATGGCTATTTAAAAAAAAAATCCGCGAAATTTTCCAAAATTCTCGTCTCCCGGTTGGCTGAATGAAAAAATTTGAAAAAAATCATAAAAACCTTTTTCGAGAGGTACAAAAGGATGCCCAAATTTCAGCGAAATCGGAGATGCAAGATCCATCGGTAGTATGGGTTAGTATGGAAAGCCCCATATATTTATCGTACACTGTTAGAAAAGTGGTGTCAAAATTGACACCGATTTGACACCGCTCCGTATTCTATAGAAGTCCACACCGATTTTGGTGTAAATACGTGTTGTCAAAGTCCCGGTGTTAATAGATGACTAGATATAGTGCACATCTTTGGCGATTCACGGAGTACGTAAAACAGTAGGATTAGATTGTGTGATCTAAACAATACGCACTTATACACATAGATACAGCTATTATATAATAGGGATACATAGATATAAATACAACACTCGCCGTAATTCAAATACTAATGGCAAATTAGGCAAATTATTTTGGGATTGCGAATCCACGACTGCGGATGCAGGCAACACGGTTGGGACGTCTGCCATGTTTGCTGAACGAAAACTGCTATGTGACTGAGCGTTGTTTCACCCTGTTAAGCGATTAGTGGTTTTGAGAACACCGTTCGGTGCCGAGTTCACACCGATCTTGGTAGCGATCTCGAATCTGGCTCCGCAGCGTTGTGCATATCGAAATGTTAGGCGCAAAGTTCACACCAAATTCGGTGACGGTTACAAGCGCACCCGAAACGGTGTACATATTTGAATCGCGTGGGGCCAAGGTAACACCACACTCGATGACAATTTTGAATCTGAGCCCCACAACGGTGCACATTTTGAAAAATATTGTCTTCGGTGTAACTTTGATTCGAAGTGGTGTCAAGTATCATAAATTGAGTCAAAAGGTCAGAAGTAACACCGGTTTTTCGATTGACCACATGGTCAGTGTTTTTTTCACCCCTGAAGTGGTGTCATAATCAACACCGAATTTTTTGACTACGAACACCGGGCCGTTTTACACCGCAAGTTTTCTAACAGTGTAATAACTTGAGATATCATTAAAGAGTTGTTTAGTTTTCTTGTTTAGTTAAATTCAGGGACAATATGTCCTGCACTAATATAATGGGAATTATATTTTGAATAAAAGATGTATGAAAATTCGAATTTTTTTTTTTTTTAGATTTTATTTTGAACACGTTGACTACTCGTATTGTATCAAATGAAAATTAATTTTTTTTTATTAGAGCCCTCTGCCGGGGCCCTGCCCCTTGACCCCACTAGGGTCTGCGGCCCTGGACCCCACGCAGAGGTTAGTCTGCTCAATGAGTTTGAATCTCGTTTTTGAAGCAATCATGATAAATAATGGTAAAACCAAGACATCGATGTCGACGGTTGGTTGAGCTGAGCTGAAATGCCCCATATATATGTATACTATTTGTACGCATTTCTTGGTATTTTCCGAATTTTCCGCCCACTGTGCCGAAAAAATGATGTATGCACCACGGGCGTTCGATTATACGACCTCGTGTGACCGTCGCTTTTGTCAGGCCGGCTTTACCGGCCTTCAGACACGGCGATCACAACCCGAGCGTAAAATCTCATTTTACGCGCTTGGTATATAAGGTACTATAATGCATCACTCAATCTGAATCATCTTGATGACAGTCCCGAATCGCCTATCTCCTTTTTGTCGAAAAAGGGGTGGGAGTGACACATTTCGATTGTTATCTACGCCCAGGCGTCGAAAACGCAAAAACAATATGCACAGCACGAATTCAAATTCAATTCCGGATACATATTAGGGTGGGTTGATAAAATTTTTTTTTTTTCCTCAGCATGGGGGTAGAATTTGTATTTTATGAAAAAAGAAAATGTTTCAAAAAAAAATTTTTTTTTCTACTCATCATTTTGAGGTGGCCCACTCGTTTTTTAAATAACTATTAATTCAAATGGGGTAGTTCCAACGGGAAATTCTTTTTTTGGTCCAAAATCGTGGAAAACATGTAAAAATTGTCGAATGTGATTTTTTTTTACTCAACTTTCATTCTAATACAAAAGCAAGTGCATTTTATTTTTCGATTTTTTACTTAAATTACAAAAATAATGGGAAAAAAACTTTTTCAACTTTTGACTTTCAATTGGCTTTTGAGGGGACACCCTGCAGATTCTAGAACTACCCTATTTGATTAAATATTTATTTAAAAAGCGAGTGGGCCACCTCAAAACGTTAAGTAAAAAAAATTATTTTTTGTTGAAAAATTTTCTTTTTTTATAAGGTACAAATTCTACCCCCATGCTAAGAAATTTTTTTTTTTTCAACCCACCCTAATACATATGTCCCAAATGAGTTCGTTTCAAGCGAAACTAGAATCTAATTATGGTTTTTACATTATTTGAATGTCAATTTATACCGTGGAAAACCGAAAACTTTACCGTGGAAAAATATATTTGTTTTCAGTAGTCAGTAAAATATTGCTATTTGTTGCTCATAATCTAGATTGCTGAAATATAAAATTAAATACGCAGCAACAAAACATACAAAAATTTGTGACGGTGCAGTTGTAGGTAATGGGTTTTTTTACAAAATTAGCAGACGTGAAATGAAATCGGCCGAGTCTAATACATTTTACTGTGACTGATTTTGAAGTGACTTAAGATGAAAAATTCATATCTGAGCATTTGATCATAATTTTATTATTTTTTGCACGGGGGTTTGAAGGGAAGTATAAATAGTTTACGAGTAAATGAATATGATAAATATTCAATGAGAGATTATTACCTAAAGAAATTAATTACAAATGCCCTGATTTTAACGCTAGAACCACCTTAAAGGCAGTAGGTCGTATTCGCCAAAAAAATTTGGCCGGGGAGGGGGGGGGGGGGAGATTTCAATGGAAATAGGCGTTTCCGTCAATTTCGAGAACATTTGAAAAAAATCGGATACGACCTTCTGGCTTTAATTTTTCTGATTTTTTCCTAAAATTAAAGACAGAAGGTCGTATGTACTCGCACATAGATACGACTTTCTGCTTTTAATCTTCGATTTTTCCAATTTCAATTGATCTACACGTTATTGTCAATTTCGAAACGAAACCAAAGAAAAAATTATAGGACCTTCTGGCACTAAAATTGCATTTTTTGCGCTTACGGCCTTATGGTAGTAATGCGATATGATTCCACAATTCCATAGACTTCGGTTCGTAACATCCGCGTTAAAACTGGGCTTTACATCAGATTAACGAGGGGTTTGGCGTCCTTACAGCTTCTGATGGAAGTGTTTATATTCACATTTAGACCGTCGAAATACACTAGGATTGTGTCGAGTACGTCTTTAACCCTTAAGCGGTAACCTCGGGTCACTCGTGCCTCGGCAAAAGCGAGGAGCCTCGTGCATTCGACACGTTTTCATTTTTTTATCAAATTATACAGAATAAAAACTAAAAAAATCGCCAATATGATGAATTATTTTTATTCTAGAATAGTTAATAAGTCACCATCCATTTTTTCAGATTTTCTAAAGCATTTTGAAGCATATTTTGAAGCATCGGACTCGAGTGACCCGACGTTACCGTTTAAAGGTACTCAAAATAACGTTACCCACGAAGGGTTAAGAGACCAATATTTTTGTGGTTGTGTGCCAGATGGGGATTCATCGTCAGCCATTTTGGCGATAATTCTCGGGTTGAAACTGTTTGTGTAATATAAAATTGAAGGTAACTTACAAGCTGATGATCAGGATTATTGCAATTTCCATTTCTATACGGATCTGAATTGCTCTTGTAGATGAGGTTGATGTGTAGAGCTGACTCGGTGTCGTGGTGGATAAAGCTGTCTTGATGGTGTAGAAAATGTGTCTCCTATAGCTCCTATTGATAGCAGATTCAGATGAATCGTTGTGGGGCAAGGTCCCTTTGAGGAGATGTTAAAACTTTGTTTTTAGCAACTTTATTTTATTACTGAGTTATTTCCTTCTGGTTTTGTAGAATTAGTTGAAGGAACACAGTACTTTATTTTCACTTTGATATTGGTGTATATGCGCACTATTGTATTATGTAGATTTGTATATTTGATCTTGTGATTTTGTAGAATTTGAGTAGAATTAAATTTCGTTCTTGTAATTGTTTTCGATGGATTATCACGATTTCATGCGATGATTTGAGGTGTGAGTCTAAATAGCACTTATGACCGATACTTTTAAAGGACAGTTAGCAACTACTATCCACAACGAACACCTCGCTTTTTATACAGCTACTTAATATCACATACATTCGGAAGTATATTTATTGAAGACACCTCCGCAAAAACCATTTTCTAGCACCAATTAGTGTGCAGAGTTTACGTCCTCTTCATTCGCAACACCAAATATATAAAGCTTTTTAAGTGATTTCGCATATTATACAACGTTCCGAAATGATTTATAATTTATTTAAGCTGTAATGAATTGTGTTCGTTTATAATTATGACCCTGATCAGCCTCAGATTATAGAAGTAAGTGTAACTAAATACTCAAGATTTTTCGTCACAAGATACAACATTATACAACGGATAAACTGAAAAAGATATATTACATGATGTATAATTTTTTCGAATTCATAAAATATTAATGAATCGATATAATGATTTATTCATTATTTCTTAAGTACTTTTCACAATGAAAAACGGACAGCGTAATTGTTATAAAACCCTACGTCATTATCAAGCAGACTCTGATAAACGTAAAAATGCTGAGGAGAAACAAAAACGAGAATCCGAAGTTCTCTCTCAAACACGTCGACTGACTGATTTTATTATAAAAAGACCAACAACCTCGACATGTTCACAAAACCCTGGCAAAATAGTACGCAGACTTACGCATTTCGGAAATCATCGATGATTTTCATACGAAAAAAGTAAAAAAACATACCACTTTAATTTTAATTTAGAACTATATTGACATATTGTACCAAAGAAAGTGTACCACTTTATTTCAATTCGGAAATCGTATCAGAATATTGCACCGAAAAAACTACGAAATCTAGTTCATTATATAACGTAATAAAAAAATGCACTACCGATAATTGTTTTTGCAACGTCGAATGAGCCACCTTTTCGCCTACAGGTCCCAACACCCTCAAGTCTGGCACTGGTAATTGCAGTGAATATAATACGTAATCACTGAATAATTGTTTATCGATGGGAATTCCAATAATGGTAGAAGCCGTATATGCATTAATTACAAGTCTTAGAGTTAGTTAAAGATATAGTGATTTATGCACCGAGTAGTTATGACTTCACTGTTTAGGAGCTGACGAAAGAGTGGCATGAAAGAGTGGTGATTCTGTCCCCTGGGCGTATGCGCTCTTATTGTGGAGTCAGCGCTTTGCTTTGAAGGGGAGTTAGTCTTGAGGTATGGTTGCTGTTAGTCTGAATGAAAGGTGAGAACATCTTCTGATTAACGGTCACGGGGCAGGATGCATGCTGGATAGCTAGCTGAGTTGGAAGTACGAGATATGGAGCACGTAACAAGATCAATATGGAAATATAATTGTTAAGAACAATGAACTGATTTTATACTTGAATATTTCAATTTGAAATATATTATTTTATACCGACACATATACTTAATTCGTGTGAAATATTTTTTGAATATCATTCATTTTACAAGATATTTTTGATAACACATGCACGAAAATCTTAACTTTCTCTGTCAGGGGCACCTACCTACATATTGTCGTTATATAGGGTAGTCTTTTTTAATCCCCCCAGGCGGATATCTTAAAAACTAAATGCTATGCAAAAACAACTTTTCTTCATGCCTCGGTCGAAAGTACGCATTTTCGTCCACGATTTGCAGAAGGAAAATAGATCTTTTAGTCCCTGCGGAAACGTAGCGTGCGCCATCTGCGCCACGGGACGAAAATCAAGTAGTACGGGAGAAAAGTTAGTGACCACTAACACAGTTGGAGGCAATTGTTTGTTTGTATTGAAAAGTAAACATGATCAAAAACATGTCCTCATCCGAGGAATCAGAAAATGAAGCTCAGATGTTAAACTATTTCGATTCTGAGGCAGCATCAATTGTGCAAAAGGAAACCTTACCGAAGAAATCGACGGATCGGTATTTATTGGTTTACGACACTAATTATAAGAATTGGCGGCAAGAAAATAAAAATTCGTTATCCAAAGAAGAGGAGAATAATTTGATTGTCTACTTCAAGCTAATGACCCGTGTGGAAATTTAAATAGGGCAATTGTCAGGTCCCGACTAGTATGCCTGATTATAAATAGGGTCCCCATCAGGCAAACGCATGAGGTCCCTACTAGTTTTGTAACGCTGGAAACGATGAGGCCCCTTACAAGGGATCTGGCGTGGGCCTGATCAGGCAATTTTTTTATACCCTAATAGTAATACAGGTCCTTTTCAGGGCCTTATTAGTCCCCTATCAGATCCCAAGCATATTGATTAGGGTTAAATCGGCACAAATATAGCTGTAATAAATGTCAAATGCAGCTGATGTTCACATTTTGTAAAACAATTGAGTTTTATTATTTCAGGTGTTTTAGGTCATTAAAATCACATGTTTAAACATATACCTAATGTTTATATAATTATAAATCAACAAACAAATTTTATATTCTATATGTGGCTTAGGGAGATCCAAAAAAACTAACCTATCTAATCCATGTTCTTTTAGGTCATATTCTTTTTCATTAAAAATGCTGTAACTATTGAACCGTTTGAGATAAAAAAACATTTCCAGGCATATTCTTGTAGAGCATTAAATTCTCTAAAAAATGACTCCCGAGTTAATTGTCTAGACTCGAAAGGTCATATACTTATGGGCTACAAAAGTAAAACAAAAGTAGAAATAGCCTGCCTATTTAGGGCTTTATAATTGGAAATATTCATGGTAAATAAAAAAAACACACTGAAATGAAAAAAAATGTGTAGAAAATGTTGATTAAAAACTAGATTTGTGAAAGAGAAGAGAGTTTTAATCCACTTATTTATTTTTTATTGCACAATTCATAGCTCATAAGTATATGAATTTTCGAGTCTAGACAATTAACTCGGGAGTCATTTTTTAGAGAATTTAATGCCCTACAAGAATATGCCTGGAAATATTTTTTATCTCAAACGGTTCAATAGTTACAGCATTTTTAATGAAAAAGAATTTTTTTACGTGTTATTTAAATGGGAAATTCCAAACGGCTACCGACACCTCTAAAAAATTAAAAAAAAAAATTTTCCTATTGCGGGAATTTTTTTCTCACTAAATAGGTCCTTTCAAGACAATGGATTCGATAGGTTGGTTTTTTTTGATCACCCTATTGTCACTGTAAAATCGTTCACACTTCGTCGACATCCATCTCATGATCTAGCTCGATGCGTTCCGACTCTGATTCTTCATGATTTGATTCCTCATAATCCGATTCTTCACTACGAGATAAATTCTCATTATATACCCGTCCATGGGCTGCTCCTTTATCGTTATTTCGTCTTGCGATGTTCACAGCAGTTACTAGCACAGATTTCGATGAGGCTCTTTTTTGCCGCTGACCATCCCAATCTTTCGCATTACCGTATGGTAACTATGAACCATTTCATCATTACGTTCCGAAATTTTTGATGGTCCAGGAAGAGTTTCGTCTGCAACTTGATGATCTTCTGTTCAAATTTATTATTGTGACATTAGCCAAAGTCACTTGAGAGCAATATATTGATATTGAATATCTTTCTATTAGGGTAATTCCGCGGGAGATGGCCATACAGGGGAGATGGCCTACAATGATATTTCTCATGCTACTCGATACGCGACACTTCCTACATTAAAAAATTTTATATTTTCATAAAAATATAGGCTTCTTATACCTTCTGAATTATTTGTAGAAGCTGCATAGACGCGGGTGTCATTTGACGTGGATGACAAATCCAACTCTTTCCAAATTTTCGCAAGTGCTCGATGCTTCCTCACTCGGATACGTCCTTGATTTCTTTTACGTTTCTGCGAGTTCATTATTCACGTTTGAACGGTGTGCATCAAATTCTGACCGGTATGAATATAGCCATATATTTGTCTTCCTCTTTCTTTGATCGTGATTAGATATATCGACAAAAAAGACGGAAGATTGTGGGGTCAAATTCACACCGGTTATGAATTAAACACATTATCAACAGCTGTAAATCGATCGCGCGCGATATCCTGTAGGCACCGGATCGGAGCCTTAAGAACGGAGCCTGTTAGTGTGCCATAATAATTAAAAGGGCAGCCTGAGTCGTACCGTGTTAGGGCCGGATCGGGAACATCATGATATTTGATTATCACGGCAGCCTGATCGGGACCCTACTAGCGCCATTTTATAAAAAAGGCTTAAAAAGGTAATTTCCACACGGGGAGTCAAAAATTGAAACCAATTTCAATTATTTAAAATAATTAATTATCTAATTATTTAAAATTATTAATTATTGGTTGTCAATGCCCGCCGTCGGCCAGCAGCCCTCGCTGCGCTCGTGCTGCAAATGCCGCGGGCATTGACCACGAGCTCGAACTCATAACCTTAACTTTTAGAATTAATAATGACGATTTAATTTCTACAAATAATCGCGTACTTTCGACCGGCTATGAAGAAAAAAAAGTATAAAGAGGCAAAGCCTCGGGAATCATATCACGCAGGAACGGGTGTTCGATTTTTGTCTCGTGTAGCTTAATATACTATTCATACAAAACTTGGAGGATTTTGAGAGGGAAAGATAATGCTGATATGGGTTGACTCACGGATTCCACAACTTCAGAGATTTCGCAAGCAACTCCGAATCTTGGATAGGGAACACATATTTTGGTTAGCAGCAGTTGATAGCGAGACAAAAGACTGATGGGCAATTCCACCTCAAATCGGCCAAGAATTGACCTCGCATTTTTTGAATCGTATGAAATTTTTTTCGTATGTTAAGAATGCAAAAAAAGTCGACACGTTTTTCGGCACTTGGCCGAATTATTTTTTTTACGAAAGTTATAAACTAATGTATTTTGTTGAAAAACTCACGCGCGGTCGGCCTTAAAAATTAATATCTCTGGTTCTATCAATCGTAGAGAGATGGTCGTTGACTCATTTTGAAGGTAATGGAATACACTTTTTGAAAAAATTTTGCAAGTTTTAGGAAAATTGCAAATTGCAACCGTTATAAACAATTGAAATGTTTATCAATTTTTCCTGGAAAACAGCCATTTTTTAAATTTTTTAAAAATTTGACCATATTCCTCATTAAATTCTACAGAGTGTGTAATTTTTTCACGATGGCATTATTTTTTGTTTTTTGTTTATGCAATTTTTCATAAAGCGGCGCGCGCGCCTCGCCTGACGCCTCGTGTGTCGGACCTCGCCTCGCCGCGCCGCGCCGGAGTCGGCAAATGGGGCAGCACGTCGACCGGTTCGAAATCAGTTATTGCAAGTAGCAGGAGTTCTACATCTTCAAAATTTGAAAAAAGACTAAACAAATATCACACTAAGTATTAGTATTTCAGCATTACATGGTGCAATATATTTGGAATTCAGGTTAAAGCAAATCGTTTCCCGCAATTGTTATAATCTAACTGGAAAATTTATTTTGGGGTTGTACAGTAATGTTCATGTATGGATGCCCAGTGGCTAACTTTTTTTTTCGGAAACGAGTCTCCTTTCTGGTCTTTTTTATGTGCCTATGATCGATGAAGCAGTCGACAGGAAAGCTTGAGAAACCACGACGAAGCCTCCCGCCGCTGTCATTCCGCATTCGCATAACCTCTAAGTTCGCCAGAGCACGAATAATTTTAATAATGAATTAAAATTAAATTAATTTTTCCCGCACATTGTTCCGCATTTAAGACTCGATGGATGTGAAATATTTTATATAGTTTAGCATATTACGGAGAGCCTAATGCCCGGAGCTTTCCTAACCAATAAATATAATGCCGGGATCAAGAAGCCGCAGATAAGGTTAACCTGTGCAGTGATTTAAACTGTTTTCCGATTCACTGCAACGAACCAGTAATAACCTTATTAGGTATAAAATTATAACGATGACACGTAGTAAAAAAAATGGGTTCATCATTTGTAAATTCATTCCGATTCTCATACTCGAAAATTTATTATCAATTCGTCTCATTTCACTACGCATATACTAATCATCCATTTTTCTAGCATTTATGTCGATTGGGTTTATTTCAATCCCTCGACGATATGACTCAAACGAATTCCCACAATTTATAAGACAGAAGTTGCAGCAAGGTTCATTCTACGTTAGGAGCAACGCTCTTAAGAATTCAGACACAGTTCCCATCGTTGGATCAGACTGGAACTGGCAAGTGGCCTCAAAAATGACTGAGCTGCGGACGGAGATCTTGATAATCTATACGTGAGGTAGTTTCTCATCGTAGAACTATCCTCAAGCTGTAAAGTGGCCTCGGGTTCAACTAATTAGATCGATGTTCCATTAAGCATTCTCCATTTAGCTTGTTTTAGATTTCAGTAAATATTTTATATAATTCAAATTTTTTCATAACGCATGCATGGCAACCTTCACTTTCTCTTCGTGTAAACAGTGGAGAAAATGAGTCTTTGTTCAGGAGTGTGACAAAATTTTTGTTACACTATCATGGCGTTGAGGAGTGTGACAAAATTTTTGCCACACTATCATGGCGTCGAAAGCGAAGGTTGCCATGCAGTTGTCATGAAAAACAGTATGTGATACGCGTGAAGACAGAGACCTTGCACTCGTGTGATGTTTTCAGCACTCGTGCAAAATCCCTGTTTCTCCACATGTATCACAATCTACTATTCTTCAACGAATATCAAAGACAAGACATTTCAATTATTTCAAACAAATGTAATACATTACTTGAATTTTATCTATCCCCCTAGATTCTGATTGAACCTACTTTAAAGGTATCAATCTAGTTGAGTCGTTGAAATAATTTCACCTCACTTTACAAATACCTCCTAATTTTATGTCTAAAAAATAATACATGAGATTTCTGAATATCAATTACTGGATGTTTTCATTTGCAAATTACATTTAATGAAGTATATCGCATTACTCATCTTGATAATCGATACATGGGGTAGATTCTAATTTTAAAACCGGACTTCAGGCTTTGGACACAAATATTGTTAATGGATACACAGAGTAGATTCTCATCGCAGAACTAGACTTGAACTGGCAAGGGGCCTGTAAGATGTCTTCAACATTTGGACACAGATCTTGATAATGGATACAGAGGATAGATTTTCCTGTTCAAACCAGACTTTAGGCTTCGACTTAGACTTCATATCGTCAAGGGATCGAAATAAACCCAATCGACATAAATGCTAGAAGGTTGGATGATTAGTATGCGAGTAGTGAAATGAGACTAATTGATAATAAATTTTCGAGTATGAGAATCAGAATGAATTTACAAATGATGAACCCATTTTTGTACTACGTGTCATCGTTATAATTTTATACCTAATAAGGTTATTACTGGTTCGTTGCAGTGAATCGAAAAACAGTTTAAATTACTGCACAGGTTATAATTACTTATCGGCGTTCCCGGCATTCTATTTATTGGTTAGGAAAAGCTCCGGGCATTAGGCTCTCCGTAATATGCTAAACTATATAAAATATTTCACATCCATCGAGTCTTAAATGCGGAACAATATGCGGGAAAAATTAATTTAATTTCAATTAATTATTAAAATTATTCGTGCTCTCGCGAACTTAGAGGTTATGCGAATGCGGAATGACAGCGGTGGGAGGCTTCGTCGTGGTTTCCCAAGCTCTCCTGTCAACTGCTTCATCGATCATAGGCACATAAAAAAGACCAGAAAGGAGACTCGTTTCCGGAAAAAAAAGTTAGCCACTGGGCATCCATACATGAACATTACTGTACCACGTCATACCCTAAAAGGTATCGTAAGATTGTGGGTCAATTTTTGGGTACTTCTGGGATTTCGAAGTCACAAGTGCACATGTATACGATGGGCCCGTGAACTCATTGCACCATTTCGTTATTGTTAGAGAGGATTAAAATTTGACCGCTTGGGTTCGCCGTAAAACTTCGGAACAATAGGAATTCAAAAGTCAATCGCAAAGTCACTGTGCGTGAATATTTTCAATTCTAGGAATTATTTCGCAAAAATATAATACAACGAAATATAGGGGAGGGTGGCCTAAAGCGGGTAGGTTAACGATAGAAGCCCAAAAATCTTAGTTTTTGTTCGATTCAAATAATAATTTTGGTTCCATTTAATAGGAGGGTTATCGAACTTCAAAATAATAAATCATAATTGTGTCATTTTTTACAAAGTAAGTGTTTATTTTTAAAAATTCGAAACTCCTCGAAAACCCGCTTTGCCCGTATAGGGGGCCTAAAGCGGGTAAGCATCATAAACTTGACAAATCTTAGCACATGGGTATTAATTTTTTTAAACATTCATTTTGAGACTTTAATTATACATCTAACTATCGTAAAAAAATAACTTTTTAAATATTAATCTTCTTATACTAGTCTTAGACAGTTAGAAGTCTCGATGATGTAAATCTAGCAACAGTAAGAGTTATATAAATATTAAATTGACAAATACTTTCGTTAGCAAATCAAAAAATAATAAATAGTTGAAACATTAGACTTTAGTTAAATATCTATCATAAAAAAAAAAATTGTAAAAAAATTGTATCTACTCAAGTAGATACCCGCTTTGCCCGGAAGCACATTTTTTACTTAAGGAAATTTGACTTCAAAAAAAAAAAACCAACATGTCTATCGTATTTTGTAGCTCAATAGTATCAGAATAATATAATATAATTAAAAATAAAATAAATGTACTAGTATTCTACTGGTCAAAAGTTACATTCCTTCGATTTTTTTAATAAATTCAGCGATTTCTTTATATTGCGCCTAGTTACGCCATGTCGTACCTCCGATACTCGGTTGGGACTGATTGAAACTCGGGGGTGTTCGGGTAATCACAGCATACATACACATTGACATTCGCGCCACATGCGACAGCATACGGACGCCTACCCGCTTTAGGCGACCTACCCGCTTTAGGCTACTCTCCCCTAGTCCCCGAATTTTCGAATAGCCACGGCAGAAATTGATTTGATTGGCCTGGGGAGCGTTCAAGTATTACGTAAGAAATTTGGGGGGAGGGGGGGTCTTCTAAAACGTTACGATGCGTTACAGGGGGGGGAGGATGGGTTTGAACTACGCGTTACGTAACATTGTTTTTTTTTAACCCTTCAAAACGGTCGCATAGAGGGAATCTCTCACGCATTTTTTAAGACGTTAATTATGACTTTTAGGTAAAAATGGTCGCTTGGTCGTTACGTAACGTTTTACTAGGAGGGAGGGGGGGGGGGGGAGGGTACAGAAAAACGTTACAGCGCGTTACATGGAGGGAGGGGGGGGGGGGGGGGGGGGGGGTAAAAAATCTCCAAAAATTGCGTTACCTAATACTTCAACGCTCCCCTGGCAGGGGTGCAAATTTCGGTATACAAGCAGGGATTTCCAAAGCTAAGGTCAGTCGATGATCGTTCACGAATCGAATGATACATGGTTTACGTTAAGGAATTGTCGTGAAAAGTTTACTTGAAAAAAATCGGAAAAATTCAACTGAGTAAAGACGAATGTTCCTATAGCGTAGAATGTTTATATTTTGATATCGAGGAATATAACGAACACGAAACAAGTTTACAGCTTCGTTTTGAGTGTGCTAAGCCCATAACCGGTACACAAAATTTTCACTCATTTATACCAATTAATGTAAAACAAATTAAAGTGCGAGAGTTCTCAGCTTCGAGGAAACATTCTGTAGTAAATATAATGAAATGAAAAAAATATTATAGACATTGATTTTGGTTAAATAAATTTACATTTTCTATAAACTTATATAAATAGAAATATATAACGGGAGTTCCATATGAAATGTGCAATTGGTTGTCCACACCCCTTTTGATTTGTCTCAAACTTGGTCAAGTTGAGTAATTGGTTGAAAAAAAAATTATTCTAAATAATGAAAATTGTACCTTCTGCAGATCGCAAGTAACACTGAATTCCAATTTTGAATTATGTTTTTCAAATCGCTGTAGCTTCCAAACTACATGTCCGCGCCTAAGACTCCAGTCGGTCAAAGGTTTTGTAATTTGATGAACTTTTCGATGGTACTGCGGAAAAAAGTCGATTTTCAATTCCAGGTGTAAAAAAACGCGAAAAACGCCATATTGATCTCGTTCCCCAAAACTTTTTTGGGGTCCAACTTTCATCATAAAATGCGGCCATTTTTCTCGCAACTTTTCGAGTAAAAAAAGTCACGGGACGGTGTGGACAACCATGTAACGAAATTTTAAATCAAACGACGCGCTCGATGCAAAGAGGAAGTTTAAAGGTATAACATTAGTCAAACTAGCACCTAAGAAAGACTTAAATAAAAGACAAGAGGATTAGCCGTTTAGGCGTTTACGCGACTTGCTCTTGGGAAGATCGTGGATCAGAGCAGACGTGTCACCAAAGTCCGTTTTTAAAATTGAAATCAATCCGTTACCGTTTAATGTAATATTTCACAATAATTAATTGAAACATCAAGAGAAAACTCACCAAATCAAAC
The DNA here is from genome assembly GCA_944452935.1 of Rhogogaster chlorosoma. NCBI lineage: Eukaryota > Metazoa > Arthropoda > Insecta > Hymenoptera > Tenthredinidae > Rhogogaster > Rhogogaster chlorosoma. The sequence continues at coordinate 11,198,334 of OX101802.1, forward strand.
AATTAACTAATTAAATGTCGAAAGAAAACTCATCAAATCTAAAATATCGAATTTAAACTAAAATTTCGAGAGAAGACTCACCAAATCAAGAAGGAAAACCGTCTATTCAACTATAACTACGTGAATCATCAGACTTATTAACACCTACGCAGAAGAATTAACACGGAATCCAGCCTCTTCGGCTCATCATGGGCTGCGTCTATACATCATATACACACAGCTAAGTTATAGAACATCTTCCCAAGAATCCATTTACTATTTTGACTTGATGTATTTCATCCTACCAAAGGAGTCCAAGACGTAGATATTAATTCTTCGCAATCTCTGATCCACGAAACTTGACGAAATTATTTGCCGACATTTTACGTTATAGAATATTTATATACAATTTTAACCCTTCGTGTGTACACTGGGTCTTTTAAGGAACAGTCGAAATTTGAATTTGTCGTTTCTTTCCACTCTTTCGACTATTCTTGAATTTTTATTAACAACGGGTTTAAACTTTTGACTTTAACAACTTCTGGGCCATATAGTAGACACTTCAAGAAGTAACCCAGAATTTTTTCAAATTTTTTCAAAGCATGGAAAACTCCAAAAACTCGACTGTTCCCTAAAAAAACCCAGTGTTCACACCGCGTAGCGAAAAATAGAGTGTACACACGAAGGGTTAATGAATAAAAGATGGATGGATGAGTGAATGCTAGCGATTATGACTCATGAAGCCTAAAGGAGGATTAGACCCGTTTATGGAATTTGTTTAATAAATAATTGATATTTGACGCTCCTCATAATTTGCTCATGTCTTCACTTATTAGTGTAAAACCTTGTCCTGTAACTATTTTATCATTAATTGTGACGTGAAAGATAATTTCGAAAAGAAAATCTATTCAATTAAAATTATTACAACCAATTGCACATTTCATATGGAACTCCCCTATAAACTTCACAAATCCTGAAAACATAGACTTCTACCACTTGCAATAAATGATTCCAAACTGGTCGACGTGCTGCGCCATTTGCCGACCCCGATGTGGCGTGGTCCTACACTACATACGTACGAGGCGTCAGGCAAGGCGCGCGTGCCGCTTTATGAAAAATTGCATAAAAAAAAAAAATAATGCCATCGTGAAAAAATTACACACTCTGTAGAATTTAATGAAGAATATGGTCAAATTTTTTCAAAATTTAAAAAATGGCTGTTTTTCCAGGAAAAATCGATAAACATTTCAATTGTTTATAATGGTTGCAATTTGCAATTTTCTTAAAACTTGCGAAATTTTTTCAAAATGTGTATTCCATTACCTTCAAAATGAGTCAAAGACCATCTCTCTACGATTGATAGAACCAGGGATATTAATTTCTAAAGCCGACCGGGCGTGAGTTTTTCAACAAAATCCGTTAGTTTATAACTTTCGTAAAAAAAATATTTCAGCCAAATATCGAAAAACGTGTCGACTTTTTTTGCATTCTTTACACACAAAAAAATTTTTATACGATTTAAAAAATATGACGTCAGAAAACACGCAAATTCGGCCGATTTAAGGTGGGAATTGCCCTGATTCAAACATGAAACAAAATAAAAAAATGTATTTTTTGCAGGAATATTTTTGTTCAATTTGTTCATGTGTTTCGTATTTGAACTGGTCTTTGCTGGAGACAGAAAAGAAAATTGACCAAACTTTGGTTTGCAATATTGTTGTTTTTGTGATTTATTTGTTAGACGATTTGTTATTTATTCGTGATTCAAGAGGACACGTTGACTCTTTCTTCGATGTATAGACGCGGCGCGGTCTACGTACCGGCGCGAGGAACGTACGTGTGACGTTACTACGGATCACGTTTCATCAGTCGGCGTTATGTGTGTGGCCGCTTGCGACCTGTACGTGTTACAACTCTAACTTTGTACCGCGAATCACTTTGTGCACCAGGCTTTAGATGACGCGCAAAACGATAGCCATCAACGAGCGTTTCGGAATTTCATGACGGCATTTGATAAACACAGTATCCGGGAGGCAGACACAAATTAAATACGATGCATGGGAAAATTTGGTAATAGTTTAAAAATTATGTTGTTACCTAAACCTTACCTACATGAACACTGAATAAGGAAAATTATTCCAGACTTATATAACGATCCCATTACGATTACAGAATCCAAGGAGATGATTTTGCGGACTTCAGAAGTTCTGTAACTTCCTAAATAAAATGTAACCGGTATTCCCATTTATTATCCATAAACACGAAACTGCGGTTTGATAATTCGAACTAATATATAGAAACCCATTTCCAAACGAATAAAATATACATATATTGACAGCATATTGACATACATAAATATAAATATTGATAATAAAAAAGGATGAAATACATTTATGTACACAGGAATATAGGTCGTAATACTTTATAGAGAATCCATCTGACACAAGGCGTCGGTAAGCCGACGCGAAGACAGCAGATCTTTATGAGCGGAATGTAGACTGAAGTTATGAGACGGTCCGTCAAAACCGTTCCATCTTATGATTTCGAATTGAAAAGATGGGCGGTCCAATTCATTTTTCATTCTGCAGAATAACAAAGACAAAGTATAAGACAACAATTATTATTATACATCTCCCTATACAGGGTGATTCAGAATTTGTGGCGAATATTTTGCAGGGTCAGTCCTAGTCAAAATGGGATGGAGATTTCTTCAGCCATTTTTTCCTTAAGGGGAGGGACCAGTCGATTTCTACCGACCTGTCTAAATTCTCGAATATCTCCGAAACGGGGGTATCAATCGGATTGTCCTGTCGGCAGCCGATGTTTGAGGAGTAATGAAATCGAGTTCCCTTGTAAAATGCACGAAATCTTCATTTTTTTTTTTTTTTTATGCGTCGAAAAATGCGGGCGGGTGACTTATTTCGACTAGCATTAGTGCCCAGGCACCATTGACGGGGTTAAAAGTATGTAACAGCAAGTCTATACGGTATGACGAGCACACCCATTACAAAACGTCTTCGTTCCATGCAGTAATAAAGTGGAAAAGTGCGAAGTACGATTTCGTTGTAATTAGCGATTAAAAATTGTTCGGCAGCCATGGTCAATGGTTGGGTTGTCATGGCAATCCTTAGTTTCCGAGATGCCCAAGAAAGAGAGGACAGCGTGAGAGTCGTTTCGTCGGTACTGCAGACGGTGGACTACATTGTTGCATCTCGGAAACTAAGGATTGCCATGACAACCCAACCATTTACCATGGCTGCCCAGCAATTTTTAATCGCTAATTACAACGAAATCGTACTTCGCACTTTTCCACTTTATTACTGCATGGAACGAAGACGTTTTGTAATGGGTGTGCTCGTCATACCGTATAGACTTGCTGTTACATACTTTTGTCCGCGTCAATGATGCGTGGGCACTGATGCTAGTCGAAATAAATCACCCACCCGCATTTTTCGACGCATCAAAAAAAAATTATAAAGATTTCATATTTTTTACAAGGGAACTCGATCTCATTACTCCTCAAACATCGGCTGCCGAAAGAACAATCCGATTGATACCCCCGTTTCGGAGATATTCGAGAATTTAGATAGGTCCGTAAAAATCGACTGGTCCCTCCCCTCCAGTGTCTTTATTTGTTTGAAAACTTTCACATTCTATTATTCGTTATTTGCACGGTATCCTGAACACGCAACTGGCTTTTTATTTTTAATTTTAAAGAAATCGCTTGGTAAAAATTTCCCATTTGGTGAAAAACCATGAAAAATTTTTTTAATCCAATTGAATATGATCAGATCTAATTATATCCAATTGTATTGATATTTTATATATTGTAAGGGTCTCGGTGTTAGGTCTCAACCAGTAAACTATTCCTTTACTTTTCAATTTTTGTACTGACTACATGGAAGAATTGAATGATTTCAAAGTGAGTGATCAGGTGTTTGTTAGCAAATAAATTAAATAAAAAAAGCATTAATATACATAGCTATTTAAGTGTGTGGCACATTTTATAATCTAGTGGGTCATGCAAAAAATTATTTTGCGATGTATTTAAGCCTTCTTTCATACATATTCCCAACATGTTTTATTGAAACAAAAATTTGTGACCACGCGGTGCAGTCTGAACGATTATTTTTGGCATTCGGATTCTGGCCAATCAAAGCGCAGTATTCGACGACGTGAAGTACATCCAGATTCGAAATTATATTGATTATTTCCTCCATCACGATCTTGGCCGATCAGAGTACAGTATTCTCAGTCACGTAGCTTGTTTCAATCTGATAATTTCCCTGACCACGGGGAAATTATCAGACTGATAATTTTGCAGTAGCCTGTCAATTATTTTCCTCGAATGTGACAGATTTCATTAAAATATCTCTCAATCAATTTCAACTGATTGGACTTCTCCTTCAACTTTCCACACCCGCTGAACCTATCCGGGGACCCTCTATGCTGAAAGAACCGATTCTTTTGTATTCAACCAGGCCATCCCTCAAGCTTCTCTCACTGATGCCCCTCTCTATTTACAAATATAATTGTAATAAATAAATGAATTTCCTTCCTTTCTTTCTTTCTCTCGACCTTCCAATCCCCTAAAAACTTCCAACGTTCACAAAAATTGTGTTTTTCCTTCAGATAATCTTCGTATGAATTAATGTCTTTGGAATGACCCATTTCTTAATTTTTTTCCCTCGAAATATTCAATTAAATAATAAAAATTTTAGCCGAACTCAATATATATGGGGCAAAAAAAAAAACGCTCAAAAATCAAGAAGCAAGAGCCCAGACATTTTGAATTTTAGTTCGAAAATTTTCATTTCTCAAACAAAATTTTCGAGAATTTTTTCAGATTTTTCGATCACGTCCATCGGGGTGCTGGAAAAAAAAATTCAAAAATTCATGACTCACTCAAATTTATTTTGAAAAATCTGAAAAATATTGTGATTGCTACTCAAGGTCTGAAGAATTTTACAAAAAATCGCGGACCGGATCTGAGAGGTCGAGGGTCACGACCAGGTCGATTTGGCGTGGAAGGCCCCATATGCAATAGTTTTTCTAACCTACTGCTCTCTACTTGGGCAGATACGTATGCCAAAAATAATCCGTCGAATACCACTCGACCTTCAAAATGAATCGGATATTTCTCGCATGTTTTCCTGTGAAGCAACAATCGGGCTGAGTTTGGCAAAAAAAAAAAAACCCTCGCGCTGCGCGTTCGTAATTTTCGCTCTGCTAAACTTATCCGTCTCGTTGCTACGCAAACCATCGGGAAATATCTGATAATTTTTTAGGCATCGGGATATTACTACTTACTATTGAGCCGTTCTCTGTAACAACAACTTAAGTCGACTTAAGTTTCGGTCGAAAATCGATGATTAAAGATTTGACGGTTGGTATTTCAATTTTACCGAGGCATTTCACAAGGAACCAATTTTTTTTTACGTAGGTGGGGTACCCAAAAGTGATATAGGAATATAAAACAATCGTAGTAAACAAATGTAAAACAATTTAGTAAACAAAAATTTAAAATATTTTGATCTTGAATGAAATTACTCACCAGTCGACCAGCATAAGCACGTGCGTCCGTGCTCCGAATAGCTCGAGCACGGTGCGCGCGCCGCTTGTTATGGTCATCGTAGCGTCAATAGTCAACAGAAACCTCCGAAATTTACAGGGGACATAGCTAATAGTGTACGGAACACCGCGATAAGCGTCCCTGAAAAAATCACTTAAGTCGACTTAAGTTGTTGTTACAGAGAACGGCTCTATTTATAAATTATACCTGCTACTATTGTTTCAAAATGTATGTTCAAATGGGAGTTTTTCTTCGCAATTTCGGAACACATAGTCTTCATTTGAGAGATATAAAGCCAGTTAACAAGAATTTCTCGTTTCGACATGATCTTTCAATCTCAACTACTCTGTGAGCGGATTCCACCTCCATAGTTTGAACATATGAAAACTAACCGCATCTTTTTAAATCGAATTACATTTTTCTCTTCATACAAAAGCCTTGTAAAGGATAAGGACAAACTTGAAAGACCCTGACAAAACCTTCTATCAATGCACAATCACCTTTGTAAGCTCGATCTCAGTTTGTCACAAGCAATCTGGGTTATCCCTTCAATTTCACATATGAGTAAAATCAGCGTACAAGAACGCGCCAGTCTTAGAATTGGTAATACCAAGTTATCGACGGTATTTCCTGCCCCTAAACTTTTTATACGAACTCTCCTGAGTTTCTTATTTTCGGCAAGTGTGGTGAACAAGCGGGATACCTGACCTAAGTTGTCCTGCTGCAATGAAAAATCTTTCAAGTTACGAGAATGGGTGAACATTTGCAGCAGCTCGTTTTTGTAGCAGCAGGCGCCACGGGGACCAAGATTTTCCAGCCCCAATTTCTCCAGATTTGAACATCGCTTCGCTATTTCAACGAGGAACTGCCCACTTCTGATCGGTATATGTGCCAGATACAATGATGTGAGGCTTTCCCAGCCTGCGATACAATGCAATGCATTCAAATCCCAAGACTCATCTTCCCGAAGCGCACTGAAATAACAAGACTCGATAAAAGTTTCTGTTGGCTCCGATTTAGATAGTATAATTAGGCTTGTAATATTTGATACCTAATTTTGACACATGGGCGTTCAGGATTTGTTACTAATGGGAAAGAAAGAGGCAAATATACCAAACCATGGATACATACGTATAAAACTTATATACGTATAAAAACTTGTCGCGATAATAAATAAAAGTACAAGCTATAAGTATACGTCTGAGGAACATATGCATATTCTTGGTATTCGTGAGTTCGCGGGGATAAATATTTGCTCGAATATTGTCAGAAAATAAAAAAAAAAAGTTTCTTGAAATTCGTGATGATTTTAACCGTTGTTTTCTATTGTGTCAGAATTAGTAATATTTTCGCAAAGAACATCGAAAATAAAAAAATAATAATTAATACCCAAATTCAAATATCATATTAGTCAAATTTTCAAGTAAATTTTGTCAAATTTCTGTAAAATTGTTATTTGCCGAATGAGAAAACTTTCGAAATACTCTTTCTGACATAGTGTTTTAATTGCAGTGAAATAGTATCGAATATTTTTCGTCAAAATTCCAAATAAATTCTGAGACGATATTTCACCGAATAATTTTATCAGCGGCATTATACGAAAATGGGTAAAGCTGCCTCAGTCATTTATTTACTCATGGAAGTAACGTTTTATTGCAGACACGAATCCAGGGGCCCCTGAACGACACCTACACATACATTTACATGACAGATACATTTTTAAGATACAGTACTGATTTTCAGATTTTTTTAACTCTGCCAACATGCCCCCCCCCCCCCCCCCCCCCCCCTTCCCCCAAATCAGCAGACCGGATCCGCGACTGTTCGATTAAATAATCGGATAACGCAGATACATTTCGCAGGTATCTGTAACCATTGTGTAGAATTTTTAAAAGTGGCTCTCGTTCACGTCGTTTGTAACACAAACTAGACCGTATACTTCACACGTCTAATGCCAAAAACAAAAGCAGGTTTTATGTAATATGAATATTGAAACAATCCATTGTTTATATTCCCTATCTTCAGAAGCTGAATTACAAGCAGGAAGAAACTCAACAAAAATGGATTATGGGACACTTGAAGCCATGGCTGTTCGCAATGGACTGATCCCAAACATTATGAATAATATCGTCCCATTTCCCTAATCAGCTAATATACTGTAATTCTCGATGTACTGATTTTCACTTTTTGAAATTGAAAATTGAATTTTCGATGCTCGTACTTTTAGCACTGATAGTGTGGTATATAGTTTTTTGCAACTTTCAAAGAGGACGCCCGGAAGTTCAACGAGTTATGAAAGCATTCTTGGTTCTTAAAATCTGCATGTCATTAGTATTTACATATTTATCTATTGTGCTAGCTATAAATCTATTCCAGATTTACATCATTGTTCATAATGTTGCACCTTGTTTTACGGAGCATATACGTATCATTTTCGTTTACCTAGCACACAGCGTCAGGTCCTTAAGTTGGGGAGTAGTTTCGACGAGCTTTTTGAAAGATGAATTGGTCTGTGGAGCTTCATTTGTTTCCTCAAGAGCAAGACGTTTTCGTTTGAAACCGGTTCGAAGAGGGGTCTTCTTTGCAATTGATGCTGTAATTGTATAATTGAGAATTATTGTTCACAAGGGAATCCCACCAGGTGTCTCTCTCCGATTTTGAAAAAACTTCTCACAATTGTAGAAGGGGCAAGAATATTAGACATGGTGTACCGATCAGCTGATCCGTTGGCGAAAATTTCACACAAATAGCATTAAAAAATTATTATAAATTAACCGTGCATTTCATCAGATATATGTCGGTTTAATAGTCAATTTTCCCCGCGACAAGGTGGTATTCTTATCTTTGCAATTCAGTGAGTAGGATCTAAGAAATAGAGGGCCGAAGTCGGTTAGACACAATCCTTTCGTGGTTTTTCATTAATTATAAATTTTACGATCGACCTGGCGCTTGGACATTTTAAATGCTAATAAAAAGACATTTAGCTGTTGATTGGTAACTTTCATCTCGTGCACTTGATCTTCATATGTGAAATCTAGATTGTGTGGATTTTCCATACACGGAATTCGATCACTGCAAACCAAAATAGACTGAAGACGTATCCGAGATCGACTATAACACAAAAAAGGCTCAACAGCATCGCTGTATTGCGGATCCGCTGAAAAATGACGGAAGACTTGGACACAAATGAGCTTGTGAATGATATCATCAGTAAAAATTCTATTAGGAGAGCTACTTTCGCTATGACTGAATAAAAAATCTGAAAACTGAAAAAATTGTTACCCCCCCCCCCCCCCCCCCTGCCAAATCCACCACACACGGAAAATTCATAACTTGCCGGCACTGTAAATTACCAATCCATATTCACGGTTTCTGTATTCGCGGCATATTTACGGAACATATACCCCGCGAATAAAGAGCTTCTACTGTTCTGCATAAGAAGTACAAGAGAGTTATAGCAACGGCACAGAGAAGAATTTGCTGACTCGTACATTCGATAGTGCCGAGTGCACCGCAAACCATGTCAACGAACAACACATCTGACGCTGACCACAAGAACGGCGCTTCCACTCAACGAATTAATTTGAAAAAATTCCTCAAGATACCTCAATCTACATATTTTCCAATAAAAAAAACCCGGATGCAGTCGAAACATTAGTTTTTGAGATAAAAATTCCCGAAGTTTACCTGTTTTTCTTGCCGTCTACTCAGGTACCTCCCCTTAACGACAAAGAAAATGTCGAGTAGTGGGGGCAGAACGCTAGACGAGAAGAGGCGTTTATGTATACGGGTCATTCCATGTCAAATCGACAAATAGTTGGAATCGACCCCCTCCGATTCGGATAAATTTTGGTGGAGTGTTTTGTCTCATTATAAAACGAAGTTCTGCCAAAGGAAAAAAATTTGAAATTTTTTTTTTAAGAGTTATGCACATTGAAAATTTCACTGTTTTTCTCGTTTTTTAAGTTTATTTATTTAATATTTCATAACCTACTGTATATTAAAAAAAAAACCGCTGGTGCGTTCAAAGAGGACACTTAGAGGTATGAGAAAAAAAAAGTTCGGAAGAAAAATTTTGAAAATTACCAAAATTAGAAAACTTTGAATTCTTAAAAATCGTAAAACGTAAACTTCGCAGTGAAATTTTTGGCTCAAAATTTTTTATATTATACCTCTAACATATCTTAAGAAATTCTGAAATTTTCAGGAGGGTGTTTTTTTTTTTTTTTTTTTTATGAATTTTTGAATTTTGGCGAAATAATTTTTTTCAATTTTTTCAACTTTTTTGTTGAATATAGTTATTCTACCACATGATTATTGAAGTTTGAGCTCTAAAATATTTTTCTTATGTTAACGGGATGTAAAAACACAAATATCTAAAAAAATTTATATTCTTATTATTGTAAAATAAAAAATATTTTAGAGCTCAAACTTCAATAATCATGTGGTAGAATAACTATATTCAACAAAAAAGTTGAAAAAATTGAGAAAAATTATTTCGCCAAAATTCAAAAATTCATAAAAAAAAAAAAAAAAAAAACACCCTCCTGAAAATTTCAGAATTTCTTAAGATATGTTAGAGGTATAATATAAAAAATTTTGAGCCAAAAATTTCACTGCGAAGTTTACGTTTTACGATTTTTAAGAATTCAAAGTTTTCTAATTTTGGTAATTTTCAAAATTTTTCTTCCGAACTTTTTTTTTCTCATACCTCTAAGTGTCCTCTTTGAACGTACCAGCGGTTTTTTTTTTTAATATACAGTAGGTTATGAAATATTAAATAAATAAACTTAAAAAACGAGAAAAACAGTGAAATTTTCAATGTGCATAACTCTTAAGAAAAAAATTTCAAATTTTTTTCCTTTGGCAGAACTTCGTTTTATAATGAGACAAAACACTCCACCAAAATTTATCCGAATCGGAGGGGGTCGATTCCAACTATTTGTCGATTTGACATGGAATGACCCATACAGTAATGTGAAGATTCATAACTTGCGCGCAGCACCCTTTTATTACTACATTTTTGTCACAAAATCACTCATCGTTTTTTGCTCTACTGCTTGGCCTATGCTTGAAACATGATGTCATCGCTGTACATACTTTTTCGAAAATCGTGAACCACTTCATCAGAACGTTCATTGTACACACATCCCAGAAAAATACTATGCTTTTCCAACGGCGTCCCTCAACAATTCGAAATTTTTAAAAGTCTTCCAAACATGTATCACCATGCAGATGACTTGAATGTTCCAGCAGAGTGACAATCTTTTGCCACCACGCTTGGCAAAGGTCTCTAACAATTGCCTTATACCCGTTGGGAAGAGCAATGTTAAGCTAAAGAGATATTCGCCGGCAAATAATCAGGTGTTCCACCGTTTGATCAAATAAATAGATCGTTTCAGCACATCGTATAGACCAGTCATTATAGGTTTTCAGTACCAAAAAAGGGCAAGCATCAATTTTTCGTTTTTTGATCGCTTCATTTCGACGTTCTGAAAAACATATTGAAAATCGGCAACGACATCGCGTTCGCGTTAATAAATATTCAAGGTCAAAGGTCAACAACTTTGGGTTATTGCGAATATCTCGCTTCCTATGGCTCGAAGACGAATCAAGGTGATTATCAAAATTGAAGATGACAAAATTTCCTACAAGAAAAGGAAATTCTTTCATAAACAGACAGTGTGACAAAACGGCAGACCAAGAACCGCAGGCGAGTTTTTTTCACTCGTATATACTACGCATTACAACAAAAAAAAAATGGCTATTTGGAAAAGAGTCAAGGTCCGTTAGCATGCTGAGTTGAGGTGAACTACCTCAAATATATAAATAATTATATCATAATATAATCTCCAAATACCATAATACCGTGAGATTTGCTGGGCAGGAAACAACAACACCCCCTAATCTACTGTTGGCGCCAAAAGGTTAGGCCCCTCTGTCCCAGTGATCATCATTTCTACGATAAAATGATAGAACATCGAGTCAAAAACGATCGTAAAACGCCAAGTTCTCGGCGTCCGATGGGTATTCAGAAATTTTCGTGCGAAAATCGCGAAAACCGTTATAATCTCCGAAGGGATAGGAAACATAATTTTTCCAGAACCCATCGACGTACGTCAATTTTAACCTGTCACCGTTTGTCTAAAATAAGTGTGAAAAATCTGAAAAATTCCAGAGGTATTCCCCAAACATCAATGAAGATAACTAAGATAACTCTGTATAATTTTGAAAATGTTTAAAGACCTGGAAGCCAGGTGGAAAAAGGTCCAATGATGCGAATTTAGGAAAAGATTGGTACGGGTGAACCTGAGCCATTTCAAAAATTTCGTCAAGATATACACTTTTCGATTCCGTAATCAGTTCTTGGTTCGCAATAGTGGGCTTCCAGTAATCCACGGCAACACCTTATTTATTTGCGCAGAGCCGCATGTATCCAGCCGCACCATTCGTGGCTGCATTCCCACCGGCCAGTGATGAAATCTCTTCGCACCCACCGAAATTGTTTTCGGAAAAAACAGTTATATTTTCGAAATTATGTCGAAAATGCAGTTGTTAATGATCGTCCTGTCTTGACACCTCTATGAAACACTTGTTGCACACGGCACTGCTAAATGCAGCGAGTCAGCTATAATCCTTTTATCTTATTCTCTTAGCAACTGACTACCTTTCCCTCTAAGACTTCTCTCCTTTACTAACCTCCATACAGGAGACAACACCATTATAACTCTACAACCATACACAACTACCAGTAGAAATAAAGATATAAGTTCGTTAATAACCAATTACATTATCATTTACCTACATATCCCTCATTTATATCTCTATATATTAAACAGGGGACCGAACCAAATTAATAGACATAACATTAATATTGAAAACACAGTTTTTTTTCTTCGAAAAGTTGAAAAAAAATCAATCGAATTCTGTATAAAAATCATATTTGTTATTGTTACCACTATGACTACAGTGAAATTTTGAGCATTATATCGAATTTCATTTCTAGTAAAGCCGTTTGTCAAACCGGTTCAAACCGTCCCTCTTCGAAGATTGTTTACCTGATCCGGTCTGCCTGTACTGTATGCGAGCAAAGTTGTATGACCGCGTCCTTGCGGATATCATGTCAATTGAACATCTGCCGTTACTGCGAGTGGAAGTCATAATAATTACGTGCTGACTGTGAAAACGTTAATTTCGTCGCGGCCAGAAATAAAAAACAATAACATATGGCAGAGAAAGCAGGATCGTCAACATCGACCGATTTCAATATTGATGTTGAGAATGCGGATGAGAAGGCAGAATTTCGTGAAAAATTAAATACTGAATTTACATACGCTCTGGTATACATGCGAATTCAATATACCAGCGCAATGGTTTATTGAGCGATAGTCCTCCAGAGACAATTAGCGCTCCGTCTATTGCTATGGCAGAAACGATTTCAAGTGCAACCATCGATATTATAAACGATGATTATTTGTTGGAGCAGGAAGATCTTATTCTGTCTGACGAAACTGATGATGAAGGATTGTACGAAGAGGTATCTTGCTACTCCCTTTAATGTTATACCTTTTACAATTTTCCATTAGAAATAATAATGCATATCTTGTTTCTTTATAGTGTGAGGACGATCTAGTAAAAGATAGTGATTATGGGCCGAATTATTAATCATAAGATCAAACTTGAGATGGAACTTAAGATCGAACTTAAGGGTGTAGTCTAGTTGAGAGGCCCAAAAAAAAGCGTATTTTTGTTAATTTTTTGTGAGCATGCTAGGAAAGATATCAATATGAAAGTTGTTGGGTGTGATTATTAAGGTCTTGAACTACGAAAAAAAATTTTTTTTCCATTAACTTAGACCATTTTTATACATGTGATTCGTGGAAGAACGCGAGCCCTCGATTTCAACGCAAGTTGGTAGCCACACGCTAACTCGGGAAAGGCTTGCCTGGATCCAAAAGAATAAAGCTTTTCAGATTCGGTATGCCAGTGGCTACAGATTAACCTACGGATATGAATTTTCAACGAATTTTGTAGATTTGGTTTAAAAAAATCCAAAAATTCGAAAAAAAGTCGTTTTTTTCCGCTGTTTTTCGTGAATTTAATAGAGTAAAAATAATTATTTTGACTTGATCGTAGGTCATTCTGTGACTCTACAAGTGCAGAATATGTGGTTAAAATTTCAGAAGGATCGGTCAACTGGTTTCGGAGAAATCGTGTGGCACGCATATAAAAACGTCGTTTCGAGAAAAACGCGTTTAAAGTTTTGTCTATCGAAAAATCGTGAAAAATCTGACGAAAGTTTAATCTGCGATGCCTGCGCAAGAGAATACAGAGATTCGTATAAGATATAGGAACAACTGCTCCAATGAAAAGAAAAGGGACCGGAGAGGGGATTAGAGCAGATATAACCGTCGAGCGCGCGGAGAGCTCAGGTACGCGCGGTCAGGTAGTGACGCTTGACTTGAAAAAAAATACACTTACACTATTCGGATCTTCATAAAAATTTTACACAATACTCTTCCATATATATACTTTCGAAAAATGTAATAAAAAAAAAATCAATTTTTTGAAACTGCTCAACTAGACTACACCCTTAAGATAATAAACTTATAATAAATAAATAATAATTTAATCAATAAGTTTATTTATAAGTTTAAATATAAGTCGGATCCTAACTTCGATCTTAAGTTCCATCTCAAGTTTGATCTTATGAATATTAATTCGGCCCTATGATCCACAAGACTACAAAGAGCCTCATCCAGATTACATCTCTTTAAACTATGTATACGGCAAAAGTTGTGGCCCTGTCGGACCAACATCCAAAGTGGAATTTGGAAACTTTGCAAAAGAAAGGTGCGAGTCGCTTAAAAAGAAAAGATTATTTAATTTAATGGAGAATGGACGTAAAAACGGGTGGAACAAAAATCGATAAACTTCGAAAAATTGATACAAACACTTTTGAACGGTTTAAGGAGACACGAAGTTGTTATGAACAGGTAAGGCATGGAAATATATTAGAATTAGTTTAAACAAAAAATTTATATTCCTAGATATAATAATATCACAATTGAAGCTTTACCGGGAATGGAATGTTCACAGGTGACAACCAGGACCCTCTAACAATGGGCCTTGGCTACAGCGACCCCGTTCCAATCCCAAGAATTTTCATTTCATGCTGGCCATACCTGAGTACAATCGTTTAAAAAGAGGCACCGAATCCGGCAACGGAAAATTACCAAATTTGTGAACAAACGGAATCCGTTGCTACACTTGAAGAAACTTTGTAAGCGGCGAAGAAATGTCAACTCCAAACTAGTAGGACGATTTCCAAATTTCCTTTGGATTTTGTGATCAACACAGATCAAACTGGATGCAACTACGAATCCACGTACAGTCGACGCTCCGAAAATGTCCGCCCTAGGGGCTTGAGGGGAATATATTTCCAAGAAATACAGTCCCCCCACTATCGTACCGTCGCGGCTCATTTTTCTCTGCGATTTTATTACTCACTGACGCTCCCAAAGTGTCCGCTCGAGTTCTGTATGCAGTTCTCTGTATAGTATAGTAATTTGTGCGAACACTTAGAGAGAGAGTAGAAATAAATTTGTGGACAGAATCAGAGCGAGTGCAACAAATTTTTTTTGGTCTATTGGTGGGGGAATAACTAAATGTTCAAATGAGGGGAATGGACACTTTGAGAGCGGCCATTTAGAGAGCTTCGACTGTATAATAGATCGCTTGATTTCCAAGGTGCAAAGACTGACTTCGTGAAAAAAAAAGATTTGAATAAAACTACACACTCGTATACGGCACAGTATAGTGTAACGGCTTCAGGAAAGTTGCTCCCTTTTATATTCTTATGCATGCAAGAGACTGGAAATAAATTCGGCCCCAGGGTGTCGCAAACAGTACAAAAATTAACGAAAGTATTCAATAATATCGTTGTTATATGCTCCAAGTTGGGAAAATTGACAAAGGACTGGTACAAAGATTATCTACAGTCGACATTAGCACCTTACGTGAAAAATAATGATTTTCTTTTAATCATTGACTCTTGGGGAGGGCAGACTGACGCTACTCTGCACGAAAAACTTTTCGAAAATTCCGATGGGGATCCAAGTGGTACCCTGAAAGTAATACCTGGAAAATGCACCCCGCTCTGCCAGCCTAGCGACGTATATTTTTCTCGCCAAGTGAAAAACTTCATAAAGCGCCTACAAAATTGTCATACTTTATTACAAGAAGGCAGAGAAATATCATTTCGAGAAGACGCATTGAAAATTCATTCGCTTATACACCATCAATTTGTTATGTCCCAACTCCACCTACTCCCAATGATCATCCGACCCGCTTCTTCCTTTCCGCTAATCTCTCGTTACTTCCTTTCCGCTAGACCTGTGGTCATCACTTCTCATATACCTGCTTATCCCCCAAACACGTGCGAGCTGCACATGGCACCACGATTTGCATCTGCACTTTTGCTTCCCCACCTTGCTTACAATCGACCTCTCCTCATTATTCTATTCTGTTGCCAACTCACTCTTCAGTCAACCTCCTAACCCTTCACATCTTCTCTCCTTTTTCTATCCCTACCTCCTCCTTCATATCTATTCATTCTAATATCAAACAACGCACTTCTTCCGATTCCTTCAAAACCAAAACATCTGATTCTATCTTTCCTAATGTCGAACCTTCTATCAACTGTTATACCTATACGAAGATACACCAATAAAACATACACCAGTAGACATTAATAGAACTTGGTCTCCGATTCATTCTATCCATACCCACTATCGCAATCCTCCCCAGGTGTGTCTATACACTTTAAACAAGAGGTAAAAACTCACGAATTTGTAGTGACGCCCCTACCCAACGTCACAAATTGAGCGCACCTAACTTCAAAAAAATGATACAATATGCTTGGCATGTAGCAAAACTGGTGGAATACCGACCAATTTTTGGAAATGTCAATGAAATCTGTTTTCCACTCACGCTTTTAAAACAAAATTGCCCATGCAAAGAGGTTGTATTCATCAAGTGTGCCTGGTGTAGTGCATGCTTATGTTTCAAATGCTTTTACGACGAGTATCATCCGAAAAAATGCCCAAAAAATGCGCAAACTAACACTGACGATGAAAGCAAATAATTAATGACATAAGCAGAATTGTGACAGTCATTTTGTATTTTTAAATATACACATTAGATTACTTTAAACAACACTAGACGTTATTATCCAATTATTTTCCGCCCCAAGAATAATAACAACAATAATAGTGGTATCTGCTGTGACAATAATGAATATGATTTTTATACCGAATTCGATTGATTTTTTTCAGCTTTTCGAAGAAAAAAAAACTGTGTTTTCAATAGAAACAACGATTTTTCGCTTATAATATACATATTTCGGTAGTTAATATGGATATAGAAATTTATACAGAATTTCATAGAAAAAAAAAGTCAGGGGCGGGAATTGAACCCTGATCGCCCCCGGGTGAACCATAAACCATAACCACGAGACTACGCATCGTCGTTGAAAAGTAGTGAAGACAAATCACACATATAAGCGTCGTTAAAATCTTTATCGTAATTTTTCTCGTAAACGGCTGAGAGTTACGTCGTATTCCTTCTCTATATTACATCTCTGGTGAAGCACTAAACTAGGAAAAAGGCTCGTCCAAATCCGGTTCCCGGTCAAGGCAGTCTCCCCTTGTAAGCGATTGACTATTGAATATTCAAGTAATTAGTAACATTTTTAGTTTTGGTTGATCAATATTAAGATAATTAACAGTATTATTATTTTAATTTTCGAATATTCAAATAATCAACAGCAATAATTTCAAAAATAATCAATTTTGAAAAAATTCATATTTATATTGATTTTTAATTGAAATTTTTCAGAAACCAAAAAATAAACACTAAAAATTTTTGCTTTTGCCGATCCCTGCGCAAACGAAGCTGTGTCCCATTCCGAATGAAACGTAATTCAATGTAAAATTCTTCGAGCGTTTCGAAAAAAAAAAACGAGAAAAATCCTAAAAATGATATAAGTGGATAAAAATTGAGTATTGGCTTGGAAAATTATTTTTCAACATGTTCTCCGATAGTCACGGACAAGGTCATAGACTGATGTCAAGGAGCGTGAAAGAGACTACAAATATCGCCCCATTACTTTTTCACTTCGACATACCGTTTGTAAATATTTGCCTCCAAAGACATCGAGGAGCGTAAGCAATCAAAAACTGGAACAGCTCGTACACCGAAGGCAAAAGAAGCTATATATATCTTACACACATAAAAGTTGCTAATTCGGAGGGTACTATATAGGGTACAGATGCAAAAATGGGAAAGATCCGTGACGTCGAGGACTTTTTTTGGTCCGCTTTGTGTGGAATTCATTATATGGAGATAACGTACTAGTTTGAAACAAAAAGTGTGTCAACTAAATAAAGACGACAGACATCGGACTCCGAAATTACGTGAAATAATGAAAAATAAAAGGCCTAACATTTGGTGGACATGGTAGCGACAGGCTAAAAGAGATCATGGTAGTAGCGTTGACCAATTATTACAGAACTGCTATCACCAAAAAGATACAGGCCACAGTTCATCATTGTGTGTCAACAGATAAATTCACCAAGCGGAGCACTCTCAGAATGCCAAAACAAGATGCCGCTAAAGCTGAATGCAACTGTGGTAATAAAAACTAAAGCCTTTGTACGAACACCACTCGATTGCAAAGTTGCTATCCTGGTGTGCCTAGAAAACTACGTACAATTTTAAGGGTTGCACTCATCATTGTTGTTTGTGACAGTAACTTAGAGAATCATTTATACCCAAAACAAGGATTAATTTACCTGTTCAGACATTCACTGAATTGGCTAAGATAGGAGTCAGGGGGAGAAAAGTTCCAAGTGTTGCCCAGAATATCAGTTCGCAGCAAGCTGCCAGTTGAAAGCAAAATGAGCTTGGAAGGCCACGATACCTAGAGAAAAAGCCAGTTGGACCACCAAGAAATGGAAAAGTCGGCGGAGGCAGAGGGAATAGTATACAATGACGGAAAATTTTAATGCAACCGTAAATTATTCCTAATGTCATCGCTTATACATTGCCAACGAAAAAATAGTACCTTTGTGTATTTACTTTACACTGCTAATTTGCTAGTAGCAAAGGACAATTAATTCTACTGCGATTATTCCATAACTCTGGTTTCAGATACTCAAGGAATTCCTTGCATATTAGGTTTGCTCCAAATAATTTGCCCTTTCACATATATATCTTAGACCATATTATCTTCGTTCTGTGGATAGAGATGTTTGATGTTATCGATAGGACTTTTGCATAAAAACATTGCAGCCAAACGTTTACTAAAAAAATTCTTCGAAATTCAAATAATCGTCTTCAAGTCGAAAAAATTGGACCGAAAATCGCTTCATACAAAAGTTAGTCAATACCGAAAATGGTAGCGTATCTGTGATGTAATATATTTCAGCCTCCTGCGATATAAGGTATTGTGCAAGGAACGTTTCAAACAATGCTTCGAAATCAGAGAAAAATATGATAACTTGGAAAGTATTCAACCGACAGAGCCAAACTTTGCCCAATGACTTGTTCGAAAGTTCCACACACGCATAATTCAATTTTTAGAAATATTCATGCCTAGACAAAAAAGTTTCTCTTTTTACAGAGGTCTCCTTTTGGTGATCTAGATTTGAGTCAATTAAATAGAAAAAGTGCATAACTTACTTTTGCTTTTTATTATATTGGATAAAACAAGCCTGGTCAGACCTGGGAATGCCAATGCGACTAGATGCACATCGCATTCTGGCTCTATGTTATGGTTCAAATATAAATACGAAATTTGGTGTCTAGGATTTTTGAGCAGCAGCTGAAACATTGTAAATTTTGTCCGTTACCAACCATGCGGCAAAGAAAGGGGATAAGTTATTCCCAACTTCACTTTTGAATGTCACATGAATTGTGATCAATATCGGAAGTATGGAAGTCATTATTCAGGTTTTCTATATTGAATACATGGGAATTTCTGAAAGCCTATCTATTTACAGGTATACGTCTACCTTTGCATCCGTGATCCTTAGTAAACACGAATATTGATCCGAACAGTGGGATAAGCAGCAGAAGTTCTTTGAAGCTGCCTGATGGACGATACATACAACTTCTTTCAGTAGCGATTCGAAAGGCAGAAGCCAGCCTACTTTGTGAAGGGATTGGGTAAAGGAGCTGGAGTCCATAAGTACGTGATCCCGCAATTCTGGAGATACTTCTAGGTTTTTTTCTGAAAATGTTTTCATTTAGTGTGATCCATTATTGAATGAGATACTTTTGAGGGGATGAAACAAAAAATGGGAAATTCAAGAGATAGCTCCCAAATCAAACACTGGAACTTCAACTACAATCAACTGCAGTGACTTGGAACACTTTTATGCTGCAAATACAATCAACAAAGAAATTAGTCTAACCGAAGCCGCAAGAAGAATGTATGAGGATTCATTTGAGTAAAAAAGTTCGGATGCCATAGTATACATGTCGGAGTAGAAGAGAAAAGAATGGAAAATGGCAATTTTCATTCGAATCAATTTTGGGGTGCATTGAAACGATTGAAAAAAGCATGCAGACTTGAAAAAAAAAATGTATGTTTGATTAATTTTCTATCTGAAATGAACATGAATAATATCCAGGAACGTGTAAATATATACATCAGAAAGTAAGTAATATTTGTCAGAATATAAGATAGAATATTTCTTAAATTATCTTGCTGAGAAAAAATGCTACCTGTTATACATTGAAATTCTTTGACTAAGATACCTTGTCCCTTTCAGCAAAGTAGCAGAAATGAGAATACAGAAAAATGACTTTCCAAGCAGATTCTGAATGTTTCAAGTCACTCGTATGTCGCTACGCTATATCATCTGGAATAATATCAAGTGTTTGAAAACATCTCGCTATTTCAGATCAACCTATTTTATAGTGAAAAATCATTGAGGCATTTTTTACGTCATCTCGGGATTACACCAGATAAAGTGTTCCAAGGAGCTACGAAGCAACAGATACAAAAGGCGAATAAAATATTGTAAAGTGATGTATGGTTCAGAAAGTAAAAAATTAATATCCAATCTGAATCTGGCCAAAGTGGTCGGATATGAGACATTTAAGAAAATGCATCTGTTTATGTTCCCAGAACATATTACTGTGGCGTAAAATTTTGTTAAACAAAACAAAAGAATCTATTAACATATTTATGGCTGCAATCATACCAAAGTAGAAGTAATCCATATTCGTCGCATTGTATGGTTGAAATTCAGCCCACTGTTCAGGATCTGGAAGCATGTGTACAATGATTTTTCTAAAAAATATTGCTCCACTTCCATAAAAGGCAGCTATCTTGAGTTTTCTTAGCCTTTTTGGCTCTGGCTGCCGAGAATCTACTGCTCTGGGTGTAAAATGTTCATTTGTCTGCGATAGACATAATTCCTCTAATTCCTGACATAGTTCTAACACATGAATCAATGTCCTTTCACATTTGATATCACATAACATCATTTTTAAGTGTGTGAGTGCTCTGAACGGGCCTTCTAGGATTTGACAACAAAGTGTGTTATTCATAGGCGATGTTGGCCAATCGATAGATAATTTCTTGAGTTGCTCCAACGGTTTTAGAAAAGATGCCAATTGTTTAACGTCCTTGAATGTGAATCCAGTTATGTTGACGTCAATAAGATTTTTTGCTTTACCAATGAACTGCAGCATCTGGCTTGGCTTTGTGCAGTAAATGTTGCTGATATTTATTTTGCGTATTTGATCATACTTGTTTCTGTGATTAAAATATTGTTGCACGTCTGACATCAAGGTCAAGTAGCCCTCACTGGAGAAGTCTAAATACCTGAACATTAAAAAGTGCATTTGGAATATGAAGTAGGATACTCATAGAATAGATTTCCTGTGAGCATCAATAGTAAAATAGTAAAGGGCTTGTTTGGAAAGTAAATGATTTGACGTACAACCAATGAAGTACTTCCTTGATACTATAGATTCATTAAAAGCGTCGAAATCATACTCAGAAAATACAATTACGGAGCACCTTAAATTCAGTACAAGAAAATGATTCACTGAAGGAAAATTTCATTGGATGCAAAAATATGAACAGCTTGCAAAGAATCCCATTGAACATGATCAGCTAGAGAACGAAGATCATTTCACAGAAGATTTGATTACACAGATTTATTCCTCGGTGACCAATCGAGCTGTTCTCAAACTGACTAATAGTTGCGATGAATAGATAAGTTAAATGATGAAGTAATCCTGAGTCTGGTACTGCAAGTAGTTTGGTTCAGGCCTAGTACTGTGGATATAACGGCAAAACCTTTTGCAAAAAATTATTACGTAATAGAGATAGACAGAGTTTAGATAGACAACCAGCGACTAATAAACTAGGTAATAATAAATCAAGAAATGTGAGTATGCGTTACCAAAACACACTCATACTGACCTCAGTAATCGTTTTTCTTCAAATACAAGTCTCTGGAATCTTGTGCACGAATGACCTAACGCCAATCTCTCTCTAGCATTCAAATGTAAGATAATTTCTACTAACATTTCATCTGGCATATCCAAGATGCTTGAGACACCGGAACTGTAAGGTATAATCATTTTACAAAATTACTAAAACATTGGAAATGTATTTCTCAAGATTTGAAATTACATTTAATACATTGGTATGTATACATACATTATGCGTTGTCGACATTCTGGGTAAATTTAGCCACACAAAAAAGAAAAACATACCTCTATATATCGAGGGATATTAATACAATACTTTTGCCCATCATTAAGGCCCACAGTGCTTCATACTCTGAATTACAGGCGCGTGGTGATTTTTCCTTCAACGAGAGATATCTTATTGTAAGAAACTGTTCTCCGTACCAGGAAATATAGACTCAAAAAATTCGTTTTTCCTTTTATCATCCACAATAAACACATTTGTTTCAGACAGTGGAAATGCCATTTCTGGAAAGAATAATAATGAAACATTTTTTCAAGCAAAAGCATATCGATATTTGTATTAAGTATAGGCTTTTTCTCATAGTCTGCAAGTCAAAAAGAATTTTTCTGTAAAATTATATCATGGGTAACCAGTTGTTTCAAAATTATGAAGCACTATGGGCCTCAATACTTGGCAAGTTCATGTATTTTGATAACTCGATATTTGGAAAATATTTAAGTTCGCTTTTGGGTGGCTGATGTCACGTGGAATGTCTTGGGGGTCTAGTAAGAGTATTCAAACTTGTGACAATTGGATACTTCATACGGTCACAATTGTACCAAAAATATGTTCAGCAAATGACAATATAAAAGGTGACATACAAAACGTAAAACAGATTTTCCTTACGATGGGTATTGTTGGAAATGGCAAAGTTATCTAAATTACTTTCAACAAGATGACCCACTTTTTATCAGCCAATTGAATTACAATTGAAATCATTTCTTTAGTGCCGCCCAACAGCGAATAACAATGTGTGTCGGCCGGATTCTACCTTGCTTTTAGAAGAGTGAGAGGTAGAGTTATGTGGTAACAGAAGTCACAGAATAGCCTGTTATAATAGGTGACATTACAACGTAACATAGAATATACTTCTCAGACTATTTATCTTGATATCTGAGAAATAATCGATTGCAAACCGTGTTGAATTTTTCTCGATCTTAGTTTCAATACTAGCAAACGAAATTTGACAATTGCATCTCAAGAATCCAAGAGACCTTGATACTTCAAACAATACACATGACAAAACTAATTGACTCAATGTTCTGCACGTCTCACTCCATACCATTCAACGACTGAGACCGAATGGATTCTTAGGCTGTCAGGAATTAACATTACTTATGGAGTCTTATTAAGAGTAAGAAAATATTTTCAAATGACACATGTAAATTAAAATCTAGTGGATTATTTATAGGCAACTATTTTGAACAATCAAGTTATAGAATGGATCCAAGAGGCTATTCACTCGTACAACCATTATTGTACACCACTATTGAAATCGATTTCACAGATTCCCTGATTTTGTGAAAATCATTCAAAATTATTTGTACACATTAACTATTTTTCTGATATCAGGTATGGTTTCAAGCTTGAAATCAATTGAAATTGCTTGAAATCAGCTGCGATCAGTTAAAATTAGAGGAAATCGCCCACAATCATAGAATCAGTTGTATGCACATACACCTGATATGTTAGTAAATACCACCTCGGATAAATCAGATACTGGTACCACATTATCATTTGTTGGCGTAGTTCGTTTTCATATTCCATACCTGACATTCATTATTGTTCAATGTTTAGGCAAAGTTCAGGGGTTAGGAAGGCTACCACAGCACACAATCGCCCTAACCTCAAAATGTCAGAGTAGCCCGTGGAGTAGCCATATACCTATAGACTTGTTATAGACCACGCTGCATGACAGAATTATGAACTACGCTTGACAGCCCGCAGTCGGTACGTGTGTCTACTTATATTAGTACAACGAACGCCAGTATGTTAGTTTTACGCTATAGTTAAGTACTAGAGACAGTTGCACAGAGTTGTATACGTATCGTGTACGTACGCATTAGGGTGGTTCAAAAAAATTCGTAATTTTTTTTCCGTTCTTACCCCCTCAAATGTTAATGGTTTAGAAGAGAAAAATCCTCCCCAAAAATGGTCTCTCTAGCTCAACTCTAAGAAGTCGCTGTTATTCTAATTTCCCATTCACTTAAAATGGAAAAAAATTTCTTTTCATTAAAAGTTAAATTACTCGCGAAGTACTTGATATTTTTCGAATTCACGCATAGATCCTTGAAGCTGATTCTTTAAGCTTTCCAAAACTCTCTAATAAAAAAAAATAAAAAAACAAAAAATAATGATAATTAATAATTTCTGCAAAAATCAGTACTTTTCAGATGGCTTAAATTTGTGTTTTGATTATGATAATTATGCATTATTATGGAGTTTTGGAAAGCTTAAGGAATCAGCTTCAATGATCTATGCATGAATCCGAAAAATATTAAGTAGTTTGCGAGTAATTTAACTTTTACTGAAAAAGAAAATTTTCCATGCTAAGTAAATGGGAAATTAAAATTAAAAGAGCGACCTCTTAGAGTTGAGCTAGAGAGACCATGTTTGGGGAGGATTTTCTTCTTTTAAACCATTAAGGGGGTATATACACCTTTGAATTTTGAAAAAATCGAACTTGTGTTTTTTGCATTTTTGGAACATTAGGGATGTAAACTATCTGTAAAAAAATCATCATGTGAAAATATGTAAAAATGAAGAAGTTACAGCGATTTTTTGAAATTTTTTGAAATTTAAAAAAAAAAACAATTTTGTATTTTTTGCATTTTTGGAGCACTAGAGGTTTAAACTATCTGTCTTACTATTGAAATGCTTACGGAACAACCCCAAATTAGTTCAAGGTATAAAAACAGCTATATGGGCTATATGGTACCACAAGTCTTCGACAGACGATAAGCCGCAGCACCATCTCTACCCGGAGGGTCGAGACTCTTAGTGTAAGTATCAACAGGCAATTGCAGTTCAAACAGTTGAGACATTCAAACACCGGGCTAATCTCCTAGAAATTGAGATGAATGAGGTCAGACCAGTCTCCGTTGACTTCAGCGACAAGGGATTACTAAAGCGCTGTGTCGGAGGTAAGACACAGCCTACGAGCGAGTCCTAAGACTTTATTTTCAGGTCGTGACGTCCTTCCAGTTGAAGCCAACATTGCAGCGATCAACTCCCCAAGTCAACGAGGTATGTTGAGAATCATGCAAAAACTTTCAGTAGAGCCAAGACGCTACGCTGTCGCTGCAGCGAAACTACAGGGCTAAGCCCGAATCGAAGCTGTCGATAGGCGAGCGGAGCAGAGGACCAAGGAAGCTCGTGTTGCTCTGAGGCAACTACGGACAAGCCCGCAGGAGGAGGCCATCGAGGTGGAAGGTAGCAGTTATGAACCAGGTGATTTATAGAAATAAGGTGGCGCACGACTTAGGCGACGTAGCAAAACAAGCTTTTAACTTTACCTGCGTCGGTCCAACGCCTGGATCAAAAAGAAGGATGGAAAACTGTTTTGCATTATTAACTCACTCAATAGATCAT
Source organism: Rhogogaster chlorosoma (assembly GCA_944452935.1). NCBI lineage: Eukaryota > Metazoa > Arthropoda > Insecta > Hymenoptera > Tenthredinidae > Rhogogaster > Rhogogaster chlorosoma. Next base: position 11,224,034 of record OX101802.1, read on the forward strand.
AGAGAAGTAGAATAGTAGTTTATTGGCATCCAGAACCATCAACGTAGTGATAAAGTTTAAAAGTTAATTTCTGAACAATCACTATTTTGACCGGTTGTCGTAAAGAATAAAATCAACCGATGGACCGATCTCTGATTTTTTGGTCTTGAATCATTCATGAGAGATGCCTCTATCAGATGAACATAGAACTTTTTGATGAACCCATTTTTAGTTGAGATAATAGAAAAATGAGCCAAAATTTTGTAAAAATCAAAAAAAAAAATCGAAAAAATTCAATAACTCAAGTAATTCTTGCAATATCAAAAAGTTCTATGTTCATCTGATAGAGGCATGTCTTATGAACAATTGAGGACCAAAAATTCAAAGATCGGTCCAACTCTGGTTCTGATTCTTTACGACAACCAAGTGATTTTGTCTTTTCTTGTCTTCAGCTCAACCACTATTAGACTGAAAGTAATACATGATGTAAAATATGGATAATAAGGGTCAAACCCTCCTCAAACATGATTTTTTTTCAATTTGTTCAGTCTTCAAGTTGCAGAAAAAAAAGAATTGTTTTTCAGAAATTCAACCCATTTAAAGGTGTATATACCCCCTTAACATTTCAGGGGGTAAGGATGCGAAAAAAAAATTTTCAATTTTTTTTTTCTGAACCACCCTAGTACGCATACTATAGGTTCCGCCCTTTCTAGATGCTATATACAGCGCCGAATTAACCACCAGGCGGACTAGGCGACTGCCTAGGGCCCCCCAATCAAGAGGGCTACGTACCTGCTAGCTCAAAACGTATTTGTGAAATTTTTTTTCTCAAGATTTATGCGTGTTCCATTTTATGATAATTTTTTCAGAAGAAAAAAATAAAAATTACAAATATTTCAGTATTCTGTGAATTCATAAAATGATACATAACACAGGGCCGCGTGAAATATGTGTGCTTACGGGCCCCACCAAGCTTCAACCGGCGCTGGCTATATATTATATTACTTGAATATAAAATCAAAGGGCATGTATACGTATATCCGGGTGTCCGTTATTTTCCCAAAAATTCTTTTTCCAAGAATGGCCCTTGAAACGTAAGTTTATACCCTAAGACTGAAAGCTATACCAAAAAGTTAAATTCCAATTAACCTTACCGGAATCACTTTCCTTTTTTTTCAGTCATTTTATCAGCTATCCAACGAGTTATTGTCAATTTTCATTCTCAAAAGGAGTTTCTCGATGAGGAAATTTTGATGTTGGTAATCAATTTATTACTCGCAGAAACTTATAGGAATGATTTAATGATTTAGAAACTTACATGAATTGATAGTGAAACTGAAAATCTCTGCAGGACTAGGTTTCGAAGTGAGGTTTACTACAGCGTCGGCTGTCAGATTTTCGCAATAATGTACTTTCAGACTTCTCAGGCGGTGAAAAAATTTGGAGTACTATCAGCTGCGATATGTCAGAGGTGTCTCGTAGATTGTTCGTTGAATCAAATCTCTACGTCACTGTGTTCCTGACCGTAGTTGTCGAAGTGATGGAATGAGTCAGTCAGTCATCGAGGAACTCCTAGCTTGTAAATAATGTCGCGATTAAACACAAATTGATATCTGCAATCAATTCATAACTTTATCACGACTTTATTTCGAATTAACCCTACGAGTACACACATATTTTTCGTTACTTTTTGTTAGTTATACTGTTATACACACTGGGTCCGTGAGACCCGGCCAAGTTTCGTAAGACGTATAGTCTATTTAGATGATTTTTTTTCAATGAAAGAGCAGGCTGTTAAGAAAGCACCTGTGAAGACGAAATATGTGCTTAGCTCATATTTTGCCTAAGAAAGCTGTTTGAGCAGATAGAAATTTTTCGCGCAAGTGGAAAAACGCGAGTTTTGCACTTTTTTTTGTTGAAATTTATAACTTCGGAACTAATCGACAAAATTTAAGTCTTTCCAAAAAATCTAAAAGGGCACCTAGAGGTAGGTGAAATTTTGAGGGAAAAAATATGGCATTATAATTTTTCATAGTCCTCAACAAATCCTTCAGGGAAGAACTAGATCGATTTTCGCAGCGATTATACGTATACAGTATAACTAGTCCAGTCGGAATGTATATAAGACGTGCAAAAACATAATACTCAGCTAGAAATTTTTGTACGGCTTACGGGGATGCCCAGGAACACAACGCTCAGTTATCTGAAAAATTTATTGACGGCTTTGGTAGTAACAATTAATTGAAAATTGAAAGCATTGAATTTCGAAGCTCTCTTTTCATTTATCAAGTTGAGAGAAAAAAGTTACAGACAAAAGTTGTAGATGTAATTTTTATCTACAAAATCGGTTCTATGCAAAAATCACGTACGATTGTTGGTTTATCTTTAAATTGCAACAAAAGATTCAATTCGACTCTTTTGTTTATTGCATCCAGGTCAGTGAATTGTCAACGTACACTGTCGAAACTCACCCGAATTGTAGAAATATCCCGTCGCAAGAGAAGCGCGCAAAGTTCACCAGGCCATGTCGTATAGTTTAACAACAATAAATTTTTCCCCGAAAAAAATGACCCCTCCACAAAATTAGTCACGATCACCCGACAGAGTGCAATAAAATCGTGCCACTAGTTTTTATCATCCTCTTTCAGAATCTCATTAAAAAAAAAAAAAAAACAGTTTTTTTGCCAAAAAAGCACGTTTCTAGCGAAAACTCGGTTTTCGCTTATAAACAAATGGAATTATCTTCGTTAATTTTTAAGTTACCGACAATATTCCGGAAGAATCTGATAGCTCTCTTTAAGACGCTTCTTTTGGAAAAAAATCATCCCTTAATCTCTATCAGAACCGGAGATACAGACAAGTTTACCTATTCATTCGTAATTGTTGATCTAAGCAACATGTGTTCCTGGGCATCCCCGTAAGCCGTACAAAAATTTCTAGCTGAGTATTATGTTTTTGCACATCTTTGTCATATTTCTGTACATTCCGACTGGACTAAATATATTCACATCAAAATCACACTTATAAATCAAAAAATAATTGTTAATATTGCAAGATTAGAATAAAATCGTCCATATTTATTGAATATCACTGATTTGAAATCGAATCAGTGTAAAAAAAAGGATGTACTTACTTCGAAATTTCGACCGACTCATACACGTGTTGATCTGAGAGACTCGTACTTGTTTTTAGACTTCTAGCATTCAGCAGCGAATCGACGACTGAGGGTCTGCCTAGCGGCGATTGGTAAGTGAAGGACCAAAGTGAATTTACACATGAAAGCCGTATTTATTATGACAAGGCCCTCGCGGTGTTATTGGCCCTTGAAAATTTGGTTGGGTCTGAAAGACCTGACAGTGTACTGCAAGGGTTAATATCGTTTGACATTGGTTGGTTACGTCTAGCATAATTAGATTCGTAAATTTCACTCCGGCAGTTATTTATAATTAAATAATGTCGCAAACAAGCAGAAATTGACATCTGCAATCAATTTACTAATTCATTACCATCTCTTCACGAATGAATATCGATTCCCGTTGTCTTAGTATCTATCTGATATATTACGTATATCCATTGTACTGAGTATTTCGTGAAAAATTTTCAGAATTTTTGAAAATTTTTTAAGCAATACCCACTACTATAGTTAAGAAGTATGCTAAGTTTCAGATGTTTTGGGGCGATGCTTAAAAAAAAATTAGCCACGGGATGCGAAAAACCCTGTGTTATTTAAATGTGAAAATTTGAGGGCTTTGGGGGGAGTACTTGGAATTGAAATAGGAATCTGAAATTTCGATTGAATTTTTTCGGGTATATTCGGAGACGTTCTAGACCATGTGAACATTGGGATTCGAATATAACCGAATTAAGGACCATCCTAATGTATACATATTAATAAGAATTCAATATTGCGTATAGTATACTTATATATTCCAAGAAAAGTATAAAAATATTCAAAATATGGTGTCCTCTAATATATTTGTGTTATACATTATATTTGTATACCGCAATCCTGTGATAATGTAATGTTTGATTTATCGAAATCGTAACGATGTTTCCATAATGTTACAATCGACCTATAGTAATTTTTAGATGAATTTAATTGTGCATAATATGTTTGTGTGTGTCCAACCGATCAACAGCAACTACGAATTCTCGTAAACCTCCAGAATTTATTGTTATTGAGAAAAAAAAAAAACAAAAACAGATATATATGTACTTGAATCCCATCATTTCCAAAATCCACGACATATTAGCCCCTTGAAAATGATTCTGATTTCAAGTTTCTGAAATTCTTTTTGACGAAGATACAAGGTTTTAAATTCGATCATTTCAACAAGGGAAATGCTGGTGGTCCGGAACTTTCGAGGAGTGCATTAAATATATTTGCAACATCTCGAATCCATACGCTATTTTCTATTAAGTAGACGATTATACCGAAGCTACTAATCACAAACTATAAGGCAACATGAGTTCATAAGAATAAATTTCCAAATCGTGGTGTTATTTTTAATCGCGTAAAATCTCTTCACTCAGAAAATGGGTACCGCGTTGTATATAGGGCGTGATCACATGAGCGATTCATCTATATTATAGTATGTTCTCATATGCCTAATGAATCGCGCTCGTGATATATCAATAATGGGCCCGCGGAACAGCTCACTCTTTGGTGGTATTGAATTTATAGACGGGATACAATGGCGCAAATTTATTCACTTCTGATTCGCTATCAGAGTCATCTGATGGCTTCTCCCGTTCAGATGTTCTAAGCCGCATACTTTGTTCATAAGTTGGAAGCGCTGAAAGAGATGAAGGTTTCTTGTTCACTATTTGCGTAGACTCGATACAAAAGACACACCATTATAAGATGATAATTTTTTGAAAGATAATAAGGCTGATATACTCACATAAATCTCCGTACAATGTCGATAAGGGACTAACGACGTTGTAAGGTGGCGGCCGATAAGTCGAGGATTGACTGTTTGAAGGATTTTCGGGATCTACGGCTTCAGTCAAAACTTGGTGACCAGAAATCGGTTGTTGATAACTCATCAATGGAACGTTGCCTATTAGAATCTCTGTCATAGCTTCTAAATCCGTATGAAGCATACCGACTTCCGCCGCTATGGTGAGATGATATCTGATGTCGATAATTTTGCAAAACTCCAGATAGGAGGCTGGAATCGCTGGTACCTCAAGACGCAGAAACAGAGCTTTCTGCACGACGGCTTGATTAATAGGGAACTCGCTTCTAACGATAAGCGTCTTCGAGGGTCTCGATTTTGTCGTTGCATGAAACATCACATTCTGTAAATGATCGAAAGATGAATTCGAGAGATTGATGAAAGAAGGGCCTAAATTGTGAATAATATTTCGGTGTAAGACGTAGAAGAGCGATCGTAAGAGCGCTTATGCCTTCCGTTAAGGGAAATCTCCTCGAGTTTCCGTGTTAACGCTCAATATTGGGAATTGATGACTATGAAAATAACACTTATTTTGCCACGTGCACAAGTTTACTTATACACTATACCTAACGTCCAAGTAGGAGAGCGAGAGGAAATAACACCAGCACCAGCGCCGGATTTAACGTGTAAGGGGCCTGGGGCTACACACATTTTTCGGGGCCCTGCATAGGAATAATGTATGTCTTTGCAAATAGAGGCCCTATGCAAATATAAAAAAAAATCTATAAAAAAGATAACCGGAATTTCATTCAGTAATCCGTTTTAAAAGAGCCTTCAAATTTTTTTTTAAATGCAAGTGTCACTTTTGGGGGCCCCTGAGCATGCGGGGCCCGGGGCTATAGCCCCTGTAGCCCCCCCCCCCCCCCCCCCTAAATCCAGGCCTGACCAGCACACATAAAAAAAATGTGGTCTGTACATTTAACCAAATTCATGTATATCTATATGTATTTCCGAACCTGGTGTCCGTTTTGCCCGGACACCCTCACATTTTCGAGTGAGTTTCAAAAAACGCTGAAAAAAGTTGGACATTTTTCAAACTAGATCTTAGTTGTAGATGATCATTCGAAGAAAAAAGAGTTCGATACAAGCGGAGGACTGTTTAAAATCAATGACTAAGATCTACTTTAAAAAATTTCCAGCTATATTCAGCGTTTTTTGAAATCCACTCCGAAATGTGAGGGTGTATGGGCAAAACGGACATCGGATTTAGATTCAGCACATCGAAATGTACATAAGAAACACACTAGATTCAGTTCAAATTTTTTATTTTTATTTTCATAACTGCGATAAATCCACGATTTTCAGCTTTTTTTCCACGTTTATTGCAATTTACTCAAAATTTTAGGGATGTACGGGCAAAATAAATACCGGATTCGGATTTAGCGCATCGAAATACATATACATATATGGGTCTGGTCAAATGTACACTCCACTTTTTTTTTGTGTGCCGGTGTTGTCATTAGAGTTCAGAAGTATTTATTACATAATTATAAGTATGTTTGTACATTTAATTAGAAGGTTTACGGCTAACGGAATTCTCTTCTAAAGTCTGGGCCTGAAATGATCTATGAAATGCAAGTGTTTACAACTATGAATCCCAGAAAAATTTCAATTCTTGTTAGGTATCACAAGATTATAGTAACTGCTCGATGAAAAGTAGCGCTCCTGTGCTAAATCTATGGATCAACAATGATCAATCATAATTTTCAGATTTCATTTATACATATGCTGATCGTTATCCAGCTCTGACTTTCATACCTATACACCTTTTATACACCTTTGATCAGGATCGAGTGAAGTAAGCGTAAGTAATTGAATAAGTAAGTAATTCCAAAGTGAGGGAAAGATGAATTGTTTGAAATTTGGAAATTTTTGAAAAGGAAAAATTGCGTCGTTTGACAATTCTTCTTTTCCTCCCAGATGGACCTGTTCCCTGGGCAAAGGCGGGGATCCCGGCGATATATCACCGAGACTCGAAGGATTGGAGTATAGCTTTAGTTATGGTATTATATAAGCATGTGTATTGATTTTCTGACTACATACGTCGAATAAAAAGAGAATTTACTTTAGCATGATTTGTTCCATCATTTTTCTGGCTTCAATTTATTCAGCCAGGTATACGAACGATATTCAACGATCAGCAGCATTGCCCGTCTGTATCTGTTAATTATTCTATAGTCGTCAAATTACCAAAACGTACTAGAACGCATATATTCACCGTCCTGAGAATATATCAGAAAGAGTTATACATTTTCGGCAGTAACATTATCGAGATTGATCGGCACAGTCAGATTATCAAACACTGTTTTCAAATCGTTACACGTTCACAGATCACATAAGTAGGTAGTAACATACACAAAAAAAAGTAATGCAGATTGCGTATTTTATGTATCAAGGTAGGTAGATCACAAATTAACTAACCGAGCCTTCGTATTTCAAATTTACTACTATATGTATTTACAGAAAAATATTTTTCACCCTATCCCTATCTGCCTGCGTGTATGCATTGTATATTATCGTACACTTCACGAATAGTTTAAAAGTTTGAAATACGGAAAAGGCTGAACGTATTGTAACGTGGTATTTTGATAAATCCCAGTTACAAGGGAAAAATCTCGAAACAGTACAGCGTAGCGTGGACAGGTACTCCAGAAAAAGGGAAATTTAGGGAAAATGGTTAGCTTTAACTAATGCACTTTTCATTTTTGTAAAATCTATGTAACTCGGCCACGATGCACTACGAGATTTCTACCATCGTGGAAACTACCGAAGGAAAGTACAGCAAATCCAGTCTAAGGAACCTCTCGTATCGTCGCAGACGGCCCTATCGGCGTGCAAACCTTCGATCCACCAAGAAAGTGGCAAGGTCAGCGTCTCCACTAGAGCCGGAGAACTTACTATCCCCAGCAATCTGGACTGACGGCGTACAAGGATATGCGGGAAGCACAACAAAAATCCCCCTGTCATCCGACGAAGCTACCGTCTACAAAATCATCCGCAAGTCTAAGGGTGGCGTATAGGGTCATATGAAGGCACCTTCACAGCCTCCTCCACAGCAACTCGAAAACTTATCAAAAGCAGGTACCGAATCATCTATACTTTCTTTGAAACTGTTACCGCGGCCGTGGTTGGTGGATCCAGCACCAGGGAGTTTTAACGGAAGGCGGCAGAAAGAGGGGTAAACATCAACGGAGGGGTAGATGAGATAAACGCAAAAACATTGTAAATGTAAAAAATTAAGGGGGGGAACTCGGCGATTCGCTGCCGCGAATCTTGATTCTCCCGGAATGCGGGCGAAGACTTGACAACCGTCTAAACTACCGACAATTGACGAGAGCCAATTAAAGTCACTGACACGTCACGTGACCCATTTGTCGGAAAAATGTGAGTATCTTCTGATGTGTCTGTTGATGATGATATAAAAAAGAACAAGGTTCAAATCCTAGACGGTCAGGATCAGATATAGATTACAAAATATTATTCCACCGCAAGATTTGAGGTGAAGAATGTGCGTGATCAAGTACGTCCAATGTACGTATCGCAAAATAAATCAGTATCTAAATGGGTAATTGAATTACAAAAGTGATTGATGACTCCCAACACTGGTAACAATGGCACTAGAGTTTTATAATACAATGAGCAACTTCGAGTTTTAGTAGTTCATTGTTCTAACCATTCATAGGTGTTTTATTATCGTCAAATTTTGGAAAGTCTTTAACATAAAAGTAACTAACCTGGTGCAGCTCAGCACTGATTCTCTTCACTTCAATTTCAGATTGGTTATTTAGGAATACTTTGGCTTCGATCATCTGTCCGGGGACGTAACCGCGGACGGAAAGATCGAAGGATATGAGCATGGGTTCGGAGTGCCCCCAGAAGGTCTTGCTGTTTCGTTCTGATGCTGGAGTCTGAGTGAGAAAAATCTCGGTCACTGTTTCAAACAGAGTTTAACACACTGCGATTTCCAGATGATGTTTATCTCGCTTACCGCTGCGACAGGCAAATGATTCAGGTCCATTATGGAAACCACCGTCAGCGGCTGTTTAGTAACCGGATCGATCTTCCAAGCTAGATCCATTGTCGCTTTCACAGAGTACTTAACCCGTCCAAAATCTCCTTCAAAGCTAGACGGAGAATTCTTCGGCAGTTCACAATTAAAGACAAAAATGTACTGGCCTTCCGCGAGTTCAGATTCAACGTCATATTCTGCAAGGAAATAGCTTGAACGTGGATCTCAAATTCAGAACAGAGTGCCTCTACCCAACTAATGCAAGATGTGACACATTGACGGATACTGAGGATTACGCGTATCAAATTTACATGTTCATTAGAAATTATTAGAACATCACAGTGATGCTTCTTTTATTGCTCCAAGGTAACTTGGAATACTCACTTCCGCAAACTAGTTGCTGTAAGTCCAGATAAGTTTCCTTGTTCGTGTATGTCCTTCTGTTTTTTCCTGAGCCTTCACTCCACCGTACAGCCGCTTTACCGGTATAATTCAACCAGATTCCTAAGAACACGAGAAATAGTTGATACGTGTGCGTGCATACAATATTAGAGATAGGTAGAAGCTGAGTCGTTTTGTAGTAAAGAAGGACCGATCTACAAATGAACAAATATGTTGTAAAGCATCATTGTACCTCTCATTTTTATTGGCTTCTCAATATCCACCAGCAGTTTCCCTGTTATACGTTGTCCCGAGTAAAAAATAGGACTATCCAAGACGATTTGGAACTTTTTTAAGCCCATTGTCAGATGTTACGTTCACTTGTGACTACTGTGAATAATCCTGGCGTTTCTATAATTTTCGGAAGTTGGGAAATCGGATCAGTGATACATGACCTCCGCAGGACAGCGCTGTTCAATTGTAGACAGCGGACGGACCTTCTGGATAAAGAATAAATTCTTACTTATCGATTACAATTGTTTGAGTCACACTTCAAAATACTGAAACTTGCTATTATTCGCTGTATTCGTATACTATGTTTTGTATCTGATATAAATATATGTAACCGTGTGCGTGAGATAGCCGGGGCCTTCGGACGATTTTTGCCAGCTATGGGTCTTCGCACGAAACTCATTGTCAGTGTCTATAACGCAAACTATTGCGTTTATTTGCAAATGCAGGTGAATCGGGACATGTATGACAAATTCAATGAATTTTCATTTATATTGCTCAAATGTACGTGAGCAATATTCAAAGGTGACTGGATTTGATGTCATGATAACCACGATGAATGGTATTATGAAGGCGAGCCATTGGTCAAAAATATCTCTAAGCATTCAATGTGTCTACGTATACTCAAGTTTAATTTGACAGTACATATATTCATCTTATGTACTTTGACAAAGCATGCTTTATTTATGATAGTATTTTTCACCAAAAGGCCGTAAAAGAGGCTTTCACGGTGCGAGTGTGATTGGAGCATACGAAGACCGGTGTAGCCGGTCGAGGATGCCGAGATCATGCGAGGCTGTGGAAATCTTACGGTAGAGTACGACAATTATCTTTTGGTATCGTCGTAAATTCGTTTTTTATAGCCTGTTTTCAGTAATGTGAAAAAAAAAATTTCATTGACCTAGGGTTCTAAAATAAAAAATTTATAAAATGAACCATTTTTTAAAATAATTTACTATCGAAAAATGGTTCGTTTTATAAATTTCTTATTTTACGGACCTAGGTAAAAACGAATTTTACGGCTCTGATACAAAAAAATGATTTATGATACTGTCACATGAATGATAACTAAAATCGCAATTTGATAAATATTTAAAAACATTTTTCAATGATTTTGCCACTGTCCTGATTTACCTGCCATTTTCGATAACTCTCCGAAATTGTACTTGTTCTAATATTAGCCAGCGCCGGCGCTAGCTTATGGCCAGCGCCGGGCGAGTCTTGGAAATCAGGCCCCCTATCAAAAGTTTTTTGACTACTAAAATTTTAGAGTGGAACCCTGCGAGATTTTTTGTTGGCAAAATTCGCAATAATATTCCTAAAATTCAACTCGTTACAAACATGCTCAATCGACATCGTAGCTGAGCCATTCAGTCGATCTTGGCACATAGTGGATCGCAGGTATGTTTTTATGAGCTACAGCTTTGAGAAGGTCCTTCCACCAAACGCCGACGTTACTGGTAATGTGAGATAAATTCTTAACGCCACGGTGAAATTTGGATATATCTCTCATTTAGACCTTTGTTACTAATATGCGATAAAATTATTAGTGCACTCAAGTTGGTCATTTTAGCTGTTACAAAGTCAGCCTTTAGGGATTCCAGTTCTTCGGCAAGCTCCTGACCATCAATTAGTCCAGTTAATAGAGGAAAATAAAGGCGATTTCGTGACAAAACTCCCACTCACAATCCGACTGCGCCACATTTTTAAAACCGGTTCACAGATGAAAACTTACATGTTTGCAACTCCTAATTTTAAATGTTTTTTTTTTAAACAATGTTTAAAAACGAAAAACCCGTTTTTTTAGTAGTTTTTCACTTCTGGAATGGAAACTGATGGAGCAATCTTGGTAGGTACTTCAATGAGAAAAGTTGTAGAGAATTGAACAACCTTCAAATTGAGCTACTATTTCGATGTTTTTTTTTTTCATTTTGGGTAGCTCAACATGCGCAAACTGGATATGTCGTCAGATTTCATATAAAATCAATACTGAAGGTGCCATTGAAAAGTTTTTTCGGAGAATTCAAATTGTATGTGTATATTAGACTGTGTCAAAAAAAATGGACATCTTCTTTTTGTTCGGGCCTTTTCGAAAATAGTTAGTGCTTGATATGAAGAAAATTGTCCCCAAAGCTCAGCTATGTAGCTTGAACACAGAATTAGCGCATTTGAAAATAAGATTCCCCATGTATTTCAAATGGGAAAATTTGTTTATCTTAGTTTTATTTTTATAACTCTCTTTATTCAACTGATAAGAATAAAGTATATATACGGTTTTGTAGAGAATTTCATGATCTACAAAAATGGTCCTATGGCCAAAGTTGCTGTTAACAACCGTTAACAAGTTACAGTGGTTCAAAAGTCATATTTATATTTGATCACTACTTACTTTCGACGAATTAACTTAAATTAATTTTTCATGTAAATTTCTTCAGATACTTCATTTCCTAGAAGAATAATCAACTCTGAGAAAGGTAAATATCAATGAAATTAACTTTTATAACCTGAACAAAAAAATAAAAAAAAAATTTTAAAAATTCAAATATTTAGTCTTAGTTATAAATTCAGTCACAATTCTTTTTTCAATAAAGTTGACTCAAAATTTGGATTTCTTCCTATTGTAAGAAGTATCTGAAGAAATTTACATGAAAAATTAATTTAAGTTAATTCGTCGAAAGTAAGTAGTGATCAAATATAAATATGACTTTTGAACCACTGTAACTTGTTAACGGTTGTTAACAGCAACTTTGGCCATAGGACCATTTTTGTAGATCATGAAATTCTCTACAAAACCGTATATATACTTTATTCTTATCAGTTGAATAAAGAGAGTTATAAAAATAAAACTAAGATAAACAAATTTTCCCATTTGAAATACATGGGGAATCTTATTTTCAAATGCGCTAATTCTGTGTTCAAGCTACATAGCTGAGCTTTGGGGACAATTTTCTTCATATCAAGCACTAACTATTTTCGAAAAGGCCCGAACAAAGAGAAGATTTCCATTTTTTTTGACACAGTCTAGTGTATATTCATACGATTTATAATAATAAAATGAAAAAAAAAACGTCGAAATCGGTCCAGTAGTTGCCGAGATAAACGAATTAAATGATCGACAATATTCGCCATGCGCCTGTATTACTATATGTTAAAATATTTGTGGTAAAGGATTTAGGCGACTTGGATCAGTATTAAGATTTATTTATTGAATAAGAGTATAGAAGAATAGTTTTACAGTACGATGGGATCGCGTGGCGCAAAGTTAACAGGCGGAGAGACAACAACCACCTCAGAACGACGGAAGAAGGTACTGAGCTCGTGCAAATCAAAACAAATACTTTGAATAACTCTATTAGTGTCGTATTTGAACAGATGGTCGATGTCACATGTAAAAGCGCCAATATTCAAAAATATTTTCAACACTCCCTCTCGTCTTTTGCTGTGTCATCTGTTGTAACTACGCCACTACGTTTTCTCTAGTACATTCCAAACATAGAAAGAAAATTCTTAAACTTTACTTGAGCCAAAGGCTTGGTCAATGTGTCAGCCAGTTGCTCTTTCGTACTTACATATCTAACATTAATTTCCTTTGCCTTTTGTTTCTCACAGGTGAAATAGAACTGCACTTCAATGTGCTTGGTTGCTTTTATTGATTCTGGAGTTTCAACCAATCCGATTGCTCTCTGATTGTCACAGTAAACTATTGTCCCAGCTGCTTGAGCACAGTCTAGGTTTGACAACAATCTTCTAAGCCACACTACTTCTTTAGTTACAGAACAGAGTGCTATAAATTCGGCTTCTGTAGTTGAAGTTGCTGTAACTGTTTGGCGCTTCGAGCTCCAACTTACAGGTCCAGAGTTGATCAAGCAAACCCAGCCTGATGTACTCATTCGCGTATCAACATCTCCGGCAAAGTCAGAGTCACAATACGCTACTAGTTTTGTATCATTCGAGCCTATCAGATAGCTTATACCACAGCTTGTTGTACCTCTTAAATATTTTAATGCTCTTTTTACCCCTTGCCAATGCTGTGCACTTGGCTTCTCCATAAATCTACTGAGTATTCCCACAATATAAGCAATGTCTGGTCGTGTTCCAACCATTAAATACATCAAAGAACCAATTGCTTGTCTGTAAGGATAATTGCCTTGTATACAATCGTTGTCATCTACTGTTTTCGAAAACTTGATACCTGGATCGGCAGGAATGGAGACTGGATTACAATCCTCATGGTTAAATCTACGCAGAATTTGCTCAGTATATGTACTCTGATGTATTTTAAGTTTCCCGTCGTCTCGATTCCTGTCAATCTGTAGTCCTACAAAAAACTCAGCTTTTGAATAAGTTATCTGAAATTCTCTGTGCAGTTTTGACAATAAATCATTCATCTCACTCACATTCTTTCCACTCAGCAAACCATCATCCACATAGATCGCAAGATAGATTTCACTTTCAGTTTTTGTGAAGACACATGGATCTGCTTTAGATTGCACAAAACCGCACTTTATCAAGAAGTCAATGAGCTTCTTGTTCCACTGCCTTGAGGCTTGTTTCAAACCATATAAACCTTTCAACAACAGACACACTTTTTCACTCTTGTTGAACACCGCTGGCTGCTCCATGTATATCTCCTCCTCTAGGTCGCCGTGTAGAAATGCAGTCTTCACGTCAAACTGGAAAATCTCCCAGTCCTGCGCTGCTGCGATGGATAGCATAGTTCTCACTGAACTGAATCTCACAACAGGGGCGAATGTCTCACCATAGTCGATTCCCTCCTTCTGGGCGCATCCTTTTGCCACCAATCGTGCCTTGTACTTGTCAACTGTACCATCTGCCTTCAGTTTTCGCTTAAAAACCCAACGATTTGAGATTACATTGGCGTGTTGAGGGCGAGGCACTAGCACCCAGGTCTGATTGTCCTCAAGAGATTTCAATTCAGCTTCTACAGCCTGGTGCCATTGTTCTGCATCATCTGCTTTCAAAGCGTCTTCAAGGGTAACTGGCTCTGCGTTGACCATATAAGTTCGGGCTATGACCATTCCTGCTTCCTCTTCATTCTCTCTCTCACTCTCTCTTAATCCTCTTCTCGTCTGATAAGGAGATCTTGGGATGGGGAGACGTGGATTTTTGTATTTACGTTTAGGTGATCCAGCTTGAGACTCTTGGAATACCTCACACGGTACATCATCTATCTTTACTGGCGATGAGGGCTGTGCCATCTCTGATTTAACTTCCGATTTTTCTGTGACTATCTGAGGTTGACTATTCTCATTAAATATCACATCGCGGCGAATCCAGATCCTTCTTCCTTCAGGTTTATATACTCGATAGGCTTTGTTTCCTTCGCTGTATCCCACCATGATACATTTCACGGAATTCTCGTCCCATTTTTTACGCTGTTCCTTTGGTACATGCACATAACAATCGCATCCGAAAACTCTTAAATGTTTAACAGATGGTTTTTGACCAAACCAAATCTCAAACGGTGTCGTATCTCCACCCAGAGTGTCGGAGGCTATCCTGTTCTTGAGATACACAGCCGTATTCACAGCCTCGGCCCAGAGATGACGTGGCAGGCTACGCTCGTGAAGCATTGCCTTTGCTGATTCTATTATCGTACGATTTTGTCGTTCTATAAAGCCGTTCTGCTCTGGTGCTCGTGGTGTAGACATCCCGTGCTTGATTCCCTTTGATAATAGGAAAGTCTTCACCTCATCATTACAGAATTCTAGACCACAGTCAGATCTAAGTTGCCTTATTTGATGGCCAGCAGCCTGGACTTCTGCATAGAATTCTTGTAGAGATTGCAAAACTTCGGTTTTATCCCGTAAAAAATAACCAAAACAATACCTCGAACAGTCATCTTTCAGTAATAAAAACCAGTTTGCTCCTCCAAGCGACGTCTCGCTCATTTTTCCACAGAGATCTGCATGAAAAATTTCACCTGGTATACGCGATCGTTCACCTGTCCCTTTAAACGGTTGTCTATGCTGCTTACCATAGGCGCATCCTTCACAAAAAGGATTTTCAGGACTCGTGTTGAACTGCAGATCGTCTACCGCACCTTTGTCACGCATCTTTCTCAGCATCTGATAATTGACGTGTCCCATACGCTCGTGCCAAAGCTTTATGTTTACTGTTGTCACTACCATAGCTTCATCGGTTGTTATTGTACTCACGTTCAGTCTGTAGAGGTTGTTGTTCTTCATTCCATCCAGGATAGCGTAGTCGCCCCTCAAGAACACTACACGCGTTCCACCTTCCTCGAATATCACTCTAATCCCTTTCTCTGTTGACTGTCTAATTGAGATCAAGTTCTTCTCGATTTTCGGAACGTATAGCACATCTTTGATGGTATGAATCACTCTGTCTCCACTTGCATCTATCACTGCAATGTCAATGTCACCTCTCCCTCTGACGTCAATACGCGTACCTTCACCCACTCTAACACTGTGTACATTAGCTGCACACGGAGTGAAGTTTTTGAACCACTGTCTTACGAAAGACATGTGTTGCGTAGCGCCCGAGTCCGCATACCAGTCATCCACGTTTTTAACCACACTCACCGACTCGACATTGTCCACTACCAGTAAGTCACTTTTATCTGATCTTGATTGTTGACTAGTCTTGGCTGTTGTATCTGCGACAAGAGATTTATTCTGAGCACTTCCCTGCTCCCTCAATTTCTTGCCGCATTCCCTCGCCCAGTGTCCAGGAATTTTACAATAATTACATTTACCTGGCCTGCGTGGGTGTGATTGACATTTACCTTGGCCATCGGTATTGTGGTTGAAAGTTTTCTTCCTTGTGTTGTTTTTCTTCCCATTCCATCGCGCACTCAGTGCCTCTGAGGTTTGTTGTTGTTGACTGTCCTCTACCCTTTGACTCAATAGAGTTTCCTCGTTGATTAGATGCCCAGACAATTTTTCGACTGTTTGCTGCTCCTTGGGTACGACCAACCAAGCTGCTCTTATATTGTCATACTTCTGTGGCAAACTACCGAGGATTTTGGCTATAATCATGGGCTCCTTTTGTTCGAGATCCATTTCACTAAGTCGCTGCGTTAACGAAGTTATCCTTGTGATGAAATCCATTACCTTCTCATCAGTCTCCATTTTAGCATTAATGAAACGATCTAGTAGAACCTGCGCGGATTGATCGCTTTTTTCAGCATGAACTACCTTCAGTCTTGACCACATCTGTGCTGCAGTCGTGCACTGAGTAAGATATTTGAGCTGCTCGATCTCCAAACCACGCATCAGGAATGCCTTTGCTGCCTTGTCCTTCTTATCCCATTCTTCTGGGTGAACAGCGGGTCGTCGCACTGTGCCAAGTACATAAGGCTCTAGCTCGTTTTCTCCCATGTATATTTCCATCTGCATCTTCCACAGTTGATAATTCTGTCCATTAAACTTGTGTATTTGATATGTCCTTGACTCTGCCATATTTGCAGACACTTCGGGAATGTCTATCACTACACTTTGTTCAGGATCAACTGAACTTGTTAAATTAGAACCATCAAAAGTTTCACCAAGTGCCGAATCATCAATATGGTGAACAGATATGCCTTTACCGTCGGCCATTCATTTCACTCGCGAAAAACCGAAAAGAATTTATCTTGCCCGACGACGCAGTAACACGAGGGTCTGGGCCCATAACCTGTTAAAATATTTGTGGTAAAGGATTTAGGCGACTTGGATCAGTATTAAGATTTATTTATTGAATAAGAGTATAGAAGAATAGTTTTACAGTACGATGGGATCGCGTGGCGCAAAGTTAACAGGCGGAGAGACAACAACCACCTCAGAACGACGGAAGAAGGTACTGAGCTCGTGCAAATCAAAACAAATACTTTGAATAACTCTATTAGTGTCGTATTTGAACAGATGGTCGATGTCACATGTAAAAGCGCCAATATTCAAAAATATTTTCAACACTATATATTTATATAGGTTCGTTTCCCCGCCGCGTCGAGTGCCCCCATCACTCGCCTACTTTCTCGCGATCGGGCGCTTATGCCTATGTTTGGATGCATTTTTCGCCTATTTCAATGCAAAATAACGACTCTGCATAAACGAACGATTTGTAGTGAATATAGTCTCGTTTAAAAATCGCTTTAGAAAATTACGATCGGACCAATTCTCGAGCAAGGATGGCTTATTGAAAATGATGAACAAAAAAATTCAATTTGCAATTGTGCAAAAATTACTCATCCGACAGTGCCCATTTTTCGCCCACGTTATCTACATATTATTCACTACTACCACGCGAAAGGCCTATGCTACCACTTGTCAAATGGCGGAGTTATGAATTTTTGAAAAAACATATCTTTTTAGGGGTTTTTTCGATTTTTCTCGGTTAAAAATGCTCTGATCGAGTCGATCCAGAGCTCATTGTGACGGTTGTACAATTCTCTACAACTTTTCTCATTGGAGTACCAAGATTGCTCCATCAGTTTCCATCCCAGAAGCGAAAAATTACTAAAAAAAACGGGTTTTTCGTTTTTTAACACTGTTAAAAAAAAAAAAACTTAAAATTAGGAGTTGGAAACATGTAAGTTTTCATGTGTGAACCGGTTTTAAAAATGTGGCGCAGTTGGATTGCGAGCGGGAGTTTTGTCACGAAAAAGTCTCTATTGACTGGACTACAATGTCACTGTTCTCGTCTGCCCCAATCAGAAAATTTTCCAAGGTCTTCGATTCAGTTTAAATTTGGATTTTATCCAATCTCACAAATTTATTCGAGTTGCGGATAATACTGGAAGGTTCGCAAACGTTTTGCATCGTTTCTAAACGTTCGCGTAAGCTAGATATCGCTAGATCGCATAATTTATTAAAGAATTCAATTTCTAACCGTTTCGTCGAATCGCTAGGTCGTTCGTTGTGCGGAGACTCGTAATCAAAAAATCCTCTCATTCGTGGAGTACGTGATTCGGGTAAAGTTTACGGAATGTCCAACTTTTCAGCCATTTCTTTGGCTATGGCTGTGCAAGTTTCGAAACCGGATTCGCGAAAGGCTTGTAACTGAGGAACAGCACTATTAATCAATATGTCGATCGCAGTATGCAAATCAACTTTCGGTCATTATAAAGCTTTACTGATTCTGCTTATCACTTGCAGAACATCATACGATACTACCAATCGAATCAGAAAAGACAATGACTTGACTTCGAAACAGAGGCCTCTCAGTTCCGACCTCAGCTTTGCATCTTTATCTTGTGATATTCTACAAAATTCCCGCAACGCATCTCGGATTTCTGCTATTTGGAACCTTACTGCTTTCACAGCATTTATTTTCCCTTTCCAGCGAGTTTCCGGCAATGATTTGACGCTGATATTAACGCGCTCCTTCAATATTTACCACCTTTGGGTTAAAGCCGTGAAGACTGCGAATAGCCTTTGAAGAACACCAAAGAATAGCTCAGCAGTGACGGACGAATGTGCGGTATCCGAAACTACTAGGTTGAGGTTGTGACAACTGCAGGAAACGAAAAACACCCTTCTATTATCCTTCAAAATTTTGGCCTGAACACCACTATTTTTACCCTTCATATTACTGCCATTATCATACCCTTGACCTCGACAGTTCTTCGATTAACCCTCCGTGGTCACACTGGGTAGAATCCACCCAGTGACCACCTTTCGGCATAAATATCTACTAGTTCTCGGTATTGGATGGGGCTCTAAAAAAATATGTTAGCCTTGGATTTCGTTCAGGAAAGTTGTTCGTATCTAAACTGGAATGTCCAAGGGTTGTTCAGTAATTTTTTGAGAATTTTCGGGCCGATAGATTGGTCACAATACGGGTTCGAAAATGGACTGGGTGGAATCAACCCAAGTGTGACCACCGAGATCGGTGGCGGAAGTGTGACCACGAAGGGTTAAAGATTGTTGGATTTCAAGATATCCAATAACCTCCCATACAATCTCTGACCAGTTGTATCGTTCACAACAACGAAGCCAATGAAATGCCCGGAAATCTCTACAATATCTTTGGACACCGTGACAAATCGAACAACGGCAGTCATTTGTTATTGATGACTAATATCGGGAGTGCAATATAAAATGATGGAGTAATATTTCGTGGCTACCACTCGTCTACTAACTTCTTTGAAAATGGCTTTACCCAGTATGTCAACGAATTCATTCTGAGTTTCCTTTCTTAAATAGTGGACGCGTTGGAGGTTTCCACTTTGAACTCGACGTACATGTTCGCTTAAAATAGGATCGAATTTTGCCATCAGCTCAACTTGGCTCAAGAAATTATCGTTATTCGGCCCGTATAATCAATCAACAGTACCTCGAAATGCCATATTCCGCTTAGCTAAGTGCCTAGAGTCCTAATTTCAAGAAGTCTTCCAAGTACTCGTTTCCAATAAGTTTCCTCTCTTTGTATCAAATCTTGATGCTCGTCATCAATGGTCTTTCTGCTATGTAAGCGGACTTTGAGTTTTTTACAGTTTGTCATGCATTTGATGTGCATTTTAGATTTTTCATGTGATTTAGATATTTCAAGCTCTCTTGCCAGTGCCGCCAGGATCTGAATCTGGTCGATTGTAATTGGGTTGGGATGTTGGGGAAGCCGAATAGTTTGCAGCAAAAACAAAAAATGGAATCCATACTCTCTGAATAAATTAACCAGGATCTTTCAATTTTTTCGTCATTTTTAAGGGCTCGATGGCGATTTTCCGTGGTGAATCGCCGGATATCTGTATCAAAAGGAAAAACTGTATGCCGATCGATTTTTGTGGGCCCTAACTTTACCAATTCTACGCGCGAACTGTCGCTGATACTGTTCGCCCACTTAGCAAGATCTTGCCAATCAATATCTGATTCTGTGGTTTCTCTTCGTATACCTTGTTATACCAAGTTAATTCTATCGCTACCTATCATCGTATAACCTTCAATTTTCGCAGACTGAGCGTCCGAATTTTTTATCAAAATCTACTGCTACTTTGGGAGGACAAGCGGGATCTAAATAATCTGTAGTTTGGCTACCTTCGCCACCCTCATCATCAGACCTGTACTGCTTAACTAAGCCCTCAAAAAAGGCTGCACTTTTTTTGTTTGCCTCACATCGAGCTTTTCTTCATTTCCGCTTTTGGGACCCTGATACGTCTTCGGGCTTGTTCATAATGACTAACCACTATGACTTGGGCAATCAAACACTCACAAAAATGAATCGAGAAAAATCAAATCAAATCGTAATATTATGCAATGTGAGTCAAGTATCGCAGAAGGTTAATTATTATTGAGTAACATAAATATCATTAGTTATTTAGCCTATATTAAAAATTGTGTTCCAAACGTGAACGGCCGTGGCCGTTAAAAATAAAGAAATAAGAAAAACGAATATTTGAAGAGAAAATGTTTCAGAAATGTTCACGTTGTCGAGAAAGTTTTGCTCCCTGAGAATAATGTGTATGAACAGGATGAGTGAATACAGATGACAAGCTTCAGAATCGTCTACGCATACAGGAATACAAATACAGGGGTTCAGCTTGACAGAGCGTAGCAGTGCATCCACAGTTTATACAAGCAATGCGA
This sequence comes from Rhogogaster chlorosoma, assembly GCA_944452935.1. Lineage (NCBI taxonomy): Eukaryota > Metazoa > Arthropoda > Insecta > Hymenoptera > Tenthredinidae > Rhogogaster > Rhogogaster chlorosoma. Next base: position 11,245,201 of record OX101802.1, read on the forward strand.
TATGATATTGTACTCTCTGGGACGACCTCGCCGTAGCTTGGCGCTTGAGCTATAAACTAGCGCATGCGCTGCACCTGAACGAATTGTGGTGCGGGCCGTCGATCGAGTCAACACACCGCGTGGTCCCGGGCCACGTGTGGAAATCTGGTAGAGCAGCGCGCAGCAGCGTGAGCCGTACAATATATCGTCGAGGGCAACCGTTCAATCTCATCTTTATAATTATTTCATAATTTTTTTCTTATTACATCCATCGATCTCAGCGTTTTCATACACCAAATGTATTGTTGCGGTCAATTTTATTCAAAAAAAATTCTTGCTCTCCTCCGTTGTCGGGCCCTCTCGGGCACAGAGCGCCGGGCAGCCGCCCGGTCGGCCCATGCCTGGCGCCGGCAGCTGCATATTACTCCTCCCTTCGTGGATGTTTTATGATTAGATGTTTCATTGGTGCCTGCGGTAAACTTGTGTCTTCCACGAACGAAAGCACCTCATTCGACCTTATTGTTGCTCTAAAATTAACTGTAGTTAATTTTCTTCAAGGTGTCCCCATTGAACCGCATACTAACTTATGTCCACTAATATACAGTAAACGTTCATTCGTGGGTTTTTCAAGGCATGTGGCAATCACAACGGATAAATAAAAATAACACCAAACTGAAACATCTATACCGGGTGCCCCATTTTAATCTTACACCTGATTTATCTCGGAAAATATTACTCCGATCGAGTATTGAGTATAATGAAATTTTAAGGGTTCGAAGGGGGACGTTCAAAAAAAATGTTTGTTTCATCATCAGAAACGTAAACTGTGTATGAAATGTATTTTTTACAATGGCACGTTAAAAGTAATTCTTGGTTTTAGATTTTGATAATTGTGAACTGCAGTTTGTCATATACGTATTATCTAAAGAGAATCGTGGCATCACAAATCTATGTATATATCGAATATAATGTTATTAACAATATTGTTTTCATAACATTTGCTCTGGAACTTCGAATTTTTTTTTCAACTTTAAACTTTCTACTATTCCGGTTGCGAACATTGTAAAGAAAAAAAGCTGTGTCGAACACGAAATAACAAGAAAAAAAAAGAGAGAATACCTGGAAAGGAATGGAGAAATGAATTTTTCGTTTCGAATTTTATAACTTTGTTAATTTTTTTTTTTTATCGTCTATATCATATATGATATTGTATGAAATTACTTTGATATTATCCTTGCAAAGTCATGTTTAATATTCATTCTGTTCAACGAGAATTGATTGCATTTCATGTAAAAATTGTTTTGTCGAATGCTAATACCACAATTATTACGCTCCCGTCTGAAAATAATCAACAGATGTGAATTATTCGTCGCGAAAGTCATCCTAAAACATACACCAAACCTGAGATATGTGCTCACCAAATAACGAAAAAACTAAGGGGCCATTCATTAATTACGTAAGGATGATTTTTACGATTTTTGACCCCCCCTGCCCCTATGTAAGGATACATAAGATTTCTCGCCCCCCCCCCCCCCCCCCCCCCCGGTCTTCACTTCGTTTTTCTGAATAATAAAACGTTGTTAGAAAAGGATCAGTTACATTAAAGCTCACAGTTTGACGTAAAATCGAAGATTTTTATTTTTTAGCATATAATTTAGGTTATACTTTATCATTGCTATAAGATATAGATTATCTTCATATTATTAGATAACTATCTAGTCTTTGGAATATTACGTCAGAATGAGTTTTACCCCCTCCCTCGGGACCCTTACGTAATTAATGAATGGCGCCTAAACATTTCGGCAAAGTTAAAAATTTTATGGATTTGCTCATACAACTATTAGGGTGTCCGTTATTTCCCAAGTTGGTTTTTTTTTTTTTGCTGCCGCCCCCTGAATTTTTAGTTTTTGCCCTAAAAAAATGTCCAACCAAAAAAAGCTTTTAATTTTTAAATTAAACCGTGCCGAAATGATGTTACATTTCCTATTTAAATAACATGGGATTTTTGGATTTTTTGCATTAAATTTTTGTTTTCTGAAACGCATAAGAGTATAGCAATGATCAATGTATATTGTTGTAGGGAATTGAACGCTCTACAAAAGGGGTCTTTTATGATTTTTTGATACATTCACTTTGTCAAAAGTTATTCAAGGTTAAAGTTGTGTTCATAGTCGATACCATAGATTCTTAAGTTTTGCCATAGATCTCTTTGATATAATCCTTCAACTCATATATTAATGTTTTTAAAATAATATCAAAAAGCCTAATAGTTAAAATAACGTAAACAATACATTGTAAATTATATTACGAAAAGGTTTATTTTTTTTTCTGCTTCATTTACAATTTTTTTGTACAGCAACCTTTGGTCGCATCAGGATAGGTGGCTTTGTATACACTTACAACTTGAATTAGATACTGTTTTTGTTCTTCTTTGGTGGTTAGATTGTTGATATACTCTTGAGTCAATTGATCTGCTCTTTCGGCTACATCATTAATGACCTGCAGATTATTAACGATGCTTAGGCCTTCCAAGTAATCATCATTGCTAGCCCACGTGTCAACATTCAATTCTAAAAATTTTTTATTAATGTTGAATGATGAAAAATGTCAAAGAATCTAAATTAATAAAAAAATTAATATCTTTCTTGCTGTACTCTTATTTGTTTCAAAGAAACAAAATTACATGCAAAAAGTCCAAAAATCTCATGCTATTTAAATGGGTAATGTAACATGATTCTTGCACGATTTAATTTGAAAATGAAGAGCTTCTTTTGGTTGGATATTTTTTTTTTAGGACAAAAACTAAAAATTCAGGGGGCGGCAGCAATAAAGAAACCAACTAGGGAAATAAAGGATACCCTAATAACTATACCCGATATGGGCATCAAGAAAGATAACCTTTTGAATCTACTGAATATTGCTACATAAGTACATTTATTGACGAGAATTAGTTGATGTGCTTGTATGATGTTTTGTTTAATTGAGAATTTAGTGACATAAATTTACCGTCACAGCTGGCATCATCAATTAACCCTTCAGTAACCACGTTATGCGGCTCACCTTCTTTACTCTCGCCATGAGAGAAAATCTCACGGCTTCTGCGCATGCGCATCACGGTTATTAAAGTATTTTTTCGTAAGAATCGTAATGGATTTTAATTATTTATAACAATAAAATAATTTTGCAACTTATAATTAATGACAGTGAAGCTAGTAAATTTTCGCTGACAAGTGGATTTTTGTGTATACGTAAACAAACATGGCCGCTACCGTCCAGCGGAATCATCCGAACGACGCCCGAGTACAGACGAACAGTGAAATTTCTCATCCATTAATACTCTCGCCATGAGAAAAAATCTCATGTCCTCGAGAAAAAATTTTTTTTTTCTTATTTATAATCAAAATCAGTAATTTTTTATTGTGCAGTTGGAAAGAGTATAAAATTTGCGGAAGGTAAACAAAATTTCAAGTGGCCTTTCCATTTGAATTTGAATAAATAATTGCGATTGAAACCGAGCATGAGTAAAAATCTCATAGCGCGGTTACTGAAGGGTTAAGCATTTGTTTAAGGGGTTATCCTACCGTAAAATTTTCAAATAATCGATTTTTTTGTCTTTAAAAAATACTTTGAAGTGTTTAGAATAATATGCAAAAAGTTCCGTGTAGATATTCGAAGTATTTTTCGAGTTATAGCGTTTGTAGCGAAGGTAGAATTCGACGCGCAGGTAGAACGGGCCCGTTTGGTTACGCAAACGTCGGGTAGCAAGTAAACATTAGATCTCGTCCCTCTGGGTTTGTCGTCTGAATAGTAGTTCGATTTAGGTGACTCATTTCTATAAGGTATATTCAAAAACCTAACCGTTATTTACAGATATAGGGGAGGGTGGGGCACGACGGCTCCCTAAGCCAGTTATTACTTTTTGTGGCTTTCAACCATCAAATTAATTTACTTTTGTTCTGTTTCGAACAAATCCACCGAAATTTTGCCGAAACTATAGGAGAAAATTTTTTTTTTGGAGCACGACGGCCCCCTCTAAAAAATGATGGTTCATTTACCCCACGATATGGTGCATTGGTTTGAAATGGCCTAAATGGATGAATACTTGAAATTCATCACAATTTGAAGAAAAAATGAAAATTTTTGACCCAATTTTTTAGGGTGGTCCATTATGCCTCAGATTTCGTGGATTGGCCTGAAAAATCGTTAAAAACATCAGAGGTATCATGATTTGACGAAAAATGAAATTTTTTGTTTTTAAGAAATTTTTGATGGGGGCCGTCGTGCCTTACCCTCCCATATATAAGTGTGGTATAGCGTCTCGACACTAATGCCCAGTTGCATAAACGCGTTTCTATCGAAACTATGTTTTTCAAAACGGTGTACATGATATCTCAAACTGTGATTAACAAATTGACTTGAAATTCGGTAGCCATTTTCAGAGAAATACAGGTTTAGGCATGACGGACGATTTCGTGAGTACGTTTTCTTTCGCAATATATTCCTCTATATGTAGATATCATAAAAAAATCCTGTCCGGCGAAATAAACAAATGAAAAAGAAGATCATAATACACTATAGCAAAAAAGATTATAATAACAATAGCATAGCGCACGAAGTTGGCGGTGCTATGGGGTGCGGAAAACAAAGCAAAAACAGCATCTAGCAGACAAATGTCGCATATATATGTATGACAAGATGTGTGCCGAGCTGTCAAATATCAGTATTTCTAAATGAACGTATATTGGAGAATTAAAAATAATCAGAGTAAGGCGTGCAATGCGCGCAGGGGCAGAGCCCCTAGTATTAATAAGAATAATACGCATTATTGCTCCGAGAATTCCGAAAGAGTTTAAGGATTTTTTTCGTGTAACCTAAGACGAAAAAAAAAACTATGTCACGTCATAACTAATACTATGTAGTTTATGAGGATATTGTTTTGTTTCGTTTCAAACCAACCAGCGGGATCATGTACACCGACCAATAGCGCACAGGAAACATCAGCCGACGCGAACAAGAATAACGTGTGGAAGTTTCAATATTTGTTAATGAAAATTTTTACTCACACTTCTTAAGTTGTACATAAAAATATATTTAAAAAAATTTTTAATATTGCATTTGTAGTTTTTCCAACATGAATTCCCAAAAATTAGCCTGTTTGGAAGCTGGTTACAGTAGGATAACCCCTTAACTCAAATATTCTTCTTTGCATTCAAACGAATCTGTTTTGCAGTTTAAGGGGGGACGCTGGTCTAGAATTTTGAAAAAATCGAAATTTTTTTTTTTGTCTTAAAAGGTACTTTAGGGTCTTAAAAATAACATACCGAAAGATGGATGCCGGCAAAAGTGTCTAAATGCCCAAACTTTCCATTCTACGGCAGCGCCTCTCACACTGAGAGAAGTTTTTACTTTTACCAGTAATAAAAACGAGTATTAGGATTTCTTTCGATCCAACACTTCATATTAATAAAAATTCTATTACATACTAATAATTTTTATTATACATTAATAATTTTATTAAATATTAATAAAATTTTATTAAATATTAATAAAATTTTATTAAATATTAATAAAATTTTATTAAATATTAATAAAATTTTATTAGTATTCAGTACACGTTTTGTTTGCGCATATGATAAATGTGTTTACTAGATACTAATAAATTTTACTACTATGAAATAAAAACTTCTCTCAGTGCAGGTATGCCCCGAGCGCCCTTTATGATCCCGGCGCACGCTGGAATTTTTGAGTACGGTAGCAGGTATAACGGCAGTTGATAGAGAAGGGACTGCCCTCCGATGAATTTAGAATATTAATATCGCAGATTGAAGGTATATACGCGTTTAATATGATTTTATAGTACTTAAAACTTTAAACGCGTTTTTCTCGGAATCACTTTTTTTGAACTGGCCGAAGACATAACTCGAGCAAATCTTCACCGATCTATACGAAATTTTGACAGTACATTCGAAATACCTTTCTTCGGAGACGTACGTAGGATTTTTTTTTTATATTGCATAGTTTTTTTTTAATCAACAATTTTGTCGTTTTTTTATAGTGAAAATTTCAATGTTTTTTTCAAACGTGCACCATTTCGCGAAAAAACAAAATATCGAAAAACCCCTACGTACGTCTCTTGCTGTTGTTATATAGAAACTAAAAATTTTTGGGATTTTGTTCCGGGACCAAAATTAAGGAGGTTAGATCTTCGGCCATGGACCCGTCTAAAAATGAGGCGCCTCCGAAGAAATGCTGGGCAGCCGCCATTTTGAATTTGATTGACACAAAAAAATTTGTATTTGTACAATAAAACCTAAATTATAAAACCTCTTTTACAGATTTTCGATTGACCTTTTTGTTGAGTCACAAAAAATTCCCAAATTATGCCCATTTTTTCACGCTCTAGACCAGCGTCCCCCCTTAAAGATAAGTCGCTATTATAGTAAAAACTTGAAAGACAATGCGCGAGACATTCTAAAATACAACGAATGTGTTTAATATAATAATTGTCAGCCAAAATTCGACTCTAAATCGATTTTCAAGCCACTCGATTGCGTTTTATTATATCTACATATACGTGACAAAAATAGTTAGAATTTGACTGCTTAGAGTCCTAGCTAGCTTACTAGCACCTAAAGTCCCCGAAATGCGAAATCATGATCACTAGGGCCAGGGACTTCGGGTGGTGGGGGTAAACTAATACACAAAAACCACATCTGTGTGAGAACTATGTTCAGGTTCCACAGTGACAGATTTCAGATGTCAACGAAAACTAACACATGTAAACACATCTGTGTAATCGGTAATAATTTCCTTCGTTTCCGGTTTCGCAGTGACAAAGTTCAGATGGCAGAATAAAATGTCAAACTTAACCCCCCTGACCAGTCCGATAAGTGTAGTCCATGCAAGAGTATGTAGTATACATTTAAGTATACATGCAAGTTCAAGACTGCCCACGTGTGGATAGCGGGCAGCTCTCCGTGACTTATGCAGCAGATATAGAAAATAAATTCAAGTCACTGCGTATTGGAAACCACTATTCTAACCTCGCTTCGCTCCGTTACAACGCGGTTCTTCGACGCAGCTTGCGAAGCCACTGGGCGTATTCAAGAGTGCCTGTGTGTATGAAAACGAGCAGCTCTCCGTAGCCCAAGCAATTAAAATTAAAAATAATTATACCATCCGAAATTTCAGTAGATGACACGCACTTAGACATGTTACAGCTGATTTTTGGGGCTTCTAAGATTTCCTAGCCCATCTGTGCATATTCAAGCATGCCTGTGTGTGAAAAAACAGGCAGCTTTAGGTATGAAAAAAAATATACATATAAAATTAAAATATTTTATATAAAATATAGTATAAAATTTTTTTGTTGTTGTTACATAGTCAGATGTGTTTCGACTTATATCGGCAGCTGCTGCGAATTGAATTGAAGTTGAAAATGATTGTCCTGTCGAAAATTTAAGGATGTGACCCACTCTGACATATCTGTGCTGATTTTTGGGGTAACTGTGATTTGCGAGCCTACCCTTGCATACGCTTGATTCTCGTCTTATTTTTTGTCTTGATTTTTGTCTTACTTCTTGTCTTGATTTTTGTCTTGATTTTTGTCTTATTCTTTGTCTTGATTTTTGTCTTACTTGTTGTCTTGATTTTTGTCTTGATTTTTGTCTTGATTTTTGTCTTACTTTTTGTCTTGATTTTTGTCTTGATTTTTGTCTTACTTCTTGTCTTGATTTTTGTCTTGATTTTTGTCTTACTTTTTGTCTTGATTTTTGTCTTGATTTTTGTCTTACTTCTTGTCTTGATTTTTGTCTTGATTTTTGTCTTACTTTTTGTCTTGATTTTTGTCTTGATTTTTGTCTTACTTGTTGTCTTGATTTTTGTCTTGATTTTTGTCTTACTTTTTGTCTTGATTTTTGTCTTACTTTTTGTTCGGCATGCAGATAGGAACCGTTTGAGAATACACGCAACTGCTGATTGAATTTCATGAGATCGGATAGCCCGCGGAAAGAAGAGGATCTAGTTCTCAAAATTACATCTTTTTACTTCCAGCAGGGCGGAACACATCTGAGTCCATCATATCGATTCAAACGTTTATAAATTTTTTTAGATTATAATGGCGTACGTCATGGCAAAACGAAAATTTCATAAGTCGACGCGCCGGGGGTCTATAGACACCACAATGACGTCAAACTTGTAATAATGTTATTTTTCGTATATACGTTCGATTTTATTTTAATTTTGCGTTTCGTCTAGATTTTAGTCTCGACTGTAATATATTTTTTTGTATAGGCCTTTAGCTTTGTTTTTATCTAACATTTTTTATCCATTTATATTTAATTAAATTCGTATAGAAATGAATGAAAATAAAAATTCGTGTTATTGCTACAGATTTGTTATTTTTATTTTTTTTAAATACAGTAACGTTATCAAATCGTCAATGACAATATAGAAATAGCAATCTTAATAATTGTATTCAATGAAGTATATTTCAATGAAGCAAGTATTTTCTTTCATCATTGCACGAGGAATGGAGGAATGCCCGTTTTTTTACACACGGAAACTCTTGAATATGCAATGGTAGGCTCGCAAATCACAGTTGCCCCAAAATCAGCACAGATATGTCAGAGTGGGTCACATCCTTAAATTTCCGACAGGACAATCATTTTCAACTTCAATTCAATTCGCAGCAGCTGCCGATATAAGTCGAAACACATCTGACTAAATAAGACAAAAATCAAGACAAGAATCAAGACAAAAATCAAGACAAAAAGTAAGACAAAAATCAAGACAAAAATCAAGACAAGAAGTAAGATAAAAATCAAGACAAAAATCAAGACAAAAATCAAGACAACAAGTAAGACAAAAATCAAGACAAAAATCAAGACAAAAAGTAAGACAAAAATCAAGACAAAAATCAAGACAAGAAGTAAGACAAAAATCAAGACAAAAATCAAGACAAAAAGTAAGACAAAAATCAAGACAAAAATCAAGACAAAAAGTAAGACAAAAATCAAGACAAAAATCAAGACAAAAATCAAGACAACAAGTAAGACAAAAATCAAGACAAAGAATAAGACAAAAATCAAGACAAAAAGTAAGACAAAAATCAAGACAAAAATCAAGACAAAAAGTAAGACAAAAATCAAGACAAAAATCAAGACAAAAATCAAGACAACAAGTAAGACAAAAATCAAGACAAAGAATAAGACAAAAATCAAGACAAAAATCAAGACAAGAAGTAAGACAAAAATCAAGACAAAAAATAAGACGAGAATCAAGCGTATGCAAGGGTAGGCTCGCAAATCACAGTTACCCCAAAAATCAGCACAGATATGTCAGAGTGGGTCACATCCTTAAATTTTCGACAGGACAATCATTTTCAAATTCAATTCAATTCGCAGCAGCTGCCGATATAAGTCGAAACACATCTGACTATGTAACAACAACAAAAAAATTTTATACTATATTTTATATAAAATATTTTAATTTTATATGTATATTTTTTTTCATACCTAAAGCTGCCTGTTTTTTCACACACAGGCATGCTTGAATATGCACAGATGGGCTAGGAAATCTTAGAAGCCCCAAAAATCAGCTGTAACATGTCTAAGTGCGTGTCATCTACTGAAATTTCGGATGGTATAATTATTTTTAATTTTAATTGCTTGGGCTACGGAGAGCTGCTCGTTTTCATACACACAGGCACTCTTGAATACGCCCAGTGGCTTCGCAAGCTGCGTCGAAGAACCGCGTTGTAACGGAGCGAAGCGAGGTTAGAATAGTGGTTTCCAATACGCAGTGACTTGAATTTATTTTCTATATCTGCTGCATAAGTCACGGAGAGCTGCCCGCTATCCACACGTGGGCAGTCTTGAACTTGCATGTATACTTAAATGTATACTACATACTCTTGCATGGACTACACTTATCGGACTGGTCAGGGGGGTTAAGTTTGACATTTTATTCTGCCATCTGAACTTTGTCACTGCGAAACCGGAAACGAAGGAAATTATTACCGATTACACAGATGTGTTTACATGTGTTAGTTTTCGTTGACATCTGAAATCTGTCACTGTGGAACCTGAACATAGTTCTCACACAGATGTGGTTTTTGTGTATTAGTTTACCCCCACCACCCGAAGTCCCTGGCCCTAATGATCACTAATTTCATGTCAAGTCCCTCAGGGATCCGTTTGACCTATGAGTTCTTCTACGTCATTCGTTAAGAGATTCTACGAAACAAATTAAGTAATCCACGAAACAATTTTTTTTCCGTTGAATTGTTGAAAACTTCCTTACTAGTCAATATCTCGAGCAATATCTCAAGAACCAGAAAAGATTTTCGAACGCGGTCTGCGGGCGGTTAAAGGGTATCTAAAGGGAACCACATCTCGGTATTCGGCGATGGAGGGCAATCCACTCCCTCGCCGCCGGCAAAGCCAACTTCGAAATTTCAAGAAGCACTCTACCCGTCGTTAAACACCAACCTGAAGCTCTCAAATAATGCCATCTTTTGGCGGCTTGAACTTTTCGTTTCTCCAGAAAATATACCGTGTAAATTTCATCGACAGCGCCGTGGCTAGGGGTGGTGCATTGGAGCAGTCGCACCTGGGCGCCTCGAGTCAAGGGGCGCCGTACGAATATGAAAGTAAAATAAAATTCTAAACACTCTATTTTGAACCTGTACATACGGGGCGCCCACTTGGAAGACTTGCACCAGGCGGCGCCATTGCTAGCCACGGCACTGTTCATCGAAATTGATTATGGCTGACAGTAATCGCGCATAATCGAGAGATTACTACAAAAAACGTAAACGGAATCAAGGATGTATCCGCGTGAGAAAGCATCGAGCAATTGTGAAAATCTGGCAAGAGTTGGATTTGTCATCCTCATCAAATGACACCCGCATCTATGCATCTTCTGCAGATAATTCAGAAGGTGAGCCTATATTATTAATGTGGGGTAATTCCGGGGAAGATGGCCATACCGGAAATATAGGAAGTGTCGAGTAGCATGAAAAATATCATCGATTGGCCATCTCTCCTGTATGGCCATTTTCGATATATAATTATATAAACAGCAGGTATTGTAGGTTAAGAATGTATGTATGAATGTGGACGAGGCCAAAGCCGCCGAATTTGTAAATATATAGCATGTACTTTAGAGTGTCTCAAAAAAACCGACTACTTTTTTTTACAAAGAACATTGAAAAATCGTCAGAGTATCTCTAGAAAACGACCCTGTGAAAATATGAGCTCTTAATATTAATATTTAGAGGTGGCGTTTTGTAATTTTCTATTTCCCATTTAAATAACATGGGACAAAACATTTTTTTTTTAGAATTTTCTAGCTCACAAACCAATCAACGGATTTTTATGCGCGATGAAGATTTTTGTAGGAAATTGAACGCTCTACAAAAAAGGTCTCTTATCATTTTTCGATGAAACGACGAGTTCAAAAGTTAACTTTTGAAAGTTGAAAGTAAAGAGTTAAAAGTAAAAATTACATTTTACATTTTACATTTTACATTTATGTGAGTAGCATTTGGCATTCATTACAGCTACATTTGTGCCGATTTAACCCTAATCAATATGCTTCAGGTCAATGCTTCAGGTCAAATGCGATCAGGTCAATGCCAGATCCCTTGTGAGCGGCCGCATCGTTTCCAGCGTTTCAAAACTAGCAGGGTTCTCATGCGTTTGCCTGATGGGGACCTGATTTATAATCAGGCATCCTAGTCAGGGCCACACAATTGACCTGTTTAAATTTCCACACGGGGTGCACCCGAATTTTATAAAATAATTGAGTTTTACTATTTCGGGTGTTTTGGGTTATTGAAACATTAAAATTGAATGGTAATACATTTTCTGAGCTCTTATTTATATTTACTCAGAAGCTTCACACAACCTCTCAATTAGGTGAACAATATAATTATAGTTCTAATTAGGCTGCAGCTGCACTTGTAACACATATCTTCATATTTCAACTTCATACTTCATATATTATTTTTGGAATCTAGCTGCTTCAATATTTCTCCAATTACTTTGATTTTAAAATATCAGAATCATGTATCTAAACATATACCTACTGTTTATATATAATTATAAATCGAAAATGGCCATACGGCAGAGATGACCAATGGTTGATACTACTCATGCTACTCGTTATAAGAGTTCCTATATTTTTCGTATGGCCATCTCCCCCGGAATTACCCCATAGTAAAAATATAGGCTCACTTCTGAATTATCTGCAGAAGATGTATAGACGCGGGTGTCATTTGATGAGAATGACAAATCCAATTCTTTCCAGATTTTCACAATCGCTCGATGCTTTCTCACGCGGATACGTTCTTGATTTCGTTTACGTTCCTGCAGTTCATTATTCACTTTCGTTTGATCGGTGTGCATCAGATTCTGACCTGTATGAATATTAGGGTGGTTCTTGACTGGGGTGTTTTTGAATTTCTATGCTCCCAGGGGCTTAAACGCTTCCAAATGGATAAAAAACAATCCCCTGAAAATTTGAGCTCTCAATATCAACTCTTAGATAGTCCGCATCCAACCAAAGTTTCTTATGGAAATAACATGGGAAGGTCAAAGTCAAAGTTCAATTTCAACGTCGAATAACTTTCGAACTAGTAGATTTAGCGAAAAATTATACGAGACCTTTTTTTGAAGCGTTAAATTCTCTACAAAAATATCTATGACTCATTATTGTAGATTCATTTGTCTGCACATTGTAAAATTTTAAAGAGCAAAAGAAGTTTTTCCCATGTTATTTCCATAAGAAACTTTGGTTGGAATGCGGACTATCCAAGAGTTGATATTAAGAGCTCAAATTTTCAGGGGATTGTTTTTTATCCATTTGGAAGGGTTTAAGCCCCTGGGAGCATAGAAATTCAAAAACACCCCTGTTAAGGACCACCCTAATGAATATAGTCCTCCATTTGTATTCCTCTTTCTCTGATCGTGGTTAGATATCGACGAAAAAAGACGGAAGATTGTGGGGCCAAATTCAAACCGTTTAGAATTAAACACATTAACAATACCTGCAGATCGATCGCGCACTTAATGATATCCTGTGGGCAACGGATCGGAGCCTTAAGAACGAAGCGCGTTAGTATGCCATAATAATTGAAAGGGCAGCCTGAGTCGTACCGTGCTAGGGCCAGGTCGGGTTCATCATGATATTTGATTATCCCTACTAACGCCATTTTATAAAAAAGGTTTAAAAAGGTAATTTCCACACGGGACAGGATTGATTTTTATTGCATTAAAGTTATTGATAAACGCTCTTTCGTAGTACTGCAGTAGTCCAGCTTTTATACATCTTTGGACATAAAATATGTATGAGTCGACACCTGTATTTAGGGCCATAGATTTTAGCTCACAAGCAATTTACGATAAAAAGAACCGCATCCGCGTACCTCACCTCACCTTCTGGATGATGTGGAATGAAATACAATTGTTACCAACGGATAAAAGATATGCTATATCAGAGAAAAAGAGGTGTTTCTCTTCAGCAACTTTAGCGGGTATTCACGAAAATTGATTCTTCAAATATAGTTTGATAGAGCTTAGAAAATTGAGAGAAATCAAAATGTTTCTCGTCTAATGTCTTCTTGTCTAGTGTTAGGGAAACATTTTATTTATAAATTGCCTACGAATAACAAGCCTCGTGACGGTAAAACCAAACCGTTATTTGCCTCGCCACGGCAGATCGGCTGACAGCGTTCACATTGGACTCCGGCAGCTTGTCAGCTACATAAAACTCACAGTATTGAGCACCTAAATATACTACGCAGTAGCCGAATACATACCAGAGTAGAATACTCAATGCTCATATTTAATGTGTACTTTTTCAATGTTCATATCCATTTTTTAAAAATGTATTTATTTCACTAAAAATATATTTCTGATAACAGTTTTTTTTTTCTTCACCTGAATTATAAATTCAAAAATATGACACGGTTCTTTTCACATTGAAAAAATATTTGTTTCACCACCTCATACAATTCAGTCGCGAATTGGTGATATTCTTGCATACTCACTCGTACACCGCTTGTGGTTTTCCTTTAATTTTTGAGGAATTTTCTTGGGATTAATATATACTATATAACGCAAATTCACGTTTAAGGCAGTTTCAGGTAAGGCAGCAGAAAAGGCAGTGTGTCAAATTTACGCTTATGAGTACGCGGTGGGATGACATCAGACGGGAAGGTATTCCTCCTGTTATGGTTCTATAGTTCGTGAAACTTACACGAATCAGGCGTTCACTTGTTCAATAAGTTCTAGAAAAGTAATGAAATTGGGGTTATACTAATATCCACGTTTATAATTGAAGGTATAGCCCAAATGAAGCGGAGCGAAAGAAAACGATACAAAACACGACGCGTCAGCCGACGCGACAGGGTCGGCAACTATCCGCTTTGCAACCTTGCTAAATAAAATAGCCACAGTGGCGCCACCTATGAAAAAAGCGTGATGAACTTCATCCGTTGTGGCTTTGACTTTTGCAAAAGCCACACTTTATCTTAACTATCGTGAATCGATTAATGTTGAGTCTCGAATCCCTGCAATCTCATGCCAGACGAGACATCTCAGCTCGCCGCATACGAATGAAGAATTCCGCAGGTGGTTTCAGTCTAGAAATGATATTGATATAGTATCTCGACCATAATGTTCATATATATACAATATTATAATGATTAATCAAAAATATGTGTGTTCAATTAATTTAGTATATAGGCTAAAACCATCAATTATCAAGCTTTATCCCTCCATACTTGCCATTAGAACTTTCAGATTCGATACTAACAGCAGCGATACCGGCTGGATACAACGTACCGGTGGAGCACAAAACGATTATCAATGTTCCATACGTGCGTATTATGTGGGTCGAGTTTTTATCGTACTAAGAAAAAGAACATCATAAAATGAGTGTTAATCGTGGACATACGTATAAGAATAGACCGCGTGAGTCATGGGCATAGAGGTCGGTTGATGCGGATTGTCCTTTTCGTGTTTGCGTCGCGTCATTAGAGAAGCATAGTCCACACGAACCGACCTTCCGTCTCTATCTATTCCGATCAGCTTTCACTTACTCTCGCCGCCTTATGACTCACATTCTTCTTTTTTTAACCTATGCTTATCTCCTAGACTCTAGAAAAGTAGGCAACCTTATGACTCATCTTCTCTATGGTAATATCTTTATGGTTATGGGTTACCGTGTAAGTGACTGCAATAAAGAAATAGAAAGAGAGCGCTGCATATGCGGCCTCTCTATCCCTGACTAATCACGCGTGCGTGACAAGAACGGAGAGACCCCATGTAGCCACCTTTTGCTTTTTATTCTGCTAGCAGCTTTCTGACTCCCTCGGGTGGTTTGTTTTTACATGTCTCTATGGTGTTAATGCATATTGCATAGCAATATCATTTGGTACGTGCTACAATATCATATTGCTATCACACTTGCTAATAAAACAGGGTGCAAGTATAGTAATTTGTGGTTAGAAATATGAAAATAATGGTAAAAAACACCTAGAACTTTCATTGCTTTTCTCGTTATCAATTGCTGAAATTACATCATCAAGTCTTCTGGCGGAATATACGTATCTAAATTAGCTAAATAGCTTAACTTAAGTTAATTTACTCGTAATGGACTACGACGAAATTATACAAGATATTTTTTAAGGGAAATATAGCTCTGTATTAAATGAAAATGAATATATGTTCAACGTTGTAAAATAGTCAGATATAGTAGTTTCCTATTTGGAAATTGAAGTAGAAGTGTCGTGAAGTATCGCTAAAGGGAAGCAATGCCGGTCCTGGGACAAGGTGGTAGAAGTTGGTGGGTGGTATTTTTGAATAGAAGGGCACCAATGAGGTTTTTAGGAAGTGGGAAGGAATTCGGAGGTAGGATCATCGTTTAGATATAATCCAGAAATTTCAGCTGCATTGCGTGGGGAGTAAGACGTTAAAATTTGGAGTTCGCAGTTTTGCGAGTTTATCAGGGTAGAGGATATGGTCTGTTTGGAATAAAGATAAGATTGCAGTTTGAAAGAGGACATTTTATGAGAATAGGGGTGCAATTGGAGTCTTAACATTCATAACTTGTGATGTGGATTTTTGTTAGACCTCGGATTCAGACCGGATCGCTTGGTCCCGAGGTCATCCACTCTATAATTGGCCTAGAAAAAGCTAGATTTACACTAATAATTCGGGCGCCAGGCAGGTAACCGCCACTTTCAAAATTCCAACCAAAATACAAAAAAACTATAGGTGCTCGAAACGTCGGCTAGCAACAGTACCGCGGAGAGGGGTAGGGATTAATATGAAGGATTAACTCGGCGTCAAATAACGACTCGTGAAGTTTAGGTTTAACAAAAGAAAATATAACAAAAATTTATTCAATAGAAATGAAATAATTAACGATGCGAGTTAAACAATAATCATGCACGATACAAAAAATACGATACAAAAAAAAATTAACAAAGAACTGGATCAGTAAATTCCTCGGGGAACAATAATATTAGGAATCAAACAAAGAACCCCGCCCCAATCTTATTTTTACAATTTTTCTTAATATGTAACTAATTTATCCTAACTCTGCCTCGTCGGCGAAACCAAACTCAGAATGAAAATCTTCTTCTACATATAAAAGAACAAGTCCTGACTGACTCATCAACGCCCAGCCCAAACCCGTGGACCTAAAAACCTGAATTTTTGGGAGCATATTCCTTTCATGACGTAACTGCAGGATAAGAAGCGATTTTTCCAAATTCTACTCCGAAGGGGATGAAAAGGGGTGCAACGTGTTTTCGCGGATTTCTCCCTATCTTTTGATTCCGATGAGATATCGACTTGGCTTCTGCTTCCAACGGTTTCTCATTCAAACACCTGAAAACGATTTTGAGCATTTTTCTAAATTCAACTCCTAAAGGGATGAATTCGCCTCCTAAGGGCTTAAAGGGGGATGAAGAGTGTTTCCGCGGATTACGCGATATCTTTTGGGTCCGATGAGATGTCGACTTGGTTTTTGCTTCTAACGATTGCTCATTCAAATACTTGAAAACTAATTTCAGCATTTTTCGAAATTGTACTCCTAAGGGATGAAAAGGGATGAAACGCGTTTCTGTGGATTTCTCGACATCTCTTAGGTCCTCTATTTTCTCTATTCTCTACACTCTATTCAATCGGGTGACAAGTTTAGTGTGGGAAAACCCAGAAAGTATATATGGGGCATTCCACGCCAAATCGACCTGGTCGTGACCCTCGACCTCTCAGATCTAGTCCGCGATTTTTTGTAAAATTCTTCAGACCTTGAGTAGCAATCACAATTTTTTTCAGATTTTTCAAAATAAATTTGAGTGAGTCATGAATTTTTGAATTCTTTTTTCCAGCACCCCGATGGCCGTGATCGAAAAATCTGAAAAAATTCTCGAAAATTTTGTTTGAAAAATGAAAATTTTCGACATAAAATTCAAAATGTCTGAGCTCTTGCTTCGACCTGTTTTCATTTTAGGTTTTTTTGAGAATATCACTATGAATCCAGAAGTTGTTCCAATACTTTTTTTTTAACGCAGTCAAGTATAGTTGATTCATGACCGATCACGAACAGTGATCGCTCTCAATTAATCACAATTTCACGTTGAGATTCAAGAAAAAAAAAAAAAAAACGCTCGAAAATCAAGAAGCAAGAGCCCAGACATTTTGAATTTTAGTTCGAAAATTTTCATTTCTCAAACAAAATTTTCGAGAATTTTTTCAGATTTTTCGATCACGGCCATCGGGGTGCTGGAAAAAAAAATTCAAAAATTCATGACTCACTCAAATTTATTTTGAAAAATCTGAAAAAAATTGTGATTGCTACTCAAGGTCTGAAGAATTTTACAAAAAATCGCGAACCCGATCTGAGAGGTCGAGGGTCACGACCAGGTCGATTTGGCGTGGAATGCCCCATATATATCTTAATTCTTACCCCCTGAACGAACAACAAATGACAACGCACAACAGCGCGAGGCGCGAAGCGCCGAGGGCCCGAGGAGCTCGCATAGCGAGCGACGAGTGGGGTTCTTGGGCGAAGCGCGCAGGGGCGGAGCCCCTAGTACAATAATATAAATTTTACACTAGACTCTAGCCGGGTCTAACGGTTAACTCTCCTTGCAGGAGGAAAAGAGAGCGACATTGACCTACACAAGCTATCTCGCGTATACTCGTGTGCGGAAACTACGAACGCGAAACCAAATAATGATTCTCAAAACTGAACGTACGCGAAACTGCAGATTCGAAATTCTCTATTAATTGTGGGACCCAAGTGACGGTCTACCGACTCGGAGGTCGTCTTTATTCAAAACCCAAAATACGAAAAAGCCTCGTGCGGCTGAACTGGCCAGTATAGTTCGTCGTCAGTCCGTACTCGTCATAGTCCCACATAACAGGGAAAAATGTAAAAAAAATAACAAAAGAATCAGAACTTAATTCGATAGTCTTATTTCGGTCATGGTCGCCTCTCGGAGATTTACTTATAGTTAGCCTCGGGGCTATCCTAACACACACGTGTTTCCTCATACATTCATTTCCCTAGTTAACTATGGTCGTCTAAGGGTTAGGGAGCTGATTGTAACTTGGAATGTTACAAACTTAACATTTGACATTAACATGGGGTACGTACATCACATACTTTTTAACTCTAGCTTGTAAGTACTCTATAGTTTCTCTCTTTGTTTGACACGAAGCTATTCATTGTAATGCTCTGACATGTATGCATTGTCTAATATTGTCATGACCATAATAATAAATGAGAGTCGACTGTATTCAAAGTCCGAACCACATTGATAAGTAATTGATAACATAGTTCTATAGATTCAGGTCAAGTTGAGGGTGAGAAATGAAATTCACGCCATTCGATAGATTTTGTCACGCTGAATCCAACGGTGTTTGAGAAATTTCCGAATGTACATTTAATAAATAGTTGAATCAAACAAATCAATGATTTATATGATTTTTTCCAGCATAATTACGCCACGCAGTTGGATAAGGTTTATTTGATCGGATAAAATAATCCTCCAACTATATTCTGTCAATTTTTCCCATTCCATTGCGCCTCAAATTCATTGACTTTGAATTTTTTTTTAAATGCCATTTTCAACCGATTATGCAACTTTAATTTTATTTTTTGGAAATTAGATGTCATAACGAAATTTCTTACACGCCGTTGGTTTCAGCGTGACAAAATCTATTCAATGGCATAACCTCGCTGGGCTTATAACCTCGTCTGGGTCCGGTGTAGCGTCGGCACGGGTGAAGAAACATGCGTGGACGTCAGGGGTTACTCAGATAGTTTCAAATATAGATGTTGTTTAATGTGTTGCTTTATCGGTCAAGAGCGTTCACTAGTTAGAAGGCAGCAAAGAAGAGAGCACAGAGATATTGATATAGAGAAGTTGAATCAGAAGGCGGCGATGAGTGAAAGCATGATCGGAATTGGTGCGTACCACGGCATATCACATTCAGTTCTTTTTAATACTTTATATTACGTATTTTTGTTTTTGCCCTCCCCTGGCGGAAATCCTGGCTACGCCCTTGGAAGAGCGTAAACAAAAAATAGACAGGTTCGTTTGCCCTGCCCTTTTAGTGCCAATAATAAGCTGTTCATGCGCTGTTTATGCGTTTGCTTGGTTAATTGTTCTCAGTGATTATGACGCATTTTCGTGAATAAGGCATACTCAATATGCGCCCACTTGCGCGAAGGGACTGTCTCCCGCAGACCAGGGAAAGCGTTACTATAGCGTTATAAATCTACATTCTACTCATTCTATATATATTTCATACATATATATTTATACCCTCGAATTTACCACAGTTTATCTATTCGCTTTGAAATCAATTCAGAACTCAAGATATCAATCTATTCAAAATATTGACTGAATATCGCTGATGTCGAAACAGATCGGAATGATGTTTCTGGAACGGGTTCTAAACCCGTCAATTTTATATAGTTTCAACTTTGGCTGTCCGCCTGAACCAAATAGACAGACTGTACTTAAGTATTTTTCATAACGAATTATATCACCATAATTACGTTTGACAAGTGATGGGACAAGGATAGCAACTCGGTAGTATGGGAACGTACATACATCTATCGTGAGTTTTCAATGAAACCTGACACTGCCGAACCAATCTAGCTTTATTAGGCCTACCTGATAGCGTTGTTTGGGTGACATTACCGTCTGGTTTCGTTCAAAACGCACGATATGATATAGGTCTACTAACTCCACGGTGCACTGTACAACTCTATTCTTACAGAAGAGTTTTCATGAGAAAGCGCGATAGACGAATTGAAAAAAAAAAAAAAAAAAAACACCGCAAGCGGCTGATAAGGTAGCAGATAAAGAAAGACATACCAACGCCATATCTTTTTCTTCAGCTGATTCATTATCATAGGGAGAGTAATCCCTACATTATCATCAGCGTATAGTCCAGTTTTCTTTTATTCGCCTATGTGGCGTCCTCAGAAAATCTCATGTCAGTCTTTTCCAATTATACTTTTTCGAAGAAGAAACAGCATAAGTACTTGAGGAAAATGCAGATGCATGCATATATAGCCAGCAGGCATGCACACAAGCAGGCGCCCGAGCATAGAGTGTTCCTCGTCAGCTATTATTTAATTAATTATAACAAGTAACCTGGACAGCTTAAGAAAAATTGAACAGCCATTTTCGTGATGTGTGAACACGCTGAAATATAATATAACTGTATGGATAAATGAGAGATTGAGGGTAACGTAGAAAAAGGTCGCTCCAATATGAGCACCGGTCTCTTTCCATCATCAGTTACAGCGCATGCGCTGCACCGTCTAAGCAAAAATGTTATCCACACTTTACTGATGCTCGCTGGTATACGCCAGATGCACATAGAAACTTTCGGAAAGACTGTACATAGTGCAACAGAGACAGGTGGTCATATTGGAACTATCTCTCTCTCCGAACAGTCAGATGCTCGCCTAGCCACGGGGAGCTCATTTCAGATATGCTATATTTTAGTGCGTGAACACGCCTTTCTGTAAACGCCGACATTAGTGATTCGGCTCTTGAACCTCGTGCGAGGCACAGCTGTTACCGCACTGTCGGCGGTTGATTGTGAGTTGAGTATACGTTCAGAGAACTTGCTCTAGGCTTAGACAACCAGAAACTACTCAGATCTAGGATTAATCACAAAACGTCGTAAGTCAAAGTGTTTTCAATGCATGATTGTGGGTTTCACATTCAATGTCGTGTGAATTATAGAAGGAAAATCCCATCTGCACAAAATATTAAATATTTGGTTCATAGACTGCCAAAGTAGCATGCAAGAATAACGCGATGAAAGTTACCATCAGAAAGTCAGTTCTCTCATTAAATTGCGCTGTTCATACAATGATGTAACGTTTTTTTTTTTTTTTTTTTTTTAGTAACCGAGACTTATGTTTTGTAACGTTGCACAACACTTGGGTAATCTCTCCCCCCCTGCCCTGTCGGAAACACGCAGAACTATGATTTTTGAGCTAGGTCGTAGCTATTTGCACTATGAGAACTATTTGCCTCAACTTAGGTGAAGCTTGTGAACAAAAAATGCTAGTACGACAAAAAAAAAAAAAGAAAAAATAAATAAAATTGAAAAATAAACTGACGGATTTATTTGACAATCACGTCTTTCCGAAAAATGAATTTTCATTCTGTGGAAGTTGGAAATACACAATTTTTTTTCAAACAATGGATTTTTTAGGGTAATTACCACCCCTGAAGATAACTAATTTTTTTTGTGGAGAATTTTGACTTCTTGACGTCAAGAACCCTTCTTATATCTTTTGTTTTAAACTACTTGTACAAAATCTGAGAATCAATTAGAAAACGTCTGTGCTGCTATGTATGTACATAGGGTCAAGCAAAGTGTCGGACCTAAGATACGCAACTGAACATACACCTTCATTTAAGTTGGCGCGGAATAACGAAGTTCGTATCGCTTCATCTGTCAAAACGTCAATTCAAAAATAATTCCTTGATCTTAACCACAAATTGACATAACCTGATATAGCACAAATGATCGGTAAACTTCGGTTTCTCTGAAAAAAATACGTAATATTCGCGAGGTGTACAAGGATTAAAAGGTTGATTCGGGTATATCCAAGAAGCTGCCAGAGCATTCAAATTATTTTTGAAGATGATAATTTCGTTACGTCATTTGCCGCATTTTTCCACTCTCTTTGTGTAGGTTGATTACGTTTCTTGAAATTGAGAGGAGGAAGCAGAAATTATAAGGTAGCAGTGAGATGCGATACCTGTAACGTTGTGTTTAAAATCATCACAATAAAACGAACGCATACAAGATCTGATCAACACATTTATTCATCAATTACGCCGATGACAATCCTCGAGATGAATATGCTTCACAGCTAAGCAGTTCTTTGGACCATTTTCTATGAGTCGTTTTTCAATAGAGCCGTAAACTTCCATGTATGTTTTTCATTTTATAGAAAATCAGCATCGTCAAGTTTGGTATACTGTCCCAGTGAAGATTTCTACTCCTACGTATTATATAATGTCTTCAATGCGTCGTTTTTCAATGTATGGTTTGCCGAGGTTATTATCTACTTCCAAATTAAGAGTAGCTGTGATCTTTATTGTTTTGTCTGGCAAGAAACTTTCCATCGAAGATTTCCTGCGTGCTGCTGTCAAAACCCTGCACCAAGATTTAGATTAGTATCTGTTTTGCAAAAAAAAAAAAAAAACAATATTCTCGGATAAAACTCACATAAAAATTCGTTAGTTTCATGCATTTGAAGAGCCCTCACCAAATTCCAGCTCAATTGAAAGTTTTGTGAAGGTCGCTAAAGAATTTAAAAAATGTCAAAATTCAAAGAAATCGATCCCCTTTTTTTATATCCGTCAGTTGCCCACTACTTCCAGCTTTTTATATCTATATATTATAGAGGAACATACTAAAATTCCAAGTCAAATATTGATATTTGAAGGTCACTCAATAATCAAAAGTACCAAATTCTAATAAGCCGAAGTGGTTTTGAGCGACCTTTAAACATTAATTTTTGGACTTGAAATTTCAATATGTATCTACTACAATTTTCAGGGAAAAGATTGAAGTGGCGAGCAACTGAAGAATATATAATGGGATGGTATTCTATTTCTTTTGTAGGTTAGGATTCCTCAATCAATAGAAACTAATTGTGTTGCTCTGTAAAACAAAGTTTTCTTATTTTTCTCTGCATCTCCTATTTACATTATTTACATCGATAGTCTTATTTCTTACCTGTAAAACAAAGAAACCACAATTAAGTTTATTATTTTTAGGTTTGTTACGTGGTTCCTCTTTCTTCCTTTCTATCTATCTAGCACGTGTCGCATGGTCTCTAGTTCTCTACCTTACCCGCGCCCAGAGGTGCGCGGCCATATTAAAATTGAAGAAATACTTTTCTTTACAAATATATAAAAAAAAATATGATAGAAAAATGAGGACTAAAAATTAAAAATAATTTTTTGCTATTTGTTTCAATTTCTTACATGATTTGAAATATATGTGAATTATTATTTATAAACTTTAACATGAATATTTTTTTCATAATGATCTATCGATATATTATATACCTTTTACACAAATTCTTATCTTTTTTATTTTTATCTTAATTGAATTTTTAGTAGCATTGAAAATATTATCAAAAAGCGGGTTTGAGCTGACTATGAGCCAGCCTTTAAACTTCCTGTTTTCAAACTTGTTTTTCGACACATTGAATACATCAAATTAAAATTCTGCAAATCCGACTTTAGATTCGTGATCAGCGACTAGAAAAACCTCGTGGTACCAATTTTTATCTAAATCTGTTCATCTGTTGTCAAGTTACAATTATTTTCATTTTGTTTTTTGAAATTTTGCTATTCAAATAATTCGAAAACTACTGGGCCGATCAGAGCTAAAATCTAATCAGTTTTAAGTTTGAAAGAGGTGCGCCGATTGAAATCAAGTTCATCAAAATCCGACTACTCGCTCTCGAGATATCGTCGGACAAAAAATTGATCACAAACGTATGTATGTATGTACATATTATACAGGGTGTAACAGAACTCGCGACGACCATTTTACAGGGTAAATCTTGATCAAAAATGGGATCGAAATTTCTTCACCCGATTTTTTTCTGTCATGTATCGATTTTTCATCGTAATTATTTTAATTTCGGCCAATGAAGCGCCGCTTATGAACGACTGTTTGTATACATTACGGTGGTCCTTACTTGGGGCTCGCACGAATATTTTATGAGACGCCCCCCAAATCGACTCCAAATAATTCAAAAACTATACCCTAATTTTTGCAGATTTTTATCTAGACTCTAACTCCTCCCACCGCGAGGGTGGATTTCCCTATTTGAAATACACGTGTTTCGGCCATGTTCTCAGGATATATTTTATTCTAAGAGTAATAATTATTGAAAAAATCTGTAACTGCGAAATTTTAGTGTTTAGCGGTGCGACTATTTGAGAAAAAAATTACATTATTATAGGGGCCAATCTAGACAAATTGCATACCCTTTAATCTGACTTCTTTTTTAATTCAACAGAATATGGTATCTATATGTGAAAATAATGAATGTTTTGTAACTTTTCTCCTCTTAGTGTCACACAGGATTGTAAGGTAGGACATCGCATACAAATTTTCGCTGACAGGACCATGCCATTTTTTTTTCTACGATATCGTAATAAAAAATTAAAATCGACTTTTTCTTATAAAAATAAGAGGTATGTGCTATCACGTCAGCATCGTATTACGATCATTATTTTCATTATTTTCACATATAGATACCATATTCTGTTAAATTGAAAAAAAAGTCAAATTAAAGGGTATGCAATTTGTCTAGATTGGTCCGTATAATAATGTGATTTTTTTCTCAAATAGTCGACCAATGAACACTAAAATCTCGCAGTTACAGATTTTTTCAATAATTATTACTCTTAGAATAAAATATATCTTGAGAATATGGCCGAAACACGTGTATTCCAGATGGGGAAATCCACCCTCCCGGTGGGAGGGGTTAGAGTCTAGATAAAAATCTGAAAAAATTAGGGTATAGTTTTTGAATTATTTGGAGTCGATTTGGGGGGCGTCTGATAAAATATTCGTCCGAGCCCCAAATAAGGACCACCCTAGTATACATACATTGAAATGTCATTGTTTTGTATATAAGGTACATGTACTGGATCCTCGTGTTGTTTTGAGTTATTTGAATTCCTCAGACACTAATAGTGTCGTATTTAAACGAAACAACGGTCTTTCATCATCGGGATTTACTAACTGCAGAAAGGAGAGAGAAAGAGAGGGGCGGGGGATATATAAGCTCTATGTACCGTGTTGTGTGTGATGTAAATATTGTCGCTAGGCCGACCTACTAATCTGGTTCACGATGAAGCAAATTCAGTCGATACTCCCGAGAAAAGTGTCCGTAAAAGCTATATTCAAATGCATGTTAAAGTTCAAAAATTGTGATCAAAGTATATTTCAAGTGATAAATGGGAACTCACAAGTGGCACCCTGACCTCTGGCGGCCGAATATCTAACTGTTCTCTCCTAGTCGCTGTCTCATGTTTACTATGTGATACGTCACATTTTGTGAGCATTGAGCAGGATACCGTATTTTATTGAACCGGTAAAAACTACCGGTACTAATTCCAACAGGAAAATAATAAGTAAATATCATGAAAATATGTTCCGTGCAAAGGTATGAGGTTTTCGCCACACGTAACCAAAGATCAATCGTTTTTTGCAGTGTACGGCTGCTCAAGCAAAGGTAGCAGAGATGCGACTTTAAGATTTTACAGATTTCCGAAATTTGGACTACGATTTGTCAATATTAAAAATAAACGTGGACTATCGGGACAAATCGATAAACTAAATAGACCGGGAGGCCATAATTTTTTTTTCGAATATTACAAGTTACCGGTCAAAAGTATCTTAAATTCCATAAAACTGTGTCCCGCATCACGAAAATGGCATCGCCGACCAAAATCCGTGGTTACAAGATGTTGCGGCAGCTCGATCAAAGTGTTTTGAAAACTCAGTTTTTGGAATCATCAGCTACTGTTCGGCATACGTTGCAAATTGCTACTGAAGAAAAAACAAAAGTTTCGGCGGACGCCAATGCCGAAAGTGTAGGGTGGCTATGGAGGGCACTAGTGTAACGTCCGAACTCGCGGGGACGTGGATTTTATCGAGTTTTTATCTCGTTTTACGCTTAAAAGCAACTTGAGTGAGGAATGTTGGAAAATGGTTCAAATGATTGCTTGAGGATCTTTTATTTGATGAATCTTTTGTTTATTGAAAATTGAGTTGTCGTTGTAAGTACGTATTTATTGGAGATTGGTGGTTTACTGGAGGTTGAGTAGTCTTTTAGAGGAAAGGGGATGGAAGAGGGCCGACTAGTCGGGAGTGGAGGTGGTGAGTGGTCTAGTTGGAGGTTGACTTAAAAGTGAGTTAAGGGGAGGGTGCACCCAACTTTTCAGCTCCATGATGCACGACCGCAAAGGGGATGATAAATTTGTTTCTTTAGTAGTTTTTTGCGACAATATCAATGGTCATAAAATGAAAAAAATCGAACAATTTTTTGACCACTTTTGAATTTTTTTTTTTGAAATAATTCGAGTATCGCAAAACCCATCCGTAATAAGTTGAGAAAGATAATTTTACATTCAGCAAAAAATAGCCAAGCTAAAAGATTAATTTTAAAGAGGGTTGAAGCACATTTATTTGTAAAAAACATGGTTTTTCGCCTGAAAACAACCCTAAGCCGCTATTTCTGTATATGATCGGTAAGAAATTTGCATTTCTACATCTCATATAAAATGTTGTAGGGATCACGAAATCAAACTATCGTATTATTTTTTAGACTTTATTATTCGCTCCTAGAATACACCAGCTCGTGAAAAAAACCGTTAGGCGAAATTTCACGAAATTATACACAACTTGCAAGAAATATAATTTTGCACAATCTTATAAACTTCAATAAAATTTTATAGGAATGTATAAAACCATGTAAAATTACATGTTTATAGTTTTGTATAATTTCATTGAGACAAATTCGAGTTATGATTTTATAAAATTGTATAGAATTGTATCTGATCGTGCAAAAACATTTTCTCTAAGCATTTTATAAACACGCTTCCGCTATCGGCTCGCGGTTATACGCTGCAAGATCAAATGTAAAATCCGAAGTTTACTTATCAAATGTCCATCATAGAATATCTTGCTTGTGTTGTCGTATTTGTAAACCAGTCGTTTTCTGGATTTCAAACTGTTTACACATAATCAAGAGTATTCTTTGTAAGACAGTGTGTTGTAAGTGGTGTGAGCGATACGAAATGCCGGCTGAACGTAAAATTTTCTAACGTTTTTCAAAATAATAAAGGGTAAACAATAATACGATAGTTTGATTTCGTGATCCCTACAACATTTTATATGAGATGTAGAAATGCAAATTTCTTACCGATCATATACAGAAATAGCGGCTTAGGGTTGTTTTCAGGCGAAAAACCATGTTTTTTACATATAAATGCGCTTCAACCCCCTTTAAAATTAATTTTTTAGCTCGGCGATTTTTTGCTCAATGTAAAATTATCTTTCTCAACTTATTACGGATGGGTTTTGCGATACTCGAATTATTTCAAAAAAAAAAAAAAAAATTCAAAAGTGGTCAAAAAATTGTTCGATTTTTTTCATTTTATGACCATTGATATTGTCGCAAAAAACTACTAAAGAAACAAATTTATCATCCCCTTTGCGCTCGTGCATCATGGAGCTGAAAAGTTGGGTGTACTCTCCCCTTAATTAGAATGGAATTATGGTAGCTCGGTTAGGAGAGGTGGTGAGGTGGGAGGCCACGTGTGCCTGAGTTTGCATCGTACCACCGGATGCATGCTCAGCAGTTATGGTGTGGGAAAGCTACAGGCTGCGGGTATATGTTTACTTATAGGATCATGCCTTATCGGCGGTGAGAGAGGGAAGGTGACATGTGGACCGAAGGTCCAGACGTGACACTAGCACCCGATAGTTTTGTAAAAAACATTCATTCCAAATATTATTATAATTTACTGTTCAGCATTTCCCTAATATCTCTAATTATCCAAATTAAACAAAACAATTTCATTAAACAAAAAAAAAAATCATTTTTCGACGAATGAAACAGATAACATAACCCCGAATTTATAATTAGCGTGACATTAACTTTATATAGCATAAATTCCAGTTCTTGAATTGCTATTCTCTACTTACACAATTAATTTAACCCTTCGTGGGTAACGTCATTTTGAGCACCCTTAAACGGTAACGTCGCACAGTGGTTCCAAATCCCGAATCATTGGCCAAAAACCGAAAAATGAAGTTTATATTCAAGGAATTTTACCTGTCGGGTCAGGTAGAGGGGTATTTCGGGGAACCCTTCCAAGGGTCGGTAGGTTGCAGGTGTTGCATTTAGCCGCTGGGATCTCATTCGTAACGGAGTGCTCGAGCAAGTATAGTCGGTCGTGCGCTACGCTAGAAAAATATCGTTGTGTTCAAAGTGATATATCTTCAAGTAGAATTGAGTTATTTTAATTCTGGAAAATGGAGTCTCTTTCAGGATGTAAGTACACTTATTATATCATTGCGATTTCTTATATTAATCATACACCGAGCAACAAAAATTGTGAACATCTACCGTAAATTCTCGTGCTCGCTGCGGAAGAAAGTTATGTTCACATTGAGTAAAAGTTTATAATTCTAAATAATTCTAACAATAGTTAAGTGCCACGTTATTGTATACACTCTTAAGTAATATCTCACCAAAAAATTAGGTGCACCGAGTCGCCCCTCTGGTTATGGTGAATTTTTTAATAAATGGACGCGGGAATTCAGGCACGACGTACGTGCTGGCGCGGCATGTATACTATACTGTGCGAAGTGCACCACAGTAGGGTGCGAATTTGAGTGATTTGTTTCTCATAAATATAATTATTATTGTACCCGATTCGACTATCATTTTCATTAACAAATCATACCGATTCTTAAAAATTTTCTATTATTGTCTAGCTTTTGAATTGATTTTCCAGGCTCTCGTGATAGTAGTGAGGCGGTCAATTTCACGCGAAATGAGTTGTTTGATTTATTCGCTGATCATTTGAATGATAATGCGAATGACGTGTACGAAATCTTGGAGGTCGAGCTGTCTAGAAAATTCCATTACGCATACACATTATCTGCAGATGAAAAGCAAACAATTCGCAAGTTATTATATGATATGAAAGAAAAATGGCACAAGGCTAGAAGAATGAAGGCGAGGTTTATGGAGAAAAATACGGATTGGCTAAGCAGAATGGTCACCTATGGAAACGGAAATTTCGAAGGAAAACAAAGATTCAGATGCAGTTCGTGGGCCTGGTCGACATTCGCAGAGCTTCGAGGACTCCAGTGAGCAGTCGAAACGGAGAAAAACTGCAGCACTTCGTGAGCAGTCCAGTGCCGAAGAGCTTGCCTTTGCCACCCACATGAGTCTTCGAGCTGCAGGAAAATTGGATGCAGCAAAAGTGGTGAAACAAGTTGCCCTGGGCAGTCCTACAAAAGCGTCTAAATACAAGGAAGCCTTACGCACTGTTACGGACATGACGACCAATCGTTATTCCGCTGATGCTGCGTTATCTCTTATAATTGAATACCATATGTCTAAATATGTATATCAGGGAATACGGTCTGGAGCACTGAAACTAAATTCGAAAATATACCCATCGTACAAATCTGTGTTAGAGGCGAAGAAAAAATGTTATCCACCCAAAGATGACATCACGTTTACTGAGAGTAAAGCTGCGGTCAAACTTCAAGCACTGTTAGACCATACAGCGAGTCGCATATTAGAAGTGCAAAGTGAAGTTTTGCATCTCCTCCCATCCAGCGAAATTTATAAATTAAATTTGGTCTGCAAATGGGGATGCGACGGAACATCTGGCCAAAGTACATTCGAACAAAAATTTGATAATGACGACGGAGATAAAACAGACGCAACTATTTTCATCACTTCCCTCGTGCCACTGCAGCTCGTGTGTTGTTGACGGGGGTGATAACGAAGGAATAACCGTGTGGAAGAATCCGCGACCCTCCTTCCCTCGATTCTGGAGGCCAATAAAAATCGAGTTTTTGAAAGAGACTGCAGAAAGCACCCGAAATGAAGTTCAAAACATCAAGGAACAAGAAGAGCAGCTTCAACCTTTTCATACGATTGTGAACGGAAAAGAAGTCACTGTATCCTACAAATTGGCCTTAACAATGGTTGATGGAAAAGTCTGCAATTCACTAACATCTACTGCATCAAGTCAACGATGTTATCTTTGCGGTGCTACATCCAAAGAATTCAACGACATCGACAACATTTTGAAGAGGAAAATAAATGAAGATCATTTACAATATGGGATATCATCACTGCACGCGTGGATTCGTTCTTTCGAGTGTCTTATACATATTTTATACAGATTAGAAATTAAAAAATGGCAGGCCGATAAGAAAAGCATCGAAAGTCGTAAAAAAACCATCCAAAAAGGTTTCCGTGAACGATTGGGACTTTTGATTGATCAACCAAAACAAGGATATGGTAGCACGAATGACGGTAATACTGCTCGTCGTTTCTTTCAAAATTCCAATGTTTCCGCATCTCTAACGGGAATAGATGAGGATCTAATCAAAAAATTTCACGTGATCTTGCAAATAATATCGTGCGGGTTTGAAATAAATGTTGATTAATTTGAAAAATACGCTGTAGAAACGGCCCGTAGATACGTGCTACTATATCCTTGGTATTACATGCCGACTACTGTGCACACGCTTTTAACTCACGGCGCAAAAATAATAGGGGTTTCCATGTTGCCGATAGGACAGATGTCCGAGGAAGCCCAGGAATCTTGCAATAAATATATAAAATCATTTAGACTAGACTTTGCTAGCAAATTTAGTAGGAAACAAAATATGGAGAATGTTTTTGCGCGGCTTTTGATTGCATCCGACCCTGTTATCTCAAGTTTGCGTAAACTACCAGCTAAGTCAAGCAAATCATTATCGCGTGAAGCCATGGCTTTGTTGGAATCGCCAACTGCAAACAAACCAAAAGTAGTCGCAATCTCTGACTGCAGCGACTCTGGCGACAATAACGATAGCGATTCGGATAGCAATTGGAGCCTTTAAGATTAAGTGCCTTTACGTCGTTTTATTATATGAATGTAATATTTAATGTAATTTCTTAATAAATAAGTATTTGTATTCAAATTCGTATTTACATTTACATACTTTCCCAATCTACTATATCCTACACATGTACGTAATAATAAATTATTTCTATTCAAAACCCCTTGGTACCTAATTCCATAGAGATTGATTCAAGTTTAAATAAAATTATCCGCCATTTTTGGGCCGCCATTCTGTTTTTTGGAAATTTGACTTCAGATTAGTGTTCAGCGCCCTCAAAAACCCCCGAGTAATAAATCTGATAGCGATTCGATAATACCTTCTATATTTGGCCAGCGATTCGGGATTTGGGACCACTGTGCGTCGGGTCACTCGAGTCCGACGCTTAAAAATATGCTTTAAAATGCTTTAGAAAATCTGAAAAAATTTATGGTGACTTATTAACTATTCTAGAATAAAAATAATTCATCATATTGCCGATTTTAAAAATTTTTTATTCTGTATAATTCAATAAACAATTGAAAACGTGTCGAATGCACCAGGCTCGAGTGACCCGAGTGACCCGAGATTACCGCTTAAGAGTTAATGCCAATCAACTAGAGAAAATAAACAAAATTCCAATTTAAATGTTAATTTTTATGAGGTAAGTTATCTTTTTCCGACTTCGAAAAATGATTTTTTTTTTGTGTGATTTCTAGTTTTACTTATAGAATCAACGTAAATAATCATCAGTGCTCCAGTGATGACAATTATTTTCATTTTTTTTACAATTTTACCCTTGGGAAAGCTAAAAATAGAAATAAAATTGAAGATATTATAAAATGAATTATAACCCCAAGTTTTACGTTGAATAACTTTTCAAGGAGTAATTTTGTCAAAAAATTATAAGAGACCTTTTTTGTAGAGCGTCGAATTCCCTACAAAAATATACATTGTTCATTGCTGTACTCTTATTCGTTTCAGATAAAAAAAATAATTGAAAAAAGTCAAAAAATCCCATGTTATTTAAATGGGAATTATGTATCACGGTTTCGGCACGGTTTGAAGTGTGGGAAATCGAATTTGATAATAATTAACGCTAATGGGGGGCTAACTTGACGAAATCCCATAGGCTGTTTTGTTTTAATTTTTATTAATCAAGGGATTACTATCAAACGTCGCGAATACGCTAACAAACACCAGCAAACGACCAACAATCGATTAAAACAAGAATCAAAAACAAGTCAGCTTCAGTCTTTCATTCTCTCATCAACCATCATAACTTTGACTTTAATAATACTACTGTTCTTGGTACCGAAAGTAATTTAAAAACACGACTAATTATAGAAATGATTCAAATAACTAAATACTTTGATTCAGCATGCAACAAAAGAACTGACATTCAAAATCTTAGTCACCTTTGTTCAGACATTCTTAAACCTAGTTAGATTATCTACACACTATCTAACTTGTATTACACTCTCCGATCTTATTCACATAACCTCCTTGGTTGCTGATCTAATGATCACTCCCCGTTGTCACTCCGTACCTATAACATCTTATATATTGAGGAATGTCATTATTGGTAATTAACTATCTTTTACTATTTTCATTTTCAAGTCTACAAACAATCATTATTCTTCCTACACACTTATACAGAGTTTAAAAAAAAATCTTTCACTAATTGTTCACTCATCGGAAACCTCATCTAACCAAAACTAGAATAAGACCACATGGTACCTAACCTAAATAGATTTATAAAAAGACTTTGTTTTCTCTGTTCAGTCTGAAGATGGCCGGCCGTCGCCAGACTAAACGTTATACAATAATAAAAAAACAAACTCTTGTCTATACACCTGACCATATCCGACTAAATGATTTCTGTGACAAGCCATGGTCACGAATCGTCACAATACGATTTTTAAACTGGTAAAATGACTCTACATGTACCTAATAAAAAGAAAAAGTTATCAATTTTCGTCTGGGTAACTGCGAAAATGGCGTTAGAATATTTTCAATCGCTTGGTCTATTTGCTCAAGTTCAAGCAATCGTAAACTTCCTCCCGATAGAATGGTCATCGAGATGTGTAGAAGATTTTTGTAAAATGTTACTTTGACTGAACTAGCCAATACCAAATTATGAGTGTTTAATTGTCTTCAGCGTCGCAGCGAACATAACACTCAGTGGCGGCTTTGAGGGGTTACATATGAAGCATTCTCCATCAAACCTGCCACTTTCTGCAAAACTCTCTCCGAAATTTACGAAACTTTGCCAGTTTGTAGAACTCGTTGAAGAGACTTTCAATGAATTATTTCTGATTTTTAAATTCAACTGTTTTCGAAATGATATATTTTTTTCAAGTAAATATTTTGGAAAAAATATATAGTTCGCAAAGAATAAATAATTTAAGGTACAAGTTGTAGTCTTCTATCATCTTGCCAATGAAATTTTTGTTATAATTTTATTGTCCCTGTAAACTAGATTTTTCACTAGAAAATGTAAAACATATTATTTTTCTCCAAGACACACCACTTTTATTTTCGTGACAAATTTACCGAATCTTCGGGCACATGTGTAGATTCAATAAAAAAAATTTCAAAGTGGGACCGTCGAGGGTTTTGGACTAAAAAAAAAATCAGGTAAAATCGTCCAAAACTGACAATTATCCTGCTGAAAATGTCGTGTTCCCGGGAAATTATCGATTATTTTGTATTTGCAGTGAAAACATACATTTTCATCTAGAAAAATGGCGTGAACGTATATATAATTCATATAATCTACTGCTCTCAAGTACAAGAACGTAACTCGTGAGACAATAGTTTCAGTCGGTAAAAATCGACTGCATTAACCCCACTTGAAATAAACGATTTGAAAAATTGTCAGAAAATGATAGGTGAAGAAAGATATAATAAGGTGGGATTACTATTTTTTTGATTTCCTCTATCTTACAAGGCGGAATTCAGCTATGATACTGACCAACCAGCCATAACTTTAGCAACCAATTAACTAGATTTGAAATTTCTCACGATCAAAGGGATGAGATCATGACATTTATCAAATTTCTTGTGGGGTCTCGGTTACAGATAGTACTGATGAAACTGCTACCCGGCTGTATGTAACTATGAAGTCAGCAAATATTTGTCTAGAACGAAATCAAATGCTTTTTCTTTCGTGAGCCCATTCCGAAGTGATCAGAGTAATGACAGCTAGAAATTAACGTTGAACTCCTTACACGGGAAGACCTGTACGCATAAACTAATTAGCCAGCCCAGATATTGTTAATGTGAATAATTTCCGATGTATTTTGTTGTCAAACTTAAGAAACATTGAATAAATATTTCGATTGTACATCTGTTTCAGGTACGCTGTAGTGTGAAGATTTCCCAGAGTCCATATTTCTTCTGTTAACATCTTCCCATTGATTATGTTTGGTTTATAACGTTTTCTGGAAAGAATGGCAGATGAACATTATACATACCTATTGTTTAAACAGAGACCTTTATGATGTCGTGACGTACCCATATTAGAGCTGAAGACATTTGAACTGTGGAGTAAAGTAAACCGTATTCGCACAATTCCGAATAATTCATCAATCGCGACACCTTAGCTCGTATCAAAGTATCCTCGACTGAGTACACAACTTGAACAGTGCAACGCCAATAGCAACAATGAAGGACCGGCGTAAAGATCAGTTTTCCAATGATCTTCCAAGCAGCGATATCGAAGACAGTAAACCTTTGAGGCTCAAAATGGAATCTCTAGACGACATACTACCATATGTCGGCGATTTTGGCAGTTACCAATGGCTTTTGTTGCTTTCTATGATTCCATACACTTTTACATACGGTGTGCTTTACTTTGGTCAATTTTTCATCACTTTAGTTCCCACTGAATACTGGTGTCATATCGAAGGATTCGATTTGCTGCAAATTGAGGAGAAGTATGAATAAAACACCTCTGAATCCAAATTCCTTCAAGATATCAGCTGATGTAGTAACGAATTTTTGTTTGCATTCTAGAATCAATAAGAGTATACCTTCTTCTCCGAATTATCCATATTATGACACTTGTCACCGGTGGAACAATAGCGGGTCGACGGCAAATAATACGGTAGTGAGTTGTACCAGCTGGGAATATAACTTGACGACGATTCCATACATGAGCTTAGCTGCCGAAGTAAGTAATATTTTGGTTGTACAAAGTGTGTTGGATTTATTTCTTTTCATGATATCTGCTCTGAAACTCCAACTTTCAATGCTCGATTAGCCAGTCAAAAGAAGCTGATTTCAAGCTAATGCCGTGAAAAGCTGCGGCGGGTGCGCAAATCGGGTGAAAATTGGTTCAGGCATGAAAAGTGATTAGATTTCAGCTTGCTAAAGCTGAATTCATGTTTATTTCAACACTATCAGCATGTCAATTATTTGTTGCAAATTTCAGATTCTCTAATTATAATTTAATCGTCAAACTGACCGACCGCTCTTATTCGTAAGTGAATAATTTTTTGGAAATGGATACAAATAAAGAAAATAATTGTTATATTTGATTACCAAGTACTCCAAATCGTTAACCTTAAATTAGCTGTTTCAACTGGCTTCAAACATTGAAGGTTGAAGTTGGAGCACATATCATGAAAAATAGTATGAGTGTCACGGGACGAAACATGAATCCAAGCACGAGTGATGTAGGCCTTCGCCTTCGGCTCGGGCAGACAACTGAACCCTGGCCTGCATTCATCGTGTTTCATTCCTTGCCACTTAATCTACTATTCTATAGTTGTCTTCCTCCGTCGCAGAAAGATAATCCTCAACATTTACGAGGTGGATTCGCACCCTAAAGCTAAGGGGTTCACCCTTGGAATCATCGCCAAAATTACTATCAATTTCTGGGTCGGATTTACCCCGTAAATGTTGAGGTCTTTTACTTCGTAAGGGCCTCTCATTAACGTTGAGATGAAAACATCTGATCCTTTGCATTCGGTATGGAATAGTACATTGTGTATCAAGGGCGCAAAAGGCTATTTTACGAGTAT
This sequence comes from Rhogogaster chlorosoma, assembly GCA_944452935.1. Classification (NCBI taxonomy): domain Eukaryota; kingdom Metazoa; phylum Arthropoda; class Insecta; order Hymenoptera; family Tenthredinidae; genus Rhogogaster; species Rhogogaster chlorosoma. Next base: position 11,281,427 of record OX101802.1, read on the forward strand.
GCAATTTGCGGCACGAGTCAAAGGCGAGTAGCTGTAAAAGCAGACTCGTCATAATAGCTTTGCGCCCATGATGCACACGATGTTTTTCTCACACGTGGTCTGCAAAAATGCCTCTTTTCAGACCGAGTGAGCGGGCGGAAAACAGCTGTTTGCGACCGAGGACAGGAAAATAGTCGGTTTCGCCCGCTTTCAGCCGGCGGAAACGACTTTTTCCGCCCTGAGAGAAAAAAATCTTTCGGAATCCTTTGGAAACTTTTGAAACGGATCTTCTTGTTCCCAGTCGTATCATCGCGAATGATGCTTATACATTATTGCACTGGGTTCTTTATTGCACACAGTTTCACTTATTCAGATATGATTTCATTTTCTTGGAATAGCTCCCAGAGGGAGAACCCATATCAGGGCAGCATACATTCTTACGAAATACCGTACATACATGGTGGTCCGTTAAAGTATTACGAGCTCTTTGCAGCAAAACTATTGGCAATAAAAAAAGATATTCGAAACAAAAATTGTTCGATACAAAAAGGGATTTAATTTCATTAGAGCGTAAAGTTTTTGCTAACCCTCTGAAACGAAGCAGATGTAAGGGCAATTCCGGACTTCCAGATAAAATAGTGTACATATTCAAAAAGCTTTTATGAAACTTGATAACTTTCATTTAGAACATTTTTTTTATACTACGCACTTTAAGTAATACCTGTTCCTAGAAAACAGTTTTTGACATAAATGTAACGGAAAAGATATTCGATGATTTTGACGGAAAACCACAGTGAAGAACTAAGCAATCATGGTGCTTGGATAAGCTTCGATGCTCTATTTGTAAACACAGCATAGTCATAACCCGGGTCTTTAACTCGTTTGTGTAAATTTTTTCCCTGTACAGGCATTTTTAATTGAAGTGCGTGATATAAAAAAATGTTTCACATGAAAGTTACCAGGTTCAATAAGAGTTTCCCAAGTATGTAAAAAATGTCCCGACATTCCATTTGAAAATCTTCCCATAAGAGGGTCAGTCGAAAATGTACGCTCTCCTAAAATGCAGTTCTTTGTTTGTATCAAACAATTCTCGTCTGAAACATCTTTCTCCGTCACCTACAGCATCGCGGGAAATAGCTTATAACACTTTGAGCAACAGTATAAGACATAGAGTAGGTAGTAGTAGTAGTGGGACAAAATTAGATAACAATACACCAACGTGCGTACTACGTTTGAGGTTCATTCATAAAAACTAGTGCATCGCCTCAGGTTTGAGCTGATACGAGTACCCCCACCACAGGTGCGTCCTTTGCTCACTCACTATCTTTGTCTGTCTCTTACATGCGCACGTAAGTGTAATTCGAGCTTGAAGTGGGGATAGTGCGCGAGCGAGAAGTTAGGGAAGCGTTCTTGTTGCGAGCGTGCTTATTGAGAGGTCGGATTCTATTGCGCGAGGAAGCAAATTAATGATAAGTTATGTTATCGCAAGTACGCCTGCGTTATCACTTTGTTTCGATTTAATTGAACTAGCAAAAAGAAATTGCACCAGCAAATGAGCTCTAAAATTCAAATCGAATACAACTTGTATTGTTCTATAAACACTGAACATTTTTTCGATTTAATCGAATTTGCTAGTTCAATCAAATCGATATAAAGTGATGACACAAACTCACTTTTAATATCATAACTTGTCATTAATGTGCTTTCTCGACGAAATAATTATACATACTTGTAAATACTAGGCATACGAAAAATCACTGAACATGAAGACGGATGCTAAATTGCTGGAATCGATTGGGCGAGCTAGGTGGTCTAGTGTCATAAGTCCCGGTCCGGCTGCAATAGAATCGGATTCGATTCCCTGTTAATTTTCCTCCGTCAGTAAGATCTATGTTAACGGGGGAGGTAGACGTAAATAGTAGAGAATGAGGCTCAATTTGACGATTTATTTTCAACGCGACTACCGGACTTTATTGAACATTTTATTGAATATTCGAAGATGTTAAAAAAAATTTGTTTATGAAAAATGATTGTTCTTCAGCAGCCTGCAGAGAATTATTGCTGGACGAATTTTTCCCGCGATGACGAACTGCGGCGGCTGTAGTTCTGTCCGTCCTTGTTTAAAAAAAATTTCCATGAACAATAACATTCTACGTGGAATTACACTGCCAATGAACCTAAAAAAGATTAAAAAAAGTTGAATATTCGAATAATTGTAGCACTTGGAAATAAAAGATTCAATTTTCACCAAAAATGTTCGACGTCTTCTTTATGTAAAAAATGATTGTTTAATTCAATTTTTCATGAACATGTATATGGTTTTTGGGCTTTGGTTCAAATGAATCGGTTGAATAGTTTATTTTTATCGCTGCCGCAAATTTCGGAAATGTAGTTTCGAGGAAATCGCGTTTAAAGTTTCGTTTAATCGTCTCCCAGCATGCGCTGTTATATACCTGTTCCGGGAGCGTTCTCTCAGTTCGCAGGCCATAGCATCTATAGTGATCAGAATTTCGCTATACATTTTTCAGGCGAAATTCTTAAGATGTTGAACTATCGATTTATGAAATTTAAAAAGAAAAATATATTACGGAAAATATTGACATGTACTCCCGCCTTTCTCTATATTTATTTCGGAGGCAACCAACATACCGTGACATCTTTGGTATATCGCATTGGAGGCAGATTTAAGGAATATTCTACATCATGTTGCGAGATATCGATCACCATGTATGTTATTGGACTTTTGATTGCGAATGTATCTGGTAAGGTGTCGGTGGTTATCCCAATTTCAACATTGTTCTTCAGTTTGTTATCATCAAGTGCCTCTTTATCAGTGCCTATGTATGTCATCTGAAATAGATATAAAACGAAATTTCGAATCAATTGTAAGGTCCCAAATTGTCCGTCCCTGGATAGCTTCTCGGAGATTACGTAATTTGGGAGTTACCTTTTTGTTTGTGTGTGTCTGTGTGTGTGTGTGATCCCTCAGGGAACGATTGCCGTATCGCAATGATCGACAGATCGCCTGTGAGACCGTGTTTCGTGTTCTTGTGGTACCGAAATCCTTCAGGAAACGATCGCCGTGCTGCACTAGCCAGAAAACCGCCTGGAGAACCGGATTTGTGTAGTTTGTTGTGTTCTCTGTATTCTGACAAGAGCCGATCGCCGTACTGCAATAATCAACGATCAGTTGGCAGAGCAGAGTGGTATGCGCGTCACCGAAATCCTACAGGAAACTGTTAGAAATATGCAATGATCACCTTACCTGATTCAAAGAGCGCGCCATAACCTAAGTCACTAGATAAGTAGAGTTCTTAATATACTGTTCTTTGCGCAGACTCGGAAGAGAGAATTTTTTGTAAGGCGTTAGAAGAGATGTAAGAGAAATAATAAGAGTGTGTTTAATAAAGTTGTATTCAATATCGGTTAATAAGCAAACAATCCTGAGCCTAATTTATTTAAACCCGAAAATCCTAACAGAAACGATCGCCGTGCTGCACTAGCCAGCAAATCGCCTGCAGAATCGGATTTGTGTTTGGTATGTGAGTGTTGTCGATTCTATAGGAAACGACCAGCGTGTCGCAGTGACCGGTGAATCGCCTATAGAGCCGAGCGTATGTTGGAATTTGGTTCGGGTGCAGAAGCTCGCAATTTCCCGAATGTATATCAAAAAAATATGTTTTTATTTACAACAATAATAAATTGAAACAGAAACAATGTGTGAATCAAAGAAATCTATTTAATTCGAAATATCGTGAAATAAGACTCTATTAGCTGTTTTGAAAGGAATACTAATTATGCTTAGTGGCGCTTTGCCGACTAGCGTATAATGTGCTTTAATAATTATATTTGAAATAGAATATTGAGTTGATTTGAGAGTTTGGCTGATTGTAGTAGAAGAGATGTGTTTCGCTTAGTGGCGCTTTGCCGACTAGCTTACTCTGCCTAGCGTGCCGCGGTTTATATAGTCGCGGCGCGCTAATCCGCATTGTTCTATGAGTTTCTATGATGTCTAAAATTGCAACGATGTATTTTTTCGATTTTTACGTAATATATATTTCGTCTTCTATTTTTATGACCTTTCATTTCATGCAAGCGGATTTAGAATCTGATGACCTTGAGATTTTATGGTGATGTTCCATGCGTTTCTATGGTGTCTATTTTTGGTATTTCTCACCGTAGAAATTCCATGAATAGCTCATAGGAAAGCTTGAGTTTTTTACTTTTGGTCTGTGTTTTTAGAAATTGAAATACAGTAAAACCTCCCTTATAGTCCAAGTCCGTGTTTCAGAACCTCTTTTATAGTCCACAAGAGGCGTGACGCGAGCTACGCTCAACAGCCAATCAACGAATAGCACTCAGGGACGTGATATGTAAGGATTGGGCCCTATGCGAATTTCTTGGCCCAGGGCCGTAGCATATGCCTACGAATTTTCACCTTTGCTATATACAGACATTATTCATCTTTGTCTGTTTACTATGGAAAATATTAAGTTACACTTCTACATTACGTATTAATCAGAAGTCAGTTGAACAAATTAAATCTGTAAAAGGTTTTTCTATCAAGTGTGTATCCTTAGGAAGCCTGATTGTTAAATAATTTAGTCGTAGTAGATGGAAAATTATGAGCTACTTTTCTTGTGGTAAATACTTTCTAAAGAGAACTAGGATTGTTAGATTAAAAAACGAGAATTTGGATTTCCCTTTGGATTCTGAGCTATCCTAAGTGCCAAAGGATGCGGATACATATGGGGCTTTCCATACCAACCCAAACTACCGCTGATTTTTGCATTTTCGATTTCGCTGAAATTTGGGCATCCTTTTGTACCCCTCGAAAAAGGTTTTTGTGATTTTTTTCAAATTTTGTCAAATTTTTTTCAAATTTTTTCAAATTTCGCGGATTTTTTTTTTAAATAGCCATAACTTGGTGAAAAATTGTCCGATTTGGGACTTTTTTTTTCAAATTTCGTGTTTTTGACTAAATTTTCTGAAAAATGTATGCAAAAAACTTTCCAGTGTGAATTTGATTGTTTTTTTTTGTATTTTAAAGGTAAAACCTGGATTTTAAGATTGTTTGTATCCTTCGATTTTTTTTTAAATATTCTCAAAAATACTACTCCCCAAAACACAAATTTTGAGCCTAGTCTCGTAATGGGATAATGATGGGTTATAATTTTTTTGAATTTTTAAATTAATTAGTTTTTTTTTTGTTCCATTTATTGTTTTTACTTTGTAGAGTATTGTATTCGAATAAAAAACCATACCAAATACTCTACAAAGTAAGAACAATAAATGGAACAAAAATGAAAAAAATTAATTAATTTAAAAATTCAAAAAAATTATAACCTATCATTATCCCATTACGAGACTAGGCTTAAAATTTGTGTTTTGGGGAGTAGTATTTTTGAGAATTTAAAAAAAAAAATCGAAGGATACAAACAATCTTAAGATCCATGTTTTACCTTTGAAATACAAAAAAAACAATCAAATTCACAATGAAATGTTTTTTGCATACATTTTTCAGAAAATTCAGTCAAAAACACGAAATTTGAAAAAAAAAGTCCCAAATCGGACAATTTTTCATCAAGTTATGGCTATTAAAAAAAAAAAATCCGCGAAATTTTCAAAAACTCTCGTCTCCCGGTTGGCTAGATGAAAAAATTTAAAAAAAATCATAAAAACCTTTTTCGAGGGGTACAAAAGGATGCCCAAATTTCAGCGAAATCGAAGATGCAAAAATCAGCGGTAGTTTGGGTTGGTATGGAAAGCCCCATATATAAAGGGGAAAATAAAGAACAGACAAATTTTTTTCTATCCCTTGTTTACGTATCAGTATATTTCATTGCCAAAATTTATCATCTACATGCGAATTTTTCACATGCCCAGCAGCTTCTGTCAATGTTTAGACTCCCATATTATTTCAGCTGTTATTTGTCACATCTCTTCTCACTCCATTGCATGATGTGCTTGGCATTCCCAACGTGCTTGAAACCACCTCTGAAAGGTCGAAATAGCAGCAAGTGCCTCTACTGCTGAAGGTTCGATAGCTGTTGAATTATCATGACCTGCTTCTTCGTCTGATTTGTAATCGTTGTCTATGTCAGAATTGGGTGAATTCTCTTCGTCACCTTGGACCCTGAAAAGAAAAATCGATGAAATACTAAATAATGAGGAAAAATTTATTATTTTATTAAATTATTTATCGAGTGATTGTCGAAAAGATTGGGTGTGTCCTGACTTGGCTGACTTTTTTTCACAATGGACCTTATACCTTTGGATTATGTCATTGTCATTCAATATTTGCCATCCGCAGTTGGCATCGGCATTCAGCCACTCTGATGCTTGGTCAGCGGTGCAGTCTTCAAAGCCAGGAACTCTATTCAATACGTTTAATATGTCTTGAACTTGGCCACGATTTTCCGGTTGAACTTCATTGAAAATTGTTGATCGGTTTTGTAGTAGCTTATGCCATGCGTTTCTCAAATTCTGCTGTGTCAGAGAAGCCCAAGCGCTTGCGATCTTCAGACAACAATCAGTCATATTCAGACCTCGTATAAAATCCCTAACTGATTCTTCGTCTTCCTTTAAAAGTAGTTCCCTCAAAATCTTTCCTCTGTACAGCTTTTTCATTTTCTCGATGACCCTTTGATCCATCGGCTGGATGAGTGCAGTCACATTCGGTGGCAAATACATGACCTGTACCATGAAACAAATAGAAGTAAACAACAATATATCTTTTCTATTTCTAGAAAAATCATACTCTACATTCTCCATTTCAATATTCCAATATACTTATAGTGATCTTAACAATAACTTCGTATTCGTTTAGTTATGATCATCACACTAATTTATGATGGATTTATGTACCTCAAACATCTCGTTGACAGCATTTAGTGTTGTGAGCGCAGGATGCGAAGGGGCATTGTCGAGCAAGAGTAGTACTTTCTTCGGCTCTCCATACTTAGCCAACATTTCTTTGCTGACCTCGGGAACAAAAACTGTTGTATACCACAACATGAATAGTTTTTGGTCCATCCATGCGCTCTTCTGACCAGCGTACACAACAGGAAGATTAGCAATGTTTTTGAAACATCGTGGTTTTTGTGATTTGCCAATCACAAACAATGGCAGTTTATGCGTACCGTCTGCATTAGAGCAGACCATCACCGTAACTCGATCTTTTGCTTCTTTTCTTCCTGGTGCTGCTCTTTCTACTCTCGCTGCTAGGGTCTTCCTTGGCAGCGACTTCCAGTTCAGGCCAGTCTCGTCAGCATTATAAATTTCTCCTAGTCCATAACCAGCTTCCTCAATGATTTTTTCCAGGCGAGAAGAAAAATTAGCGCCTGCTGCTGTATCAGAGGAAAGTTTTTCGCCTTGTATAGATAGAGCATGTATTCCGTATCTCTTTTTGAATTTCTCAAGCCAGCCATTACTGGCTTTGAAGTTTGGCGGTCCACCCATCATATTGTTTAGAACAACAGCCTTTTCTTGTAGGATTGAACCCGAGACCAGCTCATTTAGGCTGCGTTTTTGTAAGAACCAAATCAATATGGCTTTCTCTATTGGTTTATGGTCAATTCCTCTCACTCGTTTCTGAGAGTCATCTCCGTATGCAGCTTTTGTGTTGATAATCTGCGTAGTTACGTTTTCTTTATTTAAATTGATCCGATGGATTGTTCTTTTGCAAACACTGTACTCGATGGCTAGATCACTTTCGTCCTCACCCGCTGTCAATCTTCGAATTATGTCCGCCTTTTGTTTGAGAGATAAGCTTATTCGTTTCTTCCGCACCTCCATATTGTTCTTTTTCAGTAATATTTGGGAAAAAAAATTCCTATAATGTACCACGATAAATCTCACAAAAATAACACTGGCCTGTACTGGAACACTTCAAACGGTATTTGAGGTTATGGGCGTTACTAGTCGTGACGCGCGTGATGTCATGAAACCTAAAGGGGCCCCAAGCTCACCGACGCTCGAGTCTGTGTGGATGTATTGGTGCACAGTAGGCGGAGCTTATAGACTATACGAGAGGTTGTCCTTGGACTATATCAGAGGTTAGACCATGGACCTAAGAAGTAAATGGACGGAGCGTAAGCTTACTATATGGGTGCGGGGGGGCTCACTGTTAGCCGTAAGGGGAATTCAGGGTCTGCGCCATTTGCAACACCTCACTCGTAGTGCTACCTGGTGAGCAAACTGTAAACTTCGTAAGAAATTCAAAGGTAGACACTGAAATGAGTATTAAGGATTTTAGAATTTTATTGTAAAGTAATTGTTCAGGTGCAATCAACTATTTCTCATTAAATATGACACTCAGAACAATAATCTACTTTTCGTTTACATCAATAACGTCAGCAGTGACCACTAGGTGACACTACGTGTGAGGTGCTCAACATGGCGCAACCAATCAGAACACACCATCGACCACCAGTCCCCTTCCGTCTTACGGCGTTACCCCGCACAGCTTACGCTCCGTCCATTTACTTCTTAGGTCCATGGACTATATCAGAGGTTAGACTAAAAGAGAGGGGACTATAAGGGAGGTTTTACTGTATATTAATATTTAGTCAGTATTTTTTATGTTTAAATAAATGAGCGTACGTTAAGCGTAGGCTCACCCTGTACATGTATATACTTGGTGACTCTAAGTTTCGCATTCATCGTTGCTTTTCTAATTGTGCGTTCTTGAACGTCACACAATATGCATGTGTTTATCGCCGCTAAAGAATTATTCCAATAAATAAAACATTTGAAAAATAGCTGCTTCTCGAAAAAGATTTCATTTTTGTTATTCTTTTTTCTTTACCTGTGTACCGTTCTACTCGAACTCGTGTCGATAATAGGTCAAGTCATCTATAGGTCAGGCTAGGTTAGGTTAGGTTGGGTTGGGTTGGGTTGGGTTGGGTTGGGTATAGGTATAGGTATAGGTATAGGTATAGGTTAGGTTAGGTAAGGTAAGGTATAGGTTAGGTGTCTCTTGTGAGAAGGTTGGTTAAGGGGGCTCTAATCGAATTTTACCGACCTATTTAATTTTTCAAATATCTCCGAAACGGGGCTATCAATTGAATTGTCCTTTCCGCAGCTGATGATTGACGAGGAATGAGATCGAGTAAGCATCTGAAATTCAATAAAATCGTTTTTTTTTTTCTCTTGTCGCAAAGTGTGGGCGCGCCATTTATTTCGACTTATATCAAAGCCTATATGCATCGAAAATGTAAATTCGATCTTCTATTCTATCTGAAAAATACTGATTCCGGACATTGCGGGTTCGGGACAACGAGCGGTTGCGACTTTTATCCTTCGGGACATTGAGCAGTTGTGGCTATACACTGTAAAAAATGGGCGGTGTTGATTTGGTACGGTGTGAGTGGTTAAGGGATGCGGTGTTACGATCAGCACCATTTCGTTATTATAGTTAACCACATACACCGTTTTCGGTGTTGAGCAATATTATATCGAAATTTCAAAAAATTCAACACTAGGTTGAGTACCTGACCACATGTCACACAATTCCATGAGGAACATACTCCTTTCGTGGAGTACTTATAGTGCGACATCAGTTCGGTGTCGTGATATTTCGAACTTGGTGTAATTTTCTTGTCCGAAGTTGCAGCAACGCACGATAGACACCGGCTGAGTGCTATTATTATTGATCGAATACCCCTGCGGTTTTGAATTGAACATTTTCTTGTGCACTTCTACATTACTTTGATGGTATTAGATGGTCTGTCAAACTCAAAAAATTTACAGTCTCAGAGAAAATTTAGAGAAAGAAACATTTTCATTAAAATTAGAGTGACTTTTCGCTGGAATTTTTATGGATTCCTCCAGAAATTTCTGAGATTAACTAAAATTTCTTACATTATCACTACTGAATAACGAATTTTTGGAATTTTCACAGAAATTATAATATAAATTGCTAAGTCAACACGTAGCATGTTGGCATTCTGTACTGTGTGAATATCACACGCAAAGTGTTATAAGTTAACTCCACTACACTTGTTCGTTTCATCGGTAACACCACTGGTATAGCACCCTAACACCAATCGCCTACGCTGATTTCATAGGCTAACACCGCATTGATATGCGAAAATCGTTGGATTCGAATTTCATTCCGGACGATGTTACAGCAGCGCGATGCGTTTATTTTGTCTTAACTCATGCACATGCAGACTGTAACCTACAGTGTACCATGCTTGCGCCCTACTTTACAATGAGTTTTTCTGTGCTTCCACATTCAGTAATAGTACTGGAATGTTTACGACGTGATCCTAATAAACGTCAAATGTATTTCACGTGAGAGAATTAATATGAAACTTTTTTCATCGGCGTTATGTTTTGCTATATTAATTTCAGATTAGCTCCTGAATATTAAGAAATAAACGTGTACGTAGGTAAACGAATGTCAAAACATATACAGAAAAGTTTCTCTATTCCGCAAGCGTTATCGTGGTGTAGTGGTTAGAGCGTCTGACTGAAAAGCGAGCGTCCCCGGTTCAAATCCCTCGACTAATATAGGTTTAGGAAATAAAAAAATTAGGCTAACACGGCGAAGTGGTTACATGCGAAGCAACCGTGCTTTCCGTTCGGTGTGGATACGGAAAAATTGAGCCACATATAGTGTTGGAAAATATCTCGGTTCTGTGCTATGATCTTGATGTTTCGAACACCAACCTCGTAACACCGAACCCTACTTTTGGACCACTATAGACTATATCTCGGTGTCAAATTGGAGTCACCACATTTTGGTGTCATTATAATGAACCACCGTCTGGTGTCAAACATTTATGCACCGAATGGAGTAACTAATGATGTGTGGCTTTTTAATACTATCTTAACACCGGACGATCAACACCACCAGGTTACACCGAACAGGGTGGACCACTATAGAATCTGTAAGCAGTGTTGAATCTGTGTTAAATTCAACACCGCATTTTTTACAGTGTACTCGTTCGGGACAACGAGAGGTCGCGCCTTTTCTCGTTCGAGACTACGAACGGTCGCAACTTCGCCCGTTCGGGACTGTTGAGTATTCGGGACTTGAATCGTTCGTGACTTTTAAATGCACCCCAATCTCCAAATACGTACTTTTTTCTTATCAGAAAATAGTGATTGCTTCACGGCCGTCAAATTTTCGCAGCCTCCTGGGGTGTGCATGTGTAAAATTCAACATAACGGCCTAGGACCAAAAAGTACTGTATTTATACAATCTTCGTGTGATTATGACTTGTTAGTATCTCACAAATGTGTGACATAATAAACGAATCAATTATGAAAACGCGATGTTGTTGATCTTTTTTATGCGTAAACTCTCGAGGGGCCATTCACTAGTGAAATCATGCAATCACATCGAATGAATCACGAACGAAATCATAAGAAATCGCTTGAAATCGCTCAAAATCATCTGTCATTGTTGATTTCGAAATATCCTCTAGAGTTTTTGCAATCACCTTGAAATCACATGAAATCACGTGAAATCACATGCATTCATGAAATCGCGTGAATTTTTTAAGATTCGTAGACTAAACCTTCTTTCCGATTTCTTTTCGATAGCTGGTATTTCGAAATCATGATTCGAATCACGATTTCGTTCAACGAAATCACCAAAAACTACAAACGATACGTTGAAATCATGCAGAGCTTGAAATACTGAAATCACACGCGAAATCACATGAAATCAACGATTCTGTGAAATCATTTTTAAACCAAATGAAGGAGTGAATGGCCCCTCGTAAAATCTACTGAAGATTTCTTATCGCCACTGTGCCTTGTTTATAGGTAGACTAGCTTTTACCTATGACTTCCTCTGCTTGGAATTCATGACGCCGTGGAAGTGTAAATATTTTTCCTAACGGAGTGCGCAAAATTCGATTTTGCGCACGGGTTTGCGTGCGCAAAATGCCCTATTCTTTTATTGTGAAAAGGCGTGCGCTGAACCAGCTCTCCACCGCCTTCTTCGCCGGCCCTTGCTTCGTTTCGTTATTGTTTGTTTGTGTTGCTCTCGTGTTATTCTAACCCTCGTTTCGTTCGGGCGACAAGCTATCCTAGCAATTAAAGTATTTGAATATTTTTTGGCCCTGATAGGGTCTATATCTGTAGAAAGTAGTTTAGGTTTTTAATAAATCTTTAATTGAACAAAATAGGCACACTTGCCACGTGCCGGGAACGGGATACAAAACGCACAGTAACAGAACACTAGGAAGACAAGCATTAGGTAGTTATACGCATGCGCGTTAGAGCCTGACTAACTAGTTAATGTGCAGGACCGTATGTTTAAATGGCGCAGTGGATCCCCTTACTCAGGGATGACTATAGGCATACAATTATTCTTAATATAGACATTAGCAAATACAACAAGTTGGTCACTTATTTAAAGAAAAAAAGTGTTGGGCACAAATCGAAGAAATCTAAAGTTTTTACGTCGACTGATATCTCCAAATTTTGCAATGATGCTCCAGATAATCAATTTCTAACCGCGAAGGTAAATATGATAAATACCGAAGACTTTACTCAGTCACAGCCACAGTCACATACATGTACACCGCTGGACTTACGCTGTTCAATTTTTCTAGGTAGCTCTTGTCATTGGAATCTCGGGTGCATGTAGACGTGAGGAATTGACTGCCATGACAGTAAACGATATTGAAGACCATAATACGTTTCTTCTAATTCGCGTACCAAAGACAAAAACTAACATCGAACGATCTTTTACAGTCGTTGGGGAATTTTATAATATGTGCAAAACGTACATGGGGAGTTCCATATGAAATGTGCAATTGGTTGTCCACACCCCTTTGATTTGTCTCAAACTTGGTCAAGTTGAGTATTGGGTTGAAAAAAAAATTACTCTAAATAATGAAAATTCTACCTTCTACGGGTCGCACGTAACACCGAATTACAAATTTTGAATTATGTTTTTCAAATCGCTGTAGCTTCCAAACTACATGTCCGCGGCTAAGACTCCAGTAGGTCAAAAGTTTTGTAATTTGATGAACTTTTCGATGGTACTGCGGAACAAAGTTGATTTTCAATTCCAGGTGTAAAAAACGCGAAAAACGCCATATTGATCTCGTTCCCCAAACTTTTTTGGGGTCCAACTTTCATCATAAAATGCGGCTATTTTTTTCGCAAATTTTCGTGTAAAGAAAAGTCACGGGACGGTGTGGACAACCAATTGTTGTATGTGTAAAAATGTGTAAAAAACGCTAAAAACGCCATATTGATCTCGTTCCCCAAACCCTTTTGGGGTCCAACTTTCATCATAAAATGCGGCTATTTTTTCCGCAAATTTTCGTGTAAAGAAAAGTCACGGGACGGGTGGACAACCAATTGCACATTTCATATGGAACGCCCCACACACAAAAACGACCAGATGATGTCAAGACCTATCGATTATTTCTTTGCTACCGAAATGGTAAATGTAATCGACAGCCGATTGGCATTAATACATTCGGGAGTATGCCTAAACAGGTAGCAACATTCTTAAATCTGCCCAATCCTGAACTGTACACTGGTCACAGTTTCCGTCGGACATCCGCGACTCTGCTTGTTGATACAGGAGCCGATATTACCACACTTAAACGGCACGGGGGCTGGAAATCGAATACAGTCGCGGAGGGTTAAGCCGGGTACAGACTTGAGCATGAACGCGAATGAGGAAGGCTGAGGCCGCACCGAACGGTCTGGGCTGAAAAATAATAACTTTGCCCGAGGACGTACGCAGCAAACTGAGACCATTGTTCGGAAGTGCTCCAGTCTGTTCGGACCGTACCGGAATGGCTGACGAAAATGTCGCACGTCCAGACTGAGCACGAATTTCTTTTGATCGACCGACAACATTTGGCTCGGTCCGAGGCCGTGCGCCGAACGACTTGAGGCAGTTTGCCGCGCTTCGGATCGACGTCCACACTTGCATGCTCATGCGGCCTCGGCCTGCCTCATTCGCGTTCGTGCTCAAGTCTGTACCCGGCTTTATATTGAAAATTCTGTAGGATAATTCTTAGTTACGGATTGGAATTCAGGTTTAAACACAACTTATACTGCTGATGAACTGGTTTATTCAGTGTCTACAATCTGACTGTCAGCCTTTGTCCTTTGGACACTCACCCATACATACATACATCGCTTGGCTCATTGGCTCACACTCAAACATTCTTCCGTCGAGTTTCAAACACCTACAATTCTATAACAAATAAAAAGAAAATAGGCGAACAAATAATGAGTTCCATCACTCCCAACTCAGCACCCGTGCTCAAGCGACTGCATAGTTCCCATCGGGAACATTTTGAATCATCTGCGTCAACATCCTCTGCTGAAACTGATCGTGAGCCAGTAGAACCAGTGCGAATGTCGAAAAAATCTTCAAACGAAGATGTTAACCAACCTGTTAATTCTGTCGCAGATAACGCCTCAACCGCGACAAATCTGTCAAATAACTTCAATTTAGACAAAAACATTCCGGCCCAATTTAATAATTGTAATGTGACGATCAATATTTATCAAAAAAATGATTCAAATTCAACATAATTAGCGAAGATTAACTTTCGAATCCTAATATTCCTCAATTCTACGTAGAAGAACGATAGGATAGTTAAATATGAATATAAAAAGCATTATATGTTACGTTAAACATAGATTATATTATTTGTTTGTTGTTTTTAAAGATTCGTTGACGAAAAAAAAAAAGAATGAATATACAATATTATAATCCTTGTTTTCATGATGATTGTGAACTTTTTTAATTTTCTAATGATTGAAACCATCTCTAGTTTCCAGATAATTCTGAATCTTTTTTTTATGCTATTCAAGAGTATTTTTTCGAATTAAAGATGTATAGAAATTCGATTTTTTCTTCAAATTTTATTTTGAAAACGTTGCCTCCTCTTATTGTATCAAATAAAAATTTATTTTTCAATACTCGGTGGGTTTCGCCCCCCGAATCCCATACCGGGGCTTCGCCCCTGGACTCCACCTGGACCCTCCGCATCGGTTAGTCTGCTCAATAGTTTTTTAATATTCCCACCGATTTACAAATGTTGTCGAATTTTGCGCAACTCGTTAGGAAAAATAGTGTACGCAACACGTGCGCATAGGTGCCTCCCGCACTCGTCTATTTGTCGACCAACCCGACTCGTGTGGGAATCACCTATTTTGCGCACTAGTTGCGTAATGTACTATAGTTGCTTTTCCTTATACAAGCAATATTTTTTTTATTGGGTGACATCAATATCACCAGGCCCATGGGCGAATTCATGCGTGAGCAGTATAAAAGATAGAAGAAAGATTGTATTGTATTGTATTTATACTGAGTTTCCAGTAAATCCAACCAAAAATAGTATATTGTGTACCAAGGGCGAGAAGTGGGGCTTTTTTGGAGTTTGCAGTACAAGTCGAGGCGAGCAAGCACGAGTCGCAGACAAGTAATGCGAACATACGAGGCCAAAAAAGCTCTCGCCCTTGGTGCACATCATGTTTTTTTGTGACACATGTATTGATTCGGCATTTTAAAGAAGCGGGCACAAACTATTCTACTCCCGATTCTTAGGTAAAAAAAACGAAAAAATTGTGCATGTGTTACAAAAAAATATGTTAACAACTACTCGAGTGTTGATCGCGAGACTATTTGAAACTGTTCAACACTATTCACAATGCTGAGAACCCCGACAGGTTGTTTCGTTACGGAATGGATTTATTCTTAGACCATACAGGATGGACCGCGCATTGAGGTGGTGGGGGTACTGCCGAGTAAAGTGACAAGGATAGCATTAGCGATGTATATAGAGTATAGACACATGAATATGTCTCATTCGTGCTAACTCGTGAAACTTTTTACATAACAAACAGCGAATGAGAGTTATGTCACAGAGGCTATGGCACACAAATGCGGCAACGCAGCAACACAACTTGGCAACGTTTACTCCCCTAGTGGAGCACAGCTTCCTTGTCTTACGAATGCTCAAGCATTGTCCGTCCTTTTCCCATTACTCGGCGGGAGTGCTCCCAATGCTTTAGCATAGGCAATGCGCGGTCGATTCTGTATGGTGTAAAGATTTATTGCACGAAGTTTTGTAATGCTTAATACATTTTTCATTAGCTAGATTGGGTATGTGATCGCTCGTACCTCATCTCTGCGGCCCAATCAATATACTTCGGTGGGTCGATCGTCGGTGGTCTGTTCTTCGGATGGCTCGCCGATCACAGAGGTCGAATACCGGCCCTCGTTCTCTGCAACGGTGTTGCTTTACTCTCTACGATTGCCACCTCTCACGCCAATTCTTTCTGGAACTTTGCTTTGGTCAGGTTCTTCACTGGACTGGCATTTGATAACTGCGTGAACATTCCTATGATTATAGGTAATTATACCTATATTCTTTATTTACATTTTGATGCATGGGTTTTATAATATATTGTGTACCAAGGGCGTAAAGTGGGCTTTTTCAGACCGAGTGTGGAGTTTACAGTACGAGTCGGAGGTGAGCTAGCACGAGTTGAAGACAAGTGCATCTGCGAGCCGAAGACGAGTACTGCAACCACACGAGGTCAAAAAGCCCACTTAGCCCTTGGTAAATAGAACTTGGAATTTTTGAAAATCGTCAAAATAGATGATAGACATTAAATTTTGGGCTCAATTCCTTTTGTATGATACCTTGTACTGATCTTGAAGGATCCTGAAATTTTTGGAACTGTGTTTTATTTTTTTCAAAATATGAGTTTTGGTAAAAAAAATTTTTTTTGTAACGTTTATGTTTAGTAAAGCTAACCAATCATATAATTCTGTTGTTTTGAGCAGTTCAAATTTCAATTAATGATATAATAATGTGAAAACAAAAATATTATTGACATTTGTGTTTGTATTTATTTGGTGAAGCGTTTTGAGCGTAAACTTAATATATTAACTTAATATATTACTCAACCGAACGTAATGCTTTACAGTTTATGAGAACTCGGAGTCCACTTTGTCTAGGGACACTGTCTATATTACAGTAGATTACAGTATAATTTGATCATTTTTGGATTTCAATGCTACCATGCTTTCATATATTCAACTATATCCTGATAGTTGTTTCACTTGTCAATTATTAATATCAAAAATCACCACAAACGGTGGTAGCTTATCTTCAACCAAAAATGAAGTTATCAGAACACGTGCACGGTTTGATAAAATTGAAAATTGGCGCAATGCTGTAATTTTGAAACAACCCGCCGATCTTTGACAAAATCCTCGTAGATTCGAATGAGAAAGTTTTATACCCAGCACCCACCAAATCATAAGACTCGCCTGGGTCTCCTGTTAAGTATTGTTTTAATAAATCATGAATTGTGCCTTGACCTTGAAGCCTCTGAACGAATTACGACTCTTTTGGGCGAATGAGATTACCGCTTTTCATCGTATTAATGAATTTCTAAAAATTGTCCAACTCTAATCGGCCCTACGAGAGGTAATAATTACAGGACCCTGTGATCATTATTTGAAATCTTATCGGCACTCTCAGACCTGATGGCAACCCGTAAAAATTAAGATACTGGGAATAGGTAATGAAACTGTTCGTGCACTTCCGTTCTGTAAAGGATATCTGGTCGACTGATTGTAGTGAATTCATAAACTTCATTTGAATAGACGCAGTATTGAAAAAGTTTCAATATGCTCCCTATTTTATGCTTTTACGATTCGTTTTGACTAAGTTAATAATTTTCAAAATGTGAACTCTTTAAATTTTATCTCGTAAACCGCCTGTCTATGTGTCGCGCTCATGTATACGAGCGCGTCGTGACAAGCGAGCGGAGCGGGGAACACCACACATTATTGTCTCGCTCACGATAATAAGGCGGACGGCGATGCGGATTTCAGACAGTCTTCTAAAGGTGAACGCTGATTGGTTCGTTAATAAGTGCTTCTACAGGAAAACTAAGTCCTCGCGGAAGTTTTTACTTGGATATTCCGTATCCATTCTTCGCAAGGAATCCGCCCGTATGTAACGCATACGCGAATTTCGAGACACCCCGTATATACAAAACAAGCGGGTTTGGGCTGATTATAAGCCAGCTTTTGAACTTCCCGTTTTCAAATTAGTTTTTCGGTATATTGAATACTCAAAGTTTGAATTTTGCAAATCGGACTTTAGATTTGTGATCAACCACCTAAAAGTCTTTGGGGTACCAAGTTTCATTTGAATCCGTCTATCCATCCTCAAGATATCATCATTTTTGTTTTATTTTTCAGAATTTTGTTATTCAAATAATTCGAAAAGTACTGAGCCAATTGAAGCAAAAATCTAACCGTTTCCAAGTTTGAAAAAGCCGCGTCAATCGAGACCCAATGTTCATCAACTTAAGGGGTTACATGGGTTTCCTCGGGGAAAAAAAACGACCTATTTTCAACAATTTTTTTTTCATATAAAAAATGAAATATTTTATTCAAACTTCTCATTGTTACAAAGATACACTATTGACAAAGAATTTCTGAAATTTTGGGAAAAAAATATTAAAAACTCGGCTATTGTGACGTCATATCCCTCGGAAAGGAGATGCGTCCGCGTTGTCAGCATAACTCCTGACAGGATCATCTAAAATGAAAAAACAAAAATACGTGTTTTAGTTAAGACCATAAACTCGTGCTTGAACGAAGGATTTTTTTTTTTTCAATTACAACTATTAAAAAGAAAAAAAAATGTCAAGCAAATTTGACCGAAATTTTCATTTTTTTGGAAAAATGTCTGCCAAAATTCCAATTTTTACTTTTTTTTTCTTTCCTTCGTTCAAGCACGAGTTTATGGTCTTAACTAAAACACGTATTTTTGTTTTTTCATTTCAGATGATCCTGTCAGGAGTTATGCTGACAACGCGGACGCACCTTTTTTTCGAAGGGTCACCGGAAATGACGTCACAATGGCGGAGTTTTAATTTTTTTTTTTTGAAAATCTCAGAAATTTTTTTTTGAATGTGTATCTATAAGACAGAAAAAAGTTTGAATTAAATAAATGATTTTTTATATAGAAAAAAAATTATTGAAAATAGGCCTTTTTCCACCCGACGAAACCCATGTAACCCCTTAATACATTACCCTATCTATTACTTTATATATTAATTTTACGCTTAAAACGCTTTACCAAATAAATAAAAACACAAATGTCAACAATATTTTTGTTTTTACATTATTATATCATCAATTGAAATTTAAACTGCTCAAAATAACAGAATTATATGATTGCTCAGCTTTACTAAACATAAACGTCGCGAAAAAAAAAAAAAATTTTTTACCAAAATTCATATTTTCGAAAAAAAAAACACAGTTCCAAAAATTTCAGGATCTTTTGAAATCAGTACAAGGTATTATACAAGAAAAATTGAGCCTAAAATTTAATGTCTATCATCTATTTTGACGATTTTCAAAAATTCAAAATTCTACAAATTTAGCATTTTTCAAATTTTTGTTTTTAAAATATATTTTTTACAGCCGTAAGTATCCTCTTCAAAATGAACCCAAGCACTTTTTTGTAGCTATAATAGTTTTCGAGTTATTTAAAAAATAAACTTGGGAAACTGGAAAAATAGTGAAATTCTGAATTTTGCATAACTTAGGAAAAAGAAAATTTTAATTTTTTCCCCTTTGGTAGAACTTCGTTTCATGATTAAAGACAACTTTCCACCAAATTTCATCCAAATTGAAAGGAGTCGATTCCAACCATTGGTCCATCTAACATGGAGTGACCCATATTACATATATTATTACATATTGCATGCCTGTTCCTTCGTCCCCTAAGAAAGTATGCCACCCGCAAGCCTTTAAAAGCGGTCTTATTTCAACCGAGAGCGAAACGATACACCTATGCTTTAAGTCGTCGTTTATTAATTATATAAGGTAATTGAGCGGAAAACAAAACAAAACAAATTATATCCTCCACTTGAATATGGCAGATACAGTTCGTTAGAGCTTTGCCTAATTTGGGTGCGCATCGCAATCGTGATCATCGATCATTTTTTGGATAAAGCAGACACAGTGTGTTTAACTGCAAATACGAAAATTACATTTCACGCCAAGTCCTCAGGATCAAACTGTAGTACCACATATATTCTTTCGTAAAAGGGTCAAAAACTTTCAAGCTAACTGAAATCCAAATTTTGTACGGTTGTCCATATGCACCCAGTGCCATGACGTTGTCACTTTTTTTATCCGAGAAGAGCCATATCGTATTCATATAATTTCGAAGAAAATAGCCCTAAAATGAAGAACAAGCGGAATAATAAGGATTCAGGGAACTACACGGAGAGAAATGAATAGTAATATTTACAATGTAACATAGGAATCATTACGATGTTACATGGTAACCAGGATAACCATGGTAACCATTTATTGACTATCATGTAACATAGTAACCATTACCAGAAAAAATGGTAATGAGTCCTATTTGACATAGTATTATTTACGATTTCGGGAAAAATGAATCTGGTTACTATGTTAAAATGGTAATAATTACTATTCTTTTTTCTCCGTGTAAGAGAATATTAATTCGCAGGATAGTACGATGTTAGGTGACTGGAATCGAAGTTAAAGAAGAAGAGGAGATCAAAGTATAGACGAAATCGAAGTATATCACACAACATATTAGATTGTTCAGGTGTAAATGCCCAAAGATTCTATTTAAGAATATTGAAATACTTGGGGAGCATAAAAAAGTTGAGGAACCTACAAAACCCAGCGGTTATTTAAACTCCAGAAATCCGACACACAGGGGCAGGAATTGTAAGCTAACCAAAACAACAAATCCCGAACTCTTTGCAGTCCCGAAGAAATTACAATCAACCACTCAAGCAGTACAACAAACAACCTCGCAGATTTTCCAGCTATCCCTCACATCAAAGAAAATATTAAACATTGAGGTGACTTTCGTTGCTGGAAGAATCAAATATCTCCAGGCTGCTCGGCAATTGATAACAACACATCAAAAAATTTTGTCTCAGATAGATGGATACTAAATTTCATTTCGTAAAAAGGGTATAAGCTGTTTCCGATGTAGGTCTCATGGATTGTGAATTCCAGAGGAGGTGGAACACGTTATTAACTACTTGAAGTTTTTATCAAGTTCTTTTGGTTTCAAATGCGTTGTGTGGCATATATTCAAATGGCAAATATTACTTAGAATTGACAACAAAACTACTATAGCATACAATAATAAAATGGAGGGTACCAGAGTTCCAAACTTAAATAAAACAGCATAGGATATTCAAAAATAATGTGAAATGAGATGGATATGGATTTTTGCACCTTACATCAAATCTGAGCACAATCTGGAAGCAGATGAGGAATCCAAAAACACACAAGTGAAAACAGGCTTTGAATTAGCGGACAATGCTTTTCAGTCAATAGTGAAAAAGTTTGAAAATCCACGCATAGGCCTTTTCGCGAACAACATGAATAGTACGTGTACCTTCGTATCCTGGTGAAGAGATCCTTAACATTTTGCAGTAGATATTTCCACAATATCGTAGTAATCACTTAGATTTGAAATACCGAAAAGAAAACTTGATACTATACAGTCGACTGCGCATGGGCGAGTTTCGTAGTCTGCTAAAGCAGGCTGACCATCCCGAATTTCAGCTGAAGTTATTGTTTTTTCGGTGATATAATTGATAGGAATTTTTTAGGTTAAAGTTTCAATTACTTGCGGTAATGGTTCGGAAAGGCTTGGAAAGCCTTTATCGTTTAGAATGAAATTTGATGTGTAACCGTTGAATTTTATTCCGAACATCTGATTGCTAGCTTCGACTTGATAACAACATAACCTCGATTAACTACTTTACGCACGAGAGTCTGACTGCCCTTGCTTCATTTTTTGCAAGTTGGCACCCATGCAACCATGCCAAGCGGGATGATCTCACTAACCAATAAAACTGAATTATTCGGCACATGGCAGTCGACTGTATAGTATCGAGTTTTCCTCTGGGTATTTCATTCCTTTGCAACCTTATTTATATCTAGAATATTGTAATGGATAGAAATAGATGCAACGAGAGGCATCGTTGTTGTCCCTGGATAGCCGAGTCAGCCCTCGTTCCCGTTACATATGTCCATGTTAATATCAGAACCAATATTTTGGTGTCGAACATCAATGCTCTCCTGACTCACACTTACTTCACGGAGGCTTGACCCTAGTGGTCGGAATTTTTTGAGCTGAAGTGCGATGATTAGGCGTAGAACTCCAAAGGACTAAACAGAAATTATCTTATCATCTTTAAGTTCATCGCCAATAAAGCAATATGACGGAAGTCTTAAGTTATCGTGGGTACATTGTACCGAGAATGGCATAACCGCTTTCAACCACAACATTTGAAATGTATTAAGTTTCTTAAGAAGGTTATTCAAAAGTGAAGCATCATATTGTTCATTGAGTATTGCTATTTCAGCAATATTTCCAGGCTTTGAACCAGACGTCAGACAAGGACCCAATGTAAGGAGACTTGAAGAAATATTTAATCTCAGACCTATGGAATATAATATATTATGTTTACTAGGGTGCTTTTTTTTACGACTACTTTTTTTTTTCGCTCCCGGCCTGAAATTTTGTTGGTCATGCAAAAAAAGAAATTCCCTCAAAGTATGAGCCGTTAATATCAATATTGAGTACTCGCTCAAAGCGTGTGAAGATTTCCCATTTGAATAACATGTAAATTCAAATTTTTTTTCTTTCAAATCCATACAACTCAGCGGCATTTGTGCCATATCATATCGCCCATACTCGCTAATTACTCGTGATTAAGCGCTCTACAAAAGTGCCCAGTGCGACGTAACTGTAACTCACACCGGTGATGTAGTACACGTAAATTTTTGTATAAATTTCTTTTTTTTTGTTGTTATTTCATCAATGGGCAAACTTACAGGAAAAATGTAAACGACATATTTATAGGAAATTTGATTTCTTACAAAAAAAGTCCTATGAGCCTAATCTCTAAGATTGATATTTCTCGAGTTATTGAGCTTTGACTTTTTTGTAGGCTCTCGAGATTTAGTACTATCGAAACGAATTTTTATCACCCGCCCTAACGACACTCTCACAGGCTTCGCTAACTATACCGATCGGGTGTTATGGAAACGAATTTTCAGCGCCTGCCGTTAACGAGACTCTATAGTATATTCCTCATTTTTTATCGAATATGTATTGTCACTTTTTACGGTACCACCACATTATACGGAATGTAGAAGGTGGTCCGTCGTTGGCGTGAGTATCTCTGCTCGATATTTGGGGCTGCAGGATGTTTTGATTTTGGAGCTCTTCAAGGTTAGGGGAAAACAGTTGGGTCTGCCAGCAAGAAAAGCCCTTCAATAAGGTCTATCTAACTATCCACGGACTCGGACGTTTTATGGCCAGAGCCGTGGATCTTCAGAGCAGGGTTTTTGACGCCGTGCCTGATCTTCTAAGCGAATCTAAGCTCAGATCTGGGTGTTTAGCCGAGACTGTATGCTAGACTTGAGTTTGTAATCATTGGCCCTCGGACATGGGTGTTCAGCCGATGCCGTACGCTCTACGAGTTACGCCCCAAAGCTGGACCCTGAGCTGTTGCAAGATTTTGATGAGGTCGAATAGCGAGACAAAATAAAGAAAAAGGTCATTTTACAAAATAAAATCAGATTATATTCAATAAAGAGCCTACAATGTCTTTAAAATGTACGGTCGGGGAACCGGATTCTGAAGCTCCTTATCCCGCGCTGAACGCAACTGAACATACACCTTTGATTTTAATTATCTTCAAGTTGGCATGAAATTAAAACGACATTAGCTCTACTGATGAATTAGCGATCTGCTCTGCTTTTTTTTTCATAGAATGTCAATTCGCATAACCTTTTGAATGCACAAGTGATTGAAAAATCTGTCACATCGGATAACCCCAAAATGCGCGTACGTTTTTTCGAATTAGGTTGCTCCTAAAATGAACTAGTGCTCGTAAAGTGTTCATATCGTTGAGGGAGGGCCCTAATGAAACTTAATATTATATTCTTTCGTGAAACCGGATCGAATTTTAATCATTTTAAAGTGCTAGCTGAAATTAATAAAATCAGCCTGCGAAATTTAAAATTCAATCCTAAATATAGGAGGATTACGCACTAATGATGGATCGCAGGCTATTCAAAATTTGGCAATGTGTTCAGAACACTTAGGCAAAGAATCCCAAGTATCGGGTGTAATATCGGTCGTCTCGTTACTCAGAAAGCATAGTTAACATTTTTTATTTCAACGTCTCTGCAGTTCATTGTCATAAGTGATTCGGAACATAGGTTTCATATGACAATAATATCTATACCGCACCTTGTGCTTAACATGTGTGTGAAGGGTATGCTCCGTTTGGGAAGCTAATTGGAATAGGAATTGTATGCAAGGAGCAAGCGGCGTTGCTAAAAATCTATGTCAGTAAATTGCATTTTGATGATCGGTAAAAATCGTCCCGGTTTCATGAAAGAATATAACGTTAGGTTTCATTAGGGCCCTCCCTTGACCCTATGAACATTTTACGAGAACTACGTTATTTTAGGAGTAACCGAATGCGAAAAAAACGTACGCGCATTTTGGGGTTATCCGATGTGACAGATTTTTCAAGAGCACTTTAAAATGATTAAAAATCGGTCCGGTTCCATGAAAGAATACAACATTAAGTTTCATTAGGGCCCTCCCTTGACCCTATGAACACTTTACCAGAACTACGTTATTTTAGGAGTAACCGAATGCGAAAAAACGTACGCGGATTTTGGGGTTATCCGATGTGACAAATTTTTCAAGAGCACTTTAAAATGATTAAAAATTGGTCCGGTTTCATGAAAGAATACAACATTAGGTTTCATTAGGGCCCTCCCTTGACCCTATGAACACTTTACGAGAACTACGTTATTTTTCAACCACTTGTGCATTCAAGAGGTTATGCGAATTGACGTTTTCTGAAAAAAAGCTGAGCAGATCGCTAATTTATCAGTAGAGCTAACGTCGTTTTAATTTCATGCCAACTTAAACATCATTTAAATTAAAGGTGTATGTCCAGTTGCGTTCGGCGTGGGATAAGGGGCTTCAGAATCCGGTTCCCCGACTGTACAATATACAATGAAAAAAATACCATTGTGGAGCATTTAACTTATTTCATGGATTCATATATATATTTGAATTGCAATAAAATTAGTCATTTTCTTATAGCATAAAGGTGTTAGCTGTTCATGCAGATGAGAAAATATTCAATAAAAGGAATATATTTTGAAGAGGAATCAAAAAAAAGAGCACATTTTATGATATAAGGGTGACGATGTTCAAGATGTACCGAGTTTCTATTACATATATCAGACATATGATGGTAGCCTCCACGTGGCGTACTCTGTGCAACAGTGTGGATTTTTGTTCGTACTGGCTGATATCGTGGCGTAAACGTCGAGGAGCGTGCATATTATGTACTTGTATCTGCTGCTCAACCACCTTATTGAATCTATCTCGACTGCCAAACTGTGTACCACACGTAGGTCCAGGTTCCAATGTCACTCTAAATGTTAAATTTAGTTTATTTTTTTATTTTTTACAATTACCTTTCTTTGACGAACGGTACGGGTGTTATTCCTTGCCAAAGGCTTATTTCATCCGTAACGCCACGAGTAAGGGTGATACATTTTTTCTGAAAAAATGCGCACTTGGGGAATTTCGAAAAGATCAAATTTCATTACGACGTAAAACTTCGTCTGATGAACGATACAGTTGTTACGCCTGACCAAAGGTTTCAATTTGTCTGATGCAGATATCTTCAGGATCATCATATAAATTACGCACTTTTTAAATGTTGGTGTCAGATATGAGCATACGTATGGGGCATTCTACGCTAAATCTCCGATGGTGGTAGGTACTACCTCTAAAACAATCTCATGATTTTGATGGAGTAGTTTTTTTGAATAATTTTTGCGTTATAAATATTCTTTATTCAAATACCCTTTCGGTACGTGCGTCGCGCAACTCGACCGAATTGTCATTTTCAATGGTGAGTGTTTTGCTCTTTGAATAATTTGGTCCACCTTATTTGAAGATATTGCTAACAAGTCATGATCAAACCTTTTAAGGTGAGTGTCGATTTTTCAGTACGTCAAAATGTTTTAATAGGCATTTAGTGAATGAACGTAGATTGTACGTAGAGGGCAGACCGGCGTAAGGTGAGAACCCGGCGTGAAATAAGAAATTAAAAAAATAAATGTTTTTGAATGTTGAAAAAATGTTTTTTTTTCCAAAAAATAGGCTCTTATTCAGCCCCGTACCTACAGTTCTTAGGTGGCTTTTTTTGCCTACATCTCCCCGACATTCAATAGGTATAATGCTACTCAAATAATAACGAACTAAAACATTATAGGTGTGTCATTCTATGTCAACTCGACCAGCGTTTGACCCTACTTAGGATGCTTCTTTACATGCTTTTACATGCTTCTTTCAGTTTATAATTAATTTGCGTATAATAGTAGCACTTGAAAAATTCCGAGTTTTCCCTTTTCTAAATAATTTTACAGCGAATTTAACTCCGAAAGTTATGATGGTCTGGGTATAACTTTAAAAATTCCAATCGCTTTGTGAAATCCTAAGAATTTCTAAAAAATCCTGTGGCAAATTTAGAATTTTTTTATGCAAGTCCCATAATGGGCCAAGTTCTTCTTCTATAGGCTTCTCGTACACTCGACATTTTTATGATTCAATCAAACTGTGTGGACATCTTTTATTTGATTTTTGATCATCGTTTCTTGTTAAAAAAATTGTTGTATTCGGCGAACAAAAAATTTTTGTGATGCAAATTGTACAATTTTCACTGATTCAAAAAGTGACGCATCTGCAAAGATTCTAACTTGATGTATCGTGGATTTCATTTCGTACTTTAAACAAAAACAGGGAGACGAAAGGAGAGAAATACAAATCTTAAAAAACATGGCATTTTTTATTATTTTCTTATTACTTTCTTATTATTTTGAATAATAATCGTTTTATGATTTTGCTCGAAAAGTATCACAGTGAACAACAAAAATCCTAGGTAAATATTTTTTTTTATCATGAATTTAGCTAAAATCTGTCCATTGTTTGTATAAACTCTTGACTCCCTCAATACCCGGGAAAAAATGATTTTGTCTGATCATATTGTAACGTGTTCTGCACTATATCGTATTGCCGAGCACTCACTATACCACGCAGCGCCTCCCACTCGATCCGAGGAACGGATCATGACGTCACAAACAGTTTAGAAGGCGTGCATACCAAGAGAAGGCAGCGAAGTCGTGCCAAAGCGGCCAGCCGACGCACTCACATTTAACTCACTTAGCTTCACTTAGCTTCACTTATCATAATTTAACATTTAGCTAAAACAACATTTGTTTGACAAAACATTATAAATTCAACTTCAACACTTAGCTAAAGCAGCACTTGTTTGATAGCGCATGTAAACCTCAGATTAAACGATTGGCCAAAGCAGCATTCGATGGGTTTACTATAACCCCAAAGTTCAAATTAAACAAGCGAGATTAGACGAGCGACAGCGCGTAGAACAAAATTAGATTTAAGTTTCCTTTCTTTTTTATTTCTTTATGCTATTTTGGCCGTATTCGAAACGAATGATATTCACTTAATTTTTTTTTGTAATTACTTCAAGTCTGAAGGGACATTATAAATCTACTTTAAAATCAAATAAAATAAGGAAATATTCTACTGATTGTTCAGTCAGGAATCTGATTTTTCTTTTCTATTTTTCTTAGGTGTAAATTCCTTTTCTTCTGTTTCAGTTTCTTTCAGGAAAACGTCAAATCACTTTTAGCTAGAAGGCAGCTTCGACTGGAGTGTTAGACAACTACCATGCAGCTGTAATTAGCATCTTAGTCGGTAACACTCTACTCCAAGTCTGTAACAGGCAGCTTCGGTGAGTTAGACTCAAGGCAGCTACGATAGAGCTATAATTGCTATCCTAGTCTGTGAGTCTCGCATATCCCAAGTCTGTAGGGAGGCAGCTCTGCTAGAATAAAATCTATCCGAGTATGTACTAGAGTAATTTAAGGATTTTTTCAACTTTTCCCAGGAGGAGCCCCAAATATCATACCCGTGACAAGCAACTCACGCGGACTAGGATAACTTCACTAGCCGACGGCTAGTGAAGCATATCCAACAAGTTACAATATATAATTATATATGATTATATGTATATTGAACTATATGTTGTGACGTGCCCGCCGACGGTGGGGTGCTTCCGCGACGTACCGCGCCAGCAAATACGAGACGATCCGCTATGGGATGGCTAGGGATTGAATTTAATACGAGAACCCAAAATCTTATAATTTGGAAAATATTAAATTCGCGACAAGCTAAAGTGTTGGGCGCCAGGTACCTAATGGTACTGCGATAACTAAATGACCAAAACAACAAGACAAAAAGAAATGAAATGAATAATATGAGTTGACTATAACCAAAACCGAAATCAGTTAAAAATTAAACTATCTCACGAGAACACACAACAGGTTCCGCGACAGCTCAGGGTGAGGGGAACATGGGGGCGAAATAATTAGGGTGAAGCGAGCAATTTATGGTTTATGGAATTCCGACAAAGAAACCAATATATTTTCAAGATAAAACAATACGGTATTTCCCGTTCAATATAGGGAAATATCGTTACTAACAAATCAATCCGAACAAATAATCAATTACGAGGTAATAGTCCAGTAAACAATGCTCGACATTAAATTAAAAGTCGGTAGGCAGAAGGCCTTAAACCGAGAAATATACTACAATGGAAACAGCTGATAGACTAGCAGGGGGGTAGGTCGAGAGAAAGACAGTCATATGGTAATATAGAACAGATAACTTACAATTAAATAGAATTAAACAAATATCTTAGGATAACGTAGAAAACAATGACGTGGTAACAAAGAGTGACGTCAGGTCGATAATGTCGTGGAATGCGGAAGGATACGGAATCAATACATTCGGGACTTTGCGAAATGATAAGGACTAGATCGATAACGTAGAACTTTCTAAAGAAAGTGCGAAGCGTAGAAGACGCCAACAACCGACTCGATCCGAATTCACACGAACATTCCCGAAAATACGAAGAAGAAACACAACTATGTAATATTAAATTATCAAACAATTCACTTATTATAAATTTCACAGGAAATAATGACTCTATTATAACAAAAATAAACCAGCTCAAGTTTTCAAGTAATTAAGGGGGACTTATAATATGGGATGGCTATAATTTATCATAGATTATTAAGGATCTAATTAACAACGAGTCGATCGATTTTTCTAGAAGGAATGGCGTGAGACGCACGAGATACAATATGGATTATTAATCAAACAAAAGGGAAGAATTTACAAGAGAGGGATCGCGTTGCTATTTTCCGTTCAATTTCTTCTAGTCAAAGAAAAGGGGAAAGGATTACATTTATTTCACGGGGACGAGGCGATAAATCCAAGGAACAGGGGACGATAACTCAAAAAGGGAAAAAGGACGCGATCTACAAGATAATTATTTCCAAAGCTAATTTTCACGAAAAATCGATTAACTCAGCAAAATAATATCATCAAGGGACACAAGATTCATAAAACTAAACAATTAACCCGATACAACAAGACCAAAGCACGACAATCCGTTAATATTGTTACAAAGGGTGCGTCCACCCTTTGTATTGCTTTATATCGATTCATTTCATAGCCACCCGAACTCGCATGTATTAAACATCACAGTAATAATTACCAAACATCTTCTGATAAAACAACTAAACGATGTAACCAGCGATAGCCAATTTGTCAACAGTCTCGTCTCAGACATTAACCGAGACACTTGTATCTTGCTGAATATAACCTAATCTGCTTTGACCATTAATTTGTGTCTTCAAGTCTGCTTATTTCGCTCAGGGACTCATAGCTCAATTAAAAGGTAACTCCTAAAGTTACAATATGTTAATGGCGTCACCCTCTTTGAGGCCTGACCCAACTACGCAATAACAAGATGCAAGGAGAAATCAATTAAATCAATCGATAATGGGCGAGAGCCTACCTTATATGTAGTACTCTGGTACAAACACAAAACAAGATTTTACAATTACTCAAAAGCGATAACTCAAAGCTCTAGGCTCATAACACAAAAATCTCAAAGTAAAGAAAAAGGGAATCGACTAGCTATTTCGCTATTCAAACAAGAAGTGGCGGGCTTGCGCCCGTCGTTAAGGGAATCAACAAGAAGGGTGGGGTTTTCGCAAAGACATAATTATTTGCTTCTTTTGAATCGCTGTGGGTGTTCTTTCTTCTTCGAAGCGGCCTGGCAGGGCCCGTTGGTACTCAGAGCTTTCGCGAGGGAGATGTAAGGTGGCGGGCTGACGATTTCGATATCCTGGAAAGCGGGATTTCTGCATGTAACCGGTGGACGAGGCCAGGGCGTGACGTAGGAGAGGAGGGCGACAGGGGAGACAGTTTTGCAGCGCTCTTCCAGGCATATCTCGGGATACGACGTTCTCTGCATCCCCGCTACTGACTCTGAGACTTCCAGGTTACCTGCCAGAAGTGTTTTCTAGGAGGGATGATCTCCCTCGGCGGTAGATTCGAGACGGATACATAAGAAATATAGGAAGAGGATAAAAATTAATATATGGGATTTAGGGTTACAATTGGGACCTTGGGAACTTGAGCTGCGGGACTTCTTGCCTCGATACGGTACAAATTTTTAACGCGAGGTCGCTTGCGCCGGGAGAAGAGACGATGGTCAATTACGGGGCAAAATGCCACGTTACAGTACATAGGAAAAGAATATACCTATAGGAGCAAGTCTACCAATTATGGACGTCGGATACAGCCTCGCCCTTTTAGATCTTCGTGTAATTTTATGAGTTGATAGATAGAGATAGATAGAGTTTTTATTATGCCTTGGCGGACCTTGAGGCAAACGGATAGATACAGCATAGCCAGCAGACTTAAGAGAAATACATAGATAAAATATATAAAACAAAAACAAAAAGAAAACGAAAAATACAATAAGAATAAAAATAAAAATAAAAATAAAAATAAAATGACAACAAAGATAAGATAAAATTAAATTTGATAGTCCCCATCAAAAAAGTGACTCCCAAATATTTACAGATTTTTTCATCTTTTATTTATAGGGTTATCGTATGGGGTATTTCACGATTTTTACTTGTTTTTTTTCATCGATTCGTGTTGGTATCCGAATGCAATTTTGAAAATTCATTCATAACGGTTTTTTATGTAAAAAAGCTCAGCTTTTCGTGAAAAATATTAACTTTCCACTCAAGTTCACGCGAAGTGATGAAAATGATGTTTGGACACTGAAAAGCTGTTTTTCAGCCGTTGTCCAAATTCGAAAAAAAATTTCATCATTTTTTTCCAAAAGCTGAGAAAATTTCTTATACGATATGTCAAAATTGTGATGGGATCTCCAGAAACACAAGAACTATTGAAAAAACATTCAATATTTCAAAAATTAAAAAATTAGTTTTATACTTTCAATGTAATATTATGTTAATTAATATTACATTGTAAGAATGAAAAAAAAATTCATTTCTTGAATTTTTGAACTTTTTTTTCAATAGCTCGTGTGTTTCTGGAGATCCGATTTTTAGTTCTGAAGAGGGCCCACTTCAGGGTCGAAACGTTAAAAATAATGAGTTGTTTATTGACCTGAGACACCAAATGAAGTTCGACTACAATAATCCTAATATTCTAATAAACACGAGGAGCGTTCATAAAAGATCGGTGATTACAATTTGTATTAAATGCCTGATTTACCAATAGTTCGCCGTAAAACTTATGTTATTCCGAGGGTTAATAAAAGAACGCGAGTTTGACTATCATCAGATTTTCAAGCTCTTATGAAAGCAGTAGGTAATAAAATTGTGGTCGCCACGTGCAGTTTACAGGTTATGTTGCATGAACAACAGATTATATGAACCTAAAATAAACCCGTATATCCCATAGTAAGGTATAGAGTATCATAAGTAAATATATACTTACTTGTAGAATGAACTAGATGGCACATTAGGTAAAACACTTCATATATTTTTATTAGATGAGACGTAATCGGCAGTAGAAACATCGGCAAGACGAGTTTGCTGGCCGTTTGAGTAGCTTGAACTGGGAACTCTGCGCAGGACGCCCGCGCCGCACCGTCCGTGGTGCAGTGATGGCTCATTCCCACAGAGCGCGTCGCTTCACGCGGCGCGGCAAACAATATGCAGCAACCAATGGGAGGGCTGCTTCTCCGAAGAATTGCCCTCCCATTGGTTACTGCATATTGTTTGCCGCACCGCGTGAAGCGACGCGCTCTGTGTAACTGAGCCATGAGACACAAAATTGCTATGATACACGTTTCGGTCGTTCCCTCTCGCTCTCGTAGTAAAACCTGTGGCGCATCATTAAACATACTCCAAAAATATGTAAATATTTACTCAAGATGCATTTTCATAATTCGAAGAAACATTCAATGAGTAGAATCGTATTAAAACAATCTGAATAAACCATGAGCTGGTTACTGTTTTAAATTTGAGTTACATATCGAGGGTACTCTGACCACGTATCTCAAAACCACTACTTTTCAGGAGAGATAAAAGCAATGAAAAAAAAGACGTGAAAATATTTTCAAAGATATAAATTCGATTGAAATTTTAACTAATTTGATGAAAGTTTAATAATTCCAGGATTAGAAAGAAAATTATCTTTAAAAAATCATGAATTGTTTATACAATGTTTTTTTTTCCTCTCCTGAATAATAGTGGTTTTTGAGATACGCGGTTGCGTCAGAGTACCTTCGATATGTTCTATGAATCAATTAAGGCGCAACATTCGTATCTGTCTGGTTTGTACGTATAATGTATGTGATATGTATATTCATTGAGGGATGTACGCAGAACGTACAGGTGCAACATTCTGGGTATGTGCGTGTGATAATCTGACTCGGATCCGTCTGGTTAGTACATATCATGTATGTGATGTGTACATTCATTAAAGGATGTACGCAGAACGTACAGGCGCAACATTCTGGGTGTGTGCGTGTGACAATCTTTCTTGGATCTGTCTGGTTAGTACATATTAAGTATGTGATGTGTACATTCATTCAGGGATGTACGCAGAACGTACAGGCGCAACATTCTGGGTGTGTGCGTGTGACAATCTTTCTTGGATCTGTCTGGTTAGTACATATTAAGTATGTGATGTGTACATTCATTCAGGGATGTACGCAGAACGTACTAGCGCAACATTCTCGGTATGATCAAGGTACAAACTGATTCGTATCTGTCTTGCTTGTGCATATCATGTATGTGATATGTACATTCATTAAGGGATGTCCGCAGAACGTACAGGTGCAACATTCTAGGTATCTTCGGGTGACAATATGACTTGGATCTGTCTGGTTGGTACATATCATGTATGTGATATGTATATTCATTGAGGGATGTACGCAGAACGTACTAGCGCAACATTCTCGGTATGATCAAGGTACAGACTGATTCGTATCTGTCTCGTTTGTACATATCATGTATGTGATATGTACATTCATTAAGGGATGTCCGCAGAACGTACAGGTGAATCATTCTCGGTATCTTCGTGTGACAATCTGACTCGGATATACACTTTTTGCATATTCATAGGATGAACAGTGAACATTCGTATCCGTATATGTATGCAGTGTATGTTCTTCTTATATACATAAAACGTCCCCGCCGTTCTTGGCATATAACGAACATGTGATGGATATACATCGGATATCGTTTGCTATGTGGGATCCTCCTATATTTAGGATTGAATTCTAAATTTCGCAGGCTGATTTTATTAATTTCAGCTAGCACTTTAAAATGATTAAAATTCGATCCGGTTTCACGAAAGAATATAATATTAAGTTTCATTAGGGCCCTCCCTCAACGATATGAACACTTTACGAGCACTAGTTCATTTTACGAGCAACCTAATTCGAAAAAACGTACGCGCATTTTGGGGTTATCCGATGTGACAGATTTTTCAATCACTTGTGCATTCAAGAGGTTATGCGAATTGACATTCTATGAAAAAAAAGCAGAGCAGATCGCTAATTTATCAGTAGAGCTAATGTCGTTTTAATTTCATGCCAACTTGAAGATAATTAAAATCAAAGGTGTATGTTCAGTTGCGTTCAGCGCGGGATAAGGGGCTTCAGAATCCGGTTCCCCGACTGTACATAATATGCACGCTCCTCGACGTATACGCCACGATATCAGCCAGTACGAACAAAAATCCACATTGTTGCACAGAGTACGCCACGTGGAGGCTACCATCATATGTCTGATATATGTAATAGAAACTCGTTACATCTTGAACATCGTCATCCTTATCTTATGAAATGTGCTCTTTTTTTCGATTTTTCTTCAAAATACATTCCTTCTATTGAATATTTTCCCATCTGCATGAACAGCTAACACCTTTATGCTATGCGAAAATTACTAATTTCATTGTAATTCAAATATATATGAATCCATGAAATAAGTTAAATACTCCACAATGGTATTTTTTTCAATTAATTATTATGTGTTATCTCGGCGTGACTTCGTACCACACTAACAATCTTTGAAAATTTTTTTTCACCATTTTATAATGACGTTAAACTTCGTCCGACGAACAGTACAGGTACAGTCCATGCCAAAGGTGAGTGAGGGTGATAAATTTTTTTTGGAAAAAAGCGTACCTGGGGAATTTTGTCCGACGAACGATACAGTTGTTACGCCTTGCCAAAGGTTTCAGTTTGTCTGATGCAGATGAGCAAGATCACGTCAAGTGGACCCCCCATTTTCCACTTGATCATGAAAATTAAGCCTATGTATTTTTTTCTTAAGTAGTTACGATGCAAAATTAATCCCCGGAACGATTTTTCAAAATTTTCATTTTAACAACAATTCTTTTTACAGTGAAAATTTTGAGTACTTTTAATTAAAAAATAGATTTCAAATCAACCGTTAAAGATAAATTAATGAAATTTTCAGAATTTATTGTCAAATGTCTATATTTTAATAAAATAATAATGGCTCAAAATTATTTGTTCATTATCCTATTGTTAATTAACTTTTAAGTAAACAAATGAAAATTTCACTGATTTCTCCGTGAAAAAATGAAATTTTTTTTCATCAGTTACATGCGTCATTTATTTAAGTTTAAGATCCTGAAAGAAAATTTCACTGCTCGCGATTAGTTTAAACAATATGAATTTACTTATCACCGCGCGCCGCGCGCCGGGCGCTCTCAATACAGCGCGCGCCCGAGCATCTCAGGCTATATTGCAGCTTCGGTCAGTCATAATTAAGAATTACAATTAAAAATATTATTATTGAACGAATTTCATTCTTTTAAACAATATCATGAAGAATATAATAACATCATTTTCCATTATTAAACTGAAACAGGGACAACTAACTAATGATCAAATATCAAATTTTGCAGAAACGCGTTATCTTTATTAAAAAAAAAAAAAAAAACGGATTACACGGTTTTGTAAAATTTATATTTGATTATTTAATAATTTTTTCTGTCTTAGTTTCATAATTAAAAATTATTTCATTTTATTGTTAAAAAGAATGAAATTCGTTCAATAATAATATTTTTAATTGTAATTCTTAATTATGACTCACCGAAGCTGCAATATAGCCTGAGATGCTCGGGCGCGCGCAGTATTGAGAGCGCCCGGCGCGCAGCGCACGGTGATAAGTAAATTCATATTGTTTAAACTAATCGCGAGCAGTGAAATTTTCTTTCAGGATCTTAAACTTAAATAAATGACGCATGTAACTGATGAAAAAATACTTCATTTTTTCACGGAGAAATCAGTGAAATTTTCATTTGTTTACTTAAAAGTTAATTAACAATAGGATAATGAACAAATAATTTTGAGCCATTATTATTTTAATAAAATATAGACATTTGACAATAAATTCTGAAAATTTCATTAATTTATCTTTAACGGTTGATTTGAAATCTATTTTTTAATTAAAAGTACTCAAAATTTTCACTGTAAAAAAAATTGTTGTTAAAATGAAAATTTTGAAAAATCGTTCGGGGGATTAATTTTGCATGGTGACTACTTCAGAAAAAAATACATAGGCTTAATTTTCATGATCAAGTGGAAAATGGGGGGTCCACTTGACGTGATCTTGCTCAGATATCTTCAGGGTCATATTTATATGGGTAGTTACATTATACACGTCAACTCCATAAATATTTGTCTCATACTATTTTCGATAGCATCAATTTGATTTCAATTTTGCAATTTGTAATTTCAATTTTCATCTACATTGCCGGATCACAAATTCTAGAAAAAGTAGTTAAAACATCAATTTCATAAATAATCATAACTTTTTCATACGATATACATATATTCGATAAAAAAATGAAGAATACATTATAAAGTCTCGTTAACGGCAGGTGTTGATAATTCGTTTCGATAACACTCGATCGGTATAGTTAGCGAAGCTTGTAACAGTGTCGTTACGGCAGGTGACAAAAATTCGTTTCGATAGTACTGGAGCACATAAGAGCTTCATCACAGAGCCAGGTATTCCTTGGATTTAATTATTGATTCTTCCGGCAGTTGCATGGCGACCTCATGGGTGTACGGGTGTTAACGGGCAAGTGCAGGGCACAGAATCGGGAAAAAAGGTTAGCACATGAGCTGATCGTGAGATAGCGCAAAAGTTACAGAATCGCACCCCTGAGAAGATAAAGACATCTAGTGAGACCCGAATGCAACCGATGCTCTCCCGCCTCGATTTACATCAGACCCTGAGATATTAGATATGCGCAGCGAAGACTCTATACGTGCATGTAGACAATCTACAGAGGCTTTGCAAGACGGGCATAAGAGATTATTTATATCTCTCAAAAAGTCATACAAGGAGTTTTTCGGTCAGACTATGAGTCGTTAGATCAATAGTGTTCCGACAAAAAGTTGAATAGATAATGGGTGTTTTTCTGCACATAGTTAGTACAATCATATTCATATATGCGTATACACTTCCGAACTCGGTCTCAATTTGGAACGAGTTCCAACTCTCTAGAGAGTTTGAATAGTTGAAGAGTTGGAACTCGGTTCAGATTCAGACCGAGACATATAGTTATTCGGAAGTGTGTAGGCATATATGAATATGAATGTACAAGACATGCCTCTACTTCAGCCACACGGCGAGAATTCCATAGTAACAATTACCCTAGCATAGTTTGGGTTGCTACAAGTATGGCAGTGTTCACTATAAATATGGTAATTCTTACTATGCTATGGTATTCGTATTCGTTACTATGGTAGGGTGATAGTTACTTTATATCGATGTAATGAGCGCATGCTGCGCCGTGTTACAAAACGTCTTCATTTGGTGCCGATTGATAGGCCAAAAAACGCAAATTCTATACCGTGAGAAACAGGTGAAACCGCCCAGTCCGTCCGCCCAGCCGACGATTCACCAGCGTATTTACAGCGGGGGTCAATACACGAAAAATCTCCCTAAAGTTCGCGAGCGCTTCGGCCGACTATTTATTCCGTACTCATATGAATTTTGGTAGCCATTGATGGGAGACGGCTGAATGTTGATATTTCGCGTAATATAATAAAAACTATGGTTATGTTCATCTCTCAATGCGAATAATAAATTAAGTGACTGAAACCCACATGAATCAATCTTCAACGTTCATTGAAAATAGCTACTTTAATTAAGATTAATAATTGAATACAGTAAAATAACTTAATCTAGCGGCTTTGTCAGGACGCAGGAGGTTGTGTTCGTTGCTTCGGCTCCAACTTGTAATAAGGTGATACAAACGCTATACGAAATTCTGCCATTAATTCATGTTAATAATAAATTGTTGGCTGAGTTAAATAGTCCGATGAACTCGTTAATTTCTAATAATTTCCAGTCATAGCTGGAGCTTCGCGAACACAACCTCTCGCGAACGTGATTCATCACCTTTCGTGATGAAATCGTTGGAGTTAATTCATTGAGTGTATTGACGTATTATTTGGAACTAATTAGCCTATTTTTGATAAATCTTCATGGGTTATATTCACTTACTTATCATTTATTTCGAATAAACGAACATAATCACACATTTCAACTTTACGCGAAATATTGACAGTCAGCCGGCTTCTATCTACAACGTTGCCAACTGAATTCTTGATGGTTTTTCTTTGACCTTCCCCGACGAAACTTCAAATGTAAATTTCTTGGGTCACGAACTTCTCAACCGTCTATCTACAATGTGCGTTTTCCAATTAGAGCACTGTGCGCACTAAGCGATATAATTGGCTGGATGAGCTGGATATAACAGAAATGGCCAATCATATCGCTTAGTGCGCAGCACTGTGTCGCACAATGCTCTAATTGGAAAACGCACAATGGCTGCCGAGTTCCATTGACCGAGCGCCAAAATCACCCTAAGGATTTTTCTGCGCAACGAGTGGTTATTCCACATAAAATAAGAATTATCCGCCGGCTGGGCGGACGGACCGGGCGGTTTCACCTGATTCTCACGGTTTAGGTATGTGTTACAAAAAACGTGGTGTGTACTAGGGTTGGACGGCTTTTTCGCCTTCGTGTCTGTGCATTACTCGTCTCTAACTCGTAATACGCACTCGCCTTCGGCTCGTACTGCGAACTCCGCACTCGGGCAAAAAGTTCTCGCCCTTTAAAATGAGTATAGTAATAGCTAGTGACAATGTCGCTCTGTGCCTCCAACATCTACAATTCAATTTCTTTGGACTTAGTGGTCATATAATTGAGATCAAACGTTACTAGGTAACTACGTTTGACGAGTCAAAATTGGTGTGTTGCGCTCTCGTGACTCATTTTTTAGATTATTGGAATGACGGTGTATTGCTTCGATATGTCATTACGGCGGCCAGCTCTTTAACTGAAGAGTGACGGAATAAATCTGGTTGTCCTCACCTTTGATGAATGTTTTTTCTTCATCAGATCGTCGAAATTGATAACAATATTGATAACAATAAAATAGAGTTTGTTGCGGTGGTTTCCAATTGCTAGTTAAAGCAACATGTTTGTATTATAACTGCAGCTATTGTGATTAATACGTCGAAACGTAATATCTGCTTTTCTAAAGTTATACGCAGAGGTTTTGAGTAGGGGTGTGCGAATAGTATTCGAATCGAATCGAATCGAATAATTCAAATATTCGACTTATTCGAGAACTTGGAATTATTCGTAAATTTTTGGTAATTTTAGGTTTTTAATTTTAATTTTTTTTAATTTTAAAATCTACAAATGATTCGAAAATTTTCGAATTTTTCGAAAATTGACGAATAATTCGAATATTCGAATTACTCAATTCGAATTTCGAATCGAATAATAATTGTGACGTCGGGTAGGGGCGTCACTACAAATTCGTGAGTTTTTACCTCTCATTTAAAATGTATAGACACACCTGAGGAGGATTGCGATAGTGGGTATGGATAGAATGAATTGGAGACCAAGTTCTATTAATGTCTACTGGTGTATGTTTTATTAGTGTAACTTCGTATAAGTATAACAGTTGATAGAAGGTTCGACGTTAGAAAAGATAGAATCAGGAGATGTTTCGGTTTTGAAGGAATCGAAAGAAGTGCGTTGTTCGATATTAGAATGAATAGATATGAAGGAGGAGGTAGGGATGGAAAAAGGAGAAAAGATGTGACGGGTTAGGAGGTTGACTGAAGAGTTCTGGGAACTAGAATAGAATTAATAATGATAGCTCGGTTAGGTGAGGTGGGCACGCAGAAGTGTAGGTGCAACTGTGGTGCACGTGTTTGGGAAATAAGCAGGAATACGAGAAGTGATGGTCGCAGGTCTAGCGGAAAGGAAGTAGCGGGTCGGATGATCGTTGGGAGAAGGTGGAGTTGGGACGTAACATAATATTCGATTCGATACGGATAATTCGTAAATTGGAATGATTCGCACACCCCTAGTTTTGAGTGAACTGAACAAGCTAAGTAACTTGAGCGAGCTAAGTTATCTGAACAAACCCAACGGTAGGCAATTCATGCTCTTTAGAAATTTGTCACGCTGTGGCATGACATATGTACAGAGACAGACGAATGACAACATAGCGGCAGCTGTCATTAGAAAAAAAAGTCGTAATGAATAACTGAATTGATTACAGATGTCGACTTCTCTTTGATCGCAACGTTATTTGGTTGGAAGTAACTGTCGTGCAACAGCGTTACAAGTTTCGACAAAACACGAGTTGGCTACCGTTAGGCTTGTTCAGTTTACTCAGAACTTCTCTGTATAATGTATCATAATATAGATTTGACAGTTCTTCAAAGCATTTGCCAAAAATTAAAAATTGAATGAATAAGTCCTCTTTCCATTACGGAAAATTATTCACTGGCGATAAGTAAGGTGATTGCGTACAAAACGGGAATAGTAAAGTTGGCAAAAAGGTTATACTACAAGGGGGAGGTTGTGTCGGAAGAATGACGCGCTCTCGTTAGTAAGTTCGGATAGACTGTTCTTACCGTTGGCTTCGGTACGCGAGTGCATACGCGCCAAGGGTTGATAAGGGAAATGGAAACAAATAGATTTCAGGTATCGAGAAAGGTACGGAAAGTCCGCGAAATAGGAGGTGGGAAGAACCCCGCTCGAACCGAAGGATAGGAAGAACTCGCTTGGTAAAATACAGAGGGTAAAGAAAGTTTCAAGATTAGCAGGAAAAAAGAAAAATTATTCAGAATTTATGTACACGTTTGCCTGTGTAAGAATATACAATTGGCAAGGCAAGCGTATGAGTTTGTCTGTGCGTTTATATTGTGTGTGTGTATCTCTGTGTGTAAGTGTGTATGCGGAGATATGGTCGCCACATAAGTAATGATACAGATGCCATTGGTCATTGTTGACTATATTTGTTTTAATCTGATCAATGATTGACAATGTAGTGATTGAGTACATGGCAGTGAACAAACGCAGCCTGGTTGTCAACGGTGCATTTGGGCTTTACTTTGCGGCAGCAACTACAATTTTACCATGGGTGGCGTACTATACTGCAAACTGGAGAGTCTACAACTATATAACTGCAGTCCCACTTCTGAGTGCCATAGTAACGCCATGGATTCTCCCGGAAAGCGCCAGGTAAAAGAAGTACATAGTAACTATATCCGATTTTCTATTCTCTAATTTGCACAGTATAAACTAAAATTTTTTTAATTCGTGGGTTTTCTAATCATCGCAGATGGTATTTAGCGACGGGAAAGATGGACAAAGTCATCGAAAAACTGAAAAGAATCGCCAAATTTAATAAGAAAACTCCAGATCCGGTTATCTACGAAGTGTTCGTGGTAAGCACAGCTGAAAATAGCATTTATGTAATTGAAAATAAGTCGACTACCGTCGGTGCAAAAAGGTTTGGCCCCTCTGATTGAGTGATGATTACTTTTACAGAAAAATCGATAGAGCATGAGTGTAGAATGATCGTGAAGCGCCAAGTTTTCTGTGTCGGATGGTTATTCGCAAATTTCTCTATAAAAATCGCGAAAGCCGTTATGATCTCCAGAATGTTGAAAATCGTAGTTTTTTCGGAGTCCATTGCCGTACGTCAACTTCAACTCGTCACCGTTCGTATAAAATGAGTGTAAAAAATCTGGAAAAATTCAGAAATATTTCGTGAACATCAACAAGCATGACAGCGCTTGAAAATTTCGAAAATATTCACAAGCCTGTACGCCAGGTGCATAAAGGTCAAATGGTGCGATTTGGGAAACGGAATGGTACGGGCGAACCTGAGCCAGTTTAAAATTTTCGCCAGAACAGCACATTTGATACCTTTTCCAAGGGTTCACCAAAAATGCGTTTCACTATTAAAAAATTATAATTTACATCGATTCAATTTAATTCATTCCGATCGCCTATAGATTTGTTTAGTATCAAAATCGATATTCACGGCTGCATGCATTAGCAAAAAGCGTGGCACGAGAATAAACTGACTATGGTTTCATAAAAAATACGGTGAAAAAAAGATTTGTTCCATAAATGATTACGAATTTAGTATGATTTCATTCGTAAAATTTATTCAAATTATATCTTTGGTAACAATGCAGGTTACCTACCTAACTATTTCAGCGCTGCGAAGGTTAGGATGTTATTGCCACGTCCCGGCGAACAGCACGACTTTTCGCAATCGTCAATTATTCCAAACGCACGAAAACATGGAATATGCATCTCTGTTCACAAAACAGACAGAGAACAAAGCAACCCATCTAGCTATCGCCCGATAAAAGTTCTATTCCTTTTTTACCCAAAATAGCAATATTATATTGAATAGGAAAGCGATGTCGAAATAATTTTCCAGAGTTTACATTCACTTCAACAAATATAGGCATTTTTTTTTAATCGACTAAACGACATATTTTCGTGAAGGCTATTTGATTGACCTTATCGGATTTTTGGCTCAGAGTCATCTAAACTACCGATTTTATATGGTTCCGTTCAAATTGCGATGACACCGAAATTTTAGTAGCTGCAGGCTCTCGTACTACAAGATAACTTTTGAGGTAATTAAAAACAAACGGTGTGGTCCATTTTGAAGGTGAATGGACGAAAACCGCCTGCCAAAAATCTATTTCCGGCGCCTTGTGCAATTAGCTAGTCTTGACCACACCAAAGAGAAATGTAACTAGGTCTCAGAATTCAAAAGCCTTCTTGGGGCTGGATATTGCAACTGATATCACTGTCAAATCTAAAAGAACAATGACCTCTGACAGCCCAAGAGGCCCGAGCTCCTCGAGAACTACTGGTCTTGCCTAAGACGCGGAGATCTAGATAAACACCGACAATCAAAAAGCAGCTAAATGAGCTTACAAAGATCTCTCGACGACAACTACCTTAGCTTCTATCTGCCCAGATGTTCCCTTGGATACATTAGAGTGAAAGAACAGTTGCGGTTGTTTACGCATCGGTCTAGGCGTTTTATAATTGGTAATAGTATATTGTGCAATACGTGCGATAAGTTGGCGATTACTGACTGGTGTGAATTTTGCAGCACGAGCCGAATGTGAGTGCTACAATCACACTCGTCAGTAATCGCCAACCCGCACGAGTTACATATCCTATTCTATGTGACACCAGCATGGGAAGTGAGACTTCCGGTTGTAAAACTGTTAAAATCGTCAAGTTAGAATAATGATAACACAACACGCCCGATTGCGCTAGTTGCCTAGTTACGCTCTGAAAGCGTGCGGTATTAAACATAATCGCACTGTTCTGTGTGCGGTAATAAAAATAACCACACGGTAGGGTAATCGGCCATTTGGCGCACCATTTTTAGCGTGCAAAGTCAACCTTCCCATGCAGGTGTTACATAAAGATCTATGCCTCATTGACCCCACTCAACTCTGCACTTTGTGCAACGCCAGCGAGCACGAAACCCTGGGGAGCATATGTTACTGCGCTGTTCCATTTATAGCCAATACAGAGCACTATTTAACCCCCCCAGTTCAGAAACGGAAAACCTCATAGTGATACTCATTTTGAACGATAGCCTAAAGTAAGTCTCAAATCACTCTACGTATTACGCGCAAACTATTTTCGAATCAGATCTTCCCTGCTAAACGATTAATATCTGAAAAAAAAAAAAAACGAAAGTATAATGTTGCTCCTCTTCTTCTTTATATTTCCTTTTAGTTTAGTAAGGTTTCACCTGCGGACGTACTTCAGTTAAATTGTGTTTTGTTTGTGGAATCACCTTGCGCTATGGATGATTGTATCCCAGATATGTGCATAATAAAGAAATAATAGTTTGATATCTTGTGAAACCGACAAATATTTCGAAGGTCGAAAATTCCTTTTATTTCTTGCTGCATATTCAATCTGCATAGAAGCCCGTGTGATGCACAGTAAAAATATCGAATCGAGCTTACGTACGCGAAATGCTCTATAAAAATCACATGTTTCTATTCATGTAAAAATTCAATGTAAGCTTCTTTCTCGCGAGTAATCATGTAGCTCTCTACTACTTGGACCTATGTCAATTTACAATATTTTTCATCCGGAATCGGACAAATCCTATGTGGCTCCCGATGTCATCCCGGAATGGCTTGCACCTAGGACATTAAAGTCTGAGGGTGCTTCACAGTAAAAAAAATTTCGTGAAAATTAACACAAATTGCGTGTGAAAACAACAGCTTACACAAATTTTTATGTTGTTTTTACATAATTTATTTACGTAAAAAAAGGCACGTAAATTTATGTTAAAAGTAAAACAAAAAAAAGTTAATATTCTCCTAATAACACTAAGTAAATGTTACTTTTGGTTCAATTCAAATATTTT
This sequence comes from Rhogogaster chlorosoma, assembly GCA_944452935.1. Taxonomy (NCBI): domain Eukaryota; kingdom Metazoa; phylum Arthropoda; class Insecta; order Hymenoptera; family Tenthredinidae; genus Rhogogaster; species Rhogogaster chlorosoma. The sequence continues at coordinate 11,325,715 of OX101802.1, forward strand.
TGTGTTAAAAATAAACTGACTCAGCAACACAAAAGCAGTATATCGAATTGACACACAAAAATGTTAAATATTTAATATGGAATTCTCAACACAGCTTTTTCATTTATACAAACATGAAATATTTTTGTACTATGGTCATGGATTTTTTCAAATTTCCATAGGATCCCTCTTGAGTGTCCATGAGTTCTTGTTGGACTCTATCTGGATTTTTTCGTTAGGAAGCCTTTGTCAAAATTGTATAAGTTGCTGCACTTCATTGATTCGTTGTTGTTTGTACAACCCTGAAGAACCTTCTTAAGGATTATATCTATATTTACAGAATAACATGAAAAAAGTCGATAACCATGAACAATCGGCAACGGTTTTGGAACTATTTAAAACACCGCGCTTGGCAAAACATACGGTGCTTGTGACTCTGTATTGGTAAGCTCATTCAGCTTTACATGCATGCATACAGGTACAAATATGAATCCTACGAATCTGGCCTACTCACGTTAAAATATATACTTCTATCATATCAGTGCCGTCTTTTGTTTTTCTTTACCTATATTCCTGCAACTATAATAATCTAATGAATTTCAGGGCAATGACAGCTTTGGTTTTCGATGGACACGTGTACTCTCTGAAGCTCTTACCAGGTTCTGTGTTTGTTTCATTCTCACTAGCCAGCCTTACTGAACTGCCCGCTGGTATTTTACTCATATTGACGTTAGATCGATGGGGACGCCGTCTGTGCGCTCTCATCCCTACAATTTCGGCAGCCGTTTGCAGTTTCTTGCTGATATTCATAACGACAGGTGAAATATAAAATCTCTCAGATGAATCAGCTGTGCCTTAACGCAAAAATAGTTTACTTTCAACGGTCTTTTCCGCCAAATGATTGTAAAATCTAAAATTTGTCGGAAGAGATGGCAGAAATACATCCGTTGTCTGTAAAATGACTTCTCAACACCTTATTCATTTCCAAAAAAAGAGGAAATGAAAAATATCACGAGAGGCGTGCGTTCAGCGAGGCATAGACAAAGTCCGTAATAAAAATGTCGGACTCTTTTTCCGGAAGATCAGAGTTTGTGGTCAAATACATGGCTAATCACTGCTATTTAAGATTACATTTTCTGCATTTAGATGTTTCAATTTCATATTCAGGTGTTGGGGCTCTCATCATCGCGGTAGCAGCCAGATTTTTCTTGAATATGGCAGCAAACGTGGCTATGCAGTTCGCTGCTGAATTGTTGCCAACACCAGTCCGTAGTCAAGGTGTTTCTTTGATTCACATCTTTGGTATCATTGCTCATTCCATTGCTCCATATGTCATCGATATGGTAAGTAAAGCGAGTTCATTTGGGGCATGGCACCTCAACTTAATTAAATTGTAGGACGCCCTGTAGAAATGCACACTCATTTTGGGAAAACTTATTTTACCTGTCTACAACTTGTAAATGAGACTCCATTTGTCGACCGATATTCAGCAAACTGCCTAGGCTATTAGCGAACAGCTGGCAGACAGAGGAATGACCCATCGAAATGCCCATTCTTTTAAATGCCTGGCTTCGTTTAGTCATAACTGCCCAACGAGATTTCGGCAGGTAGAAAAATCTAAAAAATTGCTGTCAATTTTTTTTTTCATTAATAGCTTATTTTATATTGTAACTTCACATAAGTATCTAGTATTCTATCATTGTACATGCATAGGTATCTCATATTCTACATACGATTTTACATAGGTTTCTATTCAAAATCTTATCACATATTTTTCACACAACGCACAAGGAATATTTGCATAGTTTCTAGAATTCTCTAGAATTACATTTTTTTAGAATCTAGCATTACATTTTACTCTCGATTTAAAGCAAAAACAACGACTCGTGCAGCACTGTTTAGGATTTGCTTTACAGTTACATTTTTGATAACCCTGCTCATCACATATTGATTGGCGAGTCGCTGCTTCACGTCAGTCAATAAAACTGCTTTTGGAACATCACCAATATAAGCGTTTTCGTCCCTGATAAATTTTACTTATTGCAAGGAAACCATCCTTTTATTATTCCGCCTTTTGTTCCGACTTGGTAAACGCCAATCCAAAAATCTGTCACCACACCATAAATCGCTCACAAGTCTAACGGCCTTCTAGGATTTATATTAAGAACTGATACCGTAGCACAATCATCAACAGAGAGCTACGGGGAAATTTCTTGAGAAAAGGTTATCCCTTGCAGCCGCTACTTATTAATTTTGTTGATTCTGAAACTATGCAAATATGTGACAAGATTTTAGATAAAAACCTACATAAAATTTATGTAGAATATTAGATACCTGTGTATGGACAATTATAGAATACTAAATACGCATGTAAAATTGTAATATAAAATATTTTTTTAATAAAAAACTGACGGTAAAATTTTAGATTCTCCCACTTGCCGGAATCGTGTTGGGCAGTTGGAAAACTGCCTAGGGAGTTTGCTAAATGCCGGATTCTTCCAAATGCCTACGACATATATCGCCTATCCCGCAGCTCTCCTTGAAGGGCGCTCATAAGTCAGCTTTTGTCTATTGTATTGCCAACTTGAAAAAAGATGTACCCTCGGTTGTATGAATCCAGCAAGACAGATTTCGGTATCCCGCGTGCACTGTAGTCAAAGAAAACGAAGTTAATTTAATAAGACAAAGACATGTAGTACCATAATGGAATGCAATTTGAAATATAATAATAATATCAAGGATGCTATAGGATGTAAAAAAATTTGTTGAAGATCTGAAACTGTTGATATAATTTCGATTACTGATCATGCAGATAAAAGACCCAAATAATGTTGAGGAATTCTGATAGATCTGTTTGATAAACGTAATTGATAAACGGTTGTAGAAACACCCTCACTGAAATTGATGTATTTGCTCGAACGGTCCGCCCACCTCTGATTTTTTTTACAAATATTTTTTCCTAGTTCAGAGAGAACTTTGATACATCTAATTGATAATCAATTATACGGTTAATTTTCCACGAAGTCCGCTCAACTGCAATTTTATCGTACAGGCACGAATATGGAACAAATTACCGATGTTAACGCTTGGACTGGTGTCCACTCTAACAGTTATCACGGTCCTGTTTTTGCCGGAAACTATGGGGAAAGATTTGCCACAAACTCTCCAGGAAGGTGAAGACTTTGGAAGAGATGAAAAAATGTGGTCCGTGCCTTGTTGTAGGAAAAAGACGGAACTTTAGTAAAAATTGCTACAACACATGTAGTACAAGTATGCCTTATATAGACAGTAAATAGATCAATTTAAATAATCTAAGAGCACGAAGTTGTAGTGTTATGCCATACCAAAATATTAGGGGCCATCCATAAATTACGTCACACAAATTTTATGATTTTTCAACCCCCCTGCGTCCTTGTCACAGGTGGTCAAATTTGTGAAACCCCTTCCCCCCTGGTGTGACGTCACATACTTTTCGAGTTAGTAATATTTTAAAGATTTTTGTTTATATTTACAAATTTTTTGATTCAATATTCTAGATTTTGCCATGTGACGTCACAAAGCTTTTGACCCCCCCTGCCCCTTGTCGCTCAATGTCAGATTTCATTGACCCCCTCCTCCCCCTTAACGTGTGACGTAATTTATGGATGGCCCCTTAAAAGACAGAATATCCTATTCACCCTCCTAATGGCAAAAGCTTACTTAAACTTAGATTCAGACAAGAAAATATTTTTGTCAATATATACAATAAGATTGTTGAGGATAAGATCGTGCTAACCGTAAAGTGAAATAGCTTATATTAGCTGAATTAAAACACAAATCTACTAATTATTTGAATCAGGTATCCCATTAGGGTGCTCGAAAAAAACGTGCCCTCTGATAAATTCGGGTGATACAAATAAAGAAAGAGACAAAATTGTAATTTCTTAGAATCTTAAGACTCCTAGAAAGCTATTATTAAGCGTCACTTGAGTATTATTGTTGTCCATTTCACCCCCACTCCTCCTTCTCCTAATGTCAGCAGTCCTTAGTATTTGGGCCTTCCCCCCTTTTCTCGTCTTTTGTTGCAAATTCAGAACTATGCTGGCCTTTGTTTTTGACAGGAATTTAAGCAACAATTTCTAACACTAAAGGCCAATTCACACTATGCGGAACCGCACCGAACCGCACCGAACCGAACCGCACGGCACCGAAATTTTTATATCACACGCTGTCTTATGGGAGTGTTCATACTATTCGGCAGCGAACGGCAGCGAAGCGCGCAGAACCGCGCGGTAAAAGTCAATTCACACTATGCGGAATCGCGCCGAACCGCACGGCACCGAAATTTTTATGTCGAACGCGGCTCGCTGCCGTTCGCTGCCGAATAGTGTGAACACATGAGCCCGCAGAAGGCCGCCGAAGTATGCATTTAAATGCAACTATTGAGTGATTGAAACTGGATTTAAAATTTGCATCACGCATAAATTCTGTTTCATTCTATTTAAAAAAAATGCATATATGCGGCAAAATACGCAACGTGCGCCACTTTTTCAATCAGATTTTTCTATTCGTACGCCAATTTTCTAGTGTCTAGAGGTCCAAGAAACATTATCTTAGAAATGATTGATTTTCACCGATTTGTATTCTAGAATAATTCTGTCGCACTAGAACGTAAATAAAAAAAAAAAATTATTTGACACCTGTTTTCGAAAGGATTCTTTCCGCACTTTCACTTAAAAATATTCATTTCATTCGGAACAGAGCCAATGACCACAAAAAAAGGTTTTCTAAATTTAAATGAAATTTTTTTAGAATTCGAGCCGGGTTTGAAAATTTTTTTAAATTCTTAAAAATTAGTTGGATCCGTTATCTTCATCAGCCATATAAGGAAATTATATGGGGCGGCAATGGGTTCTACGTTGAAATCTCCTTAATTCGACATATATTATAAAGAAATCCCCTAATTATCATTATATTATCCGAGATTCGCGAAAAAAAAATTTTTTGAGCAAAATATCATTTATCTCCCACAATATTACTTGGACAAATTCTTTTTCAACGTTCTGAGTTAGTTCCTATCACTTTGTGGTGAAAAGTAAAAATTATTCAACAACGTTATTATTGGATATTCTTCATACTTTTCATTATGATCAATAAAAAAACAAAATAATCAAAGCATTTCAATGCCTACCCAACAAATATCACTATTCTAATATCCTATTCTGTTTGACTTGTTTTGTGAGAAGAGATGCGATCATTCAATTGTTTTTTATATACCGTTATCTTGGAAACTGAAATAGCTGAAGATAGCAAAAATCAACAATCTGTAGAATACTTGTGTTCACACTTCGTATCGTCGCGCAGAAATATAAAGATAATTAAAACAATTATGGATGAAGAGACCCTCATTCTACTTATTGGAAAATACAAACCGTTGTATGATATGAGTGATCCGCGCTACTGTAATCAACAAATAAAAGAAAATTGCTGGAACGATATTTCAAGGGCAATGCAACAGCCAAGTAAGCAGATTTTTCTATTCATTATTAGACTATTAATATACATATACGTAGACATATTCATCTTAATTACTTGATAATTTTTATTTCACAAGAATAGTTTATAGTAGGGGAGAGTGGGGCAAAACGGGGTACTTAAGAAAGTATTCAGTTTTGGGGGGTTTGAGTATGATGAATTTTTTTTTTTAATTGTATTCAAACAAAATAAAACGAATTTTCAGCTACCGTTAAAAAAAAATTTTAACTTTAACATTTTTTTAATTTAATCTAAAATTTGGATGTATCGGATTTATCTTGTAAAATTGATCGATCAAACGAACTTACCTGTAAGTGAAGTTCGATCGCAATTATATGAAGAGCCTCGTTCTCGATATTACAAAGTGTAGTACCCCTTCTCCCTGGCTGTAGGTGCCGCGTGTTCAGAGTATAGCGAAAAAATCGTCGTCCCTCGTCGTCCGACGCGCCCTCATGCCGCGCGCGTCGTAACTTGTCATTCTTTTAGCGAGTATTGGATTGACATTACTGACTGAGGGTGGGATTATTGTTATTATTGTTTTTATCAGTATTTTTTTTTTTTTTTTGGGTGAGGTTGTAATATCTTCGAACGAGGCTCTTCATATAATTGCGATCGAACTTCACTTACAGGTAAGTTCGTTTGATCGATCAATTATATTTCATCGCCTCGTTCTCGATATTACAAAGTGTAGCTATTAAGAGTCTCAGTGATTTCAATCATAATGTGTTTATTTATGTTTTTAATACAGAAGAATATGTTCAAAGTCTTCATTCTAAAAATTATTTATTCATTAGCGTGTTTGCAAAGTGATTGTTATTTTTGTTTAAAGATAGTTGAGTGTGCCGTGAATATAGACGTGTCAATGCCTGCGTCTGTTAATGTATTTTTAATCCATCTAGAGATGGTTTGTGAACCAACCGGTTTGTATGGCGGTTTTTGAGATATAAACAGGGTGTCTATATCTCCTCTAAGTTTTTCGGTCATTTTTAAATATTGTTCCATACATAAGTATACACATGCATTAGGATTATCCCTGAATTTAGGAATGTGGAGTACTGGTTGTGATCTTCCTGGGCCCGATGTTTTTATCGAATCAGGTATTTTAATTTTCAAATCATCCCTTGTCTTGACAATATTACTAAGCTTAATTTTACTAAGGGTTTGTACTCTCTGTGCAGTACTTAAGGCTAGTAGCGTGACTGTTCTTCCCGTAAGAACCTTCAAGTTTAAACTGTCTAGTGGATGTAAGTTCTTCAAATAATCTAAAACCTTATTAGCGTCCCATGTGGTATCGTATTTCGGTTTTGACGGTTTCAATTTATAAGCACCTTTCAAAAATCTTGTAATTATTAGATCGTTACCTATTTTGTCTTCAGATATCAGTGAGATTGCACTTCGCAATGTATTTAAAGTCCCGTAGTTAGCCCCGTTATTAATTTGTTCGGATAAGAACGATAGTAGATCTTCTCTTTTAACTTTATAAAAATCTATATTTCTCTTTTGGCAGAACTCCCACCAAGCTTTCAGAGCAGACTCATATTGTTTTGTTGTCGATGGGGCTAGCGAGGATGTTATGACATCTAAAGCTTCATTTGGAACGTGCTTCTTTCGGAATGCTTCCCTGATACAAGTCCTGCCATTAAACTTAGATGTTTCGCTTGTGGGTGTATTTGTTTCCTACAAGATGAGAGTAAAAGATTAGAATCTGGACGAAATACTACTGGTTTCCCTATCAGTAATTCTATAAATAATGGATACCAGATTTGTGTTGACCAGTCCGGTACAATTACTATTCCGGTAGCTTGTTCACGTTTGATTTTTGTTAGTACCTTCAGTATTGAACTGAATGGAGGAAAAGCGTAGAATTTCAAGTGAGTCCATTTCACTGTAAATGCATCTACCTGAGTGGCCTTTGAATCTGGCATCCAAGAGAAAAAATTTTTACATTTTGTATTTTGTTTGTTAGCAAATGAGTCTATTTCCGGATGACCGAATATGTTAACAACTTGATCAAAATATACATTATTCAGTTCCCATTCTGTGTCAATATTTTTTATTCTTGACAATTTATCTGCTTCTGTGTTTTCGGATGACTTAATGTATGACGCATGAAGGAAGACATTTCTTTCTTCTGCCCAGGTCCAGATACGTTTTGCTAAATCATGATAATGAGAATATTTCACACCGCCCATGCGGTTTATGTACGCTATTGCTGTAGTATTATCAATTCTTAGTAGTATCTCACAATTGTGTAAATGAGAGGCTAGTGACTGTAGTCCGAATTTTACCGCAAGCAGTTCTTTATAGTTTATGTGTGTTAGGGTCTGCTTTTCATTCCAAGAACCAAACTTATTATCAGAGCCGTTTGTAGCTCCCCAAACTGTGTTGGAGGCGTCTGTGAATATTTCCATAGCAAAATTAAACGTTTTAATTTGTTTTTTGGTTTTATTGATAATGTTTAGCCACCAGTTTATGTCAGAGCGTATGGATCTTGGAATTTTCATTGTTTTATTGTAGTTCCCATTATTTTTAAGCAAAGATGATAATTTTTCTTTTTCGAGTGAACGAGTGTGTAATAATCCGTATTCTACGGCGGGACAGGCTGCTATTAATTTTCCGATCACTTCGGCAAATTCCCTAATTTTGCAAAATTTTCTAGATTTTAGTTTCCTCAGGTCCCTCTTCAAATTTTTTCTTTTCGTGCTAGTTAATTCCAATACGTTTTTATTAGAATCTATTATGAAACCTAGGAATTTACGTCTCGTATTCGGAATTTTTTCACTTTTGTTACTTATTAGAAAACCCAAGAATTCCAGTAGTTTTATAGTTTCGATGATATTTTCTTGACATTTTTCGTAAGTATCACCGATACATAAGATATCTTCTAAGTATATTATTGACAAAAACCCTTTCGCACGTAAGTGATTTATAACTACTTTCAGTAATTTCGTAAAGATATATGGGCTGATATTGAGACCAAATGGAAGGACTGTAAATTGATAAAGAACTCCCATGAATTCGAAACGTAAAAATTTTCTACTAGATTTATGAATGGGAATCGTGAAATATGCATCTTGTAAATCTATAGTTCCCATTAAATAGCCTGGAAAAACGAGTTTTTCGGCTGATCTGATATCTTCCATTTTGAAGTGCTTCGTTTCTATGAATTTATTCAACTTTACTAAATTTAGGATGAATCTATAAGAACCGTCAGGTTTCGGCCGAAGAAAAAATGGCGAGATAAATTGTTTTTTACTTGGTTTGCATATTTCTATCGCTCTTTTTTCTAACAGTGATAATATTGCAATTCGTGTATTTTGGACCTGTTCGGGAGATTTGTATCTTTGAGTGGGAACTGCTGTCTGTCTTATATTCTTATGGAATTTCAGTTTATATCCGGAAATGCAATCCATGACGAATTTACTTGAGGATATTGATGACCAGTTGTTTCTAAAGTTAGCTAGTCTGCCCCCAATTTTACCTACTTTTACTTGTTTTTGTTTGGGAATTTTGGTTTTCGCTGGGACGTTGTTTTGTTCTTGTAGTGCGTTTGTCCCGAGCGGTTCGACGTCCACGTCCTGTCTCTGTTGTTTTGGTGCCATTGGCCTTGGTAACCGCCTGCTTGGGTAGAGTACGGCCTGTTGCTCTGCAGGCTTAATGAGTTTAAAGGTTGCCTTGTATTGTACGAGTTATGTCCTTTACGTGATGACGGAGCGCTTGGGGTTATGAAGATTCCCTCTAACTTTTTTGATTCCTTTAGTTTTTCTGATATGTTTGCACCGAAAAGGAAATCGTCTGATTTTGCGTCTTCTAGTCTGTTTCTGTATGTACCCCGTACATTAGATAGCAAGAAGGACCTTCGCGATTCTGTCTGGCTGTGCATAAGATCCGCAATGAGTGAACCCGCATCCATTAGGTGCGCAAATATAAGCTTTCGGTCCTTGTTGATGTCTTCCGATCGTCTTATAACCTCAGTCGCTTGACCTAATGATGCAAGGGCAGCGCCCGCTGTTGTTTGTCTAATGTGCATGTATTTGTCTCTAGTCTTGACGTGTTTAGGCATGTTTATCGTCAACTCTTGATTTATTTCGGGAATCCGAATATTTTCTATGTTTCCGCATTTTTCGATCATGGCTTTGCGTTGTTCTTTGTTCATACCTTCCTTAAACCAGTGATGCCATCTATTACTGACTTCGGAGTGTAATTTGACGCTTTGCAGTTTAGATTTGGAAGGGTCTTCTCCGATGACCTCGGATAAATCCGTGTCAAGCGGACTTTCAGTCTCAGAGATAATTGTATTCTTTTCGGCTTCGTCTGATTGCTTTGGTTCTGTTGTGTCTTTTTCATTTTCTTTTTCGTCTGTAATTTGAAATTAGAAAACTAGTCAGAACTAGTCACACTGATCGAATAGATCGTGTTCTTATCTGTGCGTAAACAGAACGTCTAGCGGGTAGCAACAAAGAGCGTATGCATGGCTAGGAGGGGCGGTACTAAGTCGCCGCTTGCTTGTGTTTATGCGAATGTAAACATTGTATATACACTGACACTTTCCGTACGAGCGTACGGTCAGTTTTTTCTCTTTTATTTTACTATATTGATACTACCCGCGTGAGTATCTGTATTCATGTTCTTAAAATCATGTCTTCGTATATATAATTAGCAGTCCTTCCAGCGTGAAGGTGCTTTGTAATAATATTTTTCATACTGCAATAGGCTATCCTTCCAGCGTGAAGGTGCTTTAGGTCAGAAGTTTTCTGTACTGTAATGAGCGACACTCCCAGCGTGGAGGTGCTATTCGACAGTATTTCATATGTCATAATAAGCAACCCTTCCAGCGTGAAGGTGCTTTGTTGTTTCTATTTTTGTTTATTCTTGTTCTTACCTGAAGATTCTTCCTGGGCTTGATATTCCGGCCCAGAGCTTTCTGAGCCCTCGTTTACGTCGCTATCGCAGGCCTCATTTTCCGGTGTCTCGCTGTCGCTGCTGTCCGATTTTTCTGGTTTCGTCTTCTGGTTTTTTGCTATTAATTCTTCTAGCTTCTTCTGTGCTTCTTTAAATTTCTTCTGGAGGTTTCTTATCGAGTCGGTATCGGAATCCTCCTCGCGTTTACGTTTGTCTTTACCCATTGTGTAGGGCAGTATGCACTCTAAACACACGACCTTCCTCACGCGCGCGAAGAGAAAGAATGACAAGTTACGACGCGCGCGGCATGAGGGCGCGTCGGACGACGAGGGACGACGATTTTTTCGCTATACTCTGAACACGCGGCACCTACAGCCAGGGAGAAGGGGTACTACACTTTGTAATATCGAGAAAGAGGCGATGAAATATAATTAACTATTACTGGATAAAATAAGTACATTCTGTACTGGAGTGACTCGTGAAAAAAAAGAAAAAAATATATATATTTTCGAAATTTATTTTATTAAATAAAATAACGTAAAATGACGTTAGAAACTATTTTTGACCATTTGAGAGACATTTAAAGAAAATAAATTTTTTTAACAAAATTTTTTGGGTACCCCATTTTACCCGCCTACCCCGCTTTGTCCCACTCTCCCCTATAAATATTAGAAATGTATTAACTTTGCAAATACGATAAAAATAGCAAATAATCAGGTATCTGCCACATTTTCATGTACATTTCGACGACCGCGTCTGACCATCTCTGTTTGCCAATCAACTCTGCCCGCGGGAGACACAAAATAATTTTTGAACTTGCCTCTTATGGTTATGGCCTGTGCCGTTGAATTGCACCGTTGAATTGCAATTGACATCTACAGCAATGAAGCGGTAATCGGCATCTACGAGAGCCATAAGGACCACACTAAATGTCTTCTTATAATTAAAATATGATGAGCCTGTGTTGCCTGTAGCTTCGATCACAACGTGTTTTCCATCGAAAGCACCGATGCAATTAGGGAAATTCCATCGTTGTGAAAATATAGCCTCTATATACTTCCATGTATCAGGCGTTGGTGTCGGCATGACTATCGAAGACAGTTTATCCCAAATTAGCTTGCATGTCTCATGTACAATTTGACTAACAGTTGAGTGTCCCAAGCGGTAACTCAACGCTATAGCTCCAAAGGAATCGCCTGTAGCCAATAATCTAAAATCAAAAATGTGGGTCAACTCTTCAGTTTTGGGGTATTGATATACGTAGGTACATGTATATATTTTTTTTCCAATTTACACAAACATGAAAAAGATTTTCTTAATGCGTAACTAGAGCTGTTTCAAATAATTAATTAATCGATTAATCGATGGACCAATATAACAACATGCAAATATCAATAAATCGATTAATCCATTACTGATCGGAATATCAATTAATCTTAGGATTTAATATTTATTATGACCTGATGTGTTTGCTTTTTTAATTATCATTTTCAATGAAATTGTTACTATTTAAACCAAATTCATTTCCTAATGTTTTATTGCGAGTCTAATGAATACAGTAACCATGATAAAAGTCTATTCGTTAGGTGGTACAATCGTGCATGTCAATATAATAATTGTTATTATTTAATGATCAAATTAAATACATTTTTTGGGTATACCTGATATATATTAATTAATATTCATATGAAAGATTTCACGTATTTATGTAGCTGAAGATTGTAAGGTGTCTTGGCGCAAGCTTCGCGATTCTTATCGAAAGGCGATGAATAACCGGAAAACCAAAAATGGACAGGCAGCGTCGAAGATTAGGCCGTGGAAGTTCGAAAAGCAAATGAATTTCATAGCTGCTCAAATGAACGAAAGGCAGACGGTATCAAATATTCGGTCAACCAATTCGCAATCGTCACAGAATACGAGTCAAGATGATGATTTATCTATTTTACTCCCAAATGAAACCCAGGACGTGACTAATTGTAACAACGATTATACTGATGATATCGATAATGATGATGAGAGAGCTGTTAACCATGATTGTCAAATCGATGATACAAGTAAGAGATCATATATGGGCAAATCCACAGAACTTTTAACTTTGCTGGATTTTTTTCTTTTTTTTCTATTTTACGAGCACAGATCTCAGGTTTGGTGTATGTTTTCGCACGACTTATGAGACAAATAATTCACTTTCGTTAACTATTTTCAAGCAGGGGCGTAAGCTTAAAACCGACCAACGTCGCATTACGCATCAATTGCGTCCTGATATCTTGAGGAAAAAATATGTACAGCCAAACGACTCGCAGAATTCTTGATTAACCCTTAAACGGTAACCTCGGGTCACTCGTGCCTCGGCAAAAGTGACCCTTATTGGTAGCTCGGGGAGCAGGTAAGGGAGCCCGGCCGAACTGTACTGTAAAAAATTGTAGTGTAGTAGGCTACTAGATCCCCAAGTGCCGACGCCGCAGTTCCTTATCAGCAGTCATGAGACTGAGGTAAATTTTTAAAAAGGCACGAGTGACCCGACGTTACCGTATACGAGTGCGAAAAGTGCAAGGTAAGAAATTTGGGTTTTTCGACTTTTTGCTATTTTTTGATTAGAAAAGTGTGTTCTTAGAAAAGGATTTATAAAATAGAACGAAAATCGAGCATTCAAATATAATTCTTGAATGTTAACACGTGTTTAGGAAAATTGAGTGTTCTCTATTGAGTGTTAGATTGCATCTAATTTTAGGCCAATCTCTTATATTTTTCTACTTAATTTTTTTTTTTTTCATAACAATTCATGTCAAAATCATGAAATTAGAAATAAATGTTATTTTCATTGATAAATTGATTGAAAAATATGAAAATGTCTACTTTATTATGAATTTCGTACGTTTACGCATTTAAAAAAAAAACCGATTTTTCATACTCAAAACTTAAGCATTCCATTCGTTCGTACGGCCATTCAAGTTTTTTTTTTCTGGAGTACAACTCTTACGCTTTCATTTCCCGCTTGGATCATCAAAAAATATTAATTTTATCAGCAGTTATGGCTATTTGAAAAAAAAAAGCATTTTACACGTTTTCATTCGTATATTTAATTATACAGAATAAAAAATAAAAAAAATCGGCAATATGGTGGATTATTTTTATTCTAGAATAGTTAATAAGTCACTATGAATTTTTTCAGATTTTTTAAAGCGTGTTAAACTACTTTTTTGAGCATCGGACACGAGTGACCCGACGTTACCGTTTAAGGGTACTAAAAATGACGTTACCCACGAAGGGTTAAGATCAGTATGGCGTCAAAATCGTAATCAGCGACTCCAAAAACCTCCATCTACTCGTTTTTTATGAATTACGCTAAAAACTGCAAAGCTAGCCCATTACAGTGGCCATATTGGATCCACCATTTTGAATTTCGTAATTTCGACTTCAGAATCGTAATCAGCGATCCCGAAAACCCTCTTGTACTCATTTTTTCGTAAATTGCGCAGAAAACCTCAAAGTTGCCCCATTACAGTAGCCATATTGGATCCGCCATTTTGAATTTCGTAATTTCGAATTCAGAATCGTAATCAGCGACCCCGGAAACCTCCAGATCATCTATGATTTTCTAAATTTGTTCAGTAGGAAAATTTGCTCCTCAAAGGGTTAAAGTGTGTGTGCCGTTCTAGGATTGATGACTTTATATTCGATTCATACGTAGATTTCTGACGCCACTATTTTTTTCAGTTAACACATATGACAAACTGTAGTTTACAATTATGAAAATGTGAAACCAAGAAACATTTTTTACGTGCCGTTGTAAAAACTGAATTTTATACACAGTTTACGTTTCTGATGATCATTTTCGAATTGTTACTGCATGAAAACCATTGATGGCACAGTTATGCGACAGCTCGCAAAAGATGCCTCTTTCAATGAAAGATGTGTCAGTATTGCTCATTTATCGATACATCTGAGGGCGTACGTGTAAAATAATTAACTTTGCAGAAAAAAAAATAAAAATTAATTCATCCTCGCATTTTTGTAGTTAAATAATTTTTTTTGTGAGAGGAGCACATCTAAGGAAAAGCGGGTGATGTTTCAGTGTATAAAGGAGAAACTGAAACACATTCAATTAAAATGAAAACTGGAAGGGCGCTCGTAGAATATCATTAAAAGTTCAACAAGTTTCGCTTGCCTCGCATGCGATTTCGACATTTTCTGATCTTTCAAAGCTTGTTGCAACTTTACTATATATATTTCAGTAGATTTAAATATGCAAATACGTGTCTAATACTATGTAGAACTAGCATAAAAACCTATACGTGCATAGCAATGTTATCCTAACAAATATTCTTAATTTTATCGCGCCTCGCTGGGGGTTAAAAGTTCTGTGGATTTGCCCATATATAATATCCGTTAATCCGTTCCGTTCCGTTCATAAATGTGAAACCTCTTTGAATATGATATTATGTTAGCGAACTATATTCTTAATCCACACACAAATATGTATCAATATGACCGGATGATGTCAAATATTAATACTTAGAATTTTTTTTGCACAATTTCAGCTTCAAAAACTTTGCTTTATATTCGTTTTGATTTTGCTTTGATCTTATTGATTATTCGTGTTCATCTTTTGATATGTTTAATATTTAGATAAAAATTTATTGATCTCGACATTAGGATTATTGAATTTAAAAACAAAAAATGCAGATGTCTTTGTTTACAAATTTACGATATTGTTATTTTTCATAATTTATGATAATTGTTCAATATGTAATTCCTTCTGCCTTGTTATTCACGCCGTTGTCAATTATATGTTTTTTCAGACACAGCTTCGTCATCTTTGTCCTCTTCGAGACGACCGAATTTGAGAAAAAAGCAGGATAAAAAGGATGGTTATGCGAACAAAACGCCGAGTTCGGAGATTGCAAATATTTGGATGCAATATTTGCAACATAAATCCGAAAACCCCTCTGTTAAAAAACCTGAAAGTCCATTGACAAATTTTTTCATGAATATTGCGCAAACTGTAGGATCATTTCCGATACCCTACCAAATTGAAATTAAATCGAAAGTATTTCAATTAATTACAGAATATGAAATGCGTGTAGCAACAACCACAGAGATCCCAAATGTTTTTAATGATCGCGAACATATTGTAGATGCTGCGTCGTTTTCCTCAATATCATCAGCACAAATTGTTGCGAGAAATAATCGTTATGATTGTGAATCACCAGTTAATACCACGTTATATTCTTTGTAATTCGTACGCGATTTATTCGTATCCATTATGGGTTTAAGTTTTTGGTTTTACTCCGATATCTTACGTTGTTCTAGCGTTTTATTATTTTAATACTCTTCAATTATGAAAAGTTAGTAGGGTATCGACTGAAAGATAATGAAAATTAATTTGTTCATCAGAGATCACACCAGAAGTATAATTCAATTATTTAAAATGAACGGTTTTTTTTTTTTTTACACGATAGTAGGCAATAAATGAAGAACGTGGATTAATTTTAAGATTTTTATCTCGACCCATCTTCGCGTTCTGGATTTCCGAATAATTAAAAAAATATTGTTCGAATACCTTCAACTAAATATAACTTCGCATAAAAAGCAGATATCAACATGAAAAAATAGGTCTTTTTTTCGTCTTGGATTGTACTTTAACATAAGAATAGGTTAACAAATGTACATAAATGAATAAATGTAAAAGTGTTTGTAATTACCTTAAACAAACTGCAAGCCTCTCTTCGGGAGATATGGATTTTCGGAAACCTGTCTCTTTCTTCTTCAATTCATGTTCTATTAAATCAAGTAAAACAAGAAATTTTTCGTATGTCATACGAAAGTATTTAAAAAACTTTTCACCGTCTCGCACGAGTTTAGGAAAAAGGGTGACGAACTCCCCATGAACTTCCCTGCTCCGGCATATATCGTGAACCCACTTTCTTTTTTTGGGTTGCCTGCCCTCAGCTGCAGCTTCCTCAAAAAGGAGAGCTAGTAAAAAATCTTCCTCGTCAGAGCTGTCCATTGTATGACTCAATAGAAACAGTTAATTTCCATAATAAAATAAATTAAAAATAAATGAATAAAAAACAGAATGCAGTGGTTGTGCAACTCGAAAATTTCGCCGCGCTTCGGCGTCGTTCGCCGTAGTGTGTATACAGTCAAAATACTTCTGCGCGCTTCGCTGACGGTCGGTGCCGTGCGGTTCGGTGCGGTTCGGCGCGGTTCCGCATAGTGTGAATTGGCCTTAAGACTTGCATTCGTTACCTTGAATAGTAAAGCATAGAATAGACCATAACCCTCAATAAGTCTGCTAATTTTTCCACATGTGACCTCTCAAAAGTTCGCCGGCGGTCCTCCTCTACATCTCTGATTCCCTTCTGACGCTATTCTTAGCTGTGTCTGTGAAACACATGCACAGAATACCGTGATATATATATATATATATATATATATATATATATATATATATATATGAACAGATCGTAGCGTATGTGGACTTTAATTTAAGTATGAATCTACATAGTTAAAATTAAATTATAATTGACAGATGTTCAAGTTTATGTGTACTCTTATATCAAGGTACTACGAAAAGTACACCGATAGCACAGAATACTCGGAAATACTCCTGCTAATATATTTTTGTACAAGTGTTGAAATAAAAAAAGAAGAAAAATGAAATTATAGTATCCATAGCAAAAGTCAGGACAAAATTTAGAATTGAAATGTAAAAAGTATCACTACTTCATGGTAAACTTAGGAGGGCAACCTTTTTGTATCGAACGCTATAAGCCTATGAAATAAAAGTAATCTGGAATAGAACCGAGCCTGCTCATTCTCTATCTTAAGACCTTGCGAAACTCTACGGGACGATGAGCCAGCAGTCCCCACGACGACATCGCCGGCCGCCGTAATACCTCCGGCCCCAACCTCATCGTCCCGTCGCTCTCGCTCCCATATTTAACATCCCACTTTCCCTGGTTAACATTGCTTTCATCTTCGGAAAAATATTTTAGCTTTTTCGTCTGCCTTTCTCTGGGATATCGTCATCGGTTGTAGTGTATATATATATCCCCATAAAAAGCACCTCTGGTGCAAAAACCTTTCGCCTAGTTATATAAATGTGATAGTCACCCATAAAAAATACATTTTCATGCGAAGAAAACATTATACAGTTATTATTTTATAAAAAAAAGATTTGAAATCAGATGCTATTGCCTAGTACCGATATCACGTTGACTATTAGGCTTTTCATAACACGGTACATATTGACAGCCTTCCTGAAAACAGAAAACATAAAAAAAAAAAAATTAGAAAAAATTTGGAGTACGTGGTACTAGGCGGGCCAGTATTTCGTATCACTATATTAGGATTATTGACATGGTTCAATCGCAGTTTCCTTGTAATTATCTAGAAAAGGCCCGCCTAGTACCACTACCTCCAAATTTTTTCTAATTTTTTTTTTTTTATGTTTTCTGTTTTCAGGAAGGCTGTCAATATGTACCGTGTTATGAAAAGCCTAATAGTCAACGTGATATCGGTACTAGGCAATAGCATCTGATTTCAAATCTTTTTTTTATAAAATAATAACTGTATAATGTTTTCTTCGCATGAAAATGTATTTTTTATGGGTGACTATCACATTTATATAACTAGGCGAAAGGTTTTTGCACCAGAGGTGCTTTTTATGGGGATATCACTACTTTTTGTAGAATCAGATTAATTAAGTACAATCATTCTCGTATCCATGATAATGTGTGTCGATGTGGAAGGTATACATAGAATTCCCTACCACGTCTGGCGCTCTATTGTCTACTAGATCCCGCAAGGCAAAAGTCAATCGCCCTGTAACCGTAACGTTGGAAATTTTCTTTATTAGTTCCACATGAATTCAAAAAAGTATAATATTATTACAGCTCGTCATGAATCGAATGGAAAATTTGAGCCAAAGGTTACCATATACTAATTATTAGACCATATATTTTATAAAAATATACCCATGCAACCGTGCTAGAGAGTGTCATGTGCTGAATTATGAAACATTAAATATAATACCCTATACTGTAGTTGACGAAGATAAAGATATTGTTGAATAATTGCTGACAGCCCTTGGCACAGTTATAAAAACGCTTTACGCTTTCATATGGCAAACTATGGGTAACATTATCCCTCCAATCCCTATTGCCTCTGCGATGAAAGAGACTTGGAAAAAAGTTTTTTACTCTAATTTGTAATTGATTGCCGATGGTATGTTCAAATTCGCCGGCATGGTTTTGAATAGAATATACAGAAAGACTCTGGGTAAACCCAAAACTACAACGGTAGGCGATTCGGTTTTTTGCAAAATTGGCTACGCTGTCGTACGACCACATCTTCAGCGTCGACTATGAGATTTCCGCAAGACTATGTTTTCAGACTTCTTAAGCTGTGAAGAAATTTCGAGTATTGTCTGCTACATTAGAGATGTCTCATAGAATCAAATTGTCTCGTTGAATCAAATTTACATCGCTTCATTCCTGACCGTCGTTGTCGAAGTGATGCCACGAGTCAGTTTATAGTCCTCGAGGAACTGCTAGCTTGTCAATACTGTCGTAAAAGAACAGAAATTCACATCTGCAATCAATTCATTAGTTTCTTACAAATTATTCACGAATTAATATCGTTTGACATTGGTTTATTAACTTCATTATACAGTTGTTTATAATTAAATAATATTGCAAATAAACAGAAATCGTCATCTGCAATCAGTTCGCTAATTCATTACCACTTCTTTACGAATGTATATCGATTCCCGTTGTCTTATTAACCATATCTGACTCTGACAGTTAATTCTAACCTAACTACATGACAGCTATGGCCACGGCGTCTGTAGCAGTCTGTAGAATCATCAAGACCTTGCATTTATCTTATATTCGACCAAAAATAAATTGACATGATACATCATACTCGATCCGCATGATCGGTATGATACCGTACTGTAGTTGGTGAAAATAAAGAACTAACCACAGCGCCATCTGGCTACGTCCGTATTTGGTGAGTCCTCTCTACGTAGCCTAGCGAAGGCAACTCTACACTAATTTTTATACACCTGGGAAATCTGGCACAAGTGAGTGACGTCACTGACTGACGGAGGAAATGAACAAAATAAAGTCTCGTCGAAGACACGTATAAATTACTTGCATCGAAACCTTCGAATAATCATATCTCAGCTCTACGTTCACCGATTTGATCGCAATAGGGCTTAAATGAAAGCTCTCCTCGGCCACATCCTACAATAAATATTAGAATTCCGTATTTATAGCGAGACGAAAGATATTAACGATCATAAATTGCCGTAACGGTCGCTCAGTTGCCGTTCGGGTATATAGACTCTGTCGAGTCTCGCGCGGCACGAGCGAAAAAAAAATTTTTTTTTTTTTATATAACTAGGCGCGAGACTCTACCGAGTCTCTTGATATATTGTGACAGGAAAAATAATATTCCCCGAGATATTCCCTCGACATCAACGTTCGACTGACTCCTCGAGCGTACCAGGGTCGTGTCGTCATAATTGTGTTGTCCTAAATTATACTGTCCTTAGTCTTAGGTGTTATACTAATTAATTAATTTATCTAATTTATTGATAACACAAGGGACTTATCAGGTCGATAGAACTATAATTTACTTCATTATCTACTACCCCGTGACAACCCTACTGTAAATACACATAAGAATTTTATATGGGATCTCACAAGAACTGCATAAGATCTTATAAGAAGCTTGTACTTCTCTCACAAGATCGTATATGATTTTCATACGAATCTTATATAAATCGTGTACGAAGTCCAAACCCTTTGATCAACATCATGTATGAATGTTATCAGAACTATCGTTGATATAATTATGTTAGTAAGATCATATAAGAACCTTGAGTGAAACCTGTACGTCTCCTATCAGATGGTACAGTAATGTTCATTAATGGGTGCCCAGTGGCTAACTTTTTTTTCCGGGAACCAGTCTCCTTTCTAGTCTTTTTTATGTGCCTATGATCGATGAAGCAGTCGACAGAAGAGTTTGGGAAACCACGACGAAGCCTCCCGCTGCTGTCATTCCGCATTCGCATAATCTCTAAGTTCGCGAGAACACAAATAATTTTGATAATTAATTAAAATTGAATTAATTTTTCCCTCATGATGTTCCGCATTTAAGACTCGATGGATGTGAAATATTTTATATAGCTTAGCATATTACGGAGAGCCTAATGCCCGGAGCTTTTCCTAACCAATAAATAGAATGCCGGGAACGCTGATAAGGTTAACCTGTGCAGTAATTTGAACTGTTTTTGGATTCATTGCAACGAACCAGTCATAACCTTATTAGGTATAAAATTATAACGATAACACGTAGTAAAAAAAATGGGTTCATCATTTGTAAATTCATTCTGATTCTCGTACTCGAAAATTTATTATCAATTCGTCTCATTTCACTACTCGCATACTAATCATCCATCCTTCTAGCATTTATGTCGATTGGGTTCATTTCGATCCCTTGACGATATCAAGTCAAAGTCGACGCCTAAAGTCTGGTTTGAACAGGATAATCTCCCCTCTGTATTCATCATCAAGATCTGTGTCCAAATGTTGAAGTCATTTTACAGGCCCCTTGCCAGTTCGAGTCTAGTTCTGCGATGAGAATCTACTAAACGTATCCATTAACAATATTTGTGTCCAAAGCCTAAAGTGCGGTTTGAAAATGGGAATCTACCCCATGTATCGATTATCAAGATGAGTAATGCGATATACTTCATTAAATGTAATTTGCAAATGAAAACATTCAGTCATTGATATTCAGAAATCTCATATATTATTTTTCAGACATAAAATTAAGAGGTATTTGTCAAGTAAGGTGAAATTATTTCAACGACTCAACTAGATTGATACCTTTAAAGTAGGTTCAATCAGAATCTAAAGGGATAGATAAAATTCAAGTAATGTATTACATTTGTTTGTCTTGTCTTCAATATTCGATGAAGGAAAATTCGAATTACATAAAATATTTACTGAAATCTAAAACAAGCTAAATGGAAAATGCTTAATGGAAATATCAATCTAATGAGTTGAACCCGAGGCCACTTTCCAGCTTGAGTATAGTTCTACGATGAGAAACTACCCCACGTATAGATTATCAAGATCTGCGTCTGCAACTAGAAGTCATTTTCGAGGCCACTTGCCAGTTCCAATCTGATCCAACGATGGGAACTGTGTATGGATTTTCAAGAGCGTTGCTACTAACGTAGAATGAACCTTGCTGCAACTTCTGTCCTATAAATTGTGGGAATTTGTTTGAGTCATATCGTCGAGGGATCGAAATGAACCCAATCGACATAAATGCTAGAAGGATGGATGATTAGTATGCGAGTAGTGAAATGAGACGAATTGATAATAAATTTTCGAGTACGAGAATCAGAATGAATTTACAAACGATGAACCCATTTTTTTTACTACGTGTCATCGTTATAATTTTATACCTAATAAGGTTATTACTGGTTCGTTGCAGTGAATCTAAAAACAGTTCAAATTACTGCACAGGTTAACCTTATCAGCGTTCACGGCATTCTATTTATTGGTTAGGAAAAGCTCCGGGCATTAGGCTCTCCGTAATATGCTAAGCTATATAAAATATTTCACATCCATCGAGTCTCAAATGCGGAACAATATGCGGGAAAAATTAATTTAATTTTAATTAAATATTAAAATTATTTGTGCTCTCGTGAACTTAGAGGTTATGCGAATGCGGAATGACAGCGGCGGGAGGCTTCGTCGTGGTTTCCCAAGCTCTTCTGTCGACTGCTTCATCGATCATAGGCACATAAAAAAGACCAGAAAAGAGACTCGTTCCCGGAAAAAAAAGTTAGCCACTGGGCACCCATTAATGAACATTACTGTACAGGAACTCTACACGTAAAGACTTAAGTCTTATAGGAATCCTACATACTCGGCATAGATGTATATGAATCTTATGTGAAACTTATGCAAATATCAGGTGACTTTTATAGGAAATACATATATTTCTATAAAACTATGAATTGCGCATTTCATAAAAATTTTTTGTTAACGAGTTATAAAATTCATAAACAAAACAGCAATTTCTCTTAAAATAATCAAACTTCAACCTGTGATACACGGAGAGAATTTTATGAGAATCACTATCATAAGTGGTATAACACGATTGACTTATACCGGAGATCGAGCATTAGTACAATACACATTTTAATTGTTAGTGGTAATAGACGAATCAAACTTCAATCGGTATAGGAACATCTACTATTTATATGGAAAACGTATAACTCGATATTTGCAATGCGATATCGGCAAGAGAAATATACAGACGTGATATTCGCTGCAGGTGCAACAACAATCGTCAAGATAATGAGAACCTTAAAGATTATTATACATAATATTAGAAGTCCATACTTTCATGTATAAAACATGTTTCTATCTTTCATAATTATATGTTCGATACTTATAATATCACGTAAAAAACGACGAAATACATTACTCGCCATATTTGACATAGGAAATACCTGCTTCTGCGGCATATCATTTAATGTCAGAAGTTGTTTATTATGTGACAAGTCATGTGGTATCTGATAGTATTGAGACATGACATCAATTGAATTCATAGAAATTCACACTACTCAAATTTTCTCACAGAATGGTCGTTTAACATGTAGAAGCTACTTTTGAACAATATGAGAATCATTCTCATACTGCCCAGTTGAAGTCCCCCACCACCATGTCCACACTACTCTAGCATGAGTTCCCGCCGTGCAATCGGTTTCTGGCCTCCGGATTAGCACGATCGTCTAAATTAGTTTCAAATTGAAGTGCTTCGTCGCGTTTTCGAAAAGTGTGCAATTTTGAATTTAGGGAAAGTGAGCTGAGGCATAAAATATTCAAGATATGCTGAATTAGATTGTATCAATATTACACCTTTGAGTCTGAGTTACACCTATTACACCTGAGAAATCAGTTACACATTTACGATGAATCTTGTCTTCACACCGTTGTATAACAGATAATGCCTATTTAGAAATTTTTAATTTTCCAGTCCACTAATATTAGAAGGTCTATAATCAATAATGAAACGTACAATAAAAACTCGGGCCAGGTCAAGCCAGACTACTGATTCAGTTACAGCTGATAGCCGACTGGAAGCTAATTCTTTTCGACACGTAAACACAATGTTCTTTAAAAATCTTTATGGCACAAGCTACCAAAGGTCGCATATCATTACAAACACACTGGATAGAGTAAAAAAGTAATAATAATCAATTAGATATTTTAATTATGATACCCAATGAAGAAGGACCTATGTATATTTCATGAAGTACAATTCATTTTGCTGCACACCAAAGATGAAGCTTTGATCCTCACGAAAAAATTGCACGGTTGTTGCTTCGATGAGCATACACAGTCGTACAAAATTATGCATAACGATCGGTCTCATGGGTTTGTTTGAGATATGCTGACCTTACAATTACCATATTCTCTCAAAAAAAAACGTTTAGGCGATGGTTACACCTACATAGCCAAGTCATGGATGTATAGAGTCGCTGTGATGAATGACGAAAATGAAGTACAGGTCAAACAATATATTATTTATATACCACCAATATCACCAATTTTTTCGCCCCAATGTAAAATTTATTTTTCAGAAGTTCATGGGAAATCTGATATTGAATAAAAGAAAATTATAAACACTAATAAACGGCTTGTTGTATTTACTATATTCCATAATACCTATCACATGAGTAACGATTTGAGACACAGCTATACTCACTCGTAGTCCCTACCAGGACAATTTAAGAGGTTACTATTCTCACTTACAGTCTCTATATGCCTATATGGCACTGGTCCATATAGTATACATAAGAAGAATTCTTGTTTTGGCTGATTATGACTTGAAAAGAGTATGATAGCCGTCACCATACAGTATGGCGACGTGTATTATGCCATTCGTGCAGAACACAATCACACTAGTAGCCGTCGATTTTTATACTGACTAGCTGGCTTTACGGAGCAGTATGGCAACGAGTGCTATACTACTTTTCCAGAACACTGCTATATTGATGATGGTCCCCTTTCATGCAATCTGATCGCCACTGTGACTTGTTTATTTATGTGTATTATGTGACGTCGGTAAATCCTTCCGCTTCATGAAATATGAATACCTATTACATTTCCGCAATAAGTCAATCGTCTTATACAGTATAGTACTCTTTATTATATTTTTGTGGGAGTGATTCCCATAAAATTCTCTCCGTGTATCTTCTAAACGGTGAGGTTTCCGAAAAAATTATAAGAGACCTTTTTTGTAGAACGTTCGTAGAATATGCGATCGTGACGTGTATGATCTCGTAAGATCCGACACGATCACACGTGTAATTCAGGCACGGTAATTATATGTGTATCCATAGCGTGTGCAATAAAAGTATGTATGCAATATATATATCGACAGCTTACAATAAAATCAAACTGTATCTAAATACAGTCATACCTCTGAATAGGGCCCCTCTGAATAGGGCCGCTTCTCCTCATCCTTGCTCGAGCGCTTCCCCCACTACATTACTGTTGACGAGTGTTTGGACAATCACCTCTCTATAAGGCCGCTATGATAAAACTCTTCGAATCACTTAATTATAATCCAACATGTAATATTTCATTCTGCAAAATATTCTTAGACTCATACATTTATTCGGAATCACATTGAATAACTCAAATTATTTAATTTGTCCTTTTGAGGTTTTGTTCGAGGTAAGAAACACAAAACACTCAAAATAAAAAATATCGAGTCAACTTGTTGCACTTGAGACAAGTTTATATTTTATACTTACCAAAAATCAAGTGAGAAAGAAACAGCGTCACCTCTAAAATAAAGTGCAAATGACGCGACTGGAAAGTGTCCCTATTCAGAGGTTGAGCCGGCAGTCGAGCCGAGTCGTGCTCGCAAGCTATTGGTGGGGGAAAGGCATTTCCAAGAATCATACTCCCCTAACCGCCTTCGAGCGGCCCTATTCGGAGGTATGACTGTATTTGCATTGTGTCTGCTATTTATCCCGGGAATTTTTTTTATTTGTAATTATATCCCATACAGCACGTATGATTGCAGCAACATTGCTGCAAGATTGCAATATCTCAGCTTCATTACATTGCACTTGCAAGATTGCAGCAACATTGCTGCAATATTCCAATATTTCTGTTTCGATATATTGCACCTTCAAGATTGCAGCAGCGTTACTGCAATGTTTCAATAGTTTCTGTTTCGATAGGATACGATTAAAATAAGTAAATATTTGATCACTCGGGTAATTTTACTGGTTATTTGATATTAGTATCACGAACCTAGTGAAAGCATTTGATGTTAGTTTTATAAGTTTGAAAAGCATAATATTTCACGATAGACCGTTGCGAGTATAGGTGGATGCCAGACCGCAGCTGATCACGAAAGTTAAGCAACGGTAGCCGCAGTCAGTCTTCGGATGGGTGGACGGGATAGGACCCATTGGCAAAAAAACCAGATTCGGAAAACAGAAGAAGTTCTATGACATCAACTTCTGTTCAATCATATATAATCACATATAATTATATATAGACAAAATTCATATATGATTATATGTGGACAAAATCCATATATAATTATATATAATAAAATTATATATGATTAGATATGACTATATGGGCGAATCTCCGGAACCTTTAACTTTGATAAACATGGAATGAAGATGAAAAAAATCAAACGCACATCATTTTAGCACACAAATTATGGTTTCAAATTAAATAAAATATTATGAAATGCTGCAGAACATCGTTTTTTTCAATGCCCGCGACGAAAAAATTAAAAAAATAAACATAACCCAAATTAGTGTTTTTTTTTTTGTATTTTTAATCATAAAAAACCTAATAAAACCACAAAATTCGAATGCTATTGAACGAAATTTTTTTTTCACTTTTGGTCTATTTCTAAACATACATTTATTCGCAATATTCATCTCGGTTCTGTCTCGACTAATTAACTAATTAATTCGAATTAATTACGAATAAATTTTGTTTGGCTCCATTTTACTGATCTTTTGCTTCACCCTATTGCTAACTCTGTTCCTCATTGTTTAAATACTTTAAATCCTTATATTCAATAAAAACACTAAGTTTCAATGATCGAATTCAAATTTTTGAACTTTGAATGTGACGAGATTTCGGTCGTAACATCTAATGGTTTCATTAATATCTTTGAAAATATTTAAAATTAATTAATGCACACTTAACCACTAATAAAGTATACAAAAACAAACATGTGCATATTAATTTTAAATAGTTTAAATAACAAATATTCAAAGCCGCGTGGATTTAGGTTGTGACATCGTAACCTAGACCGCTTGACAGATAATGTGTCTTTGTGTATAAATAATATAAATAAAAGTATTTTCGTAAAAAAATTTATATGTATCTGTTCTGTTTGAATTGAGCTCCATGTGTCACACAATAATTCAGCTTCAAATGTAAAATTATTTACTTCATTTTAGAAATCTTCGTGACACCTCAAACTGGGAGACAAATTTTAATTAAACTAATATGTCAAATTAAATGACGGACGCTATTAAAACCAATTGAATCGAAATTTTGAATTAAAAATTCATCGTTGCCCGTATTTTGAATTTTGATGAATTATTGTATTCATCAAGAAATAAAACTATGAAAGTGATGAACCACTGAAAGACAGCAAAATAATATGACAGGTATAACATTAAAGGTCCAAATTAGGGATAAATATTGTCCACCCATCATTGAAATCATATCATATATTATTGATAGATAGATTTGGTAGTTAGTCCACGTTTTTAAAAGCATTTTACGATATATTCAATCAGATAATTCGATGAAAAGTCATAAGACATATAGGTTAAAAGTTCCGGAGATTCACCCATATATAAAAAAAATTTCCCGGGTTAACATATAAGACTATATAAGATCCTATCAGATTATACAAGACCTTACATGATCACATACTGTAACGTTCCGGGTTATTCCGGCAAATTAAAATATAAGGAATAGACCGCCGTTATGTGAGTTCTTTGCTCGATTTATAATTTTTCTAAATTTTATGAGATTTGGGCACTTTGCAACAAGGTTGGAGGGGAAAAGTTGGTTTTGCCACAAAAAGCCTCCTTTCTAGATTTGATTTTCTAGCTGTCTACGGACTCGGAATTAACAGAGCCGTTTTTTTTGTGGACTCAACTGATTTCTCGGTAAAGCCACTTTCCTATGTCAGAGCCGATGCTTGCGCATAAGCCTGACTCCTGTGCTTCCCTATCTTTTCTAACTATTTCCTGCACTCAGATCCGGGGTTTGGACCCAAGACTGTATATCCAGACTCGGAAGATTGCTCTTCAAAGCTGTTCCCTGAAAATACACTATCTCGGCTTGTTGTAGCGTGCAAGAGTTTTTTATTTATGGAAATGGGAGACGGAAATGTCGGACAAAGATACTGCGTTGATTCGTTTATACTAAACTCAATGTTCAATCAACTAGTGTTCAAATTTGATGCTACAAAAATAAAATAACAAAATTTGTCCTTATTTCTACCTTCTTATTTTCTACCTTATTCTCTATCTGGCTCTTTCTTGTCTTGGATCGATCGATATTTCAATTTCTTACGAATTTAGGAGTGCTATTTCAGTTTGTCGATAATGCCTCTAATTTGATATTTGAATCTACTCTCTAATCAGCAGCAATAGATTTTGTGAATTCTATATTTGAATTAACATCTACTTTAGCATGTTCATCTTTCGTGGTTAAGTTTTATATTATAATTTGTATTCTGAAATTTGGTTAATTTGAAGTGAAGCTAATGTAATGAATTTTATGAGTCGACCGGTTCTGTAACACGTGTCGTTCTAGGCTTGTTGTGAGACGTCTACCCGCTCTTTGCTGAGTATCGCTGATGAGGCTTGTCCTCACCAGCTTTTATACTATTTCTCGCCTTGCTCGACGTCGCAGGTACGCCTGATGACGTCATCGCGTGCTGGTGGGGTGGTCACGTTCTCGCTTGTCTTCTGATTCCCTCCCCAGGCTAGCCGATACGTTACAATACACAATCAATGAAATTATTATTCCTATACGATTCTGATATGAACATATAAGATCTTGTCCCATTTTCTTATACGCTCTTTTCTTACGTGATCTTATCTGAAAAAATCACATATGTATCTACAGTAGGGAAGTGAATAGAACAGAGCTATTCGAGGGATGACACGCATGCGCGAGCTTATTGATTTTCGTTGAGTAGAGATCCAGCGACAGTAGAGTGGGGAGAGGAACAGATCCTCAGTCAATTGTCGAAAAGGATAATCACTCTGGTCAAAGACTTCGACAATATAACTAAGAAATTTAGAGAAGTCAACCCTCGAGGAGTCTCGACAGAATATATGAAACTCGTCACTTATATGAAGTTTTGTCACGTTACATTAATTTTGTTATTTCGTCAATAAATAGAGTTAAGTGAATAATAGTGTCTATAATCGTCAAAGAATTAAAAAGGGATTAACTCAGTCACCTCACAGACATCCGGAGGGCATTGTTACATTTGTAATAATTTGTCAACAAACGTAAGTCTAAAATAAATTTATATATCTTTATCTTCTCTCTAAATCTGAATTAGTGAAATTTTCACTGATTGTTCCAGTGATGTCATAAGTCACTGTTCGAACAGTGATTCCAAGTCTGATTCACTGTTACATCAGTGAATCCCCAAGTAATTTACCGAGTCGATCAGACAACTGCGTATAACCGTGGCAACTATATTTGTTGACGCTTTGTCACAGCCTAAAAAATCGCGAGTGCATGAGGTAATCGTTCATGTAAAATATTGTTCTCAAAGTTTCGGAATTAAATTGATGGTTCTTATGAGTTAAATAATTCATGGTTTCTGTTCATTTATTTAGTTCTTCCCATGATCAATTGATTATTGGAATTTATTAATTAATTATTATTCGAATTTATTTATGATCTATCCATAGCTCTATGGTGAAACTGAAGTATTCTGCTGAGGTTATATCAGAACAACTCTATGTATACACTAATGTTTCTACACCCATTAATATAGCTATAGCATTGTTTTATGTTGACTATGTTATTTTTTCTACTATCCAGGGGCTAGATCACTGTTACTCAAATTTGTATAGAATTTCAAAAAATAAATAAAATTTGTCTGCAGGTACTGATTGAACCAGTGCCCTTTTCACTCTTCAAACCAGTGCATTTTTCACTATTCAAACCAGTGTATTTTTCACTATTCAAAACAGTGCATTTTCACTATTCCAACAAGTGTGTTAATTTCACTGATTGAATCAGTGAAACTTCACTAATTCACAGTAGCAGACTTATAACTGTAACGATTAGTGATTATTCACTGCAAATCAGTGAATTTTCACTAATTCAGATTTAGAGAGTTGAGCTGTTATCTATCTTGTTTCCTCTATGCATGATCTATCAGCTTTGCAAATAATTACCTGGGTTGCGATTCTGAAACCGTTCGCTAACTCCGTTAAATCGCTAACTCCGCTAACTCAGCGAAGGCCGTTGGTTGGCTGAGGAGCGGCCAATCGGCGCTCGTTTCGGGTAGTATAGTAAATACTACCGACGTACGATGGCGCTGTGGACTCTGCCCGGCCGCTAGTCGTACAAACGCGAGGCCCACTTACACTTGATATACATGCATGTGTACCACATGTACTACAAGGATAAACCGAATAAATGAAAAGAAAAAAACAGAACGAATAATCGAATTGAATTAAATCTTTCTTTTTCAATTATTCGGTTCATCCTTTGTACATTTGGTACACGTGCATGTCTATCAAGTGTAAGTGGGCCTCGCGTTTGTATACCGGGCAGAGACCACAGCGCCATCGTACGTCAGTAGTATTTACTATACTACCCGAAACGAGCGCCGATTGGCTGCTCCTCAGCCAACCAACGGCCTTCGCTGAGTTAGCGGAGTTAGCGATTTAACGGAGTTAGCGAAAGGTTTCAGAATCGCAACCCTGGTCCACTAACTGTACCTACCCTGAGTTAATTGTCTAATTAAGTGAAATATAAATATAATTTGTTAGTCTACCCATAGATATACTGTAATAGATGGGACAAGTTTCGGCTAATAATTAATTCTGCGAGATGAATTCAGGGAGCGTGGCGATCGAAAATCTCTTTTCTGTTGATTTCGATTCAGAATTTTTTGTTATCAATAGGATACCTCTTACATCAATAATCTATATATCGACGTAGATCGGGTAATGGTGCAAACGAAGCACAACGTTTGACGTTACCGGTAAACTCTGAATCTCACATCGGATCGCAAGCTTCTTTATCTACAGAAACCGTATTTATTGTGAAACTATGGTGAAAGCTTCTGTTTCTTTTTTCAGCGTCTCATTTTTTGAATGTTTTCCCGAATATTTTCTCTATTCCAAAGTGCTCAGCGTCCTGAACTGAAGCCTCATCTTCTAAATGAAATACTTTAGATCTAGATATGCATGAATTCGATTGATGGAATCGCTGAATCATTTCAATATTTCAAATTTTTTTCACTGGCAGAGCTAAAATGCTAAAAACTGAATTTATACCGCCCTATAAATAATATAAAATATAAAATGTACGTGGTCAAGTTCTTTTTATCAAAGCTCTATATCGCGATCGCACTCACTGCAAACCACAAATTCCGAAGATAACCAGAGTCAGTTAATGAATTTCCTAGTCGAAAGCAGACTAGAGTTTTTTTCGCTGCACTATACAGGTTAATCCAGAATTCGTGACGAATCTCCGGAGAGGATCCTTGTCAAAATTGAGATCGAAATTCGAATCATTTTGAGCCCTGATGAGCAGGATCAAGGGTCAAATTGTAGGGTACTTGGAATATTTTTTATACTTACGTGCAATCACGGTTTAAATAAAACAATAACTTTGAATACATATACAGCTCATTATTGTATGCCTTCATTAGTGATCAATTTTATAAAACTACACAGCCGTCTATACATTTTCCATTTTTAATTCTATTCATTTGGTCATTAATTAAAAGTTTTGGCTGACTAGTGGATTTGAAGATGAACCTGATGTTTTGAAAATATTCAACTTCTAGTTTCTCTAGTGAGAAATTTAGCCACGAAAATAATTTATTCACTGAAATTGTTATTTTTAAATCAAACTATACTCGTTAATTATCCAATTCATTAGATTGCTAGGTGCGATAGAAAGCTGAGATCAGCTTTGTCCTGTGTAACGTCTGGACCTTCAGTCCACACGTCGATTACTGGACATTTCTTCGTATGACACTTATTCGTACCCCACTTCTTCGTCTGCCGTTTGTTCGTCTGGACACTTCTTCCTCTGAGACACTTCTTCGTCTAAGACACTTCTTCGTCTGGACATTTATTCGTCCAGGTCACTTCTTCGTCTGGTCACTTCTTCGTCTGGACACTTCTTCGTCTGAAAAAGGAGGTCTAAGGAGGTGGACTCACGTCGATTTTTTTTTTTCGTTTTGTGAATAAAATTTTTCTTTATTTTTCCATCGGCTTTTATTTATCTATGTTTCTTAATTTTTAAGCTTACATGATTATTGCGGACGTTATTTTAGTGCTTAATAATATATAATATGATAACACATCGTTTTTTAAATCTTATAATAAATGAAAGGTACTGCACTTCTTAAATTTGTAATTCCACACTTTGTGCAATTCCAATAAGGAAATCAGATAGGGGTCGATTGTGATAGTCCTGAACGATTTTTTTGAGTCTTGTATTGACATCCCGATAAACGCGTTTTTGATGTGGTTCCTCGCCACGTATGGCATGACTCAACTTAATCATCGCTAAGTTTTGTTCAGATTTAATGCCATCAATAAATTTCCAAATTGTAGGGTGTTTATTAAGAGACGCTGAGAATGCTGAATGCCAGCCTTCCACGGAATTGTTAGTTTTGGGCAAACCTTGGATAGTAGCATTATATTGATTCCACTGCTGCAACTGAAATTTTGGTGATCTCCTTCCGCCACTACGATTTGGCCGCCCAATCCACGTATCCTCGAAATAGTCAATCAATGCTTGTAACATGCCTTCGTTTGCGACAAAAAACGGAAAAAGCATAAGTTGTTCGTATTGATGCACAACATCTGCAACCGGTACGAATGCGAGTGCAAGCAATTGCCGCAATTGCAATGAAAATTCTGGGTCATTGCAATATGCTTCTCGTATGTCCGGTAAAGTTTGCATTTTCCGCCAAATACATTGTCCGAAATGGAACATACATCCGCGGATAGTTATGTTCTCGATGGATTCAGAAAACGCCAAGAACAGAGCCGATTCGAAGTCAGTCATCACACTTGCAGGTTGTAATTCCGGACGAAGTTGGCGTAATGTGGTAATGATATTGAGATATGTTGCTTTGGTTTTGTTTGGAAGCAGGATGTAAACAAGCGGTATTATGAAGTGACATTTGATGGAATGAAAAGTGAGTATTTGCTCGAACATTGGAGGGGCAGTACTAAAAGTGCCGTCGACAAACCAATGTGCACCTTGCTCGGCAAGTACTTGCAAATTTCGTTCCGTTGAAAACATTAAAATCCTGTTGGGATCACCGTTTCCGCTGTCGAATACGAGGAACGGTTCGTCGTTTAGTGTTCTATCATACGGAGGTACGATTTGTATTTCCGCTCGGGTCCCGGGATTTGCTAGAGGCGCATTTATACGGCGGCGAGCACGCTGTGCTACCTTTTTCATGGCTTCTGTAGATGGGAGAGCTATCCGAACAGCGTTCGAAGCTCCAGCAGTTGAAGCTGAGACATTTTGTCTCGTGGATAGCTCAACATGTTGTGTAGCAGTTTGAACAATCGTGGCCACTATCTGTCTCACCTCAGCTTTGGCTGGTTCTGGTACATGATTGTGTTCTGCACCACTAAAACGTTCGAAATCATCTCCAACAGTGATAGCTCTTCCACGACATGATCTGCTTTCGAAGTATATACATTTCCAATAAGCCTTGATTCCTTTTGAATAATCGAGATAAAATAGATAATTGTTCTGTTGCAACATTTTTCTTCCTTTCGACGTATTAATGAGATGTAAAGGCATCACTGTGTTTTCAAAACGATATGTAAGCAAAATGAGGGACTAAGACGTACTGTACAATGTATTCAAGATGATCATAATAAAGTGCAACACGGCAGCAGAACATAACTGAGCTACGCGGAAAACAGTCCAGTCAAGTTATGTCTTAGTATGATTTCTTTAGCGGGAAAGGTTTTGCAAAGTCAATGCTGATTGCGTCCGAAGCCGAGATTCTGGCCTTTCGGGAGCCAAAACCACCGTCTGGATATTTCGCATGTGTGTGTGTGTGGGATTAGTGGGGTGGCCTAATTTATTCTAACCTTTCGGGAGCCAAAACCACCGTCTGGATATTTCGCATGTGTGTGTGTGTGTGTGGGATTAGTGGGGTGGCCTAATTTATTCTAACCTTTCGGGAGCCAAAACCACCGTCTGGATATTTCGCATGTGTGTGTGTGTGTGGGATTAGTGGGGTGGCCTAATTTATTCTAACCTTTCGGGAGCCAAAACCACCGTCTGGATATTTCGCATGTGTGTGTGTGTGTGGGATTAGTGGGGTGGCCTAATTTATTCTAACCTTTCGGGAGCCAAAACCACCGTCTGGATATTTCGCATGTGTGTGTGTGTGTGGGATTAGTGGGGTGGCCTAATTTATTCTAACCTTTCGGGAGCCAAAACCACCGTCTGGATATTTCGCATGTGTGTGTGTGTGTGTGGGATTAGTGGGGTGGCCTAATTTATTCTAACCTTTCGGGAGCCAAAACCACCGTCTGGATATTTCGCATGTGTGTGTGTGTGTGTGGGATTAGTGGGGTGGCCTAATTTATTCTAACCTTTCGGGAGCCAAAACCACCGTCTGGATATTTCACATGTGTGTGTGTGTGTGGGATTAGTGGGGTGGCCTAATTTATTCTAACCTTTCGGGAGCCAAAACCACCGTCTGGATATTTCGCATGTGTGTGTGTGTGTGTGGGACCAGTAGGGTGGCCGAATTTATTCTAACCTTTCGGGAGCCAAAACCACCGTCTGGATATTTCGCATGTGTGTGTGTGTGTGTGGGATTCGTGGGGTGGCCTAATTTATTCTAACCTTTCGGGAGCCAAAACCACCGTCTGGATATTTCGCATGTGTGTGTGTGTGGGATTAGTGAGGTGGCCTAACTTATTCTAACCTTCCAGGAGCCAAAACCAATGTCTGGGTGGATCATTTCTAAGATTTAAAAAACGATGTGTTATCATATTATATATTATTAAGCACTAAAATAACGTCCGCAATAATCATGTAAGCTTAAAAATTAAGAAACATAGATAAATAAAAGCCGATGGAAAAATAGAGAAAAATTTTATTCACAAAACGAAAAAAAAAAAAATCGACGTGAGTCCACCTCCTTAGACCTCCTTTTTCAGACGAAGAAGTGTCCAGACGAAGAAGTGACCAGACGAAGAAGTGACCTGGACGAATAAATGTCCAGACGAAGAAGTGTCTTAGACGAAGAAGTGTCTCAGAGGAAGAAGTGTCCAGACGAACAAACGGCAGACGAAGAAGTGGGGTACGAATAAGTGTCATACGAAGAAATGTCCGGCCACCCACACGTCACCTTCCCTCCCTCATAGCCGATAAGGCACGATCCTATGAGTAAAACATTCTACCTGCAGCGTGTAGCTGTCCCACACTATAACTGCTGAGGATGCATCCGGTGGTACGATGCAACTCAGGCACACGTGGCCTCAGGGCCGGATTTAGATATAAGCTATACAAGCTTCAGCTTGGGGCCTCGGGTCGTGGTAGGGCCTCGCACAATATGAAAAAATGATATTTTTGAAATTTTTACATTTTTACAGACAAGTGAATATGATGAAAAGAATATCCACCAACGGAACTTGCATTTTTGGACCAGATTTCACTGAATAAATTTCACATTTATTATTATTTGATGAGGAAAACTGGCCTCATTCTTGTTGTAGCTTAGGGTCACAACAACTTCAAATCCGGCCCTGCGTGGCCTCCCACCTTACCACCTCTCCTAACCAAGCTACTATAATTTCTTTCTAATTAACTCACTTTTAAGTCAACCTCCAACCTCTCCACTTCTCTATTCCCGACTAGTCGGCTCTCTTCCACCCCCTTTCCTCTAAAAGACTACTCAATCTCCTATAAGCCAAGCAAATCACAATTATTTTCAATAAACAAACTCAATCATCAATAATTTCCAATCATTTATACGAATCAACCACAAAATCATTCTCCCACTCCTCACTCCAGTTACTTTTAAGTGTGAAACGGGATTGAACCCGACAAATTCACGTTCTCATAAGTTAGGATGTTACACCTGCAATCTAACTGCAGGTTGAAAATTGCATTCCATTATATCAATAATATACCTGATTCGGAACGAGGGTAATATTGATGCCTAAATTTCTGATCCGCGAGACAATGAGTAATCGTGTGAAAGTACAATATGGATATCCTATGGATATGATCACGATAATCATAATGACCGGCTAAAGTCGAGTGTGTCCTGGAACCCACCAGTTCTCTGACAATAGCAATTTTCAACCCACTGGTAGATTCCCGGACGTGGATGATTTATGCTATTTATCACATTTGTCTCAGTAATATCGCCAACTAGCAACTGCATGCAGTGCACCTACTGCATGGAGCAATTGTGTCAAGCTGGATGTACTTATAGGCCGTCAGGCCACCGACCAAAAAGTGTAATGATTTTATAACGTATGCCCTCTAGGGTCTTGGCAGTCATGAACATAATGATCAATGAAAAAGCAAAATTAGCGCTTGCCCGTGGAACTTTTATTGGATAAGTTAATTGTTTATTGTACGAAGAAATCACGTATTGTAATGATAGTTTAGCGTATGCCAAGCATATACGATATGTCATCGGGAATAAATCCGACGGAAACCGATCGGCATACGTGTCGCGTGGGTCCTAAGGGTTGCCATATGCCCTCAAATGTGTTAATAAATAGGGCATTGTTGAACCACAGTATAACATATGCCCTTTTAAAATTCAACAGCTTTTGGCATTAAATGCACAATTATCGAAGGGCATACCTCTCGCGCGGGTCTGACAATCTTCACACCTGTATACTTGTGTATAAATATTAGGGTAATTGCGATAATAGTATAACGTATGCCCTTGTAATACATGATGCATTGCGATGAGATTAATTGTTCCAATCACCGGCATACGATTCGCAAGTGTCTTACCCGGTGGCATACGCGGAAAACGAGTGCAAAATTTCAGGTCGATTTGCGAATATAGTATAACGTATGCCAGTGTGATTTTTGTCAAATATATACGTAATCATACACGATTTCCGAACGGCATACGAATCGATTTGAACAAAATTTTTTTAATTCGATAAAAGAGTCGCGCTAAATTTTTAAACAATTGCTATGATAGTATAACGTATGCCATTGAGGTTTTTGTTCGATATTACATAATTATATAAGTTTCTTGGACGGCATACGAATCTGTCGAGACAAGCCTGCTTAATACATAAATCAATAAATAATAGTTTATTCAAAAATGCATATGAGTATTTTATTTGCATTCATATCACTTCAAATAACATGCTTATTTCTCATTTACAACACAGACAATTAATAAAATTTCGAAAAAAAGTTTCATGTCATTTAATCTCAGTAATCGAAAGATAAAGAAAATTCAGTCATCTTGATCTTCTGAATTAGCCGCTTCCTGATCTTCCTCTTCATCGGTGATGTCGTCATATTTGGGCTCATCATCCGACTCGTCCTCTGTCTCTTCGTCAGTCTCATCATCCGAATTAAGATCGTGTACTGCCGAAAAGACATCGTCATTGGAATCTATTAACCATAAAATATCAATATACATAGTGTATTTAAAATATGAAGCGATGTTTGATATAATGTTTTACGTTATATGAAAATTCATTCACCTTCTTCACTGTCGTTATCGACATCGTCATCTTCAGGATTTTCATCTACTTTACTTACGTGCTCGATTCCGTTGATATTCGATGTTGTGGCTTCAAAGCATTGAAAGTGCTGTAACAGCGGCTGTGATAGCCAACATCGGCATCGATTTCTATAGGCACTTTACACTGTTTGTACTTTAAATTAAAATGAGTTCTACACGCCGAACTTTCTGCACATTTTGATAAAGTTTCTGCTTTGAAGCGTTTAACAGCCTCATCACGTTTACGACACACAAAACACAACATTTTCTGTATGTGATAAATTAGCTTTTACAATACCACAAATACTTAAGCGGTGTGCAATCTGAAAGGACGCCACGACTTTTGGAGCAGCATTAATTCTCCTGCACTATTTGAAACCAACTGACGCTCTATGCGCACTACGCGTATATACAAGTGCGCAAACAACGCGCAGGGCCGAGTTTACAAGGCAAAGGACCCGGAGCGTCGAGCGAGTCTCAGGTACGTATAGTAGCAGTGCGGCGCCCACGCCGAAATTCAACATCAGACCAGAGTGAATTTTTGGAACACCGGATTAGTATGCCGTTACAAAATTGACATAATAAGGTGAATATCCATCAAACACTACCATGGCATACGTTATACTATCATAGCAATTGTTTAAAAATTTATCGCGCCTCTTTTATCGGTTTAAAACATTTTTGTTCCATCCGATTCGTATGCCGTTCGAACAACTCGCATAATTATATACACACTTGATGAAAATCATAATGGCATACGTGATACTATTATTGCAAATTGGCCGGAAATTTTGACCACTTTCAATCAGTTTTTTGAGGATGTGTTCCTCGAAAGACGTATGCCCTTGCAAAAATTAACACACTACGATGTACTTGGTCAATTTGCAATCTTATTTCAATGTTATACTATTATCGCAATTACCCTAATATTTATACACAGGTATACAGGTGTGAAGATTGTCAGACCCGCGCGAGAGGTATGCCCTTCGATAATTGTGCATTTAATGCCAAAAGCTGTTGAATTTTAAAAGGGCATATGTTATACTGTGGTTCAACAATGCCCTATTTATTAACACATTTGAGGGCATATGGCAACCCTTAGGACCCACGCGACACGTATGCCGATCGGTTTCCGTCGGATTTATTCCCGATGACATATCGTATATGCTTGGCATACGCTAAACTATCATTACAATACGTGATTTCTTCGTACAATAAACAATTAACTTATCCAATAAAAGTTCCACGGGCAAGCGCTAATTTTGCTTTTTCATTGATCATTATGTTCATGACTGCCAAGACCCTAGAGGGCATACGTTATAAAATCATTACACTTTTTGGTCGGTGGCCTGACGGCCTATTACTGCTGGCGATATTTTCAAAGTAATTGTGATAAAATATCCAATGTAAATCAAATAGCTCTCATCAGCTAGGTCCTGGAATCCGCCTGTGGGCCGAGAGTCGCGTTCGATTGAATAACGAGTAATAATTGGAAACGCGAATGATATCAACGATTTAGCTTTGAATTCTAGGGACTATAAGAAAGAATCGCGTTAAGCGCGCGATAATTGTTTTGAACAGATGAAGTCAGGTGTGTCCTGGAATCTACAGATTCTCTGAAAATAGTAATTTTCAACCCACTGGTAGATTCCGGGACATGGATGATTTATGTTATTTACCACATTTATTTCAATGATATCGCCAGCAGCAACTGCATGCAGTGCACATACTGCATGTAGCAATCGTGTCGAGCTGAATGTACTTACTGCTGGTGATGTTTTCGAAGTAATTGTGATAAAATATCCAATGTAAATGAAATAGCTTTCATCACCCGAGTCCTGGAATCCCCCTGTAGGCCGAAAATTGCGTTCGATTGGTTTAAGAACATAATTAGCGACGAAAATATTATTGGTTGCTTGATCTATAATCTGCAGGACTAGAAACAATCGTCTTAGGCCGCACGCTGGAGCTATCGAAGATATTCTCGAAATAACTGTAATAAATATATGAAATCATCTGTGTCCTGGAATCCACCTGTTCTTGAATGATAAGAATTTTGGGCCAGCGGCGGAATTCAGGACACCCGTATAATTTTTATTATGCATCACAAATATTCGCCAAATTGCAAGCAGTAACTGCATGCAGCCACAATTTGAAACTGAGAAAATATGGGCACCCGATGTCAATATCAACGGCAGATTTGGATTTGTCGCTTTTTATTTTGTCGTATTTAACATCTGACGAAAATGCTAATTTATCATAATTCACTTCATAAAATGAGTACTTTCAGGACATGTTCCGAAACATCCTTTTAGTTTCTATCGGTGTTTTTCAGGACGGTCCTGATAATATACAACTGACATGTAACTCTTATCAGGACGGTCCCGAAAACCACCAAGTGTCCTCGTAATATACAATGGATGCTAGAAATCGTCCCGAAAATTGCCCTTTGACATATACAGGGTGCGCCAAAATTAAGTGCGTAAAATGATAGGGGTAATAGAGGGGGTCGAGCTGAGTAAATCGACCCCAAGAACATGTGGTCTCCGAAGTCGCGTTCGCGAAATACGGCACGTTAAAAAATTTCGCTACACGCCGGAATTTAGGCAACCGAATACACAGCTGGCAGCGGTTAACAGTATTGTTGACAAGCGCGCTCGACTGCTGATGTAAACCATAACACTTTCAAATCTACGAATTTCAAATGTCAACACTCTGGGCATTCAATTTTACACATAAACATAACAACAAGTAATCAAGCTACATGTAAAATTGTATGACAAGTGTGTTGACGTTCGAAATTCGTAGATTTGAAAGTGTATGGTTTACATCAGCAGTCGAGCGCGCTTATCAACAATACTGCTAACCGCTGCCTGCTGTGTATTCGGTTGCCTAAATTCCGGCGTGTAGCGAGATTTTTTAACGTGCCGTATTTCGCGAACGCGACTTCGGAGACCACATGTTCTTGGGGTCGATTTACTCAGCTCGACCCCCTCTATTACCCCTATCATTTTACGCACTTAATTTTGGCGCACCCTGTATATATTGTGACGTGGATTTTTCTAGACCTCGAATTTAGACCGGATCGCTAACCCCGAGATCATCCACTCTACAATTGGCCGACTCGAAAACTAAATTTTTAACTACAGTTGGGCGCCAGGCGGATAACCGCCACTTTCAAAATTCTAAACAAAAATACAACAAACTATACAGGCACTCGAAGCGTCGGCTAGCAACAGTACCGCGGAGAGGGGTCGGGAATAATTTGAAGGATTGAATCGGCGTCAAATAACGACTCGTGGAGCTCAAATTTTAACTAAGAAAATATAACAAAAATTTATTCAATAAAAAAAATATATAAACAATAATCGTGTACCCGGGGGTACTTCCCCTCGAGCTAAGAATGGCTAGGGGCCGTGTAAAGGCGGCCTCGCCCCGACGTACAAATTTTACAATAATAAAATAGCTTCCAAGTAGGACAGCAATAATACAAAAATCAATCAACAAAGAACTCGACAAATAGATTCCGCGCGGAACGATAAAATACGGTATTCAACAAAATTACCACCGCGAGAGTGGGACAAATAAATTACACAATTTATTACAATTTCAGGTGGCTCAAAATATCAACAGAAAAACAAAGACTCGAATCTTACACAATAACAGCAGTTACTACGCGGCTATCGAGCCCACGGGAGGCTGGACCTCCACGTTATCGGCCACCGTTAATTTTACAAATTCTCTTAACAAATAACTTATCCTTACTCTGCCCTCGTAGGCAAAACCAAATTCAAAACGAAAGTACAAAATTAATCATACAATAAACCCACACTGGGTGCTAATTTGCGACGTAAATCTCCTCGCAGGAGGAAGAGAGAGCGACAGTGACTGACTCAGGCTATCTCGTTTGCACTCGTGTGCAGAGACTAAAAACGCGAACTCGAACAATAATTCTCGAAACGTAACAAACGCGAAAAAAAACAGACTCGAAATTGAATTATTTATGGGAGCCAAGTGACGGCCTACCGACTCGGAGGTCGTCTTTCTTCGAATCCCAAAATTACGAAAAAGCCTCGTGGCTGAGCTATTGGCAATATGGCAGACGGCCGTTTGCCGGATTCAAATCAGAAGATGGGTAAAATTTTCTAGTCTTACCGTCTTCCAGTCACCGAACCCAAAATGCAGTGCCTCGCCAGGAAGTCCTCTAGGACACAGTCACACCAAGACTCAAAAATAATACTGCCCTCGAAGGCCAAAATAATATTTCCTTGCGGCTACGACGAAATACAAAAATGAGCGCGAGCACTAGAGCTCGACGCTCTACCTGTTAGGCAGGCCTACGGCAGAGTGTCCTACGATCGCTTGGTGCCGATAGTTCGCACCCTCGTCATATGATCGCCTATTAATTTGCGTATTGACCACTAGATCACTGAATACGGGGCGGCGTGTTGTCATGCCGCTCGAAAACTCAGAATTCTGAAAGCCGGGATGTAGCTGATGGGATCGCAGGCTCTTGGGGGTGCACAGTGGGCCAGGAGATCCGAAAAAGTGGCCAAAAGTCACCCATCAAATCTAATGCGAATTATTACATTTTTTTCATGATAAAGAGTCAAAGTGACGTCGCAACAACTTTCAAGACATTCCATCCATTGGTGTAGCTTTGGTGGTCACTTGAAGTTGATGGAAAGTATGAAATTGATTACGTGTTCAACTATGGAAAATCTGTTGAGTCTTTCAGGATTCTGTAGTCTGCAAAGCCCTATATCAGTTTCTATAATAAAGATGGGTCAAAGTATGAGAATCTTGCCTCATCAACTTGAAAACTTCACCGCTGCTCCGCAGGCATAAAGTTTTATTTCCACATTACTACAATATTCGAAACTACGCAATCTTTCAATTGCAAGTACCACCAGCTACCACTATCTATCCAGACAGTATTAGTGTCATCGTATTCCGTATGGTGTGTACTTCGACCCTCATATGTGCCTTTTTTGCGCTTTTGAGCGTATTGTGCTCAGGAAAGATTCTAACGTGTTCGTGCGCGCGTGCACCGCTCGCGCTCGCTGAGGCAAGAGCTCGGTGGCGCTGACGCCTCGGCACGACGCGATAATGCAGCGAGCGTGGATATTCTATAGGCTTCTGTTCTTGATTGAAGTTCTCATAGCGTATTTTGACTCGCATTCTTTGACTTTCCAAATTCGCGTGTTCAGACAGAGCCTTGCACTGGTGTATGGAAATGGCCAAGTTCCGAAAGAGAGAAATTCTTCAGCTTCTTTTAAATGAAAAGGACTCTAATGCGGCTATAGATCACATTCTAACCAAACTAAATGTTGAAAAGTCAGCCTTAAGTAACAATGCACTGCGGTCCCTAACACTGGCTCTGGCCTCCTTGAAAGGGAAAAGGAATACACG
The DNA here is from genome assembly GCA_944452935.1 of Rhogogaster chlorosoma. Taxonomy (NCBI): domain Eukaryota; kingdom Metazoa; phylum Arthropoda; class Insecta; order Hymenoptera; family Tenthredinidae; genus Rhogogaster; species Rhogogaster chlorosoma. Next base: position 11,368,597 of record OX101802.1, read on the forward strand.
CTTCCAAGCCCAGAACAGAAAGCTTGTTAAGTTTGAAGCGAAGTACTCCGGTTGGTTAGACTCGGAATTTAACGTTCCTGAATTGGAAATTAGCACGGCAAAAGCAGCTCAAGTGGGTGACATAGGTCGGCCTCGACTTAAATTTAGCGAAAAATCTGACAGGTCACGAAGACGAGAAGCTTCGACGATCAGCGCACAACAGAGCCATGATACGCGAAAAATTCTCGAGGCAGGCTGCCACGCAGCTAGGCACTCTGGTGAGAAGGATCTGCGAGCTGTGCTCAAAGAAGCCGTGATAAGTCCAGGCAGACCAGCAAAAATACGGAAATTATTGGATGTGCCAGTAACTAGCGTGCGAAAAAAGAGCCCCGATGAAGCTGTAGCGTTTTTAATAGACAATTCTCTTTCCAAAACCGTCTATACGAATATGCGCTTAGCAACTAAATCGAGCGGAGCTGATATCTGGCCAGCTTATAATGAAGTCAGAGAGGCCAAGGAAAAGCTAAGGCCACCAAAGGAAGAGATCAACATCTCAGAAAGTGTCGCCGAAGTTTCACTCCAAGCTCTGTTAAATCACACTTCGAAAAGAATCATTGAGCTACAGTCAGAAGTGATTCTCAATGCCCATCTAATATCCAAAATCACTGAAATCACAGCAGTACTCGTATGTTCCTGGGGGTTTGACGGAAGTAGCGGGCACTCGGCTTATAAACAATGTTATCGTGATGAAGAAACTCAGACTACTGATGAAAATTTGTTTGCTACTACATTGATCCCTCTACGATTGTCTACTGATAGTGGAATTATTCTGTGGAACAACAGAACGTCTCAATCTGCAAGATTTTGTCGTCCTATAAAGCTCGAGTATGTTGCTGAGTCACGAGACGTCATTTTAAGACAGAAGCAAGCAATTGAAGATCAGATAAGAAATATACAACCTTTCAACATCACTTTGGAAGATACTAAGGTACAAGTACACTTCTCGCTATTCATGACCTTGATAGACGGAAAAGTGTTGAGTATCGTTACCAATACATCTTCCATGCAGACCTGTCCTATCTGTCATACGACACCCAAGCACTTCAACAACCTTGCGAACATGAAGTCGAGAATGTTTTCACCTCAGACAGATTCGTTACAGTACGGGATAAGCCCGTTACACGCCTGGATTAGGTTACTCGAATTGTGTTTACACATTGCATACAGGTTGGGCATCCAAACATGGCAAGTTAGGCGTGAAGAACACAAGAAAATGTTTCGTGAACAAAAGCAACATGTTCAGATAATTCTATGGCAGAAGCTGGGTGTCCGGGTGGACAAACCAAAAAGTGGAGGTTGCGGGACTAGTAATGACGGAAATACGGCTCGTAGAGCATTCGAGAATACTGACCTCTTGTTCGAGTGTCTGGGACTTGATGCCCGACTGCTTTACAATTTCAAAATTATTTTGATCACCCTTTCTTGCCAGCTTCCAATCAGTGCAATTCGTTTTGAAGAATTCTGTGCTTCCACGGCTAAACTCTACGTCTCCCTCTATCCGTGGTATCCCACGTCAGCAACCCTTCATAAAATTCTCATGCACGGTGGGGAAATAATACAAAACAGCATATTGCCGGTAGGAATGCTTGGAGAAGAAGCGTCCGAAGCACGAAATAAAGATTATAAGAGCTACAGAGAGCGACACAGCAGAAAACACAGTAGATCAGCCAACCTTGAGGACATGTTTCACAGAGTCATGGATTCTTCTGATCCAATTATTGAGTCTACAGTCACGCCTGAAAATGAAAAAGCGGCTTGCCATTCCTGATGATGTTAAAAACTTATTGGAGATTCCTACAGATTCTAGCTCGACCGAGACATGCGAAGACATGGATGAAGAACATGTAGATGATAGCGATACCTCTAGAGCTTTCGATCACTTGGATAATCTGGAGTTGTCGGACGAAGAGCTGGATTTGTAATCGTAAAGACAGCTGGACTTGGAATCGTTAAGAATACGACATTTTTCTAAATTTTTAATGCAAATCCTAAGGAGATTCACGATTTTGGTCACCATATTGGATCGGACATTTTGAATTTTGTATTTCCAATATCAAATTCGAATTCAGCGACCCCAAAAACCCCCGAGTAAGGATCTTCAAGCGAATCCATTCAAAGTTTGACTTTTGGCCACTTTTTCGGATCTCCTGGCCCACTGTGGGGTGGCGGGACTCGCTTCCACCACCTTAGTCCCTCGTTGCTGAGTGCATCACGCACTCCCCCGTGTCCTCGTGAGATGGTGTGTCATCCTCGGTAGCCTTGCGCCTCCAGAGGCATAGATATTGGCTTCCCTCGTCGGACCTCGTGGTCTCTCAAATGTCCTGAATTTTTTGTCGTCGGTACGTACTCGTCATACTCCCACATAATAAAGAAAATGTAAAAAAAAAAAACGAATAAGAACTAAGTTCGATAGTTTTAGGTCGGTCACGGTCGCCTTTCGGAGATTTTCTTAGCCTCGGGGCTATTCTGATACATAGATCCTTCCTCTTACATTCATTGCCCTACGTAACTATGGCCGTCTAAGGGTTCGGGAGTCGCTTGTAACACGCATTGCAACATGCAATGTTACAATATATCATGAATGAAACTAAAAGAATACACAAATTTAAGAAAATGAACTATTCTAATTAAGGGGTTATATACAGTTAGAATTTTCAAAACATCGATTTTTTTTTAATTTTATTTTCTTAATGTTCATATATTTAAGAATACACACAGAAAATTTCATATCGTTCCGGTGAATATTTTCGAAGTTACATGCAAATTTGAAAAGGCATTTCAGAGTGCTTGAAAGTACAGGCCTGCACATTAATGGTGTACCCAAAAAAATCAGCGTCATGTAATATGAACTAAACTCCACTAGCGTCACCATGGGGATGCAAGGAATAAACGAATTGTTATCATTGTTCATATTTTTTTCTGTAATTTTTTCGTGGAAATGAAGTCTTCTAGAGAAATGAGAAAATCTCTTAACTTTAAACGCGTTTTTCTCAAAATGGTGTTTACACAGTCGGTGACCAACATTACTCGAAAACGGCTAAACCGATTAGTCTCAAATTTTAACACGAGCTTCTTAAATATATTTTTTAGTAATTGATCGAAGATTTTTTCTCACCGATAAATATTTTTTTTTTTTATAAACAATTTAAGGCCGAAATTTTGGTCAAAAATCGATTTTTTTCTTTGAGAAACCGCCATTTGGTCAAAAAAATTTATTTTGCTTATTCCTCCGATTAATTACTAGATTTAACATTACTTTAACAAAATCTGTTTGGTTTTTTAATTTCGGAGGATCCAGTCCAAAGATATAGTGGTCACCGCAAAACGTCTTTTTTGAGAGGCGCTCCCGGAGATCAGCTGTAGCTCTTTTCCAAATAAATATTTTTACTAATACTAAGTCTTGAAATACAGTTAAAAGTTACCATAATATGTGTACAAATTTTCAGATCAATAAACTTAAAAGTTTACTCAGAAAAAATTCTGGAAAATTCGCTTTTTCTCGGCCTTCTAACCGTATATAACCCCTTAAAGCATGTAATGTAATGGATAAATGAATGTATTACTCATGTGCCTAAAGTAAAATGTGGGAATCAATATTTGCATACCGTTCAATTGACATATGATATATAATGTATTGTCGTGATGTTTATTCCAAAGGGCAAGAAGAGAAGGCTTTGCAGTACGCAAACTTGAACCACCATCGGCTGTGCTCACTGCACTTCTCGACGGATAGTTTCACGACCTACAAGCATGACAAGCCAACCCGAAATTCTATACCCACAGATTATCGCACTGTAGTACCACATTGTGATATGGAATCATTTGATAGAACTCAAACGCTACGAAAATATACCAAATCTCAGATGACTCATGACGAAAGCACTATATTTTCAAATGACCCATACCAAGACGAAGACGGTGGCTCTCAGGAAACGACACGTGTGACACTCGTCGAAGATAATGCTCAGGATCTGAAATCAGAAAGGATAAGACTGCGTGACGTGATTCGAAAGATGGAGGTTCAGTTACGTGAATCCACCAAATTAGCAAATCATGAACCCCCTCCCTTTGAAGACGGAGACCATACACAAAGTATACCATCTGATCCGAATATGAGAGATGATGTCGATACTTTCCTTGACAGTAATGGTGTAACATCTGAAGCCAGCCGTACGATGATCAAAATGCAGTTGCGTTCCGAAAATACGACGCAGCCTTTTCCCGAAGATCAACGACAACTCAGCATGAAATTGCATTATTATTCTGCATCTGCCTACGATAAAATGCACAAGGTGGGTTTGAAGTTACCTAGCGAAAGAACAGTGCGGAGGTAGGTAGCTGATACTGAAATCAAACTCGGATTCTGTGACCACGTATTTGCAACTTTGAAAGAGCATATGCAAAATATCCCGCCAATTGAAAGGTGCTGCTCATTAATACGGGATGAAATGTCTCTGATGGAGAGAGAAGAATATTACCCAGAAAGTGATATTATTGAGGGATTCGAAGATCTTGGAAGCCTGGGCAGAACGTCGCGGCGTGCGAATCATGCCTTCGTTTTCTGCCTGAATGGACTGCATCACCAAAATCAGTGACGCACGATGCTGGCTTATTTCCTACCCTGCAATTGCATATCCGGCTTGGATATAGCCACATTGCTGAAAATCTGCATTACAGAAATCAATGAGACAGGAGCGGATCTGAGACTAACGGTCTGTGACCAGGGTGGACCTAACAGGAAGGCATATTCTATTTTGAAAGTGTTTGAAAAGCAGCCATATTTCTTTCATGCAGGAAAAAAGATCATCGCCATTCATGATTTTCCACACGAGATAAACAATATCTTGGGATTGTTTCGCAAATGGGGAAAGATGGAAGCGAAGGGCAAGATCGTGACTTACTCCGACTACAGAACTACATGGTATGCAGACCAGCGGTGTGGGACATCAAACCTTCTCGGGCACATAACGGAGACCTATTTTGACCCGAATAATTTTGAGCGCATGAACGTATCGAGAGCGTTTAAAATGTTCAGCAAGCGGCTTGTATCGGCTATGGAGTTGGCACACCAGTCAGGCAGTGTTATATCGGACACAATTGTTAACACTGCAATGTTTTGTAGGGAGATGGACAAAATTATTGACGCTTGCAATAGTTCGTGCTTATACGATCCGAACCCTGCAAAGCGACCTCTGTCTGCAGAAAATCCAGGTGTGGAACTGATACTGCGTCACTTTCTTTCTTGGGTTCCGGAGCTGACAATTTGTGCCAAAAATAAGTGGAAGAGACCTTTTAGCTTCAGCGGCATCGTTCAAACCGTCACTGGGATCTTGGAGATTTATCTTGGACTGGTGGATGAATTTCCCAAATTTGCACTCTGTACAGCATTGTGCAACCAAGATTCTGTTGAACAGCTGTTTTTACGCTTCAGAGGACGTGGAGGACTCAATCCAAATCCTACATGCCGAATGTTTCGACTCGCGGCAAGGCACTTGATCGCTGTGAGGAACATAATTCTGACTGGACGAGGAAATGTCGTATGCAGTGAGGTGCCATACTTATCACCTCTGGTTACCACTCTGGATGTGATAGATGAGACCGATCTGCAGTACAAGGCCGGCGTCAGTGCTGTAGAATTTTTCAAACGATGAGTGCGATGAGGCTCAGGTCGACAATGACAGTGAAAGTGCCAACGACACCGATGACGAACAGGATGAGCACAATCTTGATTCTTGCCAGTCGGGTACGATTGGCCCAAGATACGCTACCTCCTGTCGATCATGGATCGTACGAGGCCAATGCGATCGCGTTTTTTGCCGGTTACACGATCCACAAGATGATGAAGGTGAATCACTGCGATCGTTGCCATGATGTGGTCGCCAAAAAAGTGGATGAGTCATCAACGTCCGATGAGACCTACATGGAATGCCGAGAGTATGTTACAGATGACACATATACCGTGAGCAAATTGAAGAGACCTACTGTCAATTTCCATCGTATTGTGGAAGTCAATCCTACAATCCTTCTTGCCAATTTTCATTCGTCACAAGCATAAAGTTGGCATATTAGCCAAACTTGTCAGCTCCGCGATTGAAAAAACAAATGAGATTGATCCACAGTGGTTTGATGAAGCAGACCCATGTCACAGTCACCGGATGTTTGCTGTGCGCTTCATGTTGCGAGTTAAATTGCAACGACACTGTACCTTCGATAACCGTGCTGCAATAATCGCTACAGTCGTTAAAACAGCCAACAAACGTAAGGCAACAAATCGTGTTGTTAGACCAGCAAGGAAAATGCGAAATATCTTACACACCTGAGTAAGTTGGATTGAAACCAGAACACCGATTCCTATGCGCCTCAAGATCTGAAAAAAGAAATGCAAAATCAGAAATTTTAATTCATGCTGTACTTATGCACGTCTAGGTAGAGCCGATCTACAGCAATCATTAAATTTTACATAACTTTGACCTACCCGAAAATACATGTTGTAATCGTCTTCTTTATTTCTGTTGTCTATCATGATCTCTGCGAAATTATATGAGGTAATACACTCTGTTGAACACAAGTAATCACTTTTCGTCACTCGCAGCTGATCACCATGAAGCTACCACGTGCTTCCCGTATTGAATATGGCGAACGCCTGTTTCTTAGTCCGGGAAGCACATGGTATTGGCGAAAAATCATGTTGCCGAAATCAACCACTACGATTTCTCGTTAGATAGCACAGCTTCGCAATTTTACCTACCGAAAAATAATTGACATCGCGTAGAATGATACAGACAACACATAATATATTTCCAATATCGATTAATATTCTGTTTTACCATACAATTGTGGCGGCGACACCGTTCGGCCTGTCATTTTCAGGACAACATATTAAATAAATTAAAATAACAATTGCTAGAGCCCTAGCAGTCGCTAGGACCACGACCGCGCTAGGATCAACCGTGTGTCTGAAACCTTACGACAAGTGATTTTCTTAATGTATTATGAACTTTGGTTGAGATATAAATGATTTTTGGAGTATGTAGAATTTTTTGAATCAAGCTGTACTGGTCCCCTTAAAATAAATCAATTCTACTTGAAAATATATCACTTTGATCACAACGATATTTTTCTACCGTAGCGCACGACCAACTATACCTGCTGGAGCGCTCCGTTACGAATGAGATCCCAACGGCTAAATGCAACACCTCCAACCTACCGATCCTTGGAAGGGTTCCCCGAAATACTCCTCTATCTGACCCGACAGGTCAAATTCCTTGAATATAAACTTCATTTTTCGGTTTTTCGCCAGCGATTCGGGATTTGGAACCACTGTGCATCGGTACGCATCTTATACTTCACCAGGATACACACATACGTGACACACACACACTGAAACGTGCGTATTGCCACAAGTGACAACACTTCCAACAGTATTATTATTTATTATACTATTTAATATTTTATGTAGCGATAAGACGATAATTAGCTGATTACAATTAACAATTAACGCGAATATGTGTGAAATGTCAATATCAGGAGGTTAACAGCGATTCATAACAGCTGACAGATGATGATCGATGCGTGATCGCCAAAAAATATGGCGCGCCACGGCCGCCTGTAAACAGTTGAACAGGTAGTATCTGCGGGGTAACCTACGGGTTATTTCAACCTTCGGGTAACCCACGTTTATGCAACCGGGCATTCAGCCGTGAAACTTGTACTTCTTGTGGACAATTACAAATAAAAATTTGTGTACTACTTCTATAAGCAAATGAGATGCATATATAATCGAAAGGGACACGTGTCACCATATTGAAATTTAATGATTTTAGGCGTTTTTTGGCGAGTGCTTGATACATAAGTATACCAAGGTGTACCAACCTCTACCAGCGCGTTTTGGCGAATTCGGTTGAACTTGGTAGGGGCGTGTCAAGGGATCTTGGTGGTTACCGGGCTGGTACCACACGATACCCTAGTCGTAAGCTAGGTACATACTATCTGGTGACAACGCGATTTCGAACACCATATTCAAAAGGCCCAACGGAAATCAATTGCTTGAGTACACATACATTCGAACGACTAAGATGAATAATCTAATTGAGTGTGTAAATATCCATAATATTCCTGTCATTGATGAGCAGGGTAGGTTAATTTACTATAATACTGAAAGTAAGTGTTATTTTATGTAGGACGTAGCCTAGCACGAGTTTAGTATATTCCGGAAAAGTGCTAACTAACACCGTAAATCCGGTGGATCTTGACTCCTCTGTCGCATCCCCCGCATCAAATGACTCAATTTTATACTGACAGCTCTAATTTAATCATAACAATTGCATGCAATTATTACTGATTTTCAGGGTTCAGTCATGATATGACACTGAAACTTATTGAGCTGGTTAAAACAAAGAGTACTCTACTGAATGACAAAAGTCACTCCAAGAAGGATGTGTGGGCAACCATCGGTCAAGAAATACAGCCTGAAGGATTTCTTGAGGGTCTTGATAAAAACAAACGTTCAGATAAATGTCACCAGCGATGGAGAAATCTGGAGAAAATGTACCATAGTTATCGTAACCGTGTCAATTCTACTGGGAAAGGAAAGAAAAAACAACTCTGTACTATAATGAAATATATGTCATTATTGGTGACAGGCACAGTAGTGAACCGGTTTTGGTATTGGATTCGATGGAGGATGTCCGCAACAAAAGTATTGATAGTATGAGCAAAACAACTACAGACACTATAAACACAAAAGGTACTGAAACTATCAGAAAAAATATGACTCATACTACACGCAATACAACTGTAGATACTATTGTACCAGCAAACAATGCTACAAGTATTAATAGTGATTCAGAAACTTGTGGATATAACACAGAAGATACTCTTGAGCAGGGTAGTGTGTCCTCTCAAAATAAAACTGAAATTGAATCAGATATGTCTGATGTAGAAAAGGTCACCCCTATGAACGTCAGCAAGACCAAAATACAGTCGGACCTTGTTATAAGACTCTTCCCCTCAATTTGTTGAAACTCGCTCGGAACGCTTCCCCCACCAACAACTCAATGAAAATTTTGCGCCGAAACCTCGCTATAAGACTAACGAACAGTACGACTGAAATCGAGATAAAATGTACATATGTACTGTAACATTGCATGTTACAAACTGCTCCTCGCCCCTAAACGAGACCTTAGTTAAGACGGGGGATCGCTAGAATGAATGACGTATGAATGTGTAAGGTGACCCCGAGGTCCGAAATACTCCCGAGAGGCGACCGTGACCGACTCAGATCATGAAATAGACTATTTATTCTTTTGTTTTTTTTTACACTTTTCTCTGGCATGTGGGCACCGAGGCATTATTTATTGGAGATGGCCTAATGACCCCGACATGCCCCGACGACCGTCTGCGACTCGAAACACCGAGGGCGTGAATTTTCAACAAGGCGCCACCGAAGCTCGTGAGATTAGCAAGGGCCCTGCTAACTCACCAACCAGCCGAGGATGCGGGAGAGTGTCCCCGACACTCTGCAACGAGGGACTGAGGTGGTGGATGAGATTCCCGCCACCGAGAAGAATCTACCACCCGCAGTCCTCGGCCTAGAAGAGCTAAAATCACCGTGGTGGCAATTCAAAGAATTCGCGCCAAGGATCGAGCGCTACCCCATGACGTCACAGCGTGGTCGATACCATAATCGATAATTGCGGGACTAACGAGGTCCTTGCGCATCGGCACGACGCCGGTGGTCTCACTGTGCGTTAGGCTAGGGAAGGCGATTCTCTCGAAAAAAGATCGATCTTTAAATCGATTCGAATCGAAGTATGAAAAATCGATCCATAGAAAAATCGAAGTTTCAAAAATCGATCTCTCAAAAATCGATTTTTTATCGACTTCCTTCATAAGATCGTATTTATGACATAATTTGAATGTAATTATAGAAAACATGGCATTAATTACGCCATCTCGCGAGTATGGACGTAATTAAGTGAAAAGCAGTCTTTACATGTGTATAGTATACCATCTATAAAATATAGTCTTGATAGCCCAAACATTGACTCCTCGTCCAACTATACATTCAACTGATTCTAGACAGTTTTATATTTCTTGTCATGAAAATAAAAAAATCGAATCCCGATTTTCAAAGATAAAATATCGATTCACGAGATCGATTCACTACAAAATATCGATTTAAAAAATCGATTTTTTTGCTCGAAATAATCGATTCTTCGATTAATCGATCTCAGATCGCCTTCCCTACGTTAGGCTCTTGTAGCAACCACTTGTGTGACTGCCTTCTAGCGATCTGAGTAGCTTTTTTTGTTTTTGCGTTCGCTCTAATTTCCATTTAGCTTGTGTGTGAGTGAGACGATCCCCGAGGGATTCTGGTCAGGCTCTGTGGGAGCCTCAAAATGAATTTCGCCCGAGAGGGACTACTCTTTATGAGGTGGCTGGAGAACGGTAAGCACTAAGCAATCTAACCCGTTGGATAGTTTGAATCCTGCAACGGCCTTCTGCCGCGTGCTCGTTCACAGCCACGAGGCTATTTCACGATTTTGGGATCAAATTAAGCCGGATTCCGAGTGAAAGCCGTCACCAGTGTCCCATGCCATTATTTTGAGTTTGAGTCTCGCGATAAACTAATTAATTAGTGAGTAATTATTGAATTAAGAAATTTCGTATAATTCGCCCACGAGGGCAAGTGAGACAGCCGGTCACTGTCGCGCTCTCTTCCTCCTGCGAGGTAGACTTTGTACCGAGGCCGAGCCTCGTGTATTGTTCAGAGATTTCGAGTCTAGATAATAGATCGACGTTAGTCGAATCTGTAAATTGTTTTGTTGTTTATTGCGCAGAGTTAGGTTAAGTTAGATTTAAGGGATTTAGTCAATTCGTTAACTTTGTGCCGTCGGCAAAGAAATAAATCAAATTCTAGGCCGCGGAATCAAGTATTTTATTAATTAGGGTTAATTTCAGGCCGCAGGCCCGTCTCATACATTATTCACCCGATAGGTGATTTATTATTAATTGTTGTAACCGTTGTTATTTGTTATTGCATGGTTTGAGTTTAGCTCATCATTTTTGTGGACTTCAATTGGCGAGTCATTTATTAATTTTCTTTTTTTCTGTTATTGCCACCCTACGTGGGAGCGTTTATTTAGTTCTTTTTCTCTGTAAGGCTCGTCAAACGTAGCCAGGCCGCCTATACACGGCCTGTAACCGATTTATACCCGAGGGGAAGCGCCCCCGGGTACCTCATCTTTTGTTATATTTTTCATATTTTTCATGTTCTATTTTTTTTTGAATAAACGCACGTTTTTGTCTATTGCAATTTAATTACTCGAGTAAATACTTCATTCCCCGTGAAAAAATATTCCTATCAGACCTGATATGACCTGATAAAGCCATATCAAAATTTTTGATATATCTATATCTGGTCTGATATGATCTGATATGCCCATATAAAAATTTTAATCAATCCTGATATGGTCTGATATGAAAATTGGCCATATCAGGCCAGATCAAGCCTTATCAACTTGATATGCCCATATCAGGCTTGATATGACTTGATATGGTTTGATAAGTGCATATATAAATTTTTTCTATGTCCTGATGCGGCCTTATATAATCTTATATGAGTTGTGACGTGGATTTTGTCAGACCTCGGATCTAGACCGGATCACTAGACCCCGAGGTCGTCCAGTCTACAATTGGCTAAGAAAATTATAACTATTTATTACTGTTGGGCGCCAGGCGGATAACCGCCACTTTCAAAATTCTAACTTCAATATCAGCAAACTACACATACTCGAAGCGTCGGCTGACGTCAGTACCGCGGAGAGGGGTCGGGATTATTATGAAGGATTAGCTAGGCGTTGAATAACGACTCGGAAAGTTTCAAATTTAACAAAAATAATACTGAATTTATTCAAAAAAAATGAGATATAAAGAATCTTCGTGCTTTCACGTACCCGGGGGTACTTCCCCTCGGATTTAAGACGACTACAGGCCGTGTAAGGGCGACCTGGCCGCGATTTGCGAGTTTTACAATAATCAGAATTAACTAACACGCTCCCACGTAGGGTGGCAATAACACAAATAAATCAGTTAATAATCAACTCGACAAATCTAGTCCCCACGGGACAACAAATAAATTTTACAACTAACAATGAGACTTAACAACTAACAAGCCGTAGCCTGCGGCAATAAATAACAAAATAATAACAAAATACTGACTCGACTACTCGAGAAGCAGTAATATAGTCGAGCCTACGGCTCGGAATTAACAAATAATAATGCCAGCGGCTCAGAATTAATAATGGAATAATGCCCGCGGCTAGAAATTCAACAAATTAAATAACAATAACGTTGCCGATCGTGTAAGGCGATCGGCACGCCTTCGAGAAGCGAAGCCTCTCTCAAAGAACTATTTACAATTTAATAAATAATAAATTAACTAAACCTAACTTAAACTAACTCTGCGGTAAATAAATATTGAACAATGAGGTCTCAAAACCTAGTCGAAACGACCAGCGCGAAAACAGAAGACTCGAAGTCTCAACAACACGGCTCTTCCCACAGGAGGGAGAGAGAGCGACAGTGACCGACTGTCTTTGTCGCACTCGTGTGCGAAACGACGGTACTCGACAGAACCCAATAAATCCCCAAAAATTCTCAATAAACGAACTCAGAATATATTTCTCTAAAGCATGTGGACACTGGTGACGGCCTACCAGTCGGAAATCGGTTTAATTCGATCTCGAATAAACTAAATAGCCTCGTGGCTTCACAAAGCAAGGCGGCAGACGGCCGTTGCCAGATTCAAATTATAATAGGTCAGAATGGCTAACGCTTACCGTCCTCGAGCCACCTCACAAATAGGACTGCTTCCCTTCGGAAGTCCATTGCCCTCTCAATCCAAGAATCCCTCGGGGAAAGAAGATACACGCACTCACACAACAGAATTACTCAAAGAAGGCCTCTAAGGCATACAGAATCTTTTGCTCTAACGCAACAACCGAAAACAAACTCCAAAGCAGAACGCAAAAAGGGCACATGGGTGCTATAGACGCTGGTCTAACGCAGAGTGATCTTAGACGGCATGGCGCCGATACGCAGGGGTGTCGCTAGGCCCTCGAGTATCGATTTACTAATCGACCGTGCGGCTGACGTCACACGGATGGCGCTACGCTCCTCGGCGCGAATCCTTTTGAATTTCGCCACGGTGTTCTAGCTCCTTCGTCCAGAGGAATACGGGTTGCAGGTTCTTGGCGGTGGCGGGAATCTCCTCCACCACCTTCGTCCCTCGGTGCAGAGTGTCCTCGACACTCCCCCGTATCCTCGGTTGACCTGGGAGGCAGTCTGGCCAGGACTAGCCTCACGAGCTTCGGTGGCGTCCCTCAAAAGTTAACACCCTCAGTGTTTTCCCATCGTAGGCGTGCGTCGTGGCGTTTGATTGTCGTAGCTTAGACCCAAAACTTGGCCTCGTCGTCCACATGTCAGAGAAAAGTTTTGAAAAAGAAAAACAAAAGAATAAATAGTCTATCTCATAATTTTAAGTCGGTCACGGTCGTCTCTCGGAGTCAATCAAGGCCTCGGGGCCATCCTAAACATTCATTCTAATGCCATTCACACTTCAACCCCCACTTAATTAAGGTCGTTTCAAGGGGTGAGGAGCGCCTTGCAACATGCAATGTTACAGAGTATATATATACTTTGATATACATATTAAAAAAAATTCTGATCAGGCCTGATATAGTTTAATATGCCTTGATATAGGTATACGTAACAGTTATTTTTGTGTTTCGTTTCTATAAAAATTTTCGTCTCTAGCCTAATCTAGACAGATAGGACCATATCTAGTCTAATATGTTCACATATAGTTCTTTGGTATAGCTTGATAAGTTCTGATATGAGCAATAATACTTTAATATAATAGTTTAATGGATTTTACGAGAAAAAAATAGAAACATTACATTTTTCAATAAGGTAAAACACCCAATATAGTTGGACACTAATAAAAAAGAGCAATTTTTTGTTTTAAAGCAGTTGTTTATCATGGTGTCAACGCCGAATCTAGATTTGTTATTATCTTAGAAGAGAGAATCATACATTTTTTTTATAATAATATCGTTTAATTAAATAATATGAGGCTTATCATGTTAGATTCCGAAGAGCAACGTGATATGCATGAATTTAGAAACTTTCCGAAGCAAAAAGGTAAGATGAAAGATTCAAAATTAAAAAATCTTTTTTTGGAAACAGTGTGAGGTTTCGAAATGTATTGATGGTTGTGTGTTTCGTGAGTATAATTTCATGAGTTATTTTGCAAAAAACTTTTTTTTTATATTGAATTCGCGTGTCCAAGTATACCTTTCACACTCAACTACTAGAGACTATTAATTGGACAGACGGCGCCGCTTATGTCCAACCGTAGCTCATACGGAGAGTATAGAACTTGGACACACGTAGGCTCTGTTCAAAACTTTAACAAATTAATAATAATTACGGCAGTGAAGCGGCTAAGGTAGTGCGTAAGTAAGATAAATCAAAGTACTTTCACTTTTTATCTACAAAAAATCAATATTTGTTTTAATATTTACGAATAAAGTCAACATAACCTCAAATAAGTTCGGTTAGTTTTGACATTGTTCACTTGGTAAAGTAGAAGATTCAGTACAAGAGAAAGTTACAATTTCACAGTCAAAAAAACGTTGAAAGAAGAAGAGTTGTAATTTTATACTTATTTTTAAGTTTATGTTATGCCGCTTTTGTATATGTAATAGGGTGGGCAAAAAAAACCGACTATTTTGTTTTTCGTTAGTTACCATGAAAATATTGTTCGAGATGACAAATTGTGAAAGTTTGAGCTCTTAACATTAATATTATAATATAATATTATATAATATAAAATTAATATAATTAATAACATTAATTATATAATATAAAATGAGATTATTCCAATCATGCCTTCCAAACTGTCCAACTGTTGGGTATTTTACCTTATAGCCATATCTGAACAAACCAAACTACATAAAATCGTATTCAAAAAAATATAATAAAAAGTGCAATGAATAAGTTTGTGAGCTCATTTATTTAGTATCAAACCATTCAATTATTATTTATTGATAGGGTTACATATAGTCTGATATGGCTGTATCAGGCTGTATCAATCTGAATATAACTATTGTAACGTGGCAGATTAGCTGCCGCGTAATGACCATCGCCTCTTCTCCCGGCGACAGCGACCCTCGCGTTAAAAATTAATTCCGTATCGAAGCAAGAAGTACCGAAGCTCAAGTTCCCAAGGTCCCGTTTGTAACCTATAACCCTGTATATTAATTCCTATCCTGTTCCTATGTCTCTTATGTAATATCGTCGTGACTCTACCGCCGAGGGAGATCATCCCTTCTTAAGAACACTACTGGCAGGTAACCTGGAAGTCTCAGAGTCAGTAGCGAGGGAGCAGAGAACGTCGTATCCAGAGATATGCCTGGAAGAGCGCTGCAAAACTGTCTCCCCTGTCGCCCTCCTCTCCTACATCACTCACCGGCCTCGTCCACCGGTTATATGCAGAAATTCCGCCTTCCAGGATATCGAAAACGTCAGCCCGCCACCTTACGTCATCCTCGCGAAAGCTCTGAGAACCAACGGGCCCTGCCAGGCCGCGACGCGGAAGAAAGAACACCCACAGCGTCATTTGAAAAGGACCAATAATGATGTCTTCGCGAAAACCCCACCCCTCTTGTTGATTCCCTTAACGACGGGCGCAAGCCCGCCACTTCTTGCTTGGATAGCGTGCTATTAAGAGCCTCGTTCTTGAAAAAAACCTTGTAATTTGATTTTATTTGCAAACTCCTAAGTTTTAACGCCCTAATTTCCCATTTTTAACTTCCGTTTGTGTTGTGTACCCGAGCACGTCAAAAGGTAGGCTTTCGCCCATATATTGATTGATTTGATCGATTTCTTGTTGCATTGTGTGATTACGTAGCTGGGTCAGGCCTCCATGAGGGTGACGCCATTCGCATAATATTGGGGTTTTCGTGTTTTGGCTTTATTGTATCGGGTTAATTGTTTAGTCTTATTACTTTTGTATCCCCTATTGATATTGTTGTGAAGAGTGAATCGATTTTTCGCGAATATTAGCTTCAGAAATAATTATTTCACCGATAGCGTCCTTTTTCCCCTTGTGATCTTTCGTCCCTGATTTATTGAATTTATCGGTCTAACTAGTTCTGGAGAGGCCCACACTCATCCTATCTCTGTTCAGTTAATTTGTAGACGTTGATTATGAGATAAAAACCCCCCGTTAATTCCTTAATAATTTTCCCTTCGGTTCAATCGAAAACCGAAGCCACGCTTCCTTGTCCTCAATTCCGCCATAATTTCCAGAAAAATCGATCCTCTCAAAATTAATTAAATTTTCCTTTAATTATTATAAAGCCTAGGAAGTCGATTTTAAGAGTCAGATTGTATAAATTCTCCTAAATTAGTGGGGAACTTGAGCTGGTTTATTTTCTGTCGTATATTTATTATTTTATCAAACCTTTATAACTCGCCATTTGTTTAATTAGTTAGTGTTACATAGTTGTATGTTGTGTTTCTTCTTCAAATATTCGGGAATGTTCGGGTGAATTCGGATCGAGTCGGTTGTCCGCGTCTTCCACGCTTTGCACTTTCTTTAAAAAGTCCTACGTTATCGATCTAGCCCTCATTAATTGTTAGAGTCCCGTAAAAATTGATTCCGGATCCTTCCGCATTCCCCGACGTTATCGACCTGACGTCACACTGTAATATCACGTCATTCTTTCCTACCTTATCCTAAGATACTTGTGTTGTTTTATTTGGGTTATATGTCCTGTATTACCATATGACCTACTGTTTCTTTTGTGACCTACATCCCTGCTAGTCTATCAGCTGTTTCCATTGTCGTGTTTTTTTTCTCGGTTTAAGGCCTTCTGCCTACCGACTTTTAATTTAATGTTGAATATTATTTATTGGATTATAACTCCGTGATTGATTATTCGGTCGTATTAATTTGTTCGTAACGGTATTTTCCCTATACTGAACGGGAAAGATCGTATTGTTTTATTTCAAAAATACATACTGGTTTCTTTGTGAAATTCCATAAACCATAAATTGTTCGCTTCGCCCTAATTATTTCGCCCCCATGTTCCCCTCACCCTGAGCCAACGCGGAACTTGTGTGCTTTCGAGATATAATTTAATTTTTATTGATTTCGGTTTCGATTATATTCTTCTTTTGAATTATTTTTGCCTCCTTTTTTTTTTTGCTTTTGGATCATTGAGTTATCGCGGTACTATTAGGTACCTGGCGCCCAACACTTCAGTTTTCTCGCGAATTTAATATTTTCTAAATTATAGTAATTTGGTTGTTCTAAATTAAATTCAACCCCTAGTCATCCTACAGCGGATCGTCACGTATTTGCTGGCGTTGCCTGTCACGGGAGTATCCCCACCGTCGGCAGTGCACGTCACAAATTTTGGCGCCCAACGTGGGGCCCACAATAATTAGGTCCCCGTTTTAGTTTTACACCTGATAGACAGCAATTTGTAGTTTCTTTTCCTTTTCTTACTTTTCTTCCGATTCTCTCTTGGTTGTTTGTGTCTGTCTTTATTTAGTGGGAAGTGTCTAGTATAAGTTTATTATGGATCCCATTAACCCTCTAGTACCTACCCCGGATATATCGCCTCCCCCGGGCATCAATTTGCCCGAGAACACGGACATGTTAGTTTCGCATTTAAGTGGGCTACCCGATCGCAATGTAGACTGGATGCTACAACGCGCGTTTTTAAAAACAACTGGTACCATTCACGAACGTAGGTGGCGTTTACTACGAAATTACCAGCGTAGTCGCGGTTTTAATGTAACCTGGGATCCGGAAGAGGACGAGTTCTCGTTGATAGAACAAAGTAATCTTGTTCCGGAACCAGAGCGAAATGTGTTATCAGTCATTCCGCCAACCGGTACCCAAACCCCGACGTCGACTGAACTTCCTTTTTCGCGATTGCCCATGAGTCAGTCATCCGCAATACGTGCAAGTAGTAATACTCAACCGCGAGTTAGTTTCGCAGAAAATCTTTTCGTGAATCCAAACCCCCGACCACCTCCTCCGAACCAGTTCTCGACTTACGTGGTCTCGTCGAGTCTAGAGTATCAGCCCCCAAGGATAAGCCCGTACGTGGATTCCATAAACCCATCGCGAATGTTAGTTCCCCAAACAGAACCATGTTTTCCTACAGTTCCCAGTAATAATCTTTTAGCGAATCATCCTCAGACAGTAGTCCCCAGCGAGCTTTCCCCCCAGTTCAGTGGACTTTTAATCGACGCACCGGTTCCAAATATTCCGATCTCAGTGTCAGACCCCATCCCCGCGCGAATAAATCGTAGTGAACGATCTAGCGACCGATCCCGTTCCGACACCTCTCGAGACCTCAATAATATTGTGCGCCGATGGAATCTAAATTTCACCGGGACTCGCGGAACCAGCGTCGAAGAGTTCTTAAAAAGAATCGAGGAGTGCCGTAGCGGGAGTCATTTGAGTGACCATGACTTGTTCGAGGCCTTGCCCTTTATCTTGTCCGATAAAGCCCTACATTGGTTTAGATTAAATAGAGCCAACTGGACAGAGTGGCAACCCTTTGTAGCAGCCTTTCGTACGCGTTTCGGGGGTGTAAATTTCCAATTTAGAGTCCGGGAAGAAGCGCGACGAAGAACTCAGGGGCAGGAAGAGCCGGTGGCCGACTATCTCTTAAGCATTCGAATGATATTAAACTATCTCTCACCCCCCATGTCAGAGAGCGAGCAGCTAGAGTTGGCATTCTCCAACTTATACCCCGAATATCGTTTGTTATTGTCCCGCGAACAATACGACACGTTCGATGATTTAGAACGAGCCGCGGAGTTGTTAGAGTCATCCCGAGCTTTAGGCCGGTTCTACGTTCCGCCCCCTACCGCCGACGATTCGATTTTGCCGGAACATGCGTATGTGGGCAAGCGAACCGCGGTCCGTCCGCGAGCCGCGGCATTAGGATCCTCGGTCGAAGAGGAAATCGCAGCGGTAACAGGGAAACCGAACGGGAAAATGAACGGGAATAACAACAAGAGGTCGGGAAAAGGGGTAAGGACAGAAGCGATCCCCCCTACCGGACCCGAAGAACGAACTCCGGTGGCCGCGATTCCCCCCCTTCAGACAGCTCCTCAAGCGACCCCAGCAATTCCGGTCCCTAGACCAAACCCCCTGTTCCTTCCGCAAAATCAAAATGCCCCGACGAATTCGCGTCCAATACCAGCGTTAATGTCGCTGAATATCCGTCCTCCCGGCCAATTAGAAGCGACGTGTTGGAATTGCCGTCAAACCGGACACATGCGTCGCGAATGTCCTCAGCCAGTATCCAGACACTGTTACCGTTGCGGGAAACCTGGTGTTATCGTAAGCAATTGCCCAACCTGTAATCCCTATAACGCGGAAAACCCCACCGGGAACTAAGGAGAGGGGTCTCCTCTGGTTCCCACAATTTGAGAATAGCCCCCACATTAATGAATTACAGTCCCATGTTAGCTGCGCTCTCCCACGACCCCCGTTATTATCTCGACGTCATAATAAACGACCAGCCAGTCCGCGCACTTTTCGATCCGGGCGCGTGCCTATCCTATATTGGTGGATTAGCTTTGTCTCGGTTTAGAAACGTGAGCGAGATCGCGGCGCGTAATAAACAGTCAGAAATAGTTTATCCTAACGGCAGTGTCGACCGAACTAACGGGGAATTGGCCCTTCCAGTACGGTTTGAAAATGTTCGTCGGGATCTTGTAGTTCGTTTCGCTCCCTCATTCGAGTATGAAGCAATCCTAGGTATGGATTTCGCCAACGCGTTTAAAGTCACCGCGAATTTCGAGACCCATTGCTGGAGCAGCCCTAGATCCAGCGAAACTCCCTTCCTGACGAGGTGGGGGGAATCGCGGGAAGCGGCTTCAATAGCAACGGGCTTTAAAATTCAGGAAAGAGCCGGTTCATCGAGGGAGGGCCCGGAACAAGCCCAAGATCGAAATATCGTTGGAAATATCGTATCGTATCGTGGAAATCTCGTATCGTCTCGTGGAAATATCGTACCGTCTCGTGAAAATATCGTACCGTCTCGTGGAAATATCGTTGGAAATATCGTATCGTCTCGTGGAAATATCGTACCGTCTCGTGAAAATATCGTTGGAAATATCGTACCGTCTCGTGAAAATATCGTGAGAAATGTCGTATCGTCTCGTGGAAATATCGTATCGTCTCGTGGAAATATCGTTGAAGATATAGTATCGTCTCGTGGAAGTCTCGTAACGTCTAGTGTGAATCTCGTCTCGTCTCGTGAACCGGTCATGCCGCCTGAATGTCAAACGGTAACGCCTCGGAAAAACGTTGAATCGCCTATGAAAATAACGGAGACAACTAACTTCCCTCCTCGTATCGGTACCCAGGATTTTCGGTTCGTGGGGGACTCGCCGCCGAAGACTTACGCGCAGGTCTTACAGGCTTGTCCTCCAGTTTCCAAGACCTCAAAAACGGCTTTAGTAAATACAATTCCGGCGTCGACCGAATTGCCGAGTCAGTCCAGAAGCTCGATAGTTGTAAGGAAGATGTTGCCCAAAGCTACGGGCTATTGTTCCGAATTATCAAAGAATTCCAATCGCGAACTAATAGAAGCCCCTCGACCCCCCCTTAGACCAACCCCGACCCATTCTGGCATTGCGGAACTAACAACTACCCAGGTAGAAAGAGTCAACTCGCTGTTGGATGAGTTGATTCCCCCGTCCTTAGGTTATCCCGGTTTAACCAACTTAACAGTGCATAAAATAGACGTACAGAATCATCCTCCCATTAAACAGCGATATTACCCCGTTTCCCCAATTGTACGCGAGTCAATGTACGAGGAAGTAGACGCGATGTTAGAAGCCGATATCATAGAGCCCTCCAATAGTGAATGGTCAACCCCCGTAGTAATGATCAAGAAACCCAACGGGAAATATCGGTTTTGTTTGGACTTTCGAAAAATTAACGAAATTGCGAAGAAAGACGCGTACCCTTTACCCTACATGGATGCAATCCTAAATAAACTCAGTGAAGCCAAATATATATCGACAATTGATTTAAGTCAGGCCTATCACCAAGTTCCCCTAGATCCCGCGAGTCGCGAAGTTTCCGCTTTTACCGTACCGGGTCGAGGTCTTTTCCAATTTAAACGTATGCCCTACGGACTGTCAATGGCCCCGGCAACGTTTCAGCGCTTGATGGATAAGCTTATCGGGCCGGAAATGGAGCCACACGTTTTTGTCTACTTGGACGATATTATTATCGTAAATTCTAACTTCGAAGAACATTTAAAGTGGCTTAGAATCGTATTAAATCGAATAGCCGACGCTCAATTAACAATAAACCGCGAAAAGAGCTTTTTCTGCCGATCAAGTGTCAAATATCTAGGTTTTCTCGTAGATAATCAAGGCTTAAGGGCAGACCCCGCCAAAGTTTCGGCCATAATTAAATACCCCGCCCCGAAAAACATTAGACAAGTCCGGAGATTCTTAGGCATGGCATCTTGGTACCGAAGATTCATAAATGAGTTCGCGAGTCGTGCCCAACCCTTAACCGCGTTATTAAAGAAAAATCGTAGGTGGAGTTGGGAAGAAGAGCAAGAACAGGCTTTTGAAGACCTAAAGAACGCGTTAGTTACCGCCCCAACTCTAAATTGTCCCAATTTTGCTATTCCCTTCTCCCTACAAACCGACGCTAGTGATACCGGAATCGGAGCCGTAATCACCCAATCCGAGGGCGAAGCAGAGTATGTAGTCGCGTATGCCAGTAGAAGTCTAACACCTCCGGAGCGAAAATACACCGTGACAGAAAAAGAATGCTTAGCCGTGGTTTGGGCAATTCGAAAATTCCGGCCCTATATAGAAGGTTATCGATTTACCGTTATCACCGATCACAGCAGTTTACGTTGGCTGTATCATTTGAAAAATCCCACCGGGCGGTTAGCGAGATGGGCTCTCGAGTTATTAGAATACGATTTTGAAATAATCCACCGAAAAGGAGCCCTTCATCACGTCCCTGACGCCCTTTCGCGAATGTTCGAAGATCCCCAGGATGAAGTGGCAGCAATAGCAGAAACTACCGACCCCTGGTATAAAAAGAGGATAGAAAATTTAACCTTGAGACCCCAACAGTACCCCGACTGGAAAGTCGAAGAAGGACGCTTATACTGCCACCGCGTAGATGCCTTAGCCGATCCCCTACTTCCAGATTTAGACGCGTGGAAACTAGTCCTCCCCCAAGAATCCCGAAGAACCGCGCTTATCGAAAATCATTCCCTTCCCACCGCCGGTCATTTAGGAGTAGAGAAAACCTACGCGAGATTAGCCCTATTATATTATTGGCCGGGAATGTACCAAGAAGTAGCGAGTTTTGTAAGAGCCTGTCCAATTTGTCAACAGTGTAAAGTGGAACAGTTAGCCCCCCGCGGATTGATGGGCAAGAGAGTCTTAGAACAGCCCTGGATTATGATAGCCGCCGACATAATGGGTCCCTTCCCTCCTAGCCGACAAGGTTTTACTTATGTTCTCGTGATTCAAGATTTGTTTTCCAAATGGGTAGAAATAATCGCGTTACGAAAGGCTAACTCCCAATCCATTTTAAAAGCCTTAGAAGACTTAGTCATTTTTCGATGGGGAACTCCCGAAGTTTTATTGACAGATAATGGGACGGAATTCATTAATAGAGTCATGAAGCAAGCCTGTACGGAAATGGGAATTTATCATACGACAGTACCCCCATATCATGCCCAAGCCAATCCCGTTGAACGAGTTAACCGAGTCCTAAAAACAATGATAGTAGCCTTTATCGAAAATGACCATCGTAATTGGGATGCCCACTTACCCGAATTCCGATTCGCAATAAACACCGCGAGCCATAGTTCAACCAAAACCACCCCCGCGTTTCTTAATTTCGGCCGCGAATTACGACCAATAAACCCCCTTAAGAAGAGAGAAGAAGGCCCCCCGCAGATTGAACCTATACCACCCGAAGTGTGGGAGAACAGAGTTAGAAGATTATCGGCCCTACGAGATTTAGTTGTCAAAAATTTAGAAAACTCAAACGAGCGTCAGGCGAAGTATTACGATCGTCATAGAAGAGATTTGAAGTTCTCTGTTGGCGATTTGGTCTGGAGAAGACAACACGTTCTCTCGTCCGCTGTGGATTATATAGCAGCAAAACTCGCCCCCAAGTTTAAAGGTCCTTGCATGATATCTAAGGTGTTATCGTCAGTAGTGTATGAGTTAGAAGATTGCATGGGGAATCCTTTAGGAAAATCTCACATTAAGGATTTAAAACCCTACCATACTTTCCCAGTAGTAGTAGAGGTAGAGGAAAGAAGGGAGGAAGAATTAGCAAACAGTAGATTGGAACCAGTAGAAGAACGGGAACCTCTTGGTGAAGGGTTAAGTCAAATCGAAAATTTACATGATATTGAGTGGCCGGTTGCTGATTTAGGAAATAATGTGGCGGAAGCCGGTGCCGCGATACCGCTCCACAACCACGGGCGAACGACGACGTCGAGGAGAGTGGGCCGACCGCGACTACACACCAAGACCGCGAATACAGGAGCCGAGCCTGACACCACAGACCCGATCCCCCTCTCCCAAAATCCCATCCCGATCCCATTCCCCTTATCCTTCCAGAGACCCCTTACACCTATCCCGCGAGTCCCTTCCCCCCGGTTTCCTAGAAGTATCATTGGACACAACCTACGACCTCGACTGCGACGAAACAAACTCTAACTCCACCTCACTACAATCCCTACGCTCCCAAAACTCCCTTTCCCTTCCTGACACTCCCTTCCTAGATTCCTTGAACCCTTTTCACCCCATCATCCTCGACAACTACTCCCAAGTAGTCACCCCCTAACCTCCGAAAGAACCACATCCGGGTTTCATCTTCCCAATGTACCCGCCCCCATCCCTATTATCCCGTCGTCCTCGTCCACCTCGCACTCCTACAATTTCTCCACCGTTCACCCCTTCAACATCCATCCACAATATTTTTACCCCCGAAAACTTTCCCGCGGCGGGAATCCAATACAGGGACGGTCACTTCGAGCAATGCTGGGGCCCAGACCAACCGACGTCACCTCCGGAGGTTCACCCAACCCCAGGATCCTACATAAATAAAGAAAGACGAACCTATCCGCCGCCACTATGGAAAGTGACCGGAGCCAGTGGGCCCACCGGAGGCCCCAGACCTCTAAATCTCACTCCCGCTCCGAAAATCCTGACTCCCACACCTCCTTCGAGTCCTTCCATCCCAGCTCCCATCCAAACACAGGGTCACCCTCTGCCCGACCAGTGTTGGAACTGCCGGGCCGGGGGTCACCAGTACTCGGGTTGCCCCCAACCGCGCCAGCGATTTTTCTGTTACGGGTGCGGTAGGCCGGAACACACGCGTCGTACGTGTCCGGTCTGCCATCCCGAGTGGTTGCGAGAAGTCCGAGAGGCAGAGGCGTTCCAAGACCCTCCAACGGCAATAATGCGGCCTAGTTTGAACCCCCCTCAGGTGGAGGCTCTCCTTTTCCTCTTCGACCTACTGGGACATCGGCTCCAGTAGGTGGAAAGCCTTCTCGGGCCTCTCAAACCCTTTTCTTTGTTGTCATTTCAGTTTATTTTTTTTTTGATGTTGATTAGTTTTATTGCGTTTGTGTTTTCTATCTTGATCCATGTTGGTGTTTTGTTCCCCTTGCACCGCGGAAAACCGTAAAAAAAAAAAAAAAAAAATTATTTCTTGATTCTCCATAGTAATTAAAGATCTCACCCACATAAGTAGATAACCGGTTATTAACCATGCTACTTTAATACGATGTTACCGCGTTTTGGTCGTCTTACTTTTTTTTTCGTTTCGCGTTTTGTTCCCGCGTTTATCGGTCTCGCTTTTCTTGTCGGGTTTAACTTCCTGTTAATTTTTTTTTTTTATTATTATTATTATCCCGATTCCCGCTTCCCGTCATCCTAAATCCTTTCCCAACCCTGGGATCCATCGGAAAACTACAAAGGCCCAAACCAAGGCTCCTTATCTAATCAGGTATCCACTTCCTTGCTTCTGTTTTGTGTTGTCCCTTTGTGTCTGATCGTTTATTTTGAGTTAATTCTATTTTTGTTGATCTTGTTTATTTATACTCCCTCTCGGGAACCGATGGTGTTTTTAGGAGTTGGCTTCGCTAACCCTAACGACAAATACTTACCAAATTTAAACGACATCGAGTCTCGTATCGTCCAAAGAGAATGTGGCTACCAACCGGAGAAGGTCAACCCCGTCAAAAAGCTTGTAGACCGTACATCGCCAATGAAACAAGGATACCACTGAAAGAAGAAGGCCCTCAAGATGACCCGGCCTCGTACAGAATTCTTCGCGTACCCAGGCGGCAACGCAAACCAAAAGAAACCTACTTCAACGCGACGGACTACCGCGCAGTCCCCTCCTTTTGGCTTCCCGTTCCCGACAAGAAGACCAATCGTAAAATCTTGAAAGTACCAACCGACGAACTCCGCCGCGGTGATGCGATCTACCCCATAATGGGGCAATGTTTTAATTGTTTAGAATTCGGACACTCGGACAATGACTGTCACTATCGCAAAACAAATGTATACTGTAACCGGTGCGGAAAACGTTATATCCGAAAGAATGTTTACTGTACGAACTGCCTCGCGGAAGATCAGGCCGAAAGTGGATTTTCCTCCTCCACCTCCTAAAAACTCCAACACCCTAAACCCCTTCCTACCTAAACTCCTTCCCATTCGTCGTTAACCATCCTCTCGTCATCCCGTCCTATTTAGGTTAAGTTAGTTTTAGATTCCCACTCGTTGTTATCCTTCGTTTTAGTCCTTCTGTAATTTCTAAGTACCTCCTAAGTCTCTGGGGATTCCTGAAAACCTCTAGTTCCAACTGTGTCTCTTAATTCCACTCCATGTTATGTTGTTTTCTCGTTGTAGTTGTCAGTTTCCTATTGCAAGTTCCCCCGGTTTTCGGTAATCCTTAGTTAAAAAACACTCCGTTCTAGTTTACTTTAGTATTGTTAATTTTGTTTATTCATTGTTCTCGTACCTGTTGGTCTAGTCATACCACTGTACTGAATTGTTCCTAAAGTTCCTAACGAATGTGATATAACGTAGTTTGTAAGTTTTAATTTTCGTAAAATTTCCTCAACTTATTATTGACCGAGGGATGTTCGTATAAAGTATTGAGTTTAACTGCCGTAATACCCCAACTAACGCTAAACCCGCATGGGCATAATTTTTGTTTTTCCTTCTATCCTCTCGTAAAAATAAACCAGCAGTATTACCAATTTTTCAAATGTTCGTGAGTCTCACTCAACTCCTTCCCACATACCTTTCACGACAATCCCTTCCTTCGTTTTATATGTTAACTGTTAGTCTAGTGAATTCCATAAATAGAATAAATCATAAAAATGACCTTCCGAACTTGAGCTAAGGCAGGAAAATCCAATGTTAAATAGAGTTCAAAATTTCTGAAATTGCAATTGGAAAATCGAGAGAATCGTCGATGGTTGCGAAGGCTTTGCCGGTCTCCTTCTGGGACCGCACGCTTCGTCTGGGGGGGAGCTTTGTAACGTGGCAGATTAGCTGCCGCGTAATGACCATCGCCTCTTCTCCCGGCGACAGCGACCCTCGCGTTAAAAATTAATTCCGTATCGAAGCAAGAAGTACCGAAGCTCAAGTTCCCAAGGTCCCGTTTGTAACCTATAACCCTGTATATTAATTCCTATCCTGTTCCTATGTCTCTTATGTAATATCGTCGTGACTCTACCGCCGAGGGAGATCATCCCTTCTTAAGAACACTACTGGCAGGTAACCTGGAAGTCTCAGAGTCAGTAGCGAGGGAGCAGAGAACGTCGTATCCAGAGATATGCCTGGAAGAGCGCTGCAAAACTGTCTCCCCTGTCGCCCTCCTCTCCTACATCACTCACCGGCCTCGTCCACCGGTTATATGCAGAAATTCCGCCTTCCAGGATATCGAAAACGTCAGCCCGCCACCTTACGTCATCCTCGCGAAAGCTCTGAGAACCAACGGGCCCTGCCAGGCCGCGACGCGGAAGAAAGAACACCCACAGCGTCATTTGAAAAGGACCAATAATGATGTCTTCGCGAAAACCCCACCCCTCTTGTTGATTCCCTTAACGACGGGTGCAAGCCCGCCACTTCTTGCTTGGATAGCGTGCTATTAAGAGCCTCGTTCTTGAAAAAAACCTTGTAATTTGATTTTATTTGCAAACTCCTAAGTTTTAACGCCCTAATTTCCCATTTTTAACTTCCGTTTGTGTTGTGTACCCGAGCACGTCAAAAGGTAGGCTTTCGCCCATATATTGATTGATTTGATCGATTTCTTGTTGCATTGTGTGATTACGTAGCTGGGTCAGGCCTCCATGAGGGTGACGCCATTCGCATAATATTGGGGTTTTCGTGTTTTGGCTTTATTGTATCGGGTTAATTGTTTAGTCTTATTACTTTTGTATCCCCTATTGATATTGTTGTGAAGAGTGAATCGATTTTTCGCGAATATTAGCTTCAGAAATAATTATTTCACCGATAGCGTCCTTTTTCCCCTTGTGATCTTTCGTCCCTGATTTATTGAATTTATCGGTCTAACTAGTTCTGGAGAGGCCCACACTCATCCTATCTCTGTTCAGTTAATTTGTAGACGTTGATTATGAGATAAAAACCCCCCGTTAATTCCTTAATAATTTTCCCTTCGGTTCAATCGAAAACCGAAGCCACGCTTCCTTGTCCTCAATTCCGCCATAATTTCCAGAAAAATCGATCCTCTCAAAATTAATTAAATTTTCCTTTAATTATTATAAAGCCTAGGAAGTCGATTTTAAGAGTCAGATTGTATAAATTCTCCTAAATTAGTGGGGAACTTGAGCTGGTTTATTTTCTGTCGTATATTTATTATTTTATCAAACCTTTATAACTCGCCATTTGTTTAATTAGTTAGTGTTACATAGTTGTATGTTGTGTTTCTTCTTCAAATATTCGGGAATGTTCGGGTGAATTCGGATCGAGTCGGTTGTCCGCGTCTTCCACGCTTTGCACTTTCTTTAAAAAGTCCTACGTTATCGATCTAGCCCTCATTAATTGTTAGAGTCCCGTAAAAATTGATTCCGGATCCTTCCGCATTCCCCGACGTTATCGACCTGACGTCACACTGTAATATCACGTCATTCTTTCCTACCTTATCCTAAGATACTTGTGTTGTTTTATTTGGGTTATATGTCCTGTATTACCATATGACCTACTGTTTCTTTTGTGACCTACATCCCTGCTAGTCTATCAGCTGTTTCCATTGTCGTGTTTTTTTTCTCGGTTTAAGGCCTTCTGCCTACCGACTTTTAATTTAATGTTGAATATTATTTATTGGATTATAACTCCGTGATTGATTATTCGGTCGTATTAATTTGTTCGTAACGGTATTTTCCCTATACTGAACGGGAAAGATCGTATTGTTTTATTTCAAAAATACATACTGGTTTCTTTGTGAAATTCCATAAACCATAAATTGTTCGCTTCGCCCTAATTATTTCGCCCCCATGTTCCCCTCACCCTGAGCCAACGCGGAACTTGTGTGCTTTCGAGATATAATTTAATTTTTATTGATTTCGGTTTCGATTATATTCTTCTTTTGAATTATTTTTGCCTCCTTTTTTTTTTTGCTTTTGGATCATTGAGTTATCGCGGTACTATTAGGTACCTGGCGCCCAACACTTCAGTTTTCTCGCGAATTTAATATTTTCTAAATTATAGTAATTTGGTTGTTCTAAATTAAATTCAACCCCTAGTCATCCTACAGCGGATCGTCACGTATTTGCTGGCGTTGCCTGTCACGGGAGTATCCCCACCGTCGGCAGTGCACGTCACACTATATATAATCTGATATGCCCATATCAGGGCATATGTAGTCTGATGTACTCATATCAAGGCATATATAGTCTGATATGGCCAATTTTCATATCAGGTCTGATATGGACGGTTTATATCAGGCCTGATATTGTCTGATCAGAATATTTTTTCACGGGTCGTTACTCCCTCAATTCAATCCTGACCCCTCTCCGCGGTACTGCAGCTAGCCGCCGCATTTTCTATAGTAATCTAGGCCTTTGGTTTCTCTTGTTGTCAACTTTCGAGTTTCGTGGCGAAGTAGTCGCCTGGCGCCCAACTTTAAAATTATTATTTTTCTTCTTGATTATTTTTCTCTCGGGGTTGTTAATTGTCGGCTGGACTATCTCTCGGAATATCGATCCGGTATATTCCGAGGGATATAAAGAGTCCACGTCACAGTACATAAATACAACGCAAAACGGCGATAGTCTTATAGCGAGGCTTGGGCGCAAATACTGTTAAGCACAATAGTGGGGGAACCTCAATTCTAACATGTTTTTCCCCTACAGCCCCAAACTCGTCTTATAACGAGGTCCGACTGTAATAGGAACAAAACGTCTAAGCATTTTCTATGATGTCAGAAACTCAGTGCGTCCCAAGAAAGAAAATATCACTGAGGTACTAAACGAACTGAACAAAAAGGATGTTGAAATCCAAGAGGAGTCTTTCAAAAAACTAGAAAGTCACTCAAAACTGCAAAATGATCTAAAATCAAGAAAATTAGATCAACGCGATGCATTTCTCGTCACTATGCAGGAATTTATTAAACAAGATAATAAGGGGAAAAGATCAAAGAAGAGGAAGCACAGTTCAGATGAGTCTGATTAAGTAGAAAAAAAACCTACACTATTATTTTTCAATCAGTTTAATTACTTTGCAACATTTGTAACGTAGCAAACGTTCGGGCCTCCTCCTTCCCAGCCTTACAAACGTATCTGGTACCATCCCTGAGTAAGTACCGGTCCCGGCGATTCAAAATTCCTCGCCTCGACGCGTTGTCCAGCGGAGCCATCTTGGCTGTGCGGCGCTACACGCAGCTGCGAGCGCAGCTGCGAGCGCGGATCCAGGGGTCATGGGGATCATGGGGGTCGTGACCCCCCCCCCCCCCCCCCCCCCCCCCCTCCTCATGACACGTACATTTACGAACGCGGAACGACCGACGTGACTGCAAAAAGACAAAAAGACATTTTCTTGACCCGTCCTGAGCACGTCATCGCGACGCTCCGAGTTGAAATAAATACAATTTATTTCTATGGTATCTTCATCACGACATTGTCGTGATATAGTTGGAGCTCTTTAAATACCGGAAAATCATATACAATGTTGATCTAATCCAGTTTACCTGTAACCTATACTCTGATATGACCATGACCCCCCCCCAATCAGAAATCTGGATCCGCGCTTAATATTATGTGCCAAGTAGTATACACTGATCTGTTGTATTTCTTCAGCTGCGAGCGGGAAAAATCCTCCATAGTATTGCTGATTTGGGAAATGTGGCTCTATCAGACTCTAGGTCATCTTTCAAGAACCTAATCATGAATAAGAAAAATATTACCTTCAGAATAGCTGGAGTTTTCATGATTATCTGCAGCAAGTTATCAAATGTTGTGCGTTGCACCCGAAGGTGCATAAAGAAATCATATTCATTGTCAGTGTCACTGATCTCTATACCATACTGGATGGCGTATCCCGTGTAAAATTCTTGTGCCGAATCGAAGCTGTGTGGCAGCCATATTGCTTGTAGTAGATTTGTCAATTTGACCGGCAGATTAAAATGATGATATAGAAATTTCTGTTGAAAGAGATGTAACTTGGGTGAAAATCAAATATTATTATAAGATTTTTGTATTGAAAACGTTTTTAGTAAATATAATGAGTACTGAAAATAATCTTCATACGAAAACTGCGTAATAAACACATCTGACAGAGTATTTTGTAAAATCGTTGTATTAACAAAAATAACATCACAAATTAATAAGATTTCTTCAAAATTTATAATATCCTTAAAAAAATTGATAAGTATTTAGCAGTTCCAATAAGTCGATTACGATCATGTGATGTAAACATTGTGACGTTGCAGATTTGCTACAGGAGCCCTTCTGGCTACCAAATATGTAGAGAATAGGGTAACAATTCCGCGAGAGAGAGACGAGACACGTCTCACCATCGGGAAAACAGCGACACACCACAGACAAATAGTAGATTTTGGAATAGATGGTTATTTGAAGTGCTTTTTTTGTTAATGTACCGCGCGAGAGAGAGAACGAGCAGTTACGACGCTACGAGGATTTCCGCCGGAAGACTACCGATACCGCGATGACCTCCAACTTACGCCACTGCAGAGGCTACCATGATACAGGACCTGCAAGCCACGGGTAGTATCGCAACACCAAGAGGGAAGGATGCCGACCTTGGAAAGACTCTCACTGTGAGATAGGGGTCGCATATGGCTCCACGCCAGGAGAGGCTGTCTACCGCTAGCAGCTGGATAACGACGACGGCGTACAGGGTTGCACGCTACGGCTACAACCTCCCGTCACAGCAGCTGAGTACATCATACCGCTCCTGCCACTATTATCGACGCCAGGAGGGCGTAACGTTATTGCCAGAGGACGAGCCACGGGAGGTAGGCAAGAAGAGCCTTCCACGTGCTCCTGGCAGGCCAAGAAAGGTGGCGACCCAGATCAGGGACACCTAGGTTCTGCCAGGAGTTTGCAGCGAGGTCGTCTTCTGGTGAGTCTGCCGCTGCAGAGTGAATCCCGCGGGGATTAGTGAAGCCAGGAAGGTACCGCATTCTAGAATCCAAGGCCGCACCTTCCCGAGGTTATCCTGCCGCATCTACGGTCTAGTATCGCATCTGTACCGCCTGCCACTTGCCGCATCGGCTGATGAGCCGATCGTGCGAAATACTGTCAAGTAATTAGACTAGCCAATGAGGTACGGAGAGACGTTTCATAGAGTCCCCACCCCCTAGACCATGTCAGGAGCCTCGTTACCGAAAATCAGGAAGACGGTCGTCACTTCTACGTTCAGCAATTGTCTCGACTAGACGTGTTCTCGTACCGCTGTGAGGGTGTAATAGTCAAAGTTGAAGTTAAGTTAAGTGTGACGAGCAGCAGACTCTTCGTTGAGGTAAGGTCTCTAAGATCGCTTATTTGTAAAAGCCACGAAAATCCCGCTGGACTTCCTTAATATCATATCGTAGCTCTTTTAGTAGGGGAGCCCACGATGCTAAATGAAGATTTACTCGAGCGCGGCGGGGACCTAGTAGATTTTGAAGATTGGATGGTAGAAAGAAAAAAAGGTCATGTGGTATACCCTTTCAGCGGTGGGTGCTCCGTCCACAGCCCTTCAAAAATGTAAAAAATAAACAGTCACATGGACATACTTGAGCGCGTCAGATTTTGATAGTGTGATGCCACAACGTATCTCTGATGACGGAAGTATGTCAATCTGACGGTTTGCATGGTGGGGGTGGCCGTACGGAAGGGTTAAAAATCGGAAGAAAAAACATTTACTCGAGCGCGTCAGATTAAGATAGGGGAGATTAAGTGAGCCCTAAAGAAGCTCCCATTGCTAAGACTGACGATTCGGAAGTGATGCAAGCTTGTGGTGGCTTTTTGGAAATGCGAAAAAAAATCGATAGTCCCAAATACTACTACTTTATTATTTTTTTTTTTTCTCCTTTCCCTTTGACAAATGAAATACAACTCAAAATAATATGAAAGTAGAATTTTTTTTTAGTCTTCATCTTCATCCGTTAGATTATCTTCGCACAGCAACTCTGGTTCGACTGCGATATCATTTTCGTCTGCGGCTTGCACATCTGTAACAAAAAATAGTTATAATAGTTTTAATTATTTATTTTATTCATTTTATCTATTTTATTTAATCTATTTATTAATTTCATTGATTTTATTTATTTATTTCATCAAGAGCGTGTTATTAAAGTATTAAGAAGTGAATATACCTGAATCTGGAGTATCCTCCAGAACATCCGGTGTTATAACATCTTCGTAAGCTTCAGGTAATTGGTCATCGACGAACCAGGTCATCTCCAATTTTCCGCTCACCTCCGTCCATCCGCAATCTGTTGGTGACATGTCGATGATCTTCGACTCGTGTGCATTCCTCCACAAGCAGGCAATGTACCTTGTCCTTAATACGTGCTGCAGTAACTCCGTTCGGCATGGTGGCGAGCAACAAGCGTCGTAATTGCGTACGTTTAATCAGAAGGGCTGTGATATATCTAATACCTTATAAGTTTTATTGAATACCTCTATTCTAGCCCGGTTGACATCGTCAATTTTTTTTAAGCCGTACAAGTGGCAGATAAAAGATTGCATAATGTTGAACGATTCATCCATATTACAATCCTCAGCTCCCAACGCTTCGAATGCCTTTTGAAAAACTTCGGATTTAATTAGAATTTCAAGGGGTTTTTTTTTGTCTCGTCTGTAAAGGGCCGGGTTGAAATCACATCCTGTTGAGGCATGAAAAGCTGGTAGCGCTCGCAAAACTAATGGGCCTAGCTTAAACGAGAGAGCGGAAACGTCGATATATCGCCGTGCATTACCTACTCCAAGATCTATCCATATTTTCAGAGATGCTTGAAGATGTTCCATATTTGTCAGCATGATAACAACAATATCTGTATCGGAGGTTCTGATTGCAACAGTGGAATCTTCTTTTAGCTGACATGCAAGAAATACTGTTTTCGTATCCGCTTCTTCGTGATCAGGACATGACAGATCATGATCGATGGTTCGCGTTACTTTATTATCGGTAACCGAATGCACGTAACAGAAATCGTGATTCAGATAAATCGTTTTGTTACAAATAATCGCAGCCATCTCCTAATCAGATCGATGAAAAACTTGACGAGAGCTTCCTTGAATTTGACGTTTTTCAGATCTTTCGCGAAATCTGCTGTCCTCGTTTGTTGCGGGCCAGAGATGTGGAAATCCTTATCATCCACACTACCTCGAAGAGTGTGCTCGTAGTCTTTTATCGAAGGTGTGAAGTAGCGATCAAATACGATGGCTACTCGACTTGCTGGCTTATAAACAAGAGATTTCAAAATCCTTTCCGACACATCTCCAAAACTGCGTGGTATTTCTTTCAAAGTATGTAGAAGAAAAAAAACCATCGACAATTACAAAATCCAGATGAGATGGCTGTTGTTCCATCTCTTCGATTTGTTTTTCCAACTCTTTAACCGGTACAGTCTTGTCCGTCTTGTTAAGAGAACCGTCTGTATGGCACAGCGATAGTGGAAGAGAAGTTATTGGAAAACAAAGAACTTTTTCAATATCTACCTTTGAGTCAAGCGATAAAGCCAGGAACCGACCGAATAAGTCCCGTTGCAATTTCACTTCGTATACTTTTTGGCCTATTTTCATTGTTTTTTTTTTCTTTGATCTAGCAAAAGTCAGCACCGGATTTTTTTTCAACGGTTGGTGAAATCTGATCGAATTTGTATTGCATTCCGTGATGAATTTATCTCGCAGGAGTGTTCCAGTTGACGCTGCATTCAACAAGCTATTTGCTATTTCCGGAGTGGTAGCTTGCCCAGTTGAAATGTTGTATAATTGGTTCTTGTCTATTGAAAGAGAGAATGGGTCGACGGTCTGTTGAATGCTATTCAAGAAACTTGAGATTTGCTGGCGATGTTTTTTCATTCGATCCGGGTCACAGTCGGGAATTTTCACGAATTCGTGGCCAAAAATCGAAAAACCAAAAATTCCATACAGGTATAACGATCACAGGTATTGGTCGAGAGCTAATTTCTGCGTAAGATCCCGGTTATCCCGACCCTTTATACCTGCTAGACCCTTAGATATTTCAGTTCAAAGTCGACCTTTATCGGCGACAGTCACAAGCATCCACCGTGCCGTATTTTGTCATGCAACTTTGAACATTCATATCCGAGTAGTGGAAAGAGTGAATGAATTTTAACAAAATGGATACTCTTCCTCAAGGTATGTAGACATTTTTGCCTATTTTACAATTGAAAAATATTATTTATTGTCCATGTTTGCGTAGTCTAACGATAATCCTGAAAAGTGCCTTCGTTCGGAAGTAAATATTGACTTTGCACAGAGGTTTAGTATAGAATCCCGCGAAATCTCGCCTTCGTTTTTTTTTTTCTTAAAAATGTAGCTTAGAGTATCAGCTTTCGAAGGGCGTGTCAATGAAAGTGCGCGAAGGTGCGCGGCGTGTTCCAGAGATATTTTTGTGAGCGTATGCGTGATCCGAGAAGGCTCCTCGCGCGGCGCGGTGTGACGTGCGAGCTGCCTGGTCGGCCAAACCGGGCCTACCTGGAACTGCAGCTGCCTTACCCTATGCGGACTCGGTCGACCGGTTGACCCTGACATGACAATAGATATTAAATACTATTTTTCCTTTGTAGGTTCTGGAGCTTCTCTTATCACATTCAAGCGAAGGGAGATATTTTCAATACTGCAAAAACATTTGGCCGCGGAGTA
Organism: Rhogogaster chlorosoma; assembly: GCA_944452935.1. Taxonomy (NCBI): domain Eukaryota; kingdom Metazoa; phylum Arthropoda; class Insecta; order Hymenoptera; family Tenthredinidae; genus Rhogogaster; species Rhogogaster chlorosoma. The sequence continues at coordinate 11,404,116 of OX101802.1, forward strand.
CAATGAGCAAGTGGAACATTTGGAGCGAAAGTTATTGGAGAAAAGTAAATGTGCGATTCGAATTCACCAAGATGCCCGGCAGAATTTTTCGAAGTTACCCCACAAAATGTGCATGAATTGAAAAGAGTCAGGAAGAGAGAAGACAAATTTTCTTCATAATAATCAAGAGTGGCTGGAGATGGATGTAGCCTTTTCTGCTGATTCGAAACCGAGTGAAGCCAGCATACGAGGTCGTCTTTCACTGGACCTTGCTGCATCAAGTGAGCGATCGAAACAACAAAGAACAGAAGAGCTTCGGCAGAATCATTTTGTGTTTTTTTGGAAATAAAGACTTTGTTCACCATATTACGAGAAAGCAATTATTTTCCATAAATTTCCGAGTCAATTCTATCATGTATTATTGCAACCGCTCCACAAACATATTTTGGGTTCTGTAATTTGTTTTTCAAAATTTCAATATTGGATTCATAATCAGCGACCTCGAAAACATCCGGAAAGTGGACTTTTGATCAAATTTATTGGTAAACTTTGGTTTCAACCGGCCATATTGGAGCCGCCATCTTGTTTTTCTAAATTTTGATATTGGATTCGGAATCAGCGACCTCGAAAACATCGGGAAAGTGGATTTTTGATCAAATTGATTGACAAACTTTGGTTTCAACCGGCCATATTGGAGCCGCCATTTTGTTGTTCTAAATTTTGATATCGGATTCGTAATCAGCGACCTCAAGAACCTCAGGAAAGTGGATTTTTGATCAAATTTATTGGTCAATTTTGGTTTCAACCGGCAATATTGGAGCCGCCATTTTGTTTTTCAAAATTTTTATATTGGATTCGTAATCAGTGACCCCAAAAACGTCAGTATACCAAATTTCGTGAAGTTCCAATAATCCCCAGATTTATGGCCACGAATTCGTGAAAATTCCCCACTGTGCGGGTGTAGGTCAGCGGCAATGTCCTTGGTGGCTCCTATCAAGTCCCGCACGAGTTAGTACATGCGATATTATTCGCGTTCGAGCCCCGTGATTTCTTGCCCAACGTTGTCTAGCGGAGATAGAATTTGTCAAGCTAACGATACCGGTGAGTCGGCGTGCTGCATCGCCATTTATTGTCTGTTCCTACGTCAAAGCCACCGGAATCGGTGAGAAAGGTTTATCAGTTCTTCTGATACCAAACGAGCCCTTAGCTATTTCGACTCGGAGGCCCGGATGTGTGTCCTCAACGTGCTGCAGTTGATTTAAGTAGTATATTAGCCACCGACTGTAGTTTTGTTGGTTGTACTAAAATAATAAGCAGACGATTTTCCCAAGGGCATAAAAGTATAAATCTAAATCTCCCACTCTAATACTTTTAATGAATATATAATAAAGATTTATAAAATCTATATACATCGCGTAGAATTGCGCCGTTTTACCGTGCTTGCCATCCAAAGTTTCTGCTGTGTATCGATCATAGGATTGAATTAGATCTTCTGTTTCTGTATGTAGCACTTTTGGAGAGATATCTTTCTGCAGCATAAATGAAGTGAGATATTCTGTTACAGATTCCTGGATTGTCAGTTTTTTTTTTTCCAAGAATGATGCAAAATGCAATTGCTGCAGTGCTAATGCCATTAAAGAATGTAAGCGTTTGCACCTGTTATAATTTTTTCCAGAAATGAAGCCTGCAACTGAACCGTTAGCAATCAGGTCACATTCCGTCATGATATGGCTTAATCCACACTCTTCTATAAACGTGCCAACTGCTTTGAAAAAAGCCATCTCAATGTGGAATGCCCCCAAGTGAATGAAAATATTATCGAATTTCGGAGATTCTTGATCTTGAATGCACTAACTAATTCGAGCGATAGCTAGATCATAGGCGATCTGGATGTAGGGGGCTTGACATTCGCGTGCAATATCTTGACTCATTTCCAAGGTTTTTAAGACAGTCGAATTATTCGTGGGAGATGAGTTTATTGGCGTAAGATATGAAACTTTTTGGACTGGTGAATCGTCAATCAAAATTTTACTATGATATCCTACCCACATTGGAACATCTGTTGTTTTATTCATATGCAGCAGCATCCACGCGACATCCAATTGTTTTGATATCATCAAATTGTCTGGAGTTTGATTTATTTCTGAGATTTCTAGCTCATTCCAGGTTGCAATTTTAATTTTTTTGGTATACGGATGCATGTCGAAAGTGATTTCATCGAAGGCTCTGCGTTTCCTCTTTCTCTGTGTAGCATTCAAAGATGATTCTGGAAAACTGTCAGGTACAGTATCATTCGGATCTGAATTTTCGTTTTCACAGGCAGTTGCAGATACCGTAGATATCCTATCTTCATTTTGAATAACATCTTGATAAATTATTCTTACGGTGTCGTGAAGAGTGTCTTTTCCATTCAGTGCTTCAACAAAGCGATCTAAATTGTCAAAAGCTACTGCAGTATTCAAATCCGGGCGACGTAAAATATCTTCAGGACAGACGTATTTGCTGTTTGTCGTTGAAAAGGTCATAGGCCGTCAGGCCACCGACCAAAAAGTGTAATGATTTTATAACGTATGCCCTCTAGGGTCTTGGCAGTCATGAACATAATGATCAATGAAAAAGCAAAATTAGCGCTTGCCCGTGGAACTTTTATTGGATAAGTTAATTGTTTATTGTACGAAGAAATCACGTATTGTAATGATAGTTTAGCGTATGCCAAGCATATACGATATGTCATCGGGAATAAATCCGACGGAAACCGATCGGCATACGTGTCGCGTGGGTCCTAAGGGTTGCCATATGCCCTCAAATGTGTTAATAAATAGGGCATTGTTGAACCACAGTATAACATATGCCCTTTTAAAATTCAACAGCTTTTGGCATTAAATGCACAATTATCGAAGGGCATACCTCTCGCGCGGGTCTGACAATCTTCACACCTGTATACTTGTGTATAAATATTAGGGTAATTGCGATAATAGTATAACGTATGCCCTTGTAATACATGATGCATTGCGATGAGATTAATTGTTCCAATCACCGGCATACGATTCGCAAGTGTCTTACCCGGTGGCATACGCGGAAAACGAGTGCAAAATTTCAGGTCGATTTGCGAATATAGTATAACGTATGCCAGTGTGATTTTTGTCAAATATATACGTAATCATACACGATTTCCGAACGGCATACGAATCGATTTGAACAAAATTTTTTTAATTCGATAAAAGAGTCGCGCTAAATTTTTAAACAATTGCTATGATAGTATAACGTATGCCATTGAGGTTTTTGTTCGATATTACATAATTATATAAGTTTCTTGGACGGCATACGAATCTGTCGAGACAAGCCTGCTTAATACATAAATCAATAAATAATAGTTTATTCAAAAATGCATATGAGTATTTTATTTGCATTCATATCACTTCAAATAACATGCTTATTTCTCATTTACAACACAGACAATTAATAAAATTTCGAAAAAAAGTTTCATGTCATTTAATCTCAGTAATCGAAAGATAAAGAAAATTCAGTCATCTTGATCTTCTGAATTAGCCGCTTCCTGATCTTCCTCTTCATCGGTGATGTCGTCATATTTGGGCTCATCATCCGACTCGTCCTCTGTCTCTTCGTCAGTCTCATCATCCGAATTAAGATCGTGTACTGCCGAAAAGACATCGTCATTGGAATCTATTAACCATAAAATATCAATATACATAGTGTATTTAAAATATGAAGCGATGTTTGATATAATGTTTTACGTTATATGAAAATTCATTCACCTTCTTCACTGTCGTTATCGACATCGTCATCTTCAGGATTTTCATCTACTTTACTTACGTGCTCGATTCCGTTGATATTCGATGTTGTGGCTTCAAAGCATTGAAAGTGCTGTAACAGCGGCTGTGATAGCCAACATCGGCATCGATTTCTATAGGCACTTTACACTGTTTGTACTTTAAATTAAAATGAGTTCTACACGCCGAACTTTCTGCACATTTTGATAAAGTTTCTGCTTTGAAGCGTTTAACAGCCTCATCACGTTTACGACACACAAAACACAACATTTTCTGTATGTGATAAATTAGCTTTTACAATACCACAAATACTTAAGCGGTGTGCAATCTGAAAGGACGCCACGACTTTTGGAGCAGCATTAATTCTCCTGCACTATTTGAAACCAACTGACGCTCTATGCGCACTACGCGTATATACAAGTGCGCAAACAACGCGCAGGGCCGAGTTTACAAGGCAAAGGACCCGGAGCGTCGAGCGAGTCTCAGGTACGTATAGTAGCAGTGCGGCGCCCACGCCGAAATTCAACATCAGACCAGAGTGAATTTTTGGAACACCGGATTAGTATGCCGTTACAAAATTGACATAATAAGGTGAATATCCATCAAACACTACCATGGCATACGTTATACTATCATAGCAATTGTTTAAAAATTTATCGCGCCTCTTTTATCGGTTTAAAACATTTTTGTTCCATCCGATTCGTATGCCGTTCGAACAACTCGCATAATTATATACACACTTGATGAAAATCATAATGGCATACGTGATACTATTATTGCAAATTGGCCGGAAATTTTGACCACTTTCAATCAGTTTTTTGAGGATGTGTTCCTCGAAAGACGTATGCCCTTGCAAAAATTAACACACTACGATGTACTTGGTCAATTTGCAATCTTATTTCAATGTTATACTATTATCGCAATTACCCTAATATTTATACACAGGTATACAGGTGTGAAGATTGTCAGACCCGCGCGAGAGGTATGCCCTTCGATAATTGTGCATTTAATGCCAAAAGCTGTTGAATTTTAAAAGGGCATATGTTATACTGTGGTTCAACAATGCCCTATTTATTAACACATTTGAGGGCATATGGCAACCCTTAGGACCCACGCGACACGTATGCCGATCGGTTTCCGTCGGATTTATTCCCGATGACATATCGTATATGCTTGGCATACGCTAAACTATCATTACAATACGTGATTTCTTCGTACAATAAACAATTAACTTATCCAATAAAAGTTCCACGGGCAAGCGCTAATTTTGCTTTTTCATTGATCATTATGTTCATGACTGCCAAGACCCTAGAGGGCATACGTTATAAAATCATTACACTTTTTGGTCGGTGGCCTGACGGCCTATCAGTTCAGTCTCTAATTCTTCCAATATGGTACAAGAGCAGCAGTGTCCATATTTGGACATTATATTGATAATTTTCTTGCTGTTACACAAGCTCTTCACTGCCAGACCCAGGGTAATATGTTTCGATGTCTTAATTTTATGGCTGAAAGCAGCGTAGATCAGATCTTGACCGAGTGAAAAAATTTCAAGTTCTTTATTTATTTTTGTTTTTTCACGTGCCTTATTTGATATATGAGAAATATCACCCCTAATTAATGTTTCTAAGAAGCAACTCAAAAGTTCGGGCACGTAATCGCATTCTCCTTTCATCGAATCTTTAACAGTGCAGTCTTCAGGCAATTTTGTTGTGGTGGAGTTAAGAATTTCTTCTCAGAGTTGTATTGCAATTGAACGAGTTTCCTTTCATTGTCATTGTTTTAAACAAATCTTTATACGTCAAAACAGAGGCGGAAAATGGAGCAAGAAACTTTTTCTTTTCGGCATAAATAATTTTGATCTTACAGTCAAAAGTCTCCATTAATTTTCTTTCCAAGTGACGATCTGAAAATGAAGTGGCGCTCACAGAATCTGACGATAGGCTGGTCTGTTCTACTAATAATTTTTGGTACTCTTTCTGAACGTTATCAAAAAATAGGCATTCGTTGTTCTTGACCACCTGTTCCTCCAACATTTCGCACAGCATGGTATAAGCAGTGTTCGATGCCTTACGCTTCTTAAGAAATTCAATATCATCTGTTCTTGAAATTTCTCGCAAGTATTGATCTTTACAATGCTTATGATACGGGATATTTGAATCCTCAGAGAAGGAACTGATCTTTTCCAACATTAGTATGTCATTATATTCTGTGGCTGCGCTTTTCAAGAGTTCCATGGTTCGGAATCTATTGACAGCCAATGAAATCTCACGCCCATGCAGTCGTTTCCGTGTTTTTTCACAAATGAAGCATTTCGGTGGTGGCAAATTTTCTTCACTGACAGGCTCGTCGGTGCCAAACCGATCATTTATATCCTCGTCCATATCCTCAACGTCTCGTTCCAATATGGTTGATACTCCCGCTCTGAAAATTTTTTAATAACACACGGTCTGATAATTAATAACATGGAACTGAAAGTATAGCATTAGAAAATGGTTCTTCGTAGTATTTCATAACGATTTAAAAAAAAAATTAAGTACAAAATATTCTATAATGTTTCTTACAAATAATAATTTGTTTTGGTCTAAGAATCAAATAAAATAACATAAAAAATTTCATTTTATCAATTTAATATTTTTTTATGTTGAAAAAAAATTCAGAACATTTCAATATTTCATCATTAGTCGCGTCTGATTAACATTTACTATAAAATTTTTGCATTAAGTTTCCGGTGAACCGTAGGTTAATACGAGCAGAAAAAGAGAGCTTTTTTGGAAAAGAACTTGACTATCATTATTTTTTGTAATAAATACTTTGACAATTTAAGTCAGAAAAACGGACATACTGGTCACAAAATAATTTTATTATTTGCTGAAAAAATCACGAAATGACTAGACTATAATATGTTATAATTAATAGGTATATAATGTATATTATATGTCATATTAGCACTTACTCGTCTGTCGATGTACCAGCAGCCTGAGTTGTCGTAGAAGTTACAGGAACATATAATTCGGAACTCTCTCCAGAAACTTCCGATGCATTATCGTATTCCACTGCACTTTTCTGTTGCTCGATCTTAAGAAGGAAGATATTTTGATCGCTGTAAATAACTTATAACACCGAGTGTGATATCCCTCGTGCACCGAGGTGTCATCTGGCAGTTCAATTGTATCGTACGTTGTTCTTGATTTACTGCGAACCGGTCTGCTCCGACGATACGCCAAAACAGTCTTGCTTTTTTCGATTGTTTCTGAAGTAAATGGAACAATTTTTTCAGAACCATCTACTCGCGCAGCGCAAAAAACGCACTTCATGATAGTAACAATCAACTCACTATATATCACTGATATAGGTATACGTATACATTGCAAAATACTCAGAACGGAGTCGGAGCGTCGTGCTCGTACATTTTGCGACGCGATGTGATCAGCTGTGATGGCGTCATGGCGCCGGAAAGTAGCCTCAGGACGGTGCGAGAGAGTGAGAGATAGGGACAGAGTGAAAGGGAACGTGTGGCGCGAAGTGGGGGATACATGCTTTACTGTAGCTGCGCGCTCTTATGTTTATTAACCCTACAACTCATGACTTTATTTTTCTACCTTCAAACGCATGACTGGGGTCCGAACGCACCCCATGCTTTTCTTGATCATAAAACCGGTCCTATGCTGTTAAACAGGTTTTCTTATACATGGTTTTCTTCGTTTTTTCATGAGAAAGAAAATGGTGTACGAGAGATTCGATTTTATTCACATTTAATGAATGAAAAACCCATTCAAAGACTGAAAACCGGAAAAAATCAGCAAAAAGGTAATGGTAATGGTAGTCGCGTGGGGTGCGTTTGGTCCCAGTCATGAGTTGTAGGGTTAATGGTATTCGTTACTTCGGCTTGCGGAAATCGTCAGATTATACTTTTTCCGTTATCCTTGAATTATTTCCTTCAAAATAAAAAAAAAATCCGACCGCGCTCGAGAATGTCCAGGTCACGTGTTTTTTTTTTTGCAACTTTGTGACCCTCCCACTCCCCTGCGTCACACTCAAATCGTCAGATTAAGGAAATGCACACTTTTTAGCATGTAATTAACCCACCATACCTTAATCTGACGCGCTCGAGTATTTCGGACTATCGATTTTTTTTACTATTCTGACGGGCTGCCATAGACGCGCGTCACGACATAGAATGCTTATACATGGTAGAGGTACTCTACAGGGTGCAAGGTACCCCCCTTATGTCAATCTGACGCGCTCGAGTAAATCCCGAAATCCCCTATTAGGCTCCCGTATTATTTAGTTCGTATATAGCCTACGGGCTACGTAAGTTGAGCTATCGACTTTTTTTTTAGACTTTACAGTCACGAAGTTCACAAGACAGCACTGTGCATATTATTGATCTAATTCAACAATACATACAAGACAATCCCGATGAATATCAATTTTCACTGAAATCAATTCTCGATACTTTGAAAGGTGGAGTTGCCAATAACCAATGGATAAAAAAAAAAAATTGTACGAAACACTCGGTGACGATATTATTATTACATCAAACCCAGGTTCGGAGCCAATAATTTGTCTTCCTGAAACGTGCCACAAACTTTTATTCAAACACTTCCAAGATTCGAAAAACGACGGAGACAGTCGTATTAAGATTGTAATGGCAGCGGCTAAAATTGTCAAAGAAGACATTCGTTTGATAAAATGCAATACAGACACTTTTCCGTCTCTCAATTTTTTTTTTCGGAGATATTGAAACAGTTATTCCAAATTCACTCAGAATTTTCTAAGACAATGTCGTCCTACCCGATAAACGCGAAAAAGAGAAGGGCAAATTTTCGTCCAAGATTGTATCTATTGCACATGCAATTATAAGTTGCGTTCGTCCGCGCGGTTTTATATCGTGTCTCAAAGTAGGTTTAGGTGCGGTGCTGAACAAAAAATTTGGCTCAAAAGCTTTATTGAACATTTTGTCATCGCTCGGATTTTGTTATTCGTATGATGAAGCTCTGCTGTTCGAGGCATCGGTTATGTCTGAACCGAATAACTCCACCATCGACACCGAATCATCTTCACAATTTGTTTTTGAAAACGCCGATCATAATATTAATACAATTGATGGTTTACAAACATTTCACGCAATGGGTGGCATTGAGTGTGTTACTCCGAAATCTGCTGTCTCGTGTAACTCGAGAATTCCTAAATTAAAATCGATCCCATCGCAAACTACTATTGGATCATTTGGCACAATCGCTCTGAAACCTTTTCATGGCTACAAAAAAGCAGGATTGGGAAATGTCCCCGTTGAAAATTCAAATGAAAAAAACCTGAACGTTCGATACGAATTTGACATATCCTCATTAGATTTTTTGTGGATTTACAATCAAAAAATGGGATTCATTACAAAAGAAGGTTGGAACGGATTTATGGAGAAATTGACGAAAAATGAGCATTAAGTACAATCGCGTGTTGTATGCCTCCCTTTTGTGAATCATCCTCCAGGCAACTACGATACGATTTACACTGTTCTTAATCTTGCATCGCAGAGAATTAAGAACAAAACACAAAAAATCGTGTTCGTCACATTTGATCAACCTTTGTATTGGAGAGCCAAAGAAATTGTACATTCCACTGAAAATCCCGATATCAAGAATATTGTAGTCAGATTAGGATGTTTTCATCTCGCAATGTCTTTTCTGGGCTCTATTGGTAATATAATGGACGGAAGTGCGCTCAAAGAACTATTTTGTAAGATTTACGCACCGGCTTCCGTTGAAAAAATGTTAGGAGGTCATGCGTATAGTAGAGCAGTGAGAGCTCATATTTTGGTACACTGCACGTTCGTCCAAACGTTTCTTTCTTCAACAAATTTTACTGATGAAGACTCTTCAGAGCTTCAAACACTTTTACAAGAGCCCGAGACCACTTTTGCAAATATTGATACAGATACGGAGTTGAAAAATATCAGGTCAATTGAAACTACTAACAGACTTGCTGGACAGAGTGAAACCGCTAAACTATGGATTCAATACTTATACTTCATTGAAGCTGAGAAAAGTGGAAATTGGCAACTGCACCTCGAAACAGTGCAAAAAATGTTACCTTTCTTTCATGCGAGTGGCCATTTCTTGTACGCCAAATCCGCCCACTTATATCTGCAGGACATGTATAGTTTAAAAGAAAGAATAGATAAAGACGAATATGCAGCGTACGTGAATGGGGGTTTTACTATAAGGCGAACGGATAAATTTTGGAGTGGAATTTGGTCAGCTATGACCGTTGAACTAGCGCTGATGAGGCCGATGAAAGATATTGGTGGTCCAACACGAGGCAGAGGGATGTCTGAGAGCGTGCTTTCAAAATGGGTCTTAACAACGCTAGCGTTAGTAGATCTAACAGATTCACTCACTGAGTTCTGTAACGTTTTTCTAGCTACGACTGAACAGCATGTTGATGCACGAGCAACCCGTATCGCGAGAGACATTGCCGATATGAACAAACTGAAATCGTGGTTCAAAGATCATAACCCTTTTCCCGAAACAGATGGCATTATCTCCCTGAGTACTGGTCTAAAAGGTGGATAGAATAATAATATCAATTGCCATCAAAAATAGGGTTACGGTGCTTGACTGAAATGTCAAAAACGGATGAAAATGACGCTCCCAACACGTTCAAGGACGTGAAATACAAAAGAAAAAATAAAGTTACGTCGCTCAAAGCATTGACTTCCACTATCAAAGTTTTCGAGAACAGCGTAACAATCGATCCGTCATTATTGTTCCAAAGAGTTTGTGTCCTGAAAAAATCAGATGAAGAATTGAAAGCTTATTTCAATTACGAGCTTGCACCGTACCCATTATCGCTTTTTGATGAAAGGGGAATGAGAAAAACTCAAAAATCAAAGCTGTACGATTTTTTTACACCCAAACAGAAGCCAGTTAAAGGTAATAGTAGAATAGGGCAGCTTTGGGGCGTCACAACAAACCCCCCTTTCCCCCCGCGTGTCCCCCTTGGCGCCATCCTTCCCCCTCAAGGTCGTCTGGGTTTCCCCCTCAAGGTCGTCTGGGCCCTTTTCCCCCTGTCGGTTGTCCGTTACGTGGGGGAGTCAAGGTGGACCTGCCCCCCTCCCTTATTCGTTATGAGGGGTCGTTTTTGAGGGTTGACCGTCTGTCGCGAAATTTTGAATGTGCTACCCTTTCTTTGGGTGACGAGGATAGAAGGGGATGGGTGCAGTGTGGCAAGATGTAACGACACGGTAATGTTTCCATGAATACAATTTTATTAAATTCTCAAGTATACAAGAACGTGAGCGAGATTGCCCGCGTGAAGACGATTACAGTTTTAAGCCTATGAGTAATACATACAAGTTTAATGCAAATGTGAGGATACATTTCGGGGTAAGTGCCATCTTAACCTTATGAGTGCACAAGCATACATACACACACACACACACACACACACATACACACACACAATTGTTATGCAGATGTGAGCTTACATGTAGAGTAAGTGCTGTCTTAACCTTATGAGTACATACAATTTTTTTCTGGTGTAATTCTAAAAGTGGGATTAATTTTTTAAATTTTATGTTTCCTAGAGGTACAATACTGCACGCATTTGTTGGAGTAAGAATGCCAAGCGTTCGAGATCTTGTCCTTGCTTACTAACTTGTTATAAAATGATCGGGCGATGGCGTCGTTCCTCGCAAAGTCGTCAGTGAATATATCGACAAAGTGGCGCAAAGTACCGCCAGCAGCCATAAAACAAATAAACATAATAGAGAAGTGTCCACATACGTCTGAAGAAAGGCTCTGCAACTGCCTGTCGTTGTAACTGTATTGTCGACAATTTCTTCGTATTCTTCGGTAATGGTGAGGGACGAGCGGTGGCAGTCCAAAGCTATCGAAGTAAGTCCCATGGCCGTGGGGGTCGACGTAAAATGCCACCCAATGGGAACCTGGTTGGGTGTGATCATCGGTGTTGGAGACAATAGCTGTTGGGTATGTCCAAACCAAGGGTCGGCTGCGAAAACCCCGCACGGGGTCGGCTGCAATATCTCTAGAGCCTGCTGAATTTGCAGACTGTCCATATCCCTAGTCTTCGGATACAGTCATGCCCTGTGGGGAGGACACAGCTGACGAGTATGGGTCGATCTGATCGAGAGCTTCGGAGACACTGACCATGGAGGTTTCTTCGTCTCCCGCTTCCTCCGGATATTCCAATTTCTTCGGTATTAGACCAGGTGTTGGCGGTCCGAGCTCAACCGCGGGGCGACGTAGAGATGACTTTCTTTCAGGTCGAAGCGGTGGTTGCCGTTTCTCGATTTTCATCGGCAAAGGTGGTGCCTCTTGTTGCTGCTGTTCTTCTCCGGTCGAGGCGCTACGCTCATCGTTCCGCCACTTACTGTCGACCGGTGTCCTCGACTGGGAGGTATAGATGTATTTGCCGGATACCGATTCGACGCGATGGGGGTGGTCGTACGCTTTGAGAAACTTGGTAGTTGCCAACCATTTTTTTCATCTTGACAGCATTGTTTAATGCGCACGTGAAGAGTTCCTCCCTTTTCACGCCGTGAAACAAACAGTATTCCCGCGCCGGTTCCAGCTTGCCAAAACTCGGACAGTCAAAGTTTTCCAAATTTATAATCTTCCGCGCCGTCGCTTTCTCCAGATATCTTGTCTTTTCGTGTCCGCGGGTCAGAATACGGTAGGCTGTACGAGCAATTTCCCTCAGATAGCTATTCAGTTTTCGTAGCGAAATGTCCCCCTCGAACCACTCGATCCCATGATGGTAGCAGGTCACGTGATTATTACCGGTCTGGTCAACGGCATGTAGATCTTCAAATGGATGCGGTGGTTCGACAATCCAATGCGCAGAGTGACTTTCATCCAGAGTAAGCACTGCCACCTCTTTTGGCAAAAATTGTCGCTCAATGTCGCGAAAGCCTTGGATATCAATGACGTAATCCATGTTTATGGTCTGGCGTACGGTTCAAAGACTGGTACTAGACTGATCGTTGCCGTGAGGGCGTGCCGCCTTTTAAACATCCCCTATGAGGTTTGTATTTGTATCCCTTCCAACTTTGAGGGGTCCATTCCCCTCGTGACGAGCACCTGTCCGCCCGATGACTCAAGACTCCGCTCGCTCTCTCTCTCTCTCTACGGTCTACCGACCGTAGTAGCGTGGTGCTAGCACTCGAGACTGCGGAGCGGGAGGACGTGGGTTCGAATCCCCGGCCTGTCGAGGAGGACCTCAGCGGCAGCCTGCAGAATTTGTAAGACGGGTCACGCCGTTCAGGCGCCGAATTGGCAGGTTGAGGATTTGAACTTGGTCCGGCTACACTTGGACAAGGTTTTCCGGCAGTTTCCCTTGTCCCTCGTGCGAATATGCGAGTGTTTCTATATTCCAACTGCCACTGCTTACTCTCCCCCTAGCTCTAAGTATAATTTGCAAGTGTAATCGTAATTAATAAAGTAATTTTCTTTTCTTTCTTTTTCTCTCACCAGCAGTCGTTGGGCCCGTTTAACCGCCGAAATCCGCAATCACCTGGCGCGCGGCATTCACTTCGATAATATTGTCAAACTCGGCGTAAACTATGCAGTTGATGGTTTCTTTCAGAGCCTCGTCAAAGCGCACTTCGATCCTCAGGGTCCCGTGTTTGATAAGAGACCAATGTGACGGACAGTTGGCCGAGAGATCGGGGGTCAGATCAAACGCCATTAGACAGAATCCTTTCGGGTAACTCGTTCGGCTGATTCCGTTTCCCTCGTTGAGAAAATGTATACCGGTGCCCGAGAACAGGGTGTGATAGGCGTCGATGTACTGGTTACCCGTCGCTCCATCTTTCTTGAAATTCGGTTGTAAAGGGTATGAAGGGACCTGAACCCCAACGACGTACAGTGACAAATTGTTCATGAGAAAGCTTTGAAAATTGAACGGATTCAGTTTCCTGTCACCGTTGAAGGCCTTGTTGCTGACGAATCCTAGTATCACGCGTTTCGGTAGCTGTCCAAGTATAACGTTGTCCAGCATTTCTGCCTGTACACCCCCGTGAATAGTAAAGGATTTCACCTCTACCCTGGTGACAGGGTACTTTGCGGTACCTTGAGCGAGGGTTCGTGCGTGCGCCAATAGGATTCCAGGGCTGATCTTTACGCGGCGCACCAGCAACGAGGTCTCGACGATGTGAAGACTGTGCAAGGGCTCCGCCTCCATTATGCAAAAACTGTCTCGCGATCTAACGAGTCGTAGTCGCAGTTCTACACCGTTGAGTAGAAACTTTTTCTGGTTGAAGACGTCGCAGTGAAGATGGCCAATCAGATCCGCTACACGACCGTTATTCATTATAGCTTTGCGCGCCGCATATCCGCCGTCCGGACCTTCTTCGTCAGCATCCCCCGTGTGGTTGTCCGATGCCGACTTGCCGTAACCGGTCCACAACCCGGCGGTGAGATGCGATTCTTTCGCGTGCGGGGCGTAATTCAGTAATGTCTCTATGTAGGAGCGATAAGCATACGAATTGTTGGTCGGTGAGACTAGTTTTTGATTGAAGAATACGTCAACCTGGTTGAACATAGAGTGAAGCAGATTGTTCACAGGACATGCCCACGGTCGAGGTGGAGCTGCGTTATCGGCCGACCGTTGCAATTGTACTCGCACGCTGAGCATGGTGTGCGCCAGGTCGATATACTCGTCACCGTGACCCGGCACGAGAAATTCGATTGGTGAATCATCGGTTAACGAAGATACGGGCTTGTAGCGGACCCACTGACCTCCCTCGATAGATGTCTGCGTCGGTGGTAAGGTGAAGAGATCCAGTTCCGACTTCATGCACTCCCCAGAGTGTGCGTGTAAGAAGGCCATTGCTTATTCTTTTCGTTGTTGACGGTGTGGGAGAGATAGATAGATAGATAGATATTTATTGAACATGCCCATAGCAATGTTGGACATGGACGTCTGCAGCACGGTGCATTACAATAAGTTACACAATGCTGCAGACGACCTAGAGCAAGAAATACAAAAACAGAGAACTTAAATTACTTAAAAACTAAGAGAGAGACAGTAATAGAAGGTAAGAGTAAAATTAGACAGAAAGAGAGAGGTAGCTAAGATAAAGACGAGTAGCAGGAGACTAAAAACGCGAGAGTCGAAGGAGACAGAGACTCCGGACTGAGCAGCAGAAGGTACTAAGGGCTACTACACTCAGCCTGAAACAAGTGGTTGTACAGGGCAGCCTTGAAGGCAGATAACGTACGGTGAGCCCGGAGCTCCGAGGGAAGCGAGTCCCAAAGACGAACCCCCAGCACCGCAAAGGAGTTCCTGAACGCCTCAGTACCCGCATGCTGCAGTATAAAGTCGCCACGTATAAGCCTCGCCGAACCGTGAGTGATAGGAGGACGGTCAACAAAGAGTTCCCGTAGGTACGCAGGACGACCAGAGCGCACAGTGACGAAAAAGAGGGACAGCAGAAAATAATGTCTCCTACCCCTCACGCAGAGCCAGCCCAGCTTACGACGGTGCGGGGTAATGTGCTCATCACGGGCCGCACCGCATACAAAGCGAACACAGATATTATGGAGACGCTGAAGTTTGGTGTCTAGAGTCCCACAAAGATTATTATATACAACGCAGCAATAATCGAGAATTGGGAAAAGCAGGGTGATAACCAGATATCTTCGGAGAGAGCAAGAAAGGAGCCGGCGAGACGCAGAGAGCTGACGCAGGGAAAAGTGAAGGCGACTGGAGATGGCGTCAACCTGCGACGACCACGATAACTTACTGTCAAGAATGACGCCTAGATCACGGACTGCACCTTCAAACGGAATCACAGTGCCCTCCAAGACAATAGGGGGCGGCCCAAGGCGGCCAAGAGAAGTGATGTAAGGGGAACTGCCGAGCAGGCAGGCATGTGTCTTAGAGACGTTGAGACAAAGATAGTTATTCATAGCCCAGGTGTGTACCCCCCTTACATCCTCGTTGACTCTGTCTATGGCGGCAGGAAGATCGCCTATTGCGCACTGATGATAAATTTGGAGGTCATCAGCATAAGCGAGGTGGTCTGAGTGTCGCAGCGAACCAGAGATGTCATTGATAAATAGAGAGAACAGCAGAGGCCCCAGGACGGAGCCCTGCGGAACCCCTTGAGTGAGAGGAAGCCAAGAGGACATTTCCCCGCTGGAACCGACCACCGCTTGGTGTCGGCCTTGCAGGTAACTAGAGATCCAACGAAGGACGTGCTGGGACATGCCAAGATTCGCGAGCTTCTCGAGTAGTAGGACGTGTGGGATAGTGTCGAGAGAGAGAGAGAGAGAGAGATTAACGGGGCCCAAAAATATCGGTAATCGCGCGTTTTTTCGGCTTTCCACTCTTGCCAGCAGCAACAGCAGCAGTAGTGCGTCCGGTCTTGGTGGACGTCTTCTTCTTCTTCTTCTTCTTCTTGGTTTTCTTCGTCTTTCTCGCGTTGAGTCGATTAGACGGTCGTCCGGCGACGAATCGTTGCAGACGGGCAAGCGTTAACTGACGCCTTGCACCCGCGGCCGCTTCTTTATAACTAGACCCCTTCATTAGTTCTTCAATTTTTTCTTTAGCTTCTCGTTTCAGATTACTTCCCGATTCCTTCGCCCGTCTTTTGAACGCCTGTTTGAACGGTGTGTGATTCTGCATATCCGATAAAACGTTCGCGCCGGAACGTAAAACCTCTTTTCCCACGGCCCGAGCCCCCCTGGTTAACAATGGTAATACTCTACGAAACAATCCCCCGAGAAAACTACCGATTCTGTGTCCTCGCTGATACGGTGCACCGCGGTAGAAGTTTTCGATACCTCCGCCACCGAGCTGCGACTCGTAATGTTCGATATAATGTGCCATCTGGTGCTGCGTCTATTTTCTTCGGGGCTACCAAGACTGACCGTCCCGTTGTTGTCGTTGTTATTGCTCTTCTTCTTCTTCTTCTTCTTCTTCTTCTGGCTCGAGGAGGTGAATCGACTTATTGTTGAATACGACGGAAGTGCAGCGTGGTCGTCAACGTCCCGTACTCGAATGGCACAGGTTCGCCGGTATGAGTCCTAATATTGATTTCAATCGTACGGAAACTTGTAAGCATCGGTGGTAGATAGTGCGGAGGTGAGAAAATCGTCATCTCTGACTCCCCGCGGATGGATTGCGGTGTTCCGCATGCCTTGATGACTCGCAACAGAGGGGCGTAAACGTCTCCGACTATCCGCGGTTCCACGAGGTCACAGTAGACGAACATCAGGCACGAAGGTATCCTTGCCTGTGTCTTTGACTGTGACCTTGGCTGTATTTCCGTTTCAGGTAGAACTCTCGACGCAGCGTTCACCGCCAACGTGAGCGGATAATGAATCTCGGCAAGTCCGACCTCCCAGGCCCCGGTCAACTCGATCGTCCGTGGTAATTGGGTTACGTAACAGCAGGTCCGATTGCTCGGAAAAAATTGCATCGAGCTGTTGCTCGGCAGAGTAATATAAAACTGATCTCTCTCCATGACGTCCCCGTGCGCGTGCTCGTTTCAGGAAGTGTCGTTCGAACGGCAAACGCGTGCTTACTGAATCCTCGCACCTTGACTCGCGTGATTTTGTGCCGCGTGTTCTCCCTCCACCAGTTGGAGTTCGAGATCGTAGAACGCACCGTCGATCTCCTCACCGGTCATATCCTCCAGCACGTAGACGAACGGCGAGCGTGCGAGTACGCGTCGAATCTTGAAAATTTCTTCGCTCCAGTTTGCCACATATCCCTTTTCGAATGTACCCTTGGTCCTGCTGATCCTTACGAAGTCGTTCTTGTGAAATCTTGGCTTACCAGCGAGACGGACTGGATAACGTCTCAACATGTGCGCGCGCGCATCTGCGGCATTCCGAAGCGTCACCTCGGACGGCGGCATGCCGATACTCGAGTGAACAGTCCCGTTGTAGGCTTGTACGATCTGAGGCAGGATGTCGACGTAGCGTCGCGTCTTCTTGCGCGTAAAGTATCGCCAGAGGCGTTCTTTGAGCGTGCGATTGAACCGTTCGACGATGGCCGCTTTTATGTCGGGGTTGCGGGTGGTTCGATACCTTATCTCGTTGTCGGTGAGTATCTTCTGAAAGGCGCTTCCGACAAATTCCTTGCCCTTGTCCATCTGCAGCAAGACCGGTCTGCGAGGTGTTGTGCCCAACACGCGTAGAAATCCCTCAGCGACGGCTGCTGCAGTCTTACGTTTCAGCGGGACCACCCACGCGTATTTGCTCAAGACGTCAATGACGACCAATAGATATCGGTGGCCGTTATTGTGTTTTTTCATAGAGCTAAGGTCAGCCAGATCGGCCTCCCACACGTCATCGATGTTGGAAACGTTGTATCTTGCACGCGGAAATTTTCTTCGGACAGGTTTGTGCAGCGTGTAAGCGTCTTAGTCAAAGATCGACGATATTTGTCCCCGGTACAGGTACTCCGTCGATCGAGATTACCCCGTCACCGTTCCACGTCAAGCGTGTCGACGCGCCGCTTAGCATGTCCGTGAAGAGTTTCGCCTTTGCGTTAAACTTGGCCGGCACGGCGGCAATAATTTTCCTCGTCTGTATCGTTTTGGCGTCTTCTTCTTCGTTTGGCCCGGTGCGTTTCACGTCGGCCCCACTACTACTACTACTACTACTACTACTACGTTGTTCTTCGTTATCAATTTTTCCTTCCGAACTGTTACCCTTCTCGTAAACATCCACTCGCAACGGCTTTCGCGACTCGTTTGCAAAGAACAGATAACGCTGCAGCGCCTATTGATAAAGCTTCCACTTTTCCCGGTCACCCTCGGTCCGTTGTTTCAAAATATTGTTCATCTCCTCGTCAAGACCGGGTACGGGATTACCGCGTGCAGTGGAACCGAGCGTGTTGATCGGTGACGATACAGACGCGGGTACGCCTTCACCGCCACGGCGTTGAATTCTCTCGACCGTCTCCATCGGAATTAAAACCATCTTCTTGGCACGTTCCATCTCTCTCTCTCTCTCTCTTTCTCTCTCTCTCTCTCTCTATCTATTGTTTTGAAAATAAACTAGATGCCAAACTTCCGAGTATAGGTGCAAGCAGTAAAGCTAAAAATCCGTTTCCCCGCTGAACGAGTATTCGTTTCTTTGTTTTCCAGCTGCCGCGATTACAGGCCAATCGACGAAGCGTCCGCTTGTGACGGGCGAGACGTGTCTTCTGTGCGCGGGACAACGCCACGTTGCCCTCCAAGGTGTTCAGCGCGCACTCGCAAGTATTCTTTATCAACGAGTCGTCGGCCGTACGCAGTAACGCTTCTCTCTGTTTCGGGTTCAATTTGTGCAGCGCGTGTAATGCAATGGTATTCGTCTTGCAAAAGTTGGCAGCGCAGCCGTGTCGACTGGCCGCGGCGCGAGATCTTCGCGGCATTACAGCTGGACGACTGGCAGTCTATGAGCGTTGCCGCCTTTTATATCCCTTCGCGGCACGTAGACATACTGTTTTTCGTCCGAGGGGAATATACTCGTTCGGAAGCGGCAATTTTCTGGCGTCGATTGCTTCAGATCGAGAAGTAAATAACCGTGCGGGACAGCAGTGGCGTCGTGATAGGCCTCTTGAAGAAATCGCGGATCCTCCGGATAGACTTGTCGCGCGAGGTGTTGAATCTGACCGCGATCCCGCGGATTTTTGAAGAAAACTATATAATTCGCGTTGAGCGAGATATCTCGCTGTCCGTGCCCCTGGTGAAAGAGATTCTGGGTAATGTAGAAGACGCTGAGATTTTTGTGATGACAGACTTTCGTGAATAGGTCGACGACCACGTTGTTGGACGCCTCGCGCATGAGATCATCGATGACCAACAGCTTGGGCGACTTGTCGCCGTCGTAATCGCTGTGTTGCGGCAGACCCTCGCGGTACTCTATCCCGTTGCCGGACTCGTAAAGCGGTTGCCACTCGTCAAAGTACCAGATGACTCGACTGAATCTCGTCTCGCACATCGTCCTTGCTGTGACGTAAGAAATTTTTCACAAAGTTCGACTTGCCGCAGCCCGATGGACCAGCCACGATGGCCGGAAACGGATGTTTCCAAACGTGTGTCCATTATGGTCGTTGGTTGTGGTAGTTGTTGTTGTTGTTGTTGTTGTTGTTGTTGTTGTCGCTGGTATTCTTATCGTTATTCTAGCGGTTACTTCGCCATGTTCTGCAAAAAGTCAAAGGGTCAAAATGTAAATGCCCGAACAAAATCGAAGCACGGTATTATTTAATAATTTTCTTTTTTCTAAGGAGCTCATTCCGGCGGCGGCGGCGCGGGGCCCCGGGGCGCACTGGCTACCAGCTGATATCAGTGCGCGCACGCGTCGTCCGTTGGACGAGCCAACTTTTGCGCGCGCGGAGGGCGTGCGTGTTGAGCTCGTCGTTGCGCACGCACGCGCTGGGCAATGAGCTGATAGCCAGCGCGCCACGCGGTGTCCGCGAGCTGATTTTTCTTTTTTTCCTTTCATACGCTGCGCGACAGATATTTGAGATTTATTCCAGGGTGGTCACCCCGTGATTCACTCACCTGTTTAACAGCTCAGACCCCACGCGCGCGTCCACACAGGTATTTCGACGTCGTCGTAAATAGGTCGCACGTCCGTGACTGACCCTCCGACCCTTCGCTCCAAGGGGGGGCCTCTGTCCGCCGGTTCGTCCAGCCAAAGTCTGCTGCCCGTCTGTCGGTCTGTCTGTCTGTCCGTACGCAGGTAGCTTGAGCGAAAGAGAGATTGAGATTGGGACAGCGTGTTGTAACGCGTCCTGCTCACGTTCGGCAGACCGAGTTTTATTACAGCCTATGTTCGTCGGTAGGCGTAGGGGAGCGTGTCAAAGCTATCCGGCAAACAACGTCTTTTGAGAAACACGGGTCTGCAGGTTTTCTTTTCGGTACGCGTTACCACTTCGTGCAGCGCCGTTGTGCGAATCGCCCGGTACTCTACTTCGATCGGATTCGCACCGTCCACTACCATCCGACGAATGGACTCAAAATTGACGCGACTGCCGGCGGTGTAATTCAAAGTTATTCCCTTCACCTTGCACACTTCGACGTCCTCGCCATCGGCGCGACGCACAATGAACGCGTAAAATTTCGGACCACCCGAGACAAAAGCGCGGATGTAGCTACCCGCACCGTAAGCGTCCACCTCATCCGTCAAATCGCCCAAAAAGTTTCCGGTCGGCGGTTCGTAATCGTCCGGTCGAGTCTTGTCACGCGTGTAAATGACCGAGTTGGTGTCGTAGTACAGAACACGGTGGTCGAGCCTTTCCAGGTAAGAGTAAAGTTTCAGACGGGCCTGAGCCGTGGTGTAGGCGGCTATCGCAACGTTGGCGAGCGGTGAGGGGCTGATACTGTGTCGCGCGTACGCCCACCTGACGTACAACACGTCCTCGTTTACCGTCAGCAGATGCTGCAGCTCAATCTCGGGATCGGTCATCAACTCGAGCAACTGCTGTCGGGTTTTGACGATGGTTGTTTTCGTCAGATTTTCACGTTGCCCAAACTTACCCCAAAACGAGTTCAGACATAACTTTGAAACTGACCGCAACCCGTGATTTTTCCTAATATTGTCCCTATCCAGACGTATACCTTCGACCCGCTCGTACTCTGCGAGGTAGCGTGAACGCGTCGCGTCATCGACACATTCGACGGGCCAACCGCTCGCCTCCTGTTTCATCTTCAGAAACGTGTCGATGTAAGCGGCGAACAAGCCGCCTTCGCCGAGTGGACGGGTCGAAGGAAGTTGTCTCGTACTGCCAGATCTCTCGCACGGACAAGATCTCGTAGCCCATTTCAACGGCCTTTTTTAGCTCGAGCGAAACCCAGGTACCCTCAAAGTGCCGGTCGTTGCTATCCTCGTGAGGGCACTCGTTCTGTTCGAAATTCAGGCAACAGGAATAACACAACGCAAACATGAGCTTGTCGTCCATACGCAACGGTAACACGGGGTGATAAAGATTCCGCGGTGGTAAGACGCGACACTTGATCAAACCCTCGACTCGCGAGATGTCCTTGCCAGTCGGGCCTGTCAGTAGCTTGCACTCGTCACCCACGTAAACGGTCGGATGACCAACCGGGAATCGGCCGTTCCTGCAAACCCACGGGTACAGGGAACAGACGTCCACGTAACGTATCTCCTCCTTTGCGTCTGCACCCTCCGCGTCGTCGGTGGAGATTTCTCGGTAGCGCAAAGTGTTACCGGTGCGTCCGCCGTAGAACGCGTCCCGCGGATTCAGAGGCTCGCTACCCAATAAACACCTGTCCGTATATTACGCGCATCATATACGTATACTTAGTGTATTTTTGGTATACATATATGATCGTACTAATATTACACGTTTATGACTTACGTTTATCGACAAACATAGAAAATACGTATATGATATACGTTTTTTAGTCGAATAAATCCTCCGATCAATGAATAATATACGTTTCAGTTGTGAAGAATAAGTGTGTATACTGTATACGTAGAATATTGGTTTTTGTGACCGAAAATATGTACGTACAATTAATGTGCATATTCTACGGTACGAACATAGTTGACTAATTCTCAATTATACACGTATAAAAAGCGTATCATTCTGACGTATAGTAACTACCTGATTTATACGTCTTTTCGATTCATTATTATACAAATATAACACGTTCTTATTGGATCTCACGAAAACGTATATACTGACTCGAGTATTATACGTTCAATTTTTCGGTAAATTATTACTTATCGCGCATACGTAGCATACAGGTTGATTTGAATGAAAATAAATACGTGTAATAAATGTTCATAGTTTACGGTACGAACATGGTGCACTAATCTGTATTATACGTTAGTTATACACGTTTTTCGAACGAATAAACTGATACCTGAACGTCGATTCAACTTCAAAGTTACGGAACATTTATACATTTGAATAATTCGTATTTCATATGTTAGTTCAACTGAACCTGATAACGTATAATAGATGTTCTAAATTTACGATTTTTTCACAATTGTCCGAGTGACAGTATTGTTACGTCCCAACTCCACCTTCTCCCAATGATCATCCGACCCGCTATTACCTTTCTGCTAATCTCTCGTCACTTCCTTTCCTCTAGACCTGTACTCATCACTTCCCGCATTCCTGCAAACTCGTGCGAGCTGCACCCGGCACCACGATTTGCAAGACAACCAAAATCCCCTCCTTATTCTGAGTTTACCTTATTCTAGTACTTCACTCTTCAGTCAACCTCCTAACTCCTAACATCTTCTCTCCTTTTTCTATCCCTACCTCCTCCTTCATATCCACTCTTTATTCAAACTATCGATTATATAATAAAAGAAGTACTTAAATAAACCAATTACGCATCAATAAATATCATACTTAGTCAACTACACCATCTTCCACCGCCGATCTCCTACCTCAAATACAATAATCATCCAAAACATCTATCGACGAGTATCTAATAATCTGTTGTGACATAACAACTGGTGGCAGCGGTACCCCTCGTTTCCCGGACTATAGTGCTAAAAATTAGTGAATTATCCACCATCTAAGCCCGGTTATCCTTGGATGTAAAGACGAGGTACGAACCTATCGAACTTAATAAAACTACAATCCTAGCCACACTGATGGCAGCG
Organism: Rhogogaster chlorosoma; assembly: GCA_944452935.1. Lineage (NCBI taxonomy): Eukaryota > Metazoa > Arthropoda > Insecta > Hymenoptera > Tenthredinidae > Rhogogaster > Rhogogaster chlorosoma. The sequence goes on from OX101802.1 coordinate 11,427,499, forward strand.
AAACTCCTGATTTACGTCACAACTGGTAGGAGCGGAAACCTCTCTTCGTGAAGTGAAAATTTCTCTATGACTATGTATCTATCTCTCAAATCAGTGAATCAAATGCAAGATGTACAGACGGTTTAAAAAGTGAACAGTTCTAAAGTTAACAAGTTACAGTGATGTCGTGCTCACCTTAAATTTCCCCTTACCGCTCGTTCTGCACTTTTGTTCTAATGACCCACGAATCGATGAAGCAAATAATATACAAATCTACGAATAAAAAATAAATAAATAAAATCTACGGATAAGCAAATTCAAGTGATCCATCCCCTAGTGTGATCGGATGTCTTGTACCTTCACTGAGTCAAGACCTAGCTAATTTTGGTTAAATCTACGCAAACAATCCCTTGCTAACCTGCCAAGGACGTCAAATCTACAGAGCCACACACGAGCTCACAAATCTACGAATCTACGGAGCCACACCCGCGCTCATCTAAGAATAAAATAATCTACGAATCTACGGAGCCACACACGCGCTCAATAATCTACGAATCTATGGAGCCACACACGCGCTCATCTATGAATAAAATGCATCATCGTCGATAGATAAAAAAAATCAAGCATCAACGAACGATATAAATGACCAAACATCATATTACGACACACTTTAAGAACTGCAACGAAGATCTACATACTCAGCTTTCACGGCATCAAGTTCACCCTCAACGTCATCCTCACCGACATATGGGCAAATCCACAGAACTTTTAACCCCCAGCGAGGCGCGATAAAATTAAGAATATTTGTTAGGATAACATTGCTATGCACGTATAGGTTTTTATGCTAATTCTACATAGTATTAGACACGTATTTGCATATTTAAATCTACTGAAATATATATAGTAAAGTTGCAACAAGCTTTGAAAGATCAGAAAATGGCGAAATCGCATGCGAGGCAAGCGAAATTTGTTGAACTTTTAAAGATATTCTACGAGCGCCCTTCCAGTTTTCATTTTAATTGAATGTGTTTCAGTTTCTCCTTCATACACTGAAACATCACCCGCTTTTCCTTAGATGTGCTCCTCTCACAAAAAAAATTATTTAACTACAAAAATGCGAGGATGAATTAATTTTTTTTTTTTTTTCTGCAAAGTTAATTATTTTACACGTACGCCCTCTGATGTATCGATAAATGAGCAATGCTGACACATCTTTCATTGAAAGAGGCATCTTTTGCGAGGTGTCGCATAACTGTGCCATCAATGGTTTTCATGCAGTAACAATTCGAAAATGATCATCAGAAACGTAAACTGTGTATAAAATTCAGTTTTTACAACGGCACGTGAAAAATGTTTCTTGGTTTCACATTTTCATAATTGTAAACTACAGTTTGTCATATGTGTTAACTGAAAAAAATAGTGGCGTCAGAAATCTACGTATGAATCGAATATAAAGTCATCAATCCTAGAACGGCACACACACTTTAACCCTTTGAGGAGCAAATTTTTCTACTGAACAAATTTAGAAAATCATAGATGTTCTGGAGGTTTCCGGGGTCGCTGATTACGATTCTGAATTCGAAATTACGAAATTCAAAATGGCGGATCCAATATGGCTATTGTAATGGGGCAACTTTGAGGTTTTCTGCGCAATTTACGAAAAAATGAGTACAAGAGGGTTTTCGGGATCGCTGATTACGATTCTGAAGTCGAAATTACGAAATTCAAAATGGTGGATCCAATATGGCCACTGTAATGGGCTAGCTTTGCAGTTTTTAGCGTAATTCATAAAAAACGAGTAGATGGGGGTTTTTGGAGTCGCTGATTACGATTTTGACGCCATACTGATCTTAATCGAGAATTCTGCGAGTCGTTTGGCTGTATATATTTTTTTCTCAAGATATCAGGACGCAATTGATGCGTAATGCGACGTTGGTCGGTTTTAAGCTTACGCCCCTGCCTGAAAATAGTTAACGAACGTGAATTATTTGTCTCATAAGTCGTGCGAAAACATACACCAAACCTGAGATCTGTGCTCGTAAAATAGAAAAAAAAAGAAAAAAATCCAGCAAAGTTAAAAGTTCTGTGGATTTGCCCATATATCTACTGTAAGCTAAGATATCGAATCTTTCCATCGTACACAACTTTAAACGATCAAATCCTCAACTTTTACTTCATGTCACCAACATAATTATCACTGAACCTATTTTCTATTGACACATTCGAATTCGATGACCTCTCATACGCATTATATTGTACTTCTCCTAAATTATAAGCTTATACCCTATCTCATTGCCAATGATACGTAATTCAACCATAATTTTAAGAATGACACAAAATCCTACCGTATTTAACACATTATCATATGTACCATCGGACTAAATAAAGGTTTATACCACACTGCTTGGTCCACTCATCATGCACACATACATTCACAGTAAACAATGATTATTATAAAAACACACCGAACGTTATATGGGCAATCCCACCTCCAATCGGCCGGATTTGGGTGTTTTTTGACGTCATATTTTTTAAATCGTATGAAAATTTTTTTGTGTGTAAAGAATGCAAAAAAAGTCGACACGTGTTTCGGCGTTCGGCCAAAATATTTTTTCTACGAAAGTTATGAATTAATGTATTTTGTTGAAAAACCGACGCACGGTCGGCTTTATAAATTAATATCTGTGGTTCTATCAATCGTTGAGAGATGGTCTTCGACTCATTTTGAAGGTAATGGAATACACTTTTTGAAAAAATTTTGCAAGTTCTAAAAAAATTGCAAATTGCAACCGTTATAAACAATTGAAATGTTTATCGATTTTTCCTGGAAATATATCCATTTTGAAAATTTTGAAAAAATTTGACCATATTCCTCATTACATTCTACAGAGTGTGTAATTTTTTCACGATACCATTATTTTTTGTTTTTTTTTTAAGCAATTTTTCATGAAGCGGCGCGCGCGCCTCGCCTGACGCCATGTGAGTCGGACCTCGCCTCGCTGCGCCACGCCGGAGTCGGCAAATGGCGCAGCACGTCGACCGGTTCAGAATCATTTATTGCAAGTGGTGGGAGTCTATGTTTTCAGGATTTGTGAAGTTTATATATGGGTCATTCCATGTCAAATCGACAAATAGTTGGAATCGACCCCCTCCGATTCGGATAAATTTTGATGGAGTGTTTTGTCTCATTATAAAACGAAGTCCTGCCAAAGGAAAAAAATTTGAAATTTTTTTCTTAAGAGTTATTCAAAATTGAAAATGTCACTGTTTTTCCCGTTTTTTAAGTCTATTTATTTAATATTTCATAACCTACTGTATATTTAAAAAAAAACCGCTGGTGCGTTCAAAGAGGACACTTAGGGGTATGAGAAAAAAAAAGTTCGGAAGAAAAATTTTGAAAATTACCAAAATTAGAAAACTTTGAATTCTTAAAAATCGTAAAAAGTAGACTTCGCAGTGAAATTTTTGGCTCAAAATTTTTTATATTATACCTCTAACATATCTTAAGAAATTCTGAAATTTTCAGGAGGGTGTTTTTTTTTTTTTTAATGAATTTTTGAATTTTGGCGAAATAATTTTTTTCAATTTTTTCAACTTTTTTGTTGAATATAGTTATTTTACCACATGATTATTGAAGTTTGAGCTCTAAAATATTTTTTATTTTACAATAATAAGAATATAAAATTTTTGAGATATTTGTGTTTTTACATCCCGTTAACGTAAGAAAAATATTTTAGAGCTCAAACTTCAATAATCATGTGGTAGAATAACTATATTCAACAAAAAAGTTGAAAAAATTGAAAAAAATTATTTCGCCAAAATTCAAAAATTCATAAAAAAAAAAAAAAAAACACCCTCCTGAAAATTTCAGAATTTCTTAAGATATGTTAGAGGTATAATATAAAAAATTTTGAGCCAAAAATTTCACTGCGAAGTTTACTTTTTACGATTTTTAAGAATTCAAAGTTTTCTAATTTTGGTAATTTTCAAAATTTTTCTTCCGAACTTTTTTTTTCTCATACCTCTAAGTGTCCTCTTTGAACGCACCAGCGGTTTTTTTTTTTAAATATACAGTAGGTTATGAAATATTAAATAAATAGACTTAAAAAACGGGAAAAACAGTGACATTTTCAATTTTGCATAACTCTTAAGAAAAAAATTTCAAATTTTTTTCCTTTGGCAGAACTTCGTTTTATAGTGAGACAAAACACTCCACCAAAATTTATCCGAATCGGAGGGGGTCGATTCCAACTATTTGTCGATTTGACATGGAATGACCCAGCAGGCTTACAACATATAATGAAACTTTCGTTCCTGTTGGTAAAAATCAGGTAAATGCTGTACCCTTGGCTGTAATCTGGCATGAAGGGACACGAGAACGTAGTAAAGAAGAGATCACTTCAACTTATCACCATTTTTTTCTCTATCACAACGAATATGAAAAAATAATTTTATGGTTAGATAATTGCTGTACCCAGAATAAAAATTGGGCTTTCATTTCTTACCTGCCATATATTGTCAATTCCTCTTTGATAAAAGCTCAAGTAATTGAAGTCAATTATTTTGAGCCTGGGCATACATTTATGTCAGCCGACTCATTTCACCATCAAATAGAATTGTCGATGAAAAAAAAATTTATGATTTTTCTGACTTTGCGCTGGCTGTTGAGGGAGCGAGAAAGAAAGTGAATGTAAAAGTCATGGATATTGATGATTTTCGGCACTTTATTGATCATACTTCGGTAAAAAAACTTCAATCACGATAAGAGTGAAAAAGTGTATTTAGCCAATATAGTACAATTAGAAGTTAATAGAGGTACTACTGATTTAAAGTACAAGACTGATTACAACGGAGAATTTAAAATATTAAATAATTATTTGAAAGTACAAGCCATGAAGAAAGGTATTACTGATCCAATCGCTTGTGAAAAAACTAATGGGATAAGCAAAGAGAAGAAAAATGCAATTTTAAAGAACATTTGCCCTCTAATGCCTGAGAATCACAGGATTTTTTGGCAAAACTTACCGGAAAAGTAGTTATACGATTGTAATTTTATAATTAGTGAATAATTATCAAATCTTACAAAGATTTACTTATGTTTCGAGAAAACTGTTTTGAAAAATGTCAATCGTTAAATATATAAGGAAACAGACCGTTCTTTATTTAAATTAAATATATTGAAATAAAATAAAATTTTTATTCTGCATTACTGCGTTTTTCTTCGGACAAAATAATATTATAAAAACAGCGAAAAAAGGCAGTAATTTTCTTTCACAGAGTATAAAAGCAGTAAATCACATTTTACTGCTTTTTGATTTACAACGATAAAAGACAGTACGTAACTTATTTCAGGCTTTGTAAATAATTATGATCCGAAATCACACTTAAATGACTCTCTGTAAGGTCATGTAATATATTAATATTCATTCACTAGAGTTATGTAATAATAATATCATTCATTTAGTTTAAAAGTATTCAGAATTTAGATTTCAGTTTTCTCTAATTTCCATTTTTACACTTTACTGCTTTTCACCTAAGGACGGCAGTATAGATCTCTTATACTAGTATATACGAATTCCTCACTTCCTCATAGATCGCTGTTTTGTCAACACCTAAGCGCTTAGGAATGTCAAATAATGTAAGTCCAACTGTCAAACTGTCATCGATAAATTGAACATTCTCTTCTCTTCTTTTTCTTTAACATAAATTATGATTCAATACGTAGACTAATATGAACGTAAATTTAGTAAATTCAAAACCGTATTGGTTTTTTGTTTTCTTTTGCTGTTGTATGGATGAATGTATACTAATTAAATATGAATAAATTTAGCCTGAAGATGGCTGGTGGGGCCCAGCCGAAACGTCGTAAAATAAAAACTACGTTTTTGTTTGACCTCCTACCGACAAAAATCTCCTCCGTATCATCCTAAGGTCACGAAAATTATCATGGTAATATGATACTAATGTAAATTGCAATGGCAACGGGGATGTTGACGGCAATGACGATAACGTTGATAACAATTATAAGAATAATAGTAATAATCTTTTGTATTCATTTACATAGGTGTGTTTTATAAGATTGTCTTCTTATCTGCAGGCCACCGTAATAGATATAACCAATTCGTGTTCCAAAACAGCACAGTCAACTATTTCTCTGGATCCACGTCCGTTTCATCTGTTTGGCTCTATTTCGTACTAATACTAATTATAAGTGTCTTTAGAAGAAATAACCTTTTATTATCTGTGATAATCGTACAAGTATTTTATTCCTTCCTTCCTTCAGGTTGTTAGGGGCCATTCATTGATTACGTAAGGATGATTTTGACGATTTTTGACCCCCCCTACCCCCATGTAAGGATACATAAGATTTCTCGGACCCCCCCCCCCCCTTCTTACGTAAGATTCAATCTCGTTTTTCTGAATAATATCGAATGAAGAAAATCATTCAGCACCCGAAATAGAAATAGATTTTTAATAATAAATTTTGACTTGTGAAATATTACGTAAGAATGAGTTTTACCCCCCCCCCCCCCCCCAGATAAGGGCATGTAGAGATTTTGCGACCCCCCCTCGGGACCCTTACATAATTAATGAATGGCCCCTTATGCATCACATAACCTCAATTTGGCCCTGTGGATGACTCGACAACAGCAGCACATAAAATAGATGTATCAGTGGCAATCAATACCATACATGTAAATCATGTAATCATGTTCTCACGTAACCGTACCGAGTAGTTCGGAGAGTCTGGAATCGGTGGGATGAATATGGAACAGTGAAGAGATAATTAAAACCTTTATCCAACATATTTTAATAGATTACAGAATCTGAGAGAGCTTTATACTTGTAAAACTATTCCTAACAGAATAAAAATGGAAGATCCGATATTTATAAAAATATCAGATAGTAACATTGCTACAAATAATTTATGAAAAATTCTCAACATTGAAGAATTTTTATACCGAGTTATAGTGTTAGACACTGAAACGGAAATGCATTACAAATAAACAGGTGTTAAAGTGCTTGCGTTCTGTCCAATATCCACCCAGTCATGTCAGTCCTACTACGTTACACTATAATTCGTCCCAGTCGATGCTATAAAATCAAATAAAGTGATAATGTCTATTGATCGTTATATTAGAACACCCATAACACTTACGAAGGTTTCTTAATCTTTAAATATCCTGAAATATCTGTGATAAAATTTAATTAATTCACTCAGGTGGTACAAAAGAATCTTAGTAAATAATCTGTTATTTCAATTTAGAAGCAGTAGGTAGGTATGCATTTGCGTTTATTTCATTAATGTGTCTGGGGTCTTAGATTTATGGTTGAAGTACACTGCCGTCCAAAAGTTTTCGAACAGAAAGCTTCCACTCCCTCATGGACTTTTGTCCGGAAACTTTTGGACGGCTGTATAGTGTATACACATATACCTAATAATAATATTAGATCACCTTACAGAGTTGGTCCTCTGTAAAGTACCTGGCGTCAGTTGTTTTCGGAATTCTCTCTTCTTTTCAAAAGTGCTGAAAAATTCAAACAGAGATCACAGCATATATATAAAGGTGAAAGAAAAAAAGAAAAAAAACTGATGTAAAACTTAATTCACGCCAACCTTTTCAGATTCTGCTAAGACAACACATATTTTTTAAGACATCATATTTTTGATCAATGAAAGCCGTCTGCAAGTGGTTGGAGTTACGATAAAATTAACCAAATTGTAACATTCAATCAGCCTAGAAGTACTGGTTGATAAGATATGAAATTTAAATAAATGAATAAATATATTCTGTCTGACCAGTCGCCAATCAGAATATGAGAAAATTGCATGTGTACCCATAAATCTATGTAGATAAGCGAAGTAGCCTAGTTGTTTTTGTTCAGAATGCGCCATTCACGCATTGATCCACGTGCGAGAAAATTAACAGACGCGATTGGCTTTTAGTGTTCCGAAGTATTGATTTATCGTATAATATAATAATGATATAATATTTACTTCTCTCCCTCCTTACCTAGATATGCATGGCACCCACCAAAAGTTCTGTTCCTGGCCAAAGTCGTTGCCTTCCTGTAAGGTCTGCGGTAAGTTCTGGCCCAAGGTTTCAGGCATAAATAAAGCCTGTATAGCGACAACGAGGGAAAGCAATCCAAGCACGATTAGTGGTAACGCAGAGGATATTTCTGACTGTAAAATAGTAAAACCGAGGAATCAATTACGATTGAAGGAGTCTGAGGGAGTCCGGCAATTTCTGGATCGTCCGCAGCGCCGCTACGTGTTCAGTTATCGAAATAAACTCGTCAGGGCCATGCTTATACAAAATATGGGTGCAAATCAGTAGACTCTGAATTTCACACAATTCTTTGTCAATTAAGAATATTTCTCAAATCTAAATTCTTGCGTATCTGCAGAGAAATTCGAGTAAACTTGAAACTACCATGATATGTTATTCGATTTCTTCCGATAAACTGCCAACGCTGTTGTACAGTAATATTCATATACGTCTTAACACTTCCGGACAACTAATTCTCGGTCTATTTCAATTACAATTATTGAGAATAGTTTTGGAATGAACTTATTGTTAGTATTAAATTTATCATCTATGTGGCGTTTTTCGCGTCAACTCCACTAACGTCTGATCTCGGTTTTGATCTATGTCTTTTTTCATATCAATTTTTCAACTGAAAGAGACACCTGCATTTTTTCAAATTGTTCCTACAAACAGTCATTTATTTCTGATTTCTATAGACCAGAACAGAAACGCTTTCTGTTTGGCCAGATCCGAATGCCAATCCGTCGAATACCACACGACCTTCCAAAGGAATCGGATATTTTCCTCATGTTTTCCTGCCAAGCAATCAGGAAATATTCAATAATTTTCAAGGTCCTGGGCTATTACTACTGAAAATTTTAAGGCAATCCATGTGATCCTTCAAGTAAGGAAAAAAAAAATGGAAACACAAATTTCCCAAGTTTTACATGCTTCACCGATATGGCAGAGAAAAAAAGGCAAGCTGAAAATCTTATCATTTCTTTGTGTCACTTCGAAGTAATTTCGGTGAAAATTTGAAAGGCAATTCGTGTGATCCTTCAAGTAGAAAAAAAATGGAATTACATATTTCCGAAGTCTAGCATGCTTCAAAATTTCAAAAATAATTTAGGAGCCATATATCCCAAAAGAGCTCATTGACACGCGTAGAATGCACTATAAGAAGTTATGATTTTGTTCATGCATAGGTGAGACAAGTGGAGTTGAAAATGTGTTAAATTAAATTTTTGGTATAATTATGACGGCGATATTTATTGTACCAATTATTTTCATGCTCTGTAACTGTTCGGGGCATCTCATGTAGTAACAAGGAATCTGGATCCGCATTGGCGTGAAATTTAATGACCTCCGGCCAAAAACCAGTCCGTTTCGCGCGGAACACCCCATATGCTAATTCTACCCGTCAATATCTGTAAGCTTATATCAAGGTAATATCAAGCTAATATAAAACTGACCAAATATACGACATATGGTCCGATAATATGAGCCAAATATCCAACAATGTGGATAAGGGATACACCCTGCGCTCTGACAACCGTAGGCAACATTTCTGCAGCGTATTGAAATCCAATACTTGCAGCTATGGTAACGCCAAAGCGTGCAATAATTCCCATTCCAACCGTTGAACCACCTGCAATATACAAATGAAAATATTGTATCTCGCAGGATTGTAACTATTTCTTAGTTATCTATCATAACTAAGGGACTGATTCTATTGGCTCACCAGGAGGCATGGCAAGAGTGACGAAGGAAAAAATCCCGCAGATCAACATTGAAAAAAAGCTCATCCATCGGCGACCCCATCTATCGAGGAACAGAGTTAACAAAAGCGAAGCTGGAAGTACAGTCAGAGCAGCCAAGGAGAACGAGGTAAAAACATCCGGATCCAATAATTTCATGTTCCACACATGACCATCAAATACAAGGACAATGAGAAGCCTGAGAATGAATGCAGTACCAAGTCTTATATCTACATCTCGATAATTATGATGTGTCAATCATAGTTTTATATTACGCAAGCATGTTTGACTCGCTTTTCTGTGACTGTTTTGGGGAGCAAAAGTAGGCGTTTCGATGACTATCGAACAAGTTAGTGGTGGGAAGAATCTTAGGAGGCACTTTCTCGTCTTTTCTCTCCCAGTAATTGACTTTTCCTGTTTTCTGACCAATCAAACGCTCTTGGCCCGTGCGTATTGTTGTACTCCATTTCCATACGATGTCAACGTAACCTCTTCACGAGAAAGCTCGTAAACCATGCTTTTGTTATATGAAGAATCCGGTGGACCATGGAGGCAAGGTCTTTTTACGCATCGTCCACGACTCGCATTGCAAAATTACGCTCAGCGTAAAAAGACCTACTTTACCTCTTTGGTACACAATATATTACTGTCTTCTATATACGAAAGTAACTATGATGGCCTTTGAATATTTCTAATGATTTTCTTCCATTTTACTCTTACCAATATAGGATCAACATGGACGTAATCTGAGCGAGGCGTGGTTTCTTGAAAAGATCTAAAACGGTATACTGGTTATGAGACTGGTCATTTTTTATCATTTCATTGCAGCTGTGCTCAAATTCATCATAAATTTCTTTTTTTACAGTCTTGCCATTGACCTTCTCAAATTTTTTCAACATCTCAATAGCCTTATCTACGTTTCCATTTGATATGTACCATCTGCAAAAAAAAATTATTTTCTCGTCGTATTAGCCACATTTCGAATGGTAATAATACAGCTTTAACGCTTCCTAGAATCCGATTGTTATGTCAGCTCAGTTTTCTAGCAAATAGGTCATGGTGTGCTTCATAACGCCACTGGTTTTATGATTTTTCTACCCTATTGAGGGGACTCCGCATGGAGTAAGTATCAATGCCTTCGAACGTCCAAGAAAAAATCTTCAATTTAAAACATGAGAATATGAAAGTCTCCACAGTTCAAATTTGGCAAGAATTTAAAGACAGATTACCCACTCTTCTGATTATAGTATCCTGAGAATTTAATTCTACATGCGACATGGATGCTGTAAAGTTTTGCCTTCCTTTATTTTTGAACCCAATTCTGTTTTTTCTCAATTGTCCACAGGTGTTGATTAATTGAAACTTCTTGAGGGCAGCTTCTCATCAGAGCCAAAATATTATAGGGACTGCAATCTTCTGATCCACACCCTGAACAACTCATCAGAAAATTGAGTTGACATAATCACATATATGATCATACGTAAATATTTTTCCACGGTCAGAACCGGAAGCGGTCCTGATTTGACAGTATATTTTTTTAATTCCTCAAAAATTTACTTATGAAACACAAATATAGTTTTTTCCATAATCACGGGAAGTATCAACCAGGTCTCAAACCTCTGAAGTTCGGTAGTAAAAAACTTGAGGGTCAAATTTCTTTTTTATTCATTTTTGACAAACAGTAAAACGTCAATCATCTGAATGGTTGTCGGAATTATAATTTAGTTTATCGGAATATCTGATCATCCAAACGACTTAGTTGTTACATTGTTGCGTGACCGCGACGTAGCGAGCTCAGACTTGCACGGCAAACAAGCTAGTTACTTTGTAAAACTAAACAAAATCCTCGAGTGTTCCACAAATATGTAGAAAGAATATTCCACTGATAAGATATTAATGTTGATTGTTCCGAATTACATATGTCCTATCGCGTTGATCGAATCAGAATTTATTCTTGTTTGCGGCACGGAATATTGCTGTCCAATTATCCGAACGCGAACGAGGCGTGGCCCAGTATTAGTTCGGACAATCAACGCTCTACTGTGGTATTATGGAGTCTTAAAGGTAGGATACCGAACTCTGTACCATAGAAGCACGTCAACTTTCGTAGCTTTACAAGCACTGATCTCTATAGTACACTGGATGGCGTATTCCAATGGGAGTCAGTCCACGTCAAGCGGGACGGATTTGGCCAAAAATTTCCCTCGATGTTTCTGATTCTTTTGTAATTTTTTTTACACATTCTCTGGCTAAAATAAATGTATGAAACATTTTTTTTTTTTAACTCGAAGGGCTTAGAAGTTACAAGGGGTCGAATTTTGGAAAAAAGCATCAAAAACCGGAATCGCTGTCTTCTTTAAACGTTAATATCTCCGGTTTCCTTTGTCGTACAGACATCGGCAAAAACTCATTTTAAAGCTCTTGAATCGCACTTTCACGCTATTAATTTTTAATTCACCTAACAAATGATCTTCTATTTGTTATAAACAATTATATTTTTTAAACGTGATTTTCGAGATGATTACACCTTTCGAAAATTCTAAAAAAAATACGAGCGTGTTCCTTGATTCATTCTCTACGGAATCTGTAAGTTTCAAAATGGAACTCCGATGGAAACTATATTTAAAAAGCGATTGATTCGTGCGGGACGTCGCGCGCGGATGTCTACGCGGGCGCGCCGAGACCGAAGCTTGTTCTCTTCACATGCAAGGAATACAGGGGGGCTGTTATAGGTCTGAATTCATCAAATCCATTAATTTACAGAATTATTTATTCCATTTTATACTGAATATTCTACTCAAAACAATAAAAATATTAATACAGAACTAAAACGCTTAACTAAAATCTTAAAACACATCACAATTTCGAAACTAAAGCTCCTATAGTCATCAAAAATAAGTGATAAATATAAAGTACTTTTTGATTCCATCAAATGGAATACGTCACAATATCATCATTCAATTAATTACGTACTAAATTAATCAACTAAAACCTATAATCAAAATTTCACAACTATATTACATATAAATAAAATCTTAAAGTGAGCTGCAAATTTGAATTTCTACTAATAGTTGATTTACTTGGAAACCAATGCTTCTACTGACTCCTGCGCATTCGAATATCTTTTGGCAACAATTTTTCATTTTTATTTTTTGAAATAGGTTTTATACAATGGAATATCAATGTTCCACGTACCTACTAACTTCGCTTTCTCAAATCGAGCTTGTAATGCAACAGCTTCTTTTTTATAATCCTCACAGAATGATCCCCACAGAAGTCAGTAGAAGCATTGGTTTCCAAGTAAATCAACTATTAGTAGAAATTCAAATTTGCGGCTCACTTTCAGATTTTATTTATATGTAATATAGTTCTGAAATTTTTAATATAGGTTTTAGTTGATTAATTTAGTACGTAATTAATTGAATGATGATATTGTGACGTATTCCATTTGATGGAATGAAAAAGTACTTTATATTTACCACTTATTTTTGACGACTAGGAGCTTTAGTTTCGAATTTGTGATGTGTTTCAAGATTTTAGTTAAGCGTTTTATTTCTGTATTAATATTTTTATTGTTTTGAGTAGAATATTCAGTATGAAATGAAATAAATAATTCTGTGAATTAATGGATTTGATGAATTCAGACCTATAACAGCCCCCCTGTATTCCTTGCATGTGAAGAGAACAAGCTTCGGTCTCGGCGCGCCCGCGTAGACAGCCGCGCGCGACGTCCCGCACGAATCAATCGCTTTTCAAATATAGTTTCCATCGGAGTTCCATTTTGAAACTTACACATTTCGTAGAGAATGAATCAAGGAACACGCTCGTATTTTTTTTAGAATTTTCGAAGGATGTAATCATCTCGAAAATCACGTTTAAAAAGTATAATTGTTTATAACAAATAGAACATCATTTATTAGGTGAATTGAAAATTAATAGCGTGAAAGTGCGATTCAAGAGCTTTAAAATGAGTTTTTGCCGATGTCTGTACGACAAAGGAAACCGGAGATATTAACGTTTAAACAAGACAGCGATTCCGGTTTTTGATGCTTTTTTCCAAAATTCGACCCCTTGTAACTTCTAAGCCCTTCTGTCTATAATCCATTTAGAATTGATATTCTAGATTTCTAGATACGTATTGAAATGCCTTTTTCATAATAAATTACCAAATACCTTCATTTACAATGGTACATAATAAATTATATACCACCTTTTTATACCCTTTTTGGTCATACATACCATATGTATAAGTCATATGATCGTAATCGACTTAATCAATATGTTATTGGAACTTCTGAATACTTATCAATTTTTTTCAGGGTATTATAGATTTTGAAGAAATCTTATTAATTTATGATGTTATTTTTGTTCATACAACGATTTTACAGAATACTGTGTCACATGTGTTTATTATGCAGTTTTTGTATGAAGATTATTTTTAGTACTCATTACATTTACTAAAAATTGAATTACGACTTCACCTAAACGTTTTTAATACAGAATTCTTATAGTGATATTTGATTTCCTCCCAAGTTACATCGCTTTCAACAGAAATTTCTTTATCATTATTTGAATCCGCCGCTCAAATTGACAAATCTACTACAAGTAATATGGCTGCCACACAGCTTTAATTCGGTACAAAAATTTTATACGGGATACGCCATCCAGTGTAGTATAGAGATCAGTGTTTACAACATATAGCTATTAGAACTACCATACGACGCGCCTCTATACGGGCAGCCAGAAACAATAGGCTTACAGTGCAGAAGTCATCTGGAAATCACGTGATCAAAGTGCGAATATGAATATTCAGCATATTTAGTCAACGTCAGAGTTAATAAAACATCAAGCAGCCGAAGACTCGCTTATATTTATCATCTGGAAAAAATCTACCAGGTGAGTTCTTCGTTGAATTCTCATAAGGGTTGTTGTTATTTCCAAATAGCAGTCAAATGGCGCGTTTTCCATGACAACCTGAGCCTTTGCTTGGTGCCACTAGAGGCGCGTCGTCTGGTAGTTCTAATAGCCTACGATATAGCTATAGTTATACGGCGCCAAAAACCAGCACGTTTTTCAAGGGTGGGGATGACTTAGTACGGTCTCCTAACATCTAGACTCCATATGTAGTAACATTATATGTTGTGGATTATTTGGTACCGCTATTTTGTTTCGAGGGGTACGATTCTCGATCTTTTGGTGTTACTTAACGCCGATCGTCAGCATGTAGTAAGCGCCTTTTCTTAAAGCCTGACTTTATCGTGTGCGCTAAGTAGCGACCGATAACAATAAATAAGTTCGAGCGTTAATCAATCAGAAACGCGTATTTAGTAGAGGAAGAGTAGCATATTCGGAATAGTGCAGGTAATTCGGGATACCTAAATATCTTAGTTTATAAAAACGCCAGCTGTACTTTTTTTTACAAACATAACGTCACATGACGTGCGAAGCCAATGAGTACTAAAAACAACCCATCATCTTGATATTCCTGCTACAAGGCTCACGAAAACAAATCTTCAATTTTAAGAAGTTTTTCGGTAAGAATACAATCCTTTCTAATCGTTCATTGCAATTCATAACATCTACATTGTAATTATTTAAATTAATAAGTGACCTTATTAATTAATGATTTTACATGGGTTTTGTGAATTGTACTTGAATTAGAAATTTTGTACAGAATTTTAGTTTACGATGACATGTTTTTTATTTGGAATACCGAGAATAAACATAATTTAAAGATCAATAGTATTTTTCAATGTGACTGATAACATTAGCAAGAAGCTACTTCGGGATAAATATTCAGTACTTATTACGATTGTTTCATTTTCTAAAGGAAATTGTGACTAATTGTAAAAAAAAAGATTATAATTTGGCTGAAAGATAATAGCAATGGCGATGAATTCTTATTATTGGAGCTAGGGGAGGGGTTAGAGGGAGGGGTGGGGGGGGGGGGCACCCGCGTTCCCTACCTCCAATAATAAGAATTATAATTTGGAATACTATATTCCGAATTACCTGCACGTTAAGTCAAATTACGGTTTGAGAGTCTTTTGATTTAATCGAAATTTTCATAATGTTCCTGATATTTGTAATGTTTCGTCGTTTAGATAATTGAACTTCGATAATTTTCTCATGCTGTGATGCATTTTTTATTGGACTAACACGTTTTACTTTTTGCTTGTTCCCAAAATACAAAACGGTATTCCGAATATGCTGCTTTCATAATACCATTTCGGAGGCGCCTACTAGATTCTGTCAAGACGTTAGTCGCATCTTATCCCAAGCGCCATTAACGGTCTTCCAATTGTTTAGGCGTTAACTTTTGATAATTCTTAACGCCCGGAATAACACAGTCGCTTGAACCGCGTTAATTCCGTTAACACCGGGCTCTATCGAACGGCACCTACTACATTGTGTTCGAGGTTGGTATACACATACAATGTTCTTATTAGCCAGAGAGACTGGGCTCGTCAAACGACGTTCGATTGTTATTATAAACAATAAAACGCTAGCGCATAACGCTCGAGATAACGCCCGAATTAGCGTCTTAGGCGTTAACTGACGCCAAAAAGTCGAGAATCGCTACACAGATCTCACTCTGTCTCCGAGTTATGACATGGTATGATGCTATGATCTAGGAATTGTTACTTCTGTTATAAAATGTTCAAACTATTCAATTTCATAATTATCACAGATAACGAATTGTGAATAGAACTGATTACGCTGTCAGATATGATCGAATCTAATTATGTGTGTGATCATGGCTGAGCAATTTTCTCGATTGGTGAAAGACCTATCAGAAGATAAGAAAAACTCGGACACTACTACTTTGGGCGAAATAGACCAAGGCCGGCCACTTCAGTGTTGCCAGCCCGTACCATAATTATAGATACGTACCAGAATTTGATTTCTGGTACCATGTACCATAGGTCTCGTACCATAACTCACAAATGTACCATAATTTTACTTTTCACCGATTTATTCCACAATTTTGTACCGTAACTTTTTTAGGCGTTTTTGACCCCAAATTCTTGAGTTGAATAGCCATACTCATTCTTGTCTTGGGTTTACCAACACACCGGTTTGCATTATTGTGTTCAATAAACAAACCCATTTTCATTCTGTCGGGTTTTTCACTAACGCGATCATTTCCATCTTTATGCGTTTAATAAGTGTCAAAATATATGAAAATGATCAAAACTTTCACTAAAATGCCAAATTATTTTGAAATCTTTAAATTTGCCGCTGACCACTACTAACTCTTCTGATCCAAAATTTTCAAAAACTAGCAATTTTAGTACTAGGAATACCATCAAATTGGCAACACCGTTAATTACTAAAGTAGGGAGTAATATTCTTTTCAGATTCTTCTCCGTGGCCCCTGATTAGCGAGAAATTATTTTACTTTGAAAAATGACGGTACTGTGGTGGAAAAATGACCGCCAAAATCTTGACTCTTGTTGGTTTGCACGGTCCTTGCACCCCTATTCTCGTACCATAAAAATACCATAATTTTATAGTCCTGAATCGATAATATAATCTGGAGGGTCTAGCAACACTGGGCCACTTTCGATTTCTAAATAAAATTATGTAAATCAGGAATTTCACCGCTCAAACGACGTATCGTGCTCGGAAATTATGTCCCTTGCTATAAAATTGATCGATTTTACCCCATTCCAAGACTGTATAGTAACTGGTCTTGCTTCACTTTTCCCTACGAATGATGGCATGGAAACGAGAAATGGTTAGCCAACTGACCTTGCACTTTCTGGAACTAGCCAAGGCGAGACAAATGCTATGATCAAAGGTGCTGCAGAAACTCCACTCAAAACCCGCCAATCAGCGATATAATATGCAATCCATGGCAAAATGCTCGAAGAACCCGCAAAATAAACACCAAATGACATATTCACCATAAAAGTTCGATGCTTCGGCCCAACGTATTCGATCACTGTGAAAAAAAAAGTTCTCTTCTTTTTTCCATAATGTTCACGCATCATTCACAGTCACTCACCAATAATAAAAAGTATGTTGAAGCAATTGTCAAATGCTAATCCAACGATCAATCTACACAGACAGAATGTCCAGAAACTATTAGAAAAGGCTGTACCAATCGAAGTGAAAAAGCCAACGGCGTTGCAAGCGATCAAGGCAGGTAAACGACCGTAGTGATCAGCTATGTAGCCAAAAATGAAACCACCAATGATACTACCAACGAAAAAGAGGGATTGTGCTACTGAAGAGTAATAAGCTTTGTCACAGACCCAATTGAGCTGGAATATAAAAGTTTCATCGAAATAATTTCTAAAAACTCTGATACAGTAAGTTTGCTACTGGAATGTGCCTTGAAATTGGTAACTCACCTCGGAAGCAATTGAAACGTATGGAATAGCACTGTAATTATATGTCCATCCATGATAACACGAAGTTTTTGGCCACGACGGATTGGATGTTCTATTGCCAGAATGTAGTATTTCAGTGTAATTCACATTATACATCTGACATTTCGAGTATCGTGTAGTTCTGTCTTTAGACAACTCATTGTCGTTTGCCATTGGGATCGAAAGGGCAATTCTGAAACAATAGAATTCATTTCGTAAATATTATGAAACAAAGTCAATTAAGGGGGGGGGTAGGGTTTTAAAATTTTTTGTTTTTAATTTTTTTTTTAAATTTTTTTCTGAATGAACAATATGTCGAGAATATTGTGTACAAATTTTAAGTCAATCCGAGTAAAACTAACGGAGTTACAGCGTTTCAAACGACCGGCCTGATTTTTATATCTGCCCGGTAACCGCTCGAAACCTCTAGTAGAAACCAGCTGCAATTTATTTTGTAATCCCGAAGATACATTGGATATGTTGAATGACAGTGTTTTAGCTGTATGGAGCTGGGCATTGATGACTCTATGTGAATAAAACCAGGAATGAATAGCATAACTTTTATCAGGGTCTTTTCGCTAAAAAAAACTTTAAACGCGTTTTTCTCAAATCGATGTTTTTTGAGTCGGTGCCAACTGTATCTCAAAATCTACTGAACCGATCTTTTTCAAATTTTGTACACTATTTCTTTACACAATTCATGAGGTCGTGACGTCGAGATTTTTTCGTTTTCGATTTTATTTTGCTTATAATTAACAACAATAGTCGTGAATTTGGGCCCAAAAATCGATAATTCAACTTTCGAGTGTTGTAAAAAATTCAAAAATTGAAAAAAATGGAAAAACGCGACGTCACTACTTAGAGGGACGAATAACTTAAAAAAATAACTTTGATTTTTCAATTTAAGATGATCCAGTGCTGAGTTGTGATTGGCACCGCAAAATATCTTTTTTCTGAGACGCCTGCTAAGAATTGCTGCCATCGGGTCAATTTTCAATATTTTTCACTAAAAATTTTACACAATACAGTTCAATTACTACTCTTTAATGTACAACATGTAGAAATAAATTTGCTTTCGCCGTACGCCGAAAAAAAATTCCGTAAAAACCTGCTTTTTTTGGCCTTCAAAACCCTACCCCCCCCTTAATATAGTTAATGGGTTGATCGGGGTTTACTAGCCTCCGAGTGGTACATAAAAGTCATGGCCATGCTCTCTGGAAAAAAGATAAAAATTGAATGGTAGATTTAAGTTAGGAATTTCGAGAAGTCTAGATCTACATCGAGAGGGCCGTGAAACTCTGTGCAGATAATAGCCGAGGCAAAATACCGGGCTGCTTCCCTATGAGAAGGATTACGATCTTAGGTGATATCCCATACATAGCTAATCGGAGCTGGCCACTGGAATTCCGGCACTCATAAGTATTGAAGCTACGATAAAGGCGCCGACGTTTTTCCATAGCATATTTTCCGATGCGTCCAGCTTCGTGAATGTATACGGCAAGAAAAGTTTATAACTGCAATGCGTGTGGAAAGACGCACTAGACTACCTTTTCAAGAATTACCTTCACCGACAGGCCCGTCCAGGAAAAAAATATTAGATCAAGTTAGATATGGTTATATCTCGTTGGTTGGATCCCAACAACTGTATTCAATTATATCCATTGTAAAGGATCAGCCGTGCGGTGTGGGAGGGCCTACGAAGGTTTGAAATTTACGCACATGTGATGATGTCACGAATAGTATATCAGGCGGCCAGTGCCTCGACTCGAAGTAAAACGTCCAAGTTGTCATTAGCTTCATTATTACTCGGAATACTTTATCTAAAATTGATTGTAATTCTCTCTTTGTTTCTCTTGTCACAATACTTTGTCTAAAATCCATTGTAATTCTCTGTTTTGAATATCATTTACCATTTTTTTTTTTGGTATTTATACTGAATTTGATTTGATTTTGAAATTTGAACGTAAATTGTAAAATTTTTACTATAAGTTAAATAGAAACGACTTTTAGAGTCATCCGGGCTAAAAGCCGTTTAGGTATGCTGATCAGCGATATTAGGATGTAGTTGATAAATATAGATTTAGGATAGCATAAGAGTTCAAATATCGAACCCCTATTCACGAATTTTCATTTTTATTTTTGTTTTTTGTCGGTTTGGTTATTTGACTGGCCTTTTTACCATCTCGTTACTTACAGGAATTGAAAAGGGAAATAAATAGTTGAAGTAAGACACAGCTCTGGCTAGTCAGCAATACGTGCAGAACTGGGCGATGCATTGCAGAAAAGATACAACGCGTCCCAAATATGGGATTGTGAAAAATATGCGGTGTTCGTATAACTTTACCGCATAATATGAGTGTATCAAGAATGGACGAAGACCCTACCGCATGCAACCCTACATCATAGAATATTCGGTTAATTTGTAGTTTGTTTGAAAGAAAATGTACTGAAGAATATTGAACCGTTAGTCTGCCTCAGCATATCCTGGCAGGTTATCCTTAATTCCTAAGGTAATTTACCTGGCATAAAATAGTACGTCGCCTAAGTCATCAGAAATCTGTTTCTTTTTTTCTTATTTGAAAGTATCAATCACCTAGCTCACCAATATTTCGGTCTGCCTAAGTAAAAACTGGCGCACGTGCATGGCAGACCGGATTTATAGGACTATTCACGTTAAAATTTCAAAAATACTGTTCGACACGCAATATTAACATGTAATATGGATTCAATATGATCCAGCAACCCAATTAACAAAATCGTATATTGTGATACACAATAGTGTAAGGTAGGCAATATTCGACGAGTGTCGTTTGCAGCATGAACCGAAGGCGCGTGCGGTAATGACACGAGACAGATATTGCCCATCCGCACGTGTATCACCTAATATTTTTTGTAACTCCCAGCAAAGAAAGTTTAATTTGAGAGACGGATTAATTAACTAACGAAACCCCACATTGCTAAAAAGCACTAGTATGTAAAATAGAATTTTAGGGATATGCGCATGCGCTAACTCTTCTCTTCTCCGCTCTCTGGATTCAAGGTACTTTACGCGCGCTACACAAATCTCGAATATCAAATTTTCAGAGCAGGTGTTGCGAAAGAACATAATTTACTTCACTTAGTCTGATAATGGACGCCCATTATTCCACTTTACAAAGTAAAATTATGTACAATACTCGACGGAAAAACTTTTTCTGACGAGTGTGAGGTTGCAGCACGAGCCGAAGCCGAGTGTTTTACCGCACTCGTATCGTAATGTACTATTGTTGTCTGAGGTTTATTGTTTACAATAATAATAGGTATCAGAAAATTAAAAACAAGTACATACAACAGTATCGAAAATATTCAATGTGTATAAAACAACGGAATACGTAAAAATACAATATTTAAAAGAAAAAAAAAATGGATGTTCGATGACATAGGTGAGATACCGAAAATGCACCTCTTCAGGGTGGTCTGCTGAGGACTTTCGTCAGGGTGAAGCAAGGCAGACCAAGATGATATCAAATAACTAGTATTTCTCTATGTTCTATAGAAATCTCAGCCGGGTGTTCTGTAACGTAGGTGACGTACCATTTTATGCCAGGTAAATAAAAAATTAAGGATAACCCGCCAAGATATGCTTAGGCAGACCAACGGTTCAATATTCTTTAGTACATTTACTTTCAATGAACTATAAATTGACCGGATGTTCTATGACGTAGGGTTTCATGCGGTAGGCTTCGTCTATTCTTGATACACTGATATTATGCGGTAAAGTCATACGAACACCGCATATTTTTCACAATCCCATATTTGGAACGCGTTGTATCTTTTCTACAATGCATCGTTACCAACTCAAACCTGTAGTCATTTGTATAGAATTAGCTCTACTCCTGAACTTCTGATCAGACTACTAGATTACTAGATATGCTGAACTAAATTAACAATTATCCCAAAAGTTATTCTATCAATTTTCGAATTTGGTTCCGCGGTGAAACAGATATATGAGGCATTCTCTGCCGATTCAGAAACTTTTTTTTTCGGCCCTCTCAAATCTGTCCAATAATTTGCCATATTATAGTATCACATAAAAGCACTCTCCCAGTTTGGTTACTGGTCTCTGAAGAGAAAATAAAAACCAAAGATTACCATGGCAGATACTCCAAAAGTATACACAGCTGAGGAAATCAAAAAGATAGCCCCAGGCTATCGAGGCAAACCCGAGAACCTCGCTCCTGAAAAAGCAGGGAAAAAGAAGGACTCAAAGGCGCCACAAAAACAAAAGAAACAAAGTGTGCAAAATCAAAGGACGAACGAGGTAGTACCACCAAGTAACAAATCAAAGACGGCGACAGCTCTAAGAAATGAGCCAATCATTTCCGAGTCTATCTTCGGCATTGACGTTACGGTAACCGAAATCGCTCCAAGACAAAGCTTCTCCACCAATTTTAGAAAAGTTGTGGACATAGCTGCGGAAACGTACGACGGCCTGCGAGCAGACGAAAAGCAACTTGAAAGAGTGCTTGTCCGCGAAGAGCTAGCCTACTACTCAACCGCGCTACTACACCTCAAACTAATTGAAGTAAAGAGTAAGCAAGGTCTAGAAGGATTAACAAGCGCAGAAAAAGATATCAGAAAAGCTGTAGTTGAACACGAATTCAACGTTCTACAGCCGATCAGCGTATATCTTTCCGAAATCGGAACATACAGAGATAAGATGGGAAAAGAGACACTTCTCGCAATTCCTGCCTTACCAACCACTGTAATCCAAAATTTTGGAGGATACCACGCAGCAGAGATATCGACCGATACGCACAATCTTTTCAAAGAAATACCGTGCCTCGGAATCGCTGGTGATATGGTGATGGCATTAGCATCTCCTGATCTAAAACCGACGCCAAACATACGCGTACGGAAACCAGTAAACTCGGAATTTACAACATCCTTAGCCGGCAAATTTTATCCAATTGGACCACGACGTCCAGAAATTGGTCAACGCCTAGCGGGATACGGGATTACGGCAACAACGTTTGCAGAGTACATCCCGGGTACCAGATTCAACCTAAAATATCTTTTATCACTATCTGATATAGTAGGACGATTTGAGACGTACCGAAACGACAAGATCGTATTCAAGAACCAGAGCATGATAGGCGGAGAAACGCAAGTTATCCAAACTCACCCTAGTGAGGTTACTGATACGGAAAAGTGAAAAAGTGAAAAAGGGAAACGTTCAGCCCACATCAGCATCCACAAGCTCGACAGCGCAGTTAGGAGCCGCCCACCTCTTCGGATACCAGTTATTCAAAGACGATGGACCAGGTGACGACCGAAACGCAAAAGTCAGCAATTGGAGTTGCATCGTAGGAACGGGATTAACACCTTGGACTATGCCAGACGACTGGTATAACAATCGAAATGCAAGACGAGCTCTTCCACAAGGAATAGGAACTGAAAGATTCAGAGCTATATCCAAAAGACAGGACATTCGATGAGCAACGTAGTGAGACACATGTTCAAAACTACACGATAACTCGGATCAACAAAACAAACAGCGGTGAGCTTACACCCGAAAACAGCATTCTCTGTAAATATTTTCAGATTTTTTTGAAAAGAATTTTTTGAAAAAAGTTAACACTTATTTTTTTTATTCAAAAACACATATCTTGAAAGGGTGAAAGCGGATAAAAAAAAGTGTGAGGAAAAAAGTTCTAGTTTTTATTGAAGTATTCAACGCAATATTTTTCAGATTTTTAGCTATTGCGCAAAGGTGCTTTTCTGCCCAAAAAAGTACCAATCATTTTTTTTCGAACAATGCAACACCTCTAATCTTCTTATAATTTTTACAGGATGTTCTTGGATATGTGAGGAACTCTTAAAAAAATCGACATCGTGGAACTCTGTGCACTAGGATGTGCAAAAAATTGTACCTTTTTGTTTTTTAGCACACTATATGATGACAATATCAAATGTGGTATTGTTTGGTTTTATTATTATTGAGATATAATATTTTTAAATTTGCGATGATATTTATACTATTGTTTAAATAATAAAATGCGAGGACACGTAAAATCTTAATTAACGTTACGATGATGTATATGACAATTCTATAAAATTGTTTTATTATTCGAAGCCTGCTCCTATACTCAGGGGGTCGAGAGAACTCTCCGGGCCTATCTAAATACTTGGCTCGAAAGATTTTTTATTTTAAGTGAGGAAGGTGAGTACGACTCAATGAAAAATATGCGTATGAAAATATAATAATACGGTTTATTTAAATGTGGTTGTGTCTGTGAAGACGCGAGAACAATGACAAGAACGATTGTTAGTAATAATAATGGTATTGCTTAAATACTAAATATGTTTTACGGTGGTGAGCCTATTCTATTTGAGAACGTGTTTAGTTAAACTCTGAGAGGTATGATTTAATAATTATGTACGTATTGGTGAAACTCTACGTGAGAGGTATGTTTTATAGAGATCTATATAAAGTGAAGCTCTTATCGAGAGATGATGTTTTTATTTATCTTTGAATCTACGTCTGAACAGAAGGTTGTTACTAAATTTAGAAAAAGTAAAAGCTAGTGATGGGCGATATATATCGATATCGATATTTACACGCAAGAATATCGATATTGACATTTGACAGTATATTGCGGAATCCTTGTTTGACAGTATATTGAGTTAATCCTTGTTAACTGTCCCCAATAACAAACTATTTAAATCTATAAACTAATAATCTAAATTCAATTATTTTAGTATCTCTGATTTTGTACTGCTAAAATAACTGAAAAAATTTAATAAAAAATGTAGAATTTTGTAATAAAAAAAATGTCATTCAGGTTCTATAAAGTAATACGTGGTTTTCATCTAGTTGATGAAAATAAATGTTAAACTTCTTCTGAGACTACGTTTCCATCGAGTCTGATTAGTTCGTGGTTCAGCGTGAGTGTGAGAAAGACATCCGAGCGGACCTCTCTCTCGCACTCACGCCGAACCACGACCCAACCTCATTGGTAGTAACGTAGTCTATTTTATTTGAACTCTATCATATCGATATATCGAAATATCGATACACTATGTCCGATATTTAAGCGTATCGATATTTTATATGTCGATATGTATCGATATACAATAACGATATTTCTATGAATATCGCCCATGGACCTAAGAATTAGATGGACGGAGCGTAAGCTGTGCGGGGTAACGCCGTAAGACGGAAGGGGACTGGTGGTCGATGGTGTGTTCTGATTGGTTGCGCCATGTTGAGCACCTCACTCTTAGTGTCACCTAGTGGTCACTGCTGACGTTATTGATGTAAACGAAAAGTAGATTATTGTTCTGAGTGTCATATTTAATGAGAAATAGTTGATTGCACGTGAACAATTACTTTACAATAAAATTCTAAAATCCTTAATACTCATTTCAGTGTCTACCTTTGAATTTCTTACGTAGTTTACAGTTTGCTCACCAGGTAGCACTACGAGTGAGGTGTTGCAACTGGCGCAGACCCTGAATTCCCCTTACCGCTAACAGTGAGCCCCCCCGCACCCACATAGTAAGCTTACGCTCCCGTTCATCTAATTCTTAGGTCCATGATATCGCCCATCCGTTGTAAAAGCAAGGCTTATGCTATGTGGAACGTGGACGTCCAAGAGGACTGAAGTCGTTCTTAGGAGCTTTGTTACCACATAAAAAGCAGAGGAATTGTTACTTAATATTAGAGACAGGCAGAGAGGCCAAAGCGTTCGCTGCGTTGCTAAATATCAATAACGTTCCGGACGGACGACTTACCTCTAATGTACCTCTGAATTGTACGGCTGATCTGCCCAGGTTATAAACTGGCCTGTACCTACTTTACTCGCGAGAAAGGTTTTTGCTGGGTCGTGCCGCGCGGAGAGGATAGCTCGCGCCGGGCGGCAGCGACGTTGTTGACATTTTTCTACAGAGATGGCGGGCTTGCTAGGCCGCGGCATATTTAAATTATTGAATATTAGCCATTAGATTATTACATGTAGCATTACATGTATACATCTATAACATTTTTTCAGGTCATAATTAACGAGTTCTACGAAGTCAATTTTTTATAAGTTCCTCACATATAATGAGTGTTGTCATGCCTTGCTCCATTTCACGTCTGTTCAGCTTAGGTGGACACTCACTCCATCCTGTTAGGGATGTTTAAATCATTGCCACTAGGTTTTTTTCACCGAACACCGTTTTCCTAAGGTAATTCAAATCGCCTTTCTTATTGAGAGTGTTAATCCACTTATCGTCATTATCTTTTAATTCTGACTAGTTCTTGTATTTATCTTGTGAGTCTCAATTTATTTGACTTTCTTGTATTCGTCTCGTGGGTTTATTATTGACTTACTTGACTCAATTGTTTCATTTACTTTTGACTACCGACTCAATTGTTTTTTATTGTATTTTTGCATCTTATGTATTTGTTGTCCTATTTAAATAAAATAGCCTCTGATGAGGGCAGCACATCACTGCCGAAACGTCAGGCAACATGAAGATTCTTTGACTCGATTAGATTGTTTGAGCTCTTTCTCAAATTATGCCATGAAGTTTATGTCTTATACCTCAACCTGTCTTGAATATTTAAATTAATTTTCAAACTTCTTTCTTGACCAAATTTTTATAAAAATCTATAGAAATCTGAAAAGTTTCGGTGTAGTATTATCAAGAGATGTGAAAAAAAGACTGCTTACCATAAAATGGTAGATTCATTTTACTCGGAAGGCGTTTTCTATGCAAAAACTAGTAATTTATAGAAGAAATCAAGATTTACTGACACTTTTTATTCTTGCTATTTGTGCTGACAATGAGTGTAATGGAATGGACAAATATTGACGGATAGGGTAGTAATTTATATGATGCTTACTTTTCCTCGTCAGTGAGATTCCATCCATTCAACTCCGGGACCATACACCAATGCTGGTTTGGCGTCAGGGTGAGGAAGAACTGAGTAAAGTAGAGAAAAGCATAGCCGAATGCAAATGGTAGGAGTATGACAAAAAGTAGCCATTGATAACGTCCAGCTTCGCCAACGTAAGGAAGTATATCATCAAAAGTTTCAACCTTTCTCCTCGGTTTACCGTCCTCAACCCTGACAGTATCTACGGATGACGTCATTCCTCTTGTCGTCCGTAGGAGAAAGCACGGCACGTGTTGTTAACTCTAAATGTCACCTTGCAAATATTTCTTTCATAATCAGAAACCAAAGATAATTCACATTTAAAATATTTTATTTATCGGTACGTACTAGATCACAGTAATTGCCGAAAAATTCGTTCGAAAATTAAGGAGACAACTAACTTTTGAAAAAAAGTGAACAAAAGTTTTCACCAGATTTTTTTTTCTGCGGTATAACATGAAAAATTGAGAAATGGACCATTCATTTGACATATTATTGGTCATATTCTTCTAACTTATTATACTTACTTCTGGCAGAAAAATAGCTGGAGGGATACTTCGCACTTACAACTCCCTTTGATATTCATCAGGCGCTTTTGGCAAATTGCACATTAACAACTATAACTGCGACGTTGAACCATTTGTGTGTGTGTGTGTACATTACATGCATATTTGTGAGCATCTGGCGAACTGATATCAATATTCAGAACAATTTTGTTTGTCATTTTTTCAATACTTTTTTTTCAGTAATAGCTCCATTTCACCAGTGAACATTTTGTTGGAATTTCAAAGAGATTCGAGTTGTCGGTCAAAAGGTATCAATGCGAGAAGCGACTCGGTCACATTGTAGTTCGTTTTATGGACCATCCCTCTATTTTTCTTATATTTCAAAGTAACAATATAACATTATAAGAATGTACGCAATAATATGACAAATAAACGACGTGTTTCTCAATTATTCGTGCCATTTCGTTTAATAAACATTATGTAAATTACCTGTATTTATTCTTTCAATTGTAATTCACTTATTAACGCAATCCATGACCGAAGAATAGCAAGGTGATAATGGGACAAAAATAACTATTTCAAATAAAGGCTAAGCTTTGTTCAATAATCGTTGCTTCATCGAGAAACTTTTGACTTTCAATAGGCCAGTAGACCTATACGTAGTTCATCTTATACCATCCCCACTACTTTTCTAAACGTCCACTTGTATCTAATAGAAATTTTATTCATCGGACGATGCCATCATCTTTTATACTTTTAGGTTCGATGTGGTAGAATTATCATAGCTATTGCCATTATTATTACTGTCGCTACGGTGAAGTGAGGTAAGAAGGAGTAAAGTGAGAAAAAGACATAAAGTAAGAATGAGACACCCATAATAGTACATTACGATACGAGTGCGGTAAAAAAATTTCTGACGAGTGTTGCAATCACACGAGATCAGAAGAAGTTCTTCCGTCGAATATAGCACATAATTGTATTTTATACGGTGTGAGAAATATAAATTTTTCCCACGTGAAGCGTGGTCAAACGCCCATTATCACACTAAGTGAAGTAAAAGATTTAATCAACTAAGCATTTAACTGTAATATATTACATACGGTGAGGTTTTTCTGAATTTGCTATCCGCATCTTACTGGCTAATTGTAATGCATATATTTATGAACTTTTTCAGATGGGTGTTCGAGTGTGTTCGAATGGAGCATTTTATAAGTTGAATAAGAATTGAAATTATATGTACTATGTATGTACTGAATTCTACAACGGTGTCAAAGTTGCACACTGATCGTAGTCGTATTTTCTACCAGAAAGATGTCCGGATCAAGGGTTCATTATATCTAAACTGATGAGGCGACGCGTAGTCGTAGCGAGCATTCGAACATATTATTCCAATCTCAATGTAGTTAGCCTTATTTAACCTTGTTCGAAGCATTTTATACGTACGTATTAATATCAAACATACTAATGCTCGTTATTATTAGTGTAAATGGCCTGCGTCATTCATCGACCTTGTAGTACATTGAAATATCTACCAACCATATTGCACATTGCAACTTATTCAATTTTTCTTGCTTGATATAATATGATTACCGAGTCAACTGTTTGCTGTATAGATTGACATAAGTTTCCCAGAAAAAAAACTATATTGGAGACAGGTGGTCACTCGATGTAAAAAATCTGTAAGTGGTTTTATGAATAGTCGTTTATTCACACTCTGAACTTTCATTTCCAAAACTCAAAATAATCTACGATTGAACATGGTTAGGCGATTTTTTTTAATACTATGTACAATAGTCATACGGATATGAGTTTTTAGACGAATAAAAAAATTAATAATAAGAAATAAATCGGCATAACTCTTTAACATAATATACAGGGTGGTCCATTTTAATCGCCCTAAATAATGAATATGTTCGAAAGCTAAGTACAGAAAAAATAAAATTACGGACATTTTATTTGTGAATAGTTTTTTTTTCTATCCTTTTTATTCGTATTTGAATGAGTCTTTGATCTCGCCATCAGCTGCTTCTAACCAAAATATGTGTGCCCTAAGGCCGTGCGGGTAGTCAAATTTGTAGGGTAGGGTCGGTTCAGGTACCCGCCCAGGTTTTTAAACCGGGTATCCAAGAAAACGGGTACCCGAATATACCCGAAACTACCCGAGTCAACAGGTACCTGAATTCACCCGAAGCTACCCAAAGCTACGCGATACTACTCGATATTACTCGATACTAGGGGCAATTGAAATTATCCGGTTATATCAGAAACATGGGTACGCGATTCTATCCGATTCTGCTACAAGAACTAAAAAGACACATAAATGCATTGATATTATATGACGTTCGAAGTCGCACTATGAGGAAAGCAATGATGCATTTGCAACTTAGAGCCACCAAGTATAAACATATTGTAACCGGTGACTCGACTAAGCTCCGGTGCACCTAGGAGGAAATCCGATGACAAACCTGGGACCTGGGGAACTTTGTTGGGCGCTAGACTCGGGGCTTCGAGTCCACTCGCTCTTATAACTAGCTCTGAAGACTAGGCAGAGGGATTTCGTGGGGGCGTAGAATAACGACACGGATGGAATTTAATTTTACTTTAATTTTTATTGAAAAAAAGAAGAAAGAAAAAGGTGGCGAATTTGTTTGTTATGCACCCGCTACCTGGCATTACTCTAATTTTAATTCTTATTTTAATGACTCTACTCTACTTTGTATAATAAATTATCAAAAATATTATTCTCTAAACTCTACAATAATAATACTAAATTATCAAAAAGGCTATTCTTATTCAAATATCACAGGTTATTCTTATTCTATTAAAGCTAGATTGAAAGGACTAGAGCTGGCCTAGCCGGCAATCACCTGGGCAGTCTGTCTCTCTCGCACGCGCAGTCTACGAGCCAGCTGTCACTTGACACGGCTCGCAGTGAAGTGACGCGGTGCAGACCAGTGTTGCCAACTCGGACTGTCGTACTCCCACTAGAGTCCTTGTCAAACCCCACCGAAAACCGCTAAAACTCGTCTGCATTATTTCTCACCAAAAATGATCGAACTAACTACGTTTTCCGCCAAAAAAACACCAAATTTCAAAAACCGAACTTGACAAACCAATCGAAACGCAATTTCAGATTCGTTCAAAACTTTTGAATTTCCTACACGGGGAAAGCTCGTTAATTCTAATTGGTGATTGTTTCATTTTGTTCATGTGAATTTTTGAAGAAAATAAATCGTGTAAAAATCAATCTGTTATAAAAAAAAATCAAAACATCAAATTCCCCATTAAAAATGTGAATTTGGCGAAAACCACCAAAGTTCGCACTAAGAAACCAAATTGCTTTAAAAATCGCCAAATTTTTCGCCAACCACTAAACAGGTAAAAATTCTAACCAACAATTTTTGAAAACCACCAAATTTAGTGGGAAAACCACCAAGTTGGCAACACTGGTGCAGACTAGGCTGGGTAGAGGGAAGCGGGGTGAGCAGGGCTTGTCGGAGCTCGACTCGCAGCACCTGCGTGCATCGCGTAACGTCGATGCTCAGGCAATATGGCGCCGGCCAGGAGCTGTCTCTCGGCTGCGCAGCGGTGCGATAACTAGACGTCACGGCGCAGAACAAACAACACGTGGTGTTTGGTTGAGGCTTTTGAAAACGACCGTTCGCGGGTAACCGTCAGGACGTCAGCGGGTAGTTTTCGCAAGACTTGCAGGCATAAATTAATATGGGGAAGGGACTAGAAAACACGAGCTAAGGAGATGGTGGACGGATTTTACCTTTGGTAGCCACGAGCCCGGCGTGTATCTGCACGTCGGTATCGGTCTGTTGAGCAACACGTGTTCCGGGGGTATAGCCAAGTCGTTAAATATCAAAAGTAGTCCAATCCAAATCAATTCACAAATCCAAAATCCAAAAGTAAAGCCGGGGTCACAATAATCCAAATCGTCTCACACAGAAGGTCACCAAAACTCTCAAAATTCATTTAAACTCTCACAGTCTCTCTCATGTGTCAGGCAGGCCCGTCGCGCCGCATCCGTAGACACAGGATACGGGGCTGCCGCTGCTCCAGCTCGTCGAGTGCGGCGAGCCCGACGTGGCCCTGGTGCCAAAGCAGCCAGTGCCGCAGTCGGTTGCGGCGCGGGACGAGGGGTGGTCGGCTGAGATGCGGCCGAAGCCAGCACCTCGCAAGCGAGGCGGTCTGCGTCGCCGGGCATGCGGGCGTCGAGATGGCGGCGGGCCTAGTCGCGGGTGTCGCACCCGTCGGGCCGACAGCACCGGGACCAGTCGCTTGCAGTCTCACGGCGATCAGCCCAGCGAGCCGAGCCTGCGGGCGAGATGGACGGGGGGCCTCTCGGAGGAGGTCGGAGCCGAAGCGAACCTCGGGTCCGAACTCCTTTGCCACGGTTGCGGGTCGTTGCGGGGGATCTGCCCTGCGGGCCGCACCCGCATTGGTATTTCGACCTCTTCCGCGGTCGCGGGTGCTGGGGTTGGCATCGACCAGACTACCCTCGGCTAGATCGGCGCCCATAGCTCCTCCGTCGGTGTCTCGGCTAGGAGCTGGGTCAGCTGGTCCACCTCCTGGTCCACCGTCGGACTGTGACGGACGGCGTCGTCGGCATGGTGCCAGTCCTCGGTGTCTGTCGGTTCGAGGCCTACCGGCTCCTCGGGGTAATCCAGGTGGATCCGCATCCGGCCCTGACGGCCTCTGGTGCTGTACCAGCTCATCTCCTTCCTGTGGAATAACTGAGATTAGTTCATTTTCGACACTGGGGGGGGGGGGGGGGGGGGGGGAGCAGCGGGATCTGGGAGCTCGGGAAGTTCTGGGATTTCCGGGAGTGGGTTTCCTACGAGTCTCATGCGATCGGTTTGTTCTGCTAGGTCGGTCGCGGGACGCTTGTAAGGCTTGAGGTCCTTGACGTAAACCTTTCCCGCCGACTTACCATTCAGGTCCGTCACACTATAAACAGTCGGACTTCGCCGCCGTTTTATAACGAACGGACCGCTGAACTTGGCCGATAGCTTCGACGCGATGTAGTTGACAGCGGAGGAGAGCACTCGCTCACGACGAAGGACTAAGTCTCCTGGTTGGAACTCCACATCGCGGCGCCCGCGGTTGTAATAACGCGCCTGGCGCTCTGCGGCATTCTCCAGGTTCTGGGTGACTAGATCCCTCAGTGCGTCGAGTCATCTTACTCGGCTTTCCCACTTCTCGGGGGTCTGTAGGTAGATGATCGGGGGTCCCTCTTCTTCCCTTCTTACTATCCTCGGGGGCCTTACCCTAGTAGATATTTCAACCGGGCGCTAGCGAGTGCCAGGCTAGCTCAACTCATGACTAACCAGGCGTTGACGTGGCAAACTGACCAGCGCCCAGCCAGGGATGTTACACTTTTCCCGGCCAGTTTCTAGCCAGTGAAGCCAACTGGGCCCTTAGCAGTTTTCTTAACAGCGCCCTAGTACTTTCCGATGATCGAGCATATATATATTACAGAAAAAAAAAAGAAAAAACAATGTTTGAATGCTCGATTTCACATTTTGTAACTCATGTAAATCGACAACATCGCCAGTTCGTTACGAAAAATGCCTTCCGATGTATTTGACCTAACCGGGATTTGAACCCAGTTTCGCTCACATTCGCTGTATTACTAGTCGCACCGCTCTACCTAGTACGCCAAACTACCTTATGATAACTCACCCAACTTTCTTTCATTTGGCGGAACTTGTGAATGAAGTGTCGAAGTAAGAGCTAATAAACATTTCAATATCACAGATCAGCGTCTTATATTCGGACTCGAGAATTCGGATTTTTGATTCCAACAAAATTTTTATGTGTCATCCATGAATTCGAATTTTGATGCCCGTACGTTTTGACAGAAAATGCCCCATATGTGTATGTGTAGTACTTTATATCGTAGCAATTTGGAAATTCGGCCGGAAATCAGTGTTCTTGGAACGTTTAAATTGATAGATCCATGTAATGCTGCAAAAATATGAAGCATAAAACATTTCAAAGTTGCACATTATAGAAATGTTGTAATTGTCATATTTTTGAAATTTCAAAATAGAAATCTATTTGTACTGCTAAAAAAATGTTACAAATAAAACATTACAGAATATACATTAAAGAAATGTTTTTATTTTAACATTTTCGGAGGATCAAAATTGAAACATTTATATAATCTTACAAAATATTCTGAAATTGACGTTAGTATGAAACCTTTTCAACATCTAGTAGAAATATTACAAAAATAATATTACAAATGCAACATCATAGAAACGTTACAAATGTAATGTTACATTTAAATAACAATTGTAAGGTTTCTGTAACATATTGTAACATTCTCTGCTGTGTGGGATGCTATTCAACGTTGTTTTCGAAAAAAATACAAACATTGCAGAAGCGAACGTCTGCTCACTTTGAGTGAAGGCTTGAAAATTTTTACGAATGACGCGGGATTTCTCCGAATTTTTTCAGATTCTTCAATTGGGGCCAAGATTTCGAATTTTTCAAAATTCATAACTAACTTTTGTTGGTCGTAAAAATCTGGAAAAATTCGAAGAAATCCCGCGTCATTCGTAAAAATTTTCAAGCCTTCACTCAAAGTGAGCAGACGTTCGCTTCTGCAATGTTTGTATTTTTTTCGAAAACAACGTTGCATAGCATGAGAAGCAAACGTCCGCCCACTTTGGGTAAAATTTCAAAAATTTTGATAAATGAAGCAGGATTTTTCAGAATTTTTTCAAATTTTTCAATTGGGGCTATCGATGTGTTCATTTTCAAAAATCATAAGTAAATCAGACAATTTTGAAAAAATCTGAAAAAAATTCAGAGTGTTCTTTCGTGAAGGTGGAAGAACATAAAAAATCATGACTCCAATCGGAAGGGGTCAGGGTCAAACGTTGGTTGGTTTGGCGTGGAATTTCTCATATATTTTCGAAATAAAATAACGTAAAATGATGTTAGAAACTATTTTTGACCATTTGAGAGACATTTAAAGAAAAAAAAAATTCAACAAAATTTTTCGGGTACCTCATTTTACCCGCCTACCCCGCTTTGCTTCGCTTACTCCTATATCAGCGAAAAGAATCGTGAAGGCTCCTCTCATTAGGTGTAGTCACCCATAAAAATTTTGATGGAATCAAAAATCCGAATTCTCATGCCCATACGTTTTGACGGAAAATGCCCCATATGTATATGTGTAGGACTTTATATCGTAGCGATTTGGAAATTTGGCCGGAAATCAGTGTTTTTGGAACGTTTAGATTGAAAGATTCATCCAGGCACCAGAGTTATTGTATTATATACTCTATAGTTATGCTGTCTAGTGCCACGTTAGTCAGTCCCTGAAATAGCCTGATCTCTACTTTCGGCAGCTAACTCACCCCCAGTAAGGCCCTGGCTATGAGAATTTGAATAGGCCAGCCACGATTCTGCCGAACAAGGGCCTGGCTAAAAAATCCAGAATAGGTTTTCCACGGTTAAGCCAGGCCGGGCGCTGACTTGACACGGGGATGGCCCGATCAAATTTCTACTAGGGTAGCTCTCTCCCGAAGTTCAGAAAGCCCGGGGAAACCTTGGTGAAACTGTGAACGGCGGAATGAATGGCGAAACGGAACTCAGGTAGGTGCCGATCCCATTCACGGTGATCACCCTCGAGGAAAGTGGTGATCATAGTTTTAATCACGCGATTCACACGCTCGACCGGGTTCGCCTGTAGAGCTCCCTTACGGTGTACAATTTTGAAATCATACTCTAGGAATTCTAACGCCCACCGCGCGAGGCTTCCTGTCGGGTTATGGAGATTGTGTAGCCACTGGAGACTGCTGTGATCGGTAATCACAGTGAAGTGGTACCCCTCGAGGTACGGACGGAATTTCCGGACGGACCAGAGAACGGCAAGGCATTCGCGTTCCGTCACGGTGTACTTCCGTTCAGCCTCCGTGAGATACCGGCTGGCGTATGCGATTACGTGCTCTACATTCTGTATCGTCTGTGTGAAAACCGCACCTACACCATAGTTGCTCGCGTCTGTTTGGAGGGTGAAGGGTAAGCTGAAGTCTGGGCAGGCAAGAGTCGGAGGCCAGATTGGAGCTAGCTGCAAGGCTTCGAAAGCTTGCTGCTGCTCCTCTCCCCACTGCCAGCGACGACCCTCCTCGAGCAGACGCTTCAAAGGTTCGGCCTTCGTGGCAAAATCGTCAATGAAGCGTCGGTACCAAGAAGCCATGCAGAGGAAGCGTCGAATTTGTTTGACGGTGCGTGGCACGTGATATCGCACGATCGCTTCGACCTTCTCTGGGTCAGCCTGCAGACCATCGCGGTTGACGAGGAATCCCAGGTACTTGACTTCCGAGCGGCAGAACTTGCACCTCTCAGGGTTGATAGTGAGTCTGGCGGTCGTGATCTTTCTAAGTACCTTTTCCAGCCACCGGAGATGATCCTCGAACGTCTGGTTCACGATGATTACGTCATCGAGGTACACAAAGACGTGAGGTTGCATCTCGGGTCCGATCAAGCGGTCCATTAGGCGTTGAAACGTGGCGGGCGCGCCTGACAAGCCATATGTCATTTGCTTAAACTAGAATAATCCGCGTCCCGAGACCGTGAATGCAGTTATTTCCCTGCTCTCTCTCTCTAACGGTACCTGAAAATATGCTTGGCTCAGGTCGAAAGTCGTGATGTACTTCGCCTCACGCAGCTTTTGGAGTATACTGTTTATGTGCGGGAGGGGATACGCATCTTTCTTCGCGACCTGGTTGACTTTCCGAAAGTCAAGGCAAAAGCGGTATTTTCCGAACGGTTTTCAGATCATTACGATGGGGTTCGACCACTCGCTACAGGACGGCTCGATGATGTCGCCAGCCAGCATGGCATCTACCTTCTCGTACATGTACTTTCGTACTTTCGGAGAAACCTGGTAGTACCTTTGCTTGATCGGGGCATGGCCCTGAACATCGATGCGGTGCTCTGCGAGGTCGGTTGTTCCCGGGTATTGGTTAGCCGGGGGTAAGATCCAGTTGAGCAGGGCGTCGAGACCAGCCTTCTCGGAGTCGGTTAACTCGGAAAGTCCGGCGCACGCTCCCAGGGTGGGACGCGAGCCTGGAAAGCCGGTCTCGAAGGGAAGTGGGGGCTCGTTTTCTGGTGCGGTGGGGGGTTCGGCCTCGGTTCCCGTTCGTATCTGCCACGTACCTCGGCCGAAGTCGACTCGGAACCCCAAGGCTCGGATGACATCCATGCCTACACGGAGAGAAATTTAGCACGCTGGACGTACCACCTGAGATACCTGCCGTACTTTTTCATAGTACGACAGATGTCCGTCGACTTGGTATGGTGCGTGTCGCATACTGGCAGCGCCACCGTAGCGTACGTAGCGTGCTCTGAGCGCAGTTTTAAGACGTGGCGCCGCCAACGTACTTTCCTTGATACTCTCTCCGTCTCACGTCATTACGACATCAAGTGATCCAAGTTTTGGTAGGCCTACCCTGCCAAAAGCGCACGCCTCACCTACCAAACACGATGTGCACTGGCGCCACTAGTACCGGTACGAACCGCGTGCTGAATTTCTCTCCGTGTACGATACATGAGTACTCGTACGAAGGCACAAACTGCACGACCATGGGGATGATTCGACCACCGATGTCAATCGGCATCGCAATCTCGCCTATGACTGTATCCACGGCACCGTTGGGATATACCACGTCGCACTCGGGGACGGGGTTTGGGTCGGGGATGATGTCGCTGAACCGGTGCATCGCGGGTCTGCCGATGTATGTTCGGCTAGAGCCGGGATCGAACAGCGCGTTCAGTACCCGATCCGCCACGCGAATCGCTAGGTAACAGCGAGGATCTCTTTCAATCACACTCTTTTGGAAGAAACTGTCCCTCCCTGCCACGTCCTGGGGAATGGTGGGTCTACGCACATCGCAGGAATAAGTAAGGGCCCGACCTACTGATTCCTGGGAGCGTTTCCCTGTGGGAGTCTCGAGCATCGGCTGCAGCTCGCGTCGGTGACTCCGGGGGTTCGGCAGCGTGAGCATGCCGTGTAGGACGGAGGGTGAGGGCAGTCTCGCACGAAGCGTCCTGCCGAGAAGCACCTGTAGCAGCTGGGCGGTGCCTCCGGGGACGTGCCTCTCGCAGGTGCCACCGTGGGTTGGCTCCGTGCCGCGGGTACAGGGGCTGTATTTCGCGTGGGGGGTATGAGGCTGAAACTAGCGGCCAGAGTCGGCGGCCGCGCGAAGCTGGTGAGTGAGAACCGCTGCGCACCGTACGACTGAGCGCAGAGAACTGCCGGCCGATCGCTTGGCGACTAAATCTTAGAAAAGAAATTGTTGCAGGATGATTGCGAGTTGAAATTTAGAAGATGAACTCATTAAGCTGGCACAGTATTCTAAAGTTGATTCAAATCCCAGTGGTGGATTAAAACTGTGCAATATTTTTGTTTTTGAATAGGATTGGTCCAAACTCACCGGAACTTCCAATATCACGTCTCGCATTCTGTATCGCTCAGACTGAGGAAGTTGATGACGAGATTTGAGTAACCACCGTGATATACCTCTTCTTGCGGCGTTCATATCCTTCTCGGTGAAATGATGAAATGAA
The DNA here is from genome assembly GCA_944452935.1 of Rhogogaster chlorosoma. Taxonomy (NCBI): domain Eukaryota; kingdom Metazoa; phylum Arthropoda; class Insecta; order Hymenoptera; family Tenthredinidae; genus Rhogogaster; species Rhogogaster chlorosoma. Next base: position 11,465,650 of record OX101802.1, read on the forward strand.
CTCGTGCATACAGTGTAGACCCACGAGCAAAGGTGAACACCGCAATTTCCCGACGAATTCTGAACTTCAGGTTCTGAATACTGTGAGGGAATGTCCGACGGTATACACAGAGACCAATTTCCCCAACGAGAAAGTTTTTTTGAACGAGCAGCGCGATATGACTCTACAAAACTGCAGAACCCATCAATCAACTTAGGAGGCGGCATTCCGTGCATCGAATCAATATACAGGGCGATTCAGACTGACCGGGTAACCTTACGTGGGTGTATTTCTCTCGGAAATCTAAGACTAAATTTCCTTTACCAAAACTTCGAGGGACTAATATTTTCGGAGCTACAGAAGACCTTAGTTGACCAATCACAGGGCTTATAAGACGTGATCGAGACAGCGCCGGTTCAAGAGTGTAAGTCGAGCAGTGCCCGCAGCGGATCGATTCCTATCGCACGAAGTGATGGTTCGATTTCTGGATGAGTATGATGGCGTCGTCTCTTGGAGATGACTTCGTACGGTGTACGCCTCCGTTCTCGTCGTCCTGATCCTCGGCGTCGTAATTCTCGTAGTCCAGGTCCCCGTCTTCGTAATTCTCGTAGTCCAGGTCCTCTGCTTCGTGATTCTCGTAGTCCAGGACCCCAGCTTCGTAATTCTCGTAGTCCAGGTCTCCGGCTTCGTGATTCTCGTAGTCCAGGTCTCCGGCTTCGTGATTCTCGTAGTCCAGGTCCTCTACTTCGTAGTTCTCATAGTCCAGGTCCTCTACTTCGTAATTCTCGTAGTCCAGGTCCTCTACTTCGTATTTCTCGTAGTTCAGGTGCTCTGCTTTGTAGTTTCAGTCGTCTAGGTCTTCAGTTTTGTAGTTTTACTCGTCTAGGTCCACCGCTTCGTAATCGTTCAGGTTCTCGGCTTTATGATTAATCATTGATAAGCACTTGGTATTGTACAAATAAATTTGATTCACTTATCTTTCGACAGAAAGTTGTCTTGTCCGGAACCGATACAACCTTTCAAGCCTACAGCTCTTACGAAGAATCGGGCGTAATAAAAAAATAATAAAATACCCTTCATATGAGTACCGCTTAGCTAATAATGTACGCCAGTACGCCAGTACCTTACAAACAGTACGCAGAGAAAATCTGAGCACCTGCGTGAGTAGTTTTTTTGATATTGATGAAAATGATTGCATATGTACAATGTACAGTACACATCGAACCACGATCAAGATAGAATCAAGAATGAATGTAGTTGTAATATCATACAAGTCGCGTTTGAGAATTACTTGTCAGTGAATTTCACGGGAGATACGAATGAGTAAAAATTATAACGTTTCGACAGCTGCTGCAGGGACCATCGGATTCAGTTGATAAATGTGTTATATCGCTAATAAATGTACAACAATGCAAACTGTTCCCCGCTCGCTTGTCACAACGCGCTCATATACGTGAGCGCGACACATAGTCAGATATACGAGCGCGTTGTGACAAGCGAGCGGGCAACACCACACATTATTGTTTCGCTCGCGCTAATAAGGCGGACGGCGATACGGATTTTAAACAGTCTTCTAAAGATGAACGCTGATTGGTTCGTTAATAAGTGCTTTTACAGTAAAACTAAGTCCTCGCGGAAGTTTTTACTTGGATATTCCGTATTCATTCTTCGCAAGGAATCCGCCCGTATGTAGCACATGCGCGAATTTTGAGACACCCTGTATATGAATAGATATGAATTTCTATCGAATACTTTTTTTTTTACAATCTTGAACCAGTTTTCAACGCTGGCATTACTTTCGCGTGATAACCTAAAGTCTTTTAATACTATGGGAGACCACATTGGGAAAAATGGTAAAATATGTTCAAGTAAATAATAATTGTAAATAATAGTTGTTCGTCTTTACAACTGAATTATCGAATTTTGATACGACATCATCATAGACCAGAGACATAGATTTGAAAAATGAATAAAATGGCGAACCATGACGTAGTAAATACTGTAACGTGTGCGTTACTACGTCACACGTACATACGTCACAAGAACCCCCCACTCGCGAACACGCGACATTTTGGTCCGCGCGGCGACTCTATAAAGGCAGGTGAAACCGCGCTGACCAGCGGAATCGTGCCAAAGCGGCCAGCCGACTCGCAGTAAATTCTTTCTTTAAAATCACTCATTTCAGCCACATGGCACAGAATTCATAAAATTAAAAATTTCGATTGTAGATTCAAAAATTACAAAGATTCAGCAATAGCCAAAAGCGGCATAGAATTAAAAGCAAAAGAAGATTCAAGTCTTAGCCAAAGCGGCATTTCATTGAAATAACTTTCAACAAAATAAAGTTCATAGAGTTAGCCAAAGCGGCAATTTCTTGTCAAATTAACAAACAAAATAATAATTCAAAATTCAAATACAAAAAAGAAACGCAAACAACCTCACAAAAAGAATCAGACGACACGCGCGGCGAAATAGGTTAACGATTAGAATAAAATGAGGTTAGGTTGGCTTCGAAAGCAAAGGAAGTAGAATATTATGTTTTATTATTATTATTTTTTTTTTTGGTTATTGTAAATAATTATGATTTTGTTTAATTTAAATTCTCATATCATTTAAAAGTTTTATATTCAATAAATTGGAAATAGCAGTCTAATGTCTGTAAAAGCCACTATAACAGAATCTGATCTCTATTAACCCATTTTTGTGCAACATAACCTCACTTTTTCAAACCTTTCAGAAATTAACATCGTTTTAGCTAGAAGGCAGCTTCGGCGTAGTACAGGCAGCTACGGTGTAGCTATAATTGGCACCCTAGTCTGAGTACTACGACCCAAGTCTGTAACAGGCAGCTTTGGTGAGTTAGACTCAAGGCAGCTACGATAGAGCTATAATTGCTATCCTAGTCTGTGAGTCTAGCATATCCCAAGTCTGTAGGGAGGCAGCTCTAGTAGAGTAAAATCTATCCGAGTCTGTATTAGGGTCAACAAAGGGTTTTTTCAACTTTTCCCAGGAGGAGCTCCAAATCATTACCCGTGACAAAGATACTCACGCGAACTTGGATAACTTCACTAGCTTTCAGCTAGTGAAGCATATCCCCACAAGTTACAATACGTGAAACTGTTTTCTTCCTTTAAAGATTCTAAGTCTGAATTTTGCGAAGCATCGATGTCGGTGAAATCATTGCTGTTCAATGATGTCTCGGTATTTATTATTTTCTGTACAATGCAGTCAAAGTTATCGCATTTTGTCTTGCACCCGAACACCGTGATAGCTAACTCAAAAATCGTTTTTGCAGAAGCTCTATCACTGCGATGAATTAATCTGCTTATTAATGCGGCACAAACACTTATTTGCTCTTGATACCTAAACAATGTTTTCACCTTTCTCATTACTGTACATAGTACGTGTGTCGAGTAAATGTGTACGTGCGTCATATCAGGGAGAGCGACAGAAACATCGTCGAAGACGAGATATAGAATTTTCAAATATTGTGCCAGAGACATATCATTGAATGCTTTGATTACGGATTGAATTAGGGTTGAACTAAAGTCCGTTCCGATTTTGTTTATCACCACATGCCGGCTAGTCATCTGTTTCAGAGTGTGATTAAATGTTGCCAAAAACAGTGTAATATTTGGAATATTGTGCACGCTGGATATTGATTCCGCGATCGGCAATGGCGCACACTCTTCGTTACCTGGTGAAATAAGGGCGTAATAATAAATGGGCTTTGACTCATCTGCTGAGTGCGCCACAATACAACCCCCCGTGGCATCTAAACAACACGAAACGGGCTTACGTAGCGATAATAGATATAATATTTGTTGCTCCGTGTATAGAATTATGTGAAATGGTAATAAACAATGCACTTGTATATATCCCCTACAAAATTTTGCTGGCCAAGAGTCCTTGAACAGTTTAGTCAATTTAATTATGAATTGTGTTGGGTTCTTGTCTGAGTCGTCTTTCGTCTTAATCTCGCTGGACATCTTCTGCAATAACATTAGGCTAGGAGCGTCATTTCTATTTCCTGCGACCAATACGTCTTCAGGAACGTCCTGAAGCATGTTTCATTTTAAAGAACTGGGTACTTGACCCTCTAATTCCCTCCTTAGTAACTTTCGGTCGTTTCCCCTAATAAATCGACGATGAATTTCGCCACTGTCGTGACAAATTTCTTTAGCACGGTATATGTCAACGGTTAGGTGATCAAACGGATGGACGATAGGTGTCATGACTTTGAATTTGAAAACCGTACAGGACGAATTTTTGCACTTTGTAACCATATAAAAGTATGGTGGCTTATTCGTATACTTTTTATGCCACTCGAACGCTAAAACACAGTGAGGGTATTGAACTTAAAAATATTTGTTGAAATCGTCGGTCCAACCTTTATTTAAATGTATTTGACCGATTACAATAAAACGCTCCCAAAATTCACGAGGGATTTCCATATCGCCGTCTTTAAGGGGGTATTCTAGTCTAGAGGCATGAATCTCAGGTGATTTTTGAAGTGTCGTAAAAAAAAGGCAATTAATATTTTAACATCCATTTCTTTATTAGTTATTTATTAACATTACAAGAGTACAGAACAAAATAAAAAAATAAAAAAAGTTGAAAATTTCAAAAATTAGCAGCTGATGAAGTGGGGGGTCTCAAAAAATTGGCACGTGACCATACCCACGATTTTAACCCTCCTAGGAATCTGAAATCAAAAAAAAAAAAAAGATTATTAATCTAGAATAATGTCGCAATGGCTGGTTCTACGGAAAAGTTGAAAAAAAAAATTTCACGAAATGGCGACTGCCTGAAAAAAAAACCATTTTTGTACTACTTTTTTTGACTGTCTCGAATTTTTTAAAAATAGTACAAATTGAAATTTGGGGATGGGGATAGCTCCAGCTATAGATAAGTCTATAAAGAAGACCCTCTAAAAATTTCAGGTAAATCGGTCCAGTAGAACCTGAAAAATCGTGGGTATCGTTTTGAAAAAGACAGTTTCGAGAAAAACGCGTTTCAAGTTTTGAGTCAAGTTTCCGGCAGTTTTACTCGTAAAATGGTACGGTATACTTACATATTTTTGATCGGTGATTGCTGTATTATTTTATATTTTGCTCACATGTGGAACACAGAATTAATGATGAGAGTGTTGTAAAAACGGAGAAAAATTCGAAAATGCAATAGCCTACCGCCTATTGTTCAATTTATTCCAGTCGAGCCAGTTCAGATGCCACGTTACTAAAATCGCCGTAACTCAGTAAATAATTGGAATTCTGAAAAATCCTTTTGAGGGCATATTCTTGAATGTCTAAGCTTTGGAAATACTAAGAACGAAAAAAATCGATTTGTCCAAATTTCTAGACTAGAATACCCCCTTAATTGGATAATTGTCCATATCATTGCCGGCTAAAGAATGGCTGCTTTTATGTTCGACGCGGATATCATCGGCCATTGCCGATTTCACACCTGTTTCTTTAATATGAATATCATGAGAACTATCATCGCTTCGAATCGTGTTTCTCGTCGTTATTTTCACAGTCATCAAAGTCGGAATTAGGGAATTGCGATTCTGCAGATGATGGTTCTGACTTGAATGAAATAATAGGCTGATCATCATAGTTGCCAAGAAGGTAGAGATTCTCTAATGTATTATCTGATCTAATTTTTCTCTTAGAGGTCGCTCTTTTAATTTTGATTTCCCATTTACTTAAGGTAGTAGCCCACTGTGACGGCTGAAATTTCTACGTTTTTTCGGGATTTTTTTTTAATAAGAAGATAAAATGCGATCATTTTGTAATTTTGACATATTTTTATTAGTATTTTGAAGTGTTGAAAAAAAAAATTTCACTCAATTTTACATTCATTTCCTTACAATATTTTAAGTGAAAGTAGAGTCCTCGAAAAAAAGGTGAGGAGTTTCGGGGAAGCACTGACTCAAAACCATTCAACCGATTTTGCTGAAAATTTAACCAGTTATTCTTGACACACATAGCTAAATACCTAACCTCTAAAACATTTAATTTTTTAATAATAAATGATTTTTTTCGAACAATTTATCAACGAAAAAAATTAGGTTTTCAGAAGCTTTATTTCACAAGTCCGCCATTTTATTTTATTTCATTTTCTTATGTATATTATTGGTTAGTTCACTAGCATATAGTTTACAAAAAAAATAATCTCTTTGATTTTTTCATTTTAGATAACTATAGAACCCTGTGTGCTTCCCCAAAACTCCTCACCTTTTTTTCGAGGACTCTACTTTCACTTAAAATATTATAAAGAAATGAATGTAAAATTAAGTGAAATTTTTTTTTTTCAACACTTCAAAATACTACTAAAAATATGTCAAAATTACAAAATGATCGCATTTTATCTTCTTATTAAAAAAAATTCCCGAAAAAACGTAGAAATTTCAGCCGTCACAGTGGGCTACTACCTTAACATGTAAAAATTTTTCTTTTCATTAAAAGTTAAATTACTCGTGAACTACTTGATATTTTTTGAATTCACGCATAGATTCTTGAAGCTGATTCTTCAAGCTTTTCAAAACTCTCTAATAAAAAATAAATAAAAAAACAAAAAATAATCATAATTAATGATTTCTTTGAAAATCAGTACTTTTCAGATGACTTAAATTTGTGTTTTGATTATGATAATTATGCATTATTATGGAGTTTTGGAAAGCCTAAAGAATCAGCTTCGAGGATCTATACATGAATCCGAAAAATATCAAGTAGTTTGCGAGTAACTTAACTTTTAATGAAAAAGAAAATTTTCCCATGTTAAGTAAATGGGAAATTAAAATTAAAAGTGCGACCTCATAGAGTTGAGCTAGAGAGACCATTTTTGGGGAGGATTTTTTTCTTCTAAACCATTAACATTTGAAGGGGTAAGAACGGAAAAAAAAATTACAAATTTTTTTTCAACCACCCTACTCTCCACCCTTAGTTAGCAATAATTTTCATTTACCCTACTCCGATAAAAAATCGCGTGGAACAAAATAAAACGAAAAACGAATAGTTAAAAAACAAAATATGAATTAAAAATAATAAAAGCCTTATAGGGGAAGGGCGCGCAAAATATGTACCCTAATAAATCAACGCTTTACATCGGAGTTTGAATCAATGTATACCCAGGTAGAAATCGTGTCTTGGCGGAAGCTCGCTGGTAGCTAGTTATGCTAGCTCGAATATTGGCGCAAGATAACTAAACTATGTTGCTGCAAGGTCCGTCGGTAACGCTTATTTCAGCTAGCAGCAAGCTAATAGACTTATCTCGCACCAACCTTTACAACCTAGCTAATAGCAATCTAACTGATACAGTTTCGTGCTAGGTTAGGGAATTGGTCTAAATATACGAAGAATGAAAGTCAATATATATTGATCAAATATTTATGTGATTGCAGGTTACTTTGTACTTTATTCTTTGTAATGATATTGCACTTAAAAAATTATCTTAAAACGAACTTAAATATCTATAAAAATTAACAAAATGTGTTTGATTTTATTCAAGGGGAGACTTCGGTGAAATCTTGATAAAATCGATTATTTAATTTTTCAAATTACTCAAAAAAATCCAATTAGAAATTCCTTACACCAAAATTTAGATAATGTTAGTATGTATTTTGAAAAAATGAATCCATATCCTGCGATGAAAGTGTATGCGCAAGGAACCTTCCGCAGAAGATTTCCTGTGAAGTACTGCGAAAGGTTCCTTGCGCAATGCGCATACAATTTCATCGCAGGATATGGATTCTTTTTTTCAAAATACATACCAAAGTTATCTAAATGTTGATGCAAGGAATTTTTAATTGGATTTTTTTTAGTAATTTAAAAAATCAAATAATCGATTTCATCAAAATTTCACCGGAGTCTCCCCTTAAATAGTAAACAGTTCAAGAATATGTTCTTAACATTATATGGTCATATCGTCGACTTCATCCTCTTTGGTTTTGGCCCGAGCTGCCCTATACCCTTCCCAATCTTCAGAATGAGTAAAGGTTGTCCCCAGTGCCGCATACACTTTTGCTTCTGTCGTATTTTGACGACGTATTACGGTGTCTGCAAGTAAAAGTGAAAACATGGGAATAATCTAAATAACTAAATAACAACATTTGATCAACAGACTTATTACGCGAAAGTGTTATTAATTATATATACCAATATACTTTATGCTCACCTACAATGCAGTTACAAACGTTTAGAACATTCAACTTGAAGACTATTTTTTTGTCCATTTTCCTAGTCGCTGTAAAAAGCATTGCGACATCTCGACTTAAAAACTTCTTTATTACTGCCGTCACATTTTTAGACAGTGGCTCGTCAGGGTCTATCAGTCGACTTACTACGGGTATCTGGAATAATGTAACAATATCGGTCAACAGAAATATAAAATAGAAAAATTATAACAATCAATTCACAACGTGCAATACAATCGTACCATATTTTTGCGCAATTCAGGATCAGCCAATTTTTCTTCAAGATTGTATAAATCGTGAATAGTTTTCATTGGAAATTCTATCCCAAGATGCTCCAAGGTTATTGCGTCTACTTTTTTACAGTCAAGTGTTTGCTGATGTAAGCCTTCAATGTTGTGGATTGACTTAGTCAGTGCTTTCACTTTCTCTTCAATGGATATCAGTTTTTTCATGACATCACTATATTCTGAATGTAATGGAAATAAATTAAAACAAACATGTGAAAAATAAAAATAGACCAAAAAAAAGTAGACCCCATAGAATTATTTGTAAGTCTCAATAAAATCTTTGCCATTTCGGCTTCTGTCAATCCCTTTCTCATGTACGTTTTCAATGGCATTCTGAACAATATCCACGTTTTGGGATATTTGTTCAGAGGGGATATTATCACTTTGATCCACTGAAAGGTCATAGAAATTGTCATAAATTTGCACACTATAGTCCAGTCAACTCATATTATAAGGAGACATGCCTTATTTAATCATGAAAAATTGGATTGCTTATACCGTGACAATTCCGTAAAAGTAACCGGTCCTATGTTAGGCATCTCCCGAAAGCTATCGAATGGCAACGCTGTCGAAGTTATGGAGTGAACAATCGACATATCCACAGAGTCAAACTTCAGAGGATCAGACGATGCAGCGTCAGCTGTCACTTCGTTAGGTTAGAATGAACTGTCAGTGAGATATTTGAGGTTGTTCGTATAATATAACCTAATTAGAGAACGGAAATTGATATCTATTCTTAAAGAAGCGATAACGAATTGGTAAATTGATCGCAGATGTAAATTTCTGTTCATTTGCAACATTATTTGGTTATAAATAACTGTCGGGATGAAATTCAGGAGTCTAATTTTGATAAAGGTACATAACCAACCAATATCAAACGATATTATTCCGTAATAAAGTCATGATAAAGCTATCAATTGATGTAGATATCATTGTAGTATATTTATTAGCGACATTATTTTCAAGCTAGGAGTTTCTCAGTGACTGACTGACTCGTCGCATCTCTTCGGGAACTACGTTGAGGAACACCGGGACGTAGATTTGATTCAACGAGGAATCTACGAGGCACCTTCGACTTAGCAGACAATATTCCAAATTTCTTCACCGCCTGAGAAGTCTCAAAGCACAGCCTTGCAGAAGTCTTACAGTCGACGCTGTCAACATTACTTCGAAACAGTCCTGCAGAGATTTTTGGTTCGACTGCCAATTCGTGTATAAGTTTCTTCGAGTAATGAATTAATGAAAACTATTGCTTTAGTGCAAATCAATGTAATTGTGGCGTGTGCCAAGTAGAATAAAGCGGCACTATGTTTACCAAAACAGGCTCATTTACAATATTGTTATAAATTAATTGATTTATTGATTCTTTTTCTGTAATGTTATTTGATAAATGGTGGAGCGATACTTGATAGGACTATCGTACGAGCGTGTCAGCGAAATTTTTGCCAAAGAAAACTCCTGACGACCGACTCTTTCGAGGGCAACGATTATAAACATGGTGAAACAATTCTGGGAAAGTCGCAGTACCGATCCACGTTCGAAAAAAATGTCATATCCAACGCGGCAAGTTAGTGCCGCGAATAAGGCGAAAGTGAAGTCGAACGCTCTTCTGCACTGTAATAAGGAACCAACCTCAGGAAAGATACATTAGTCGAGATTTCTAGCCACGCTAAGAGTTACATACTTCAATCAAAAAATAAGATAACTGAATTTTGCAAACGGCGCTTCGCAGAGAATAAGTGTAGCTTCATCTTGCGTTTTGAAAAACTTTACTACGATTATTATTAGGTGAGTGAACATAATTCATCTAATTAACGTCATTAGTGAATAAATTAAACGGTTTCAATTGATTTTATTAACACTGTCATGAATATCAATATAATAATGATAATAACATGAATAAAATGATGATAGTAATAATAAGAACAGGAACGAGAACAGGAGCTGAAACAGGAAAACGAATCCTGAACATCGCGAACAAATAATAACGATTATGAATGGGTTATAAATATTCAAGGTATTTATAGGTTCAAGTCGTAGACGAATGATATTTTAGGGGGTAAAATGGATTTATTGGAAAATACGTTTGTTCGTTTTAATGTCTAGAACAAGACTGTTTTATAACAAGCATTTCATGGTAACATCATTTAGTTGTTTATAAAGGACATACTTTAATTGTTTGTATAATGTTTGAACGTACTAGATCGGGTGGTCATGAAATATAAAGGGTGGTTTTACCCTTTGTAACAATATAATGGAATAGATGTATAACAAGATGAACAAGAACATGAATCACGTGTAAATACGTGCAAGTGTATAAGATGAACAAGAACATGAATCACGTGTGAATGCGTGGAAGTGTATAAGATGAACATAACAAAATAAATCACGTGTAAAATGCGTGCAAGTGTATAAGATGAACATAACAAAATAAATCACGTGTAAATGCGTCCAAGTGTATAAGATGAACATAACAAAATAAATCACGCGTAAGTGCGTGCAAGTGTATAAGATGTGTAAATGTAATATTATTTTTCCTCACAGGAAACCGTTTATCTTGTGTTCAAAGTGGTTTCCCTGCATTATTGCGCAGTACCATAGGCGGTCGTAAAATGCACCCACTATATTTAACAGATGTTGATGAAATAACATGACAAATGGCATATCCCGATGAAGCCAAGAATCAGCCAAGATCGAACGCTATAGAACTCCAGTCGTTTTTCACTTTTTTTTATTTCATTTGTCGTTACTAGACAACCCACACAGGTGGTATCAACAAACTGTTGGGTGTAAAATCACATCGAAATAAAAGCTTTATACTGTGACGTTGCATTTTGCAAACGTCACCAGGGTCGCAGATTAAGCGACGGGTCGGTAAGATGGCCGGCGCCAGGGAAGTCAGCGACAAGTCACAGGTTCAATTTAGCTATATTTTAGGAATATTTATTTAATGTTTTGCTTTTTTTTTTGTTCTTTCGCATTAAATTCTGTCATCACGAAACTCGGAGACCAACGCCAGGACATCGAGGGAAATCCCGAGACGTCAACAGCAACGGTCTCCCGAGCTCATCATTTGAGATCTAGTCTGAAACGATGCAACTTCCCGTCTTACTCCCGACTGTGGATGCCGCAGGAGCGGTCGAATAAGGCTGACTCTATGAGTCATTCCTCCCGTTCCCGTCGACTTTTCAGCCTGGGGCTGGACCACATAGCGTCTACGAATTCCGGACGTCTCGGCAGCGGTCGCATAGAGCTAGGCGAACACACCCAAGTAGCCGCACGCTTCCCGTTGCCGAAGACTAATCACGCTGGACCAAATCATCGGCTTTCTCACCCTCATCCCGGCCAAGAAGTGCAACCGTGTGATGCAGGCCTGCCTGTAAGCCTTCCACACCACACATGGGGAGACCTGGATGCAGATCCGGGTATTGGGGCATCAGGATTTCCGCCAGATCCTCTGGTTGGTCCGTCTTTCCTGTTAAGACGCAACTAGGGTGCACTTCGTCCCGATGTTGCATGTGAGGAGTCCCGCGACGAGAGTCGGAGTCAGAAGGAAGGAAGTATCGAGTACGAGTCCCGTAGTACGCTGTTCGAATTTCCCGCCGTGACGTCATAACGAGTGCCAGCCTGGACAAATGTCCAAATCCATGGTTGACCGAACGACTTGTCCAAAACTCATGTCGTACGTCACGGAGAGCCTCGATAATTATCGAGTTGGTGCTGACCGACTTCGCAACACCGAGTCGAACTTCGCATCTAGGGAATCCCGCATCTATAAAATGGGCAACACCACAGGACTCGTCCTACTTCTACCCTCAGCCGTCTTACCGACAACAGCAGACTACCGAACATCTATTACCGCCTCTGAAAAGAGAGTATACCGTACCGTACCGTCCCGAGTTTCGCTCAAATTCCCGATTATTGTGATTCATAGTTTCGTTAAAACAGTTTAAGTGCTACGCACAGTTTCTTCTAGTAAAAAGGTAAGACCTATTTATTGTACAACCACGAGTTCGCTCACGAGTCCCGTTCAGTATTTTATAGTATTTTGTCTAGTGTGGCGTAGGCCACGAGTTTCTTGTGACGTAGGTCACGTTATTATGGTTCGTTAAGTCTTTTAGACTTCGTCCCGGTATTTTGTAGTATTTTATTCTGATTAAAAACGGATTCCCGAGCTGACTCGTGATTAGCTTACCGATTGTGGGTTATATTTGGTCTTCTAGCATGTTATAGATTCTCTTAGAGCTTATTTCTGCTTTTCTATTATCTTTTCTATTTTCTCTGCTATATTATATTCTTTCTGGTATTATTCTCTTCTTTTCTGAGTGAACGACTTGTCGCATAACGATTTCCCGGTGCTTAGCGAGCGTAGAAGCAAGCATTTGTTATTTAGTATTTCAGTTCTTTGCTTGATTATTGTTTTCATACATTTTCTTACTTATTTGTATTCTGATTGATTGATTATTGATTTATTGCGTTATATCGAGCCTAACTGCTGTGAAATTTCTGATATTAGTCTTATATTTTCTTTATTGATGATATTGTGTAAATTCCCGTATTCCCGATATATCTGAGACATGTAATAGTATTTTTCCCGTGAAAACACGGATTTTGTTGAATATCGTCCCGTTAAAATACGGAATATCGTTTGTTAATTATCGAAATATCTTGGCAAATTAAAATAAATCGATCAAATAAGTAATTATTACATTTATTATTTGATCTAGCAACCCAGCCACTCTACCATTCCATCTGATAGGTTGTATTCTGAGCTAACTGGTCATTTCCGCCGTCAAATTTATAGTTTTGTAGTGTTTCGAGTGACGTGAAAACGTCTGGCGCCCAACTATAGTTTTTCCTATTCTTCTATCTTTATTAATTGACGCCGAAGTGCACGGCTGCCGGGTTACCCTTGCCCTGAAAATTGAGTAGCCGGTCGCAATACCTATATTGGTGCATCATTTTAAAGTAAAAAATGCCTAATTATATCTTCACTGCGAAAGAAAAAGCGGCAATGGTGAAGCAGCATTATAAGGGGTTGAGTTATCAGAGAGTTTCGGACCATTTTGCTGCAGCCTATCCGGACCGCCCAATTCCATCAAAATCAGCAATAAGAAAAATGGTATTGAGGTTTGAGGAGGTCGGAGGAATGAATGGGCATTTAATTAAAGTATCTCAACCGAACAAACAACTAAGTGCGGAGAAAAAATTGGAAATCTGTTTGGCTGTTGAAGAGGATCCAATCAAACCTTCTAGTCAGATTGCCCAAGAAGTCGGCGTCGCGAGTTCCTCCGTCCGAAAAGTATTGCGTGAGGCTGGATATAAAGCTTATAAATTACAAGACCATCAAGAGCTGATAAGGGATGACTCCGAAAGACGCAACGTCTTTTGCGAAGCAATGATTAATATGTTCGATGAAAATCCAGGGCTAAAAATATGCTTCAGCGACGAGAGTACGGTATTTCTGGTTGGAAAACCTAATCGGCAAAATACCAGGATATGGGCGAGACAGAATCCACACGTGTTTGTGCAAAGTGGAACGCAGTACCCTGTGAAAGTTAATATATGGGTTGGAATGGTCGACCACCACATCATCGGGCCTTTCTTCATAGAAGGCAATCTTGACGGCGCAAAGTACCTCCGACTATTAAGAGAACATATTGTACCTGCGATCAGAGCAATTGAAGCGAACGTAAGTAAAATTTATCTAAGAAATAGATGAATCATACTGATAATAATAAAAATAAAAGTAATAATAATAATAACAATAATAATATAAGTGGTAACACAATGACAATCACTATGATTATTTGATTTAATTCAATCATTATACAATTCGAATAAAACGAAAATCGATGAGAAATGAAGTAATACAATGAATGTTATTCAATACGTTAATGACAAGGTCATTATTTTCTTTGGTTTTTCAGGGGCAAGAAATTTGGTTCCAACAAGATGGGGCATCGGCCCATTTTACATTGGATGTGAGGGAATACCTCGATCAGCAGTTCCCCAATCGCTGGATCGGCAGGGCTAGTCCCACCATCGAGTGGCCTGCACGATCGCCGGACCTATCACCCCTCGACTACTCCCTGTGGGCCTACTTAAAGAATAAATTATACTCAACAATCAGAATAGAGGACCGGGCAGCACTCCAGGCGAGGATAACCAACGTTCTCGAGAACATGTCTCCAGAACGTCTGTTAAGGGGGTATTCTACTCTAGAAATTTGAAAAAATCAAAAAAAATTTTTTTTCATAATCCGATAGTTTAGATATTCAAAAATATCCTCCTAAAAGGATTTTTCAAAATTCAAATTATTTCCGAAGTTATAGCGGTTTTAGTGTCGTGGCAATGAGACCGGTTGAGCGGACGACTGTTACAATAGGCTTCTAAAGAAGAAAGAACTCGTTATCACGAGAGAAATGCTGAAATCAATCAATATGAAGTAGAAGAAGGCCCAATGTATGAAGCTGGGATGGCTGATTAAGAGAATGTAAGTAATACATACTATTTTATCAATTACGCTGCCTGAAACTTAACGTAAAACTAACGCGTTTTTCTCGAAACTACTTTTTTCGATGCAGTGTCCACAATATCTCAAGTTCTAATTAACCGATTTAATTGAAATTTGGCATGAATATTCTTTCAATATCTTTTTATCGTATGAACCGACAAAAAATGAAAATTTGAAATTTGTAATATTTTTAAAAAATTTGATAAAGTTAAAAAATTGGTGAAAAAAACGACCTTTATTTTCAGTAGCCGCCATTTTATGAAATTTTTTTTTTTTTTTCAGTTTTGCCGCTTCTTACGATAACGACATTCGTACTAATCAAGAATTCACCATTGTTTTATTTTTCAGATGACCATAAGGGTAGAAATTATGGATACGAGGACACGGCCTTTTTTTTCCCCCACTACTTCAAAGACACATAACTCGAAGGAAAATTTTTTTTTTTTTTTGAAATTTATTTTGTGTAATCTTTAAATATAAATAAACAAATGATAAAAAAATGGACGGTAAAAATATCAATTGCTTTTTTTTTATCAATCGCCAAAACACGCTCGAAATTCGGGCCTCTAGAGTAGAATACCCCCTTAAATATAGGGGGTGCATTTTACGACCGCCTATGGTACTGCGCAATAATGCAGGGAAACCACTTTGAACACAAGATAAACGGTTTCCTGTGAGGAAAAATGATATTACATTTACACATCTTATACACTTGCACGCATTTACACGTGATTTATTTTGTTATGTTCATCTTATACACTTGCACGCATTTTACACGTGATTTATTTTGTTATGTTCATCTTATACACTTCCACGCATTTACACGTGATTCATGTTCTTGTTCATCTTATACACTTGCACGTATTTACACGTGATTCATGTTCTTGTTCATCTTATACACTTGCACGTATTTACACGTCCCGGGAAAAAAAGATTATATAAAATTATATATAAGTATATAAAATTATATAAAATTGTATCTTATTTTATATAATTTTGTATGATTATATATAGATTCTCACATTAAATTGTATAAATTTTCATATAATTATATAAAATTATATAAATTTTATAAAATTTTATAAAATTTTATATAATTATATATTACTATACATAAATCAGAAAATCCTGAACTGTAGACTTATATATTATTATATATTATTATATATAAATATATATAAAGATATAAAATTTTATGTATTTTGTATTTTTTTATAAAATTATATAAAACTTTATTGGATTTCTTAGATTAAAATATCTATAATTATATAAAATCATATAAATTTTTATATCATAATATATAATTATATATTAATCAGAAAACCCTAAACTATAGCTTATATATTATGATATATCAGTGATTCTATAGAAAGTGGAATTTTTTGCCTAAAAAATGTTAACATGCTTTTTTTTGTAAATATGAAATAAAAACTCGTTTTTCTAATGACAGATGATGAATTATCACTGCTATGAGAAGGGCCAGTAAATTTCACAAGTATTTCAATTTTTATTAGCGCTTTTCAAAAAAATGCTCCCAGGGGACTGATAACGTGTACAGGGGACTGAAAAATCAATACGAATTCCAAATAGAACGAATATTTTATTGAAATAAAAAAATAATGGATAAACGAAATGTTACATTTATCAATGTGAAACCGAAAATAACATTTTTTTCGATGGAAAAAGTGAAAATTCTTATCACATACGTATTATTAACTTACGCATGTAGTACGTTTTTTTCTAAGCGATTTCTTATAGTATAGTAGGTTTTTATATAGTCTTATAAAATATTAGTTTTTATTTTACGGTAACTTTTCCCATAATATATAGTAAATTAGATTGAACAGTATTTGTTGCTCACACATTTTGCTTATACTATAATATTGAATATTCTTATTAAGTATTGCAGGGGACTGAGACCAGGGGACTGAGATTCTTCACGAAAATTGTTAATAACTCCGAACAAAATTATTCACAAATGTCATCATTGTACACACAGTTCAGGACAGACTTTATAATTTCATTCTATTCAATAAATATGAGACAATTAAGTAAATTTTAACAATAATACTTACCAGGGGACTGATAAATTTACTGTCTCCGCCACGTCTTCCATTAATCGAGTCGTGGTTGCTACTAAACAAAACCGATGTACATAAACAAATGGTACATTTTCGTTAACTCCAGTTTGACAATTATTCTTAGATGGAAGCAATTGATACTACGAGGTGAAGAATATCGAAATATTTGAATTTTGTTCGAAGCCAGGGGACTGAAGTCTCAAACTGGTGACAAGATTCACGATCGATTTTTATGTAAATACAATAATAAAAAACCGCAAACAATATTATAATCATCATCCACAATCTATGTAGTTTAGATGAGATGAACCAAAATAAGTGAAAATTTCATCTTATGCTCGTGAATACGTTTAGTTATCTGAATTTTGCGTTGGTGACATGCCAGGGGACTGAGATTTGGACCGAACATGAGTGATTTTGACGAAGAAAAATGTAAAATTCCACGATTTTGTTGCATTGCCTACGTAGCCCAGTGTAGATTCTTCTGCGCCAGTACGAAAAAAAAAATTTATTTCATGTTTCAAATCCCTATAAAATCGAGGAACGCAGAAAATTCCACTTTCTGTAGAATCACTCATATAAATATATAAAATAATATAAAATACCGCGTGTTGAACGTGAAACTCGTGAACCGCGCGATATATCAACTAGGATAGGAAAAGGATAATATTTATTTTAATTTCGAATGTAATTTCTTGTTGAAAGCTAATACTGAACATTATTTTATTATTTATCGATGATGTACATGAATATATACCTGGTTTAATGAATATTACCCTACTGAAAAAGTTCATGTGATAAATCACATAATGTTATGAAAGAAATTAGTATGTATTTCATAATGTAATTGAACATGTGAATACGACGAATTACATAACAAATGACATGATAAATCATAAAAATATGAATGACAGCTTGAAATAAATAACAAATCATATGACAAATCATATGTTCGGTATGTGATTTGTAATGTATTTTACCTTATCAGTCATATTTTTATGGTTTATCATGTCATTTGTTATATGATTAGTCGTATTCACATGTTGAATTACATATTATATGAAATACATACTAATTTTTTTCATAACATTATGTGATTTATCACATGAACTTTTTCAGTAGGGTATATACTATAGTTTGAACATAAGATATAATTAATGCGATGTCTTATTAATAAATTTATGTATGTATAATAAGTATTTTGATCATTACCAAACTCGGTCAGTTAAATTAGGTTGATAACATACATATTCCCCAACTTTTACTAGTTGAGATATAGATAATATGTTTTCCAATGACATTATTATAATTTCGCCTGTTTCTTTGATCGGTTTTATGTGCTTAATTTTTATTTTAGTTTTCAAATGCATGAATATTCTTGTGTGTTCTATAGCATATATTATTAATGAGAAATATAAATTATTTTGATATTCAAAAAAAAAGTTTATTGATCCATAGAGATGAATATTGTTAGCAGTTATTATTGCAACATTATGACTATTAGCCTTAATTTCCTTGTATATATTTGACGTATAAATCCTGTTGTCAATTTTCGCTCGAGCATATATAATAATGTCAGTTAAATTTATACTTTCAGATACAAGTAGTTGATGTTCTACATCACTTAATCTGTAGTTCGTTATTCTTTTGCCGAGAAGATTATAATTTTTCACTGTTTCGATATTTAAACGTGCTTGATTGGGTTCAGTCACACGGTTTTTTAAAATACCGACACTTTGAGCTATCATTACGTTGTTAACAATTTCTTGTGACAAATGCTTAGTACCACTGACACTTTTTGCAATAAAACCATTGTAATTTTCAAAACAAAAAGCCGATGTTCCTGACAGTGGGCCCCATCGTTTTACGGATATTACTAAGTGTAAAAGTTGATGAGAATTGTAGGTCAACTCGTCATCACCAAATAAGATTGGAATGTCCTTGACGAATACTTTTAATAATTTATCTGCTTGTTCTAAGTCATCAGATGTAATCTGATCCTTAACTAAATTAAATATTGCAATAACCAATGCCATCAAGTGTTGAAAATAATTTTCTGGTAGATGATTTTCGAGAGCTGGGAGTGAATAAAATAACAGCAAGTTATAAAATTCTGCAGCTTTAAAAAAATGCATTTCTGTAAGAGATCTAGGCATTCGATTAAAAGATAATGGAGGGCGAATGTTCATTATAAATTTATCAATGTCATTAATGAAAGGCTTGATGTTCCAAGCGCCTGGCTTGTTAATATAAAGATTTAAAAATCGTTTGGCAACTCCTAATAACACCGAATGCATAAATTCAGGTATAAAACATGTTCCCAAGTTCAGTAATGGAAAGCAAGATAATATGGAATATCCTTTAACGCCTCGCAAATGTTTTTTTCCTGTTTTTCGCAACATTCGAGCAAGATTGATCATTCTTTCACCATCTCTTAATTTGGCATTAAAATTATAAGGATAATATCGGCTTTTTTTTTTCCCAGCTTCTACATTTTGTATTTTTTTTGTTCGGATCTCACACATATTACAACCATACCGACCGTTAAAATTGAAAATGTTCTGAAGTTGAGCTCGAGCCGGAGCATCTGCTATTATCAGAGGAGCGATTACTCGAGACGTAATTAAATCTTTCGTCACTGGATGAGTCCATTGGAAACCTTCTTCAAAGCATTGATTTAGTTTTGAATACAGAGGCCGTAAAAATGTGTTCATACATGGTTTATGATCTTTATCATACCACAAGCCCAAATTTATGATAAATGACTCTCTTAAATTAGCAGGAAGTTCAGCTATAGTGCCTAACAGTGGCCAACAATGACTTTTAGCACTTTTTATTAAGGAGAGACCATCGGTATTAATTATTAGTGTTAGATCGTATTTTTGTCTATTCGCTCGCAAATTTGTTCGAATGTACTCTGAGCCATCAGTGACGTCTGTAATAACATTATCATCACGTGGCATAAATGGTTTAAGTTTTTCACTCAAATTGTAATGTTCAAATAGATATCTTATTTGAGCATGAATGTCAAATTCGAAAAAAAATGAATTTTTGTCAACTTTAACATTGCACTCAGGACAATTAGTGATAACTTTTATATCAGTACCAACATACCCTGAACACATTTTACAATAATAATGCTTTGTAATGTTGCATGGTGGAGCAATTTTTTTGGCATACTGCAATAATTTATGTAGAGTTTTAGGCATTGAATTATTTTCAGGTAATATGTTGATATGCATTCTCAATGCTTCTTTAAGCGCAGCTTTGGTTAATTGATGTTTAACGTAGTAATTAAGCAAATCATATACTGCTTGGTCAACAGATACAGAGCTATTTTCATATAGCATTACTTTTTCATGAGTATCACGACGATGAAAATGATTAATTACGCGATGATCATTGATGACGAGTTCTTGATTTTGATTCTGATCATTTTCGCTGTCAGACGCATCAAATTCAGGTTCATAAAAATCTTCAGCGTCACTGTCATCTGTTGAGTACTCCATTTCTGCTAATCTTACATCATCATATACATGTGCTTCAATTACATTTTCACTATCGTTATCATTTCTGCTGCCATCATCCGAATTGTCGGATGAGATATTTCCATCGTAACTATCATGGTCTGATAAATCAATGACATGATCAGAAGCACTAGAATCGTGTTTATCGCATGGGGCTTCGTTACCAGAAAAAATCAGTTTTTCCCATCGATACAATGTTCTTAAGGGTATCTGCAATTTACAATGGTATCAAATTTAGTGTAAGATAAGGATAAAAATTTGAGCAAAATTTGCACAAGGCATATTTTTTATTTGAAATATGTTTCAAGATTCTTTTATGTAAATTGAATGTGTGTTATTGTATGTACTTACTGGAGCATCAGGGTTTTCATTATACAATTTATACCTTTTAGCAGGCCTGGATGATGATGGTTCATCGTTTGAATGTGACATTGTTATCTTTAAATGAAAATTTTTTTTTATCATACTTTGACTATCTGATAAAAAAAAATTCCTAATAAAGAACTACCATCTATTTTGATGTGTAGGTACTTACTTACCGAAACTCACTGAAGTAAGTACTAGCAACTTTTTTTATGGAAAAAAATCGTTTTTTAAATAAGAAATTTAAATTTTTGTTTTATTATTAAATTGAAATTATTTTTTTTTCTATCACACGTTATTTTTTTCTAATGAAGTATTATATTTCCATTGTAGGTTATACATTTATAAATGTCATCATTTATATATATATATATATATAGTGGACGTGTATACTATGCAATATGTATAACAATTCAAATTGACCGCGTATAAGCTAAACTATTTATCATCTACAGTATGTAGATGTGTGTCACTGAGATGCGCATGCGGCCAAACCACGTGATGTGTACGTGTGTAGTTAAGTTATGTGTTCTAACCTACAAAAATAACATGTGCCACGAGACTTCTAGGCAGGTTGCAATAAGCGAAGAGCAAATGCGTAACTAATATAGTTGATTTGTAAAAGTGCCTGGATATACCTATCAACAATTATTAGTTTAAAATTAATGCCGAAAATGTTTCTCATTCATTGTCAAACCGACAATTCTTATTGCAAAGTTGAGGACTGTGATGTAATTTATGACGAGGAAAATATTCCTAACCCGGGAGAATTGGTTACTTTTTTATGGCAAAATTCTAAATATAATGGTACAGTCATCATGCAATCAGGTAATGATGTTTTCATTTTTAAATAAACTGACATCTGAAAATTTTTTGAATTAGCTGTATAAATAAATAAATTATTATGAATAAAAAATTTCGAAAAATGGCACCTCCAAAAATTAAAAAAAAAATATTAATGTAACTTGTTAAAAACATTTTTTTTCAAATTTAATGTATTATGTGACGTCCTGGTTTCGTCGCTACCGAATCGTCACAGATAGGCATAGCTGTCACCATTTGTATCCCGTTTTGCATTTTAAAAGTAACTGGAGTGAGGAATGATTTTATGGGTGATTCGTATAAATGATTGAAAATTATTGGTAAACTTTAGTTTATTGAAAATTATTGGAGAAAATTGGAGATTGAGTTGTCTTGAAGAGGAAAGGGGATGGAAGAGAGCCGACTAGTCGGGGATAGAGATGTGGAGAGGTTGAAGGTTGACTTAGAAGTGAGTTAATTAGAAAGAAATTATGGTAGCTTGGTTAGGAGAGGTGGTAAGATGGGAGGCCACGTGTGCCTGAGTTGCATCGTACTGTTAGATGCATGCTCAGCATTTATGGCGTGGGAAAGCTACAGGCTCCAGGTATATGGTTTACTTATAGGATCGTGCCTTATCGGCTATGAGGGAGGGAAGGTGACGTGTGGACTGAAGGTCCAGACGTTACAATTAAAAAAAAAAATAAAAAATAAATAAAAAATAAAAAATTTACAAGCAGAAAATCAAAAAATTGATAAGTAAATTTTTACGAAATTTAGTTTTAAAAAATCAATTTGACAATTTTTACAATATTTTTCAATCAAATAAATGATTACTAGAAAAATTATAAAAATACACTCATGTGGAAATTCAAAAAAATTAATGAAATTTTGATAAATATTATTTTGGTAGTAATTTATTTTTTAAATTAAACCAAAAATTGTCAGATATCTGCTGATTTGACGATCATTCCAAATTATACTAAAAATTTTCTATAGCATATTTATGTAGAACATTACATTGCTATATCTATTCAATTTTTTTTTATTGTAATAATCATTCCAAATTTATCTCAGTTTATCTTATGTCAATCTACAGTTACATTACTTATAACTTGTTGAACACGATATTTTTTTAAAGCATACAGTAAATCAATTCTAATACTTGATATTTTTATGCAAAAAAAGAAATAGTTTTAGAATTTGCGTTTTTTATTATATACATTTTATTGTATAGCGTAGCAAAATAATCATTTAATCTCCCTTTTTTTATGTAAATATATAGCAGATGAAAATAAAATTAATAAGAACTTGCAAGACTTGAATAAAATAAAAAAGAATATATCTACTTCTGATACTGCTAGTACTTCTACTGTACTGCCAAAAACTACTAAGAGAGTTTCAAAAGCAGTTCAACGTTGGTCACCTCGAGAACAAAACAATGCTGATAATAGCAGTCAGAAGAGAAAGAAGGTTTTTAAATAATGTACTATTTGAAAGATTAATTGTTTTATTGGTATGTAATGCAATACTAAACTTTGATTATTGAAAAATAACAGCGTACTGCTAGTGAACAGGAGAATAAGGATGCTTCGCAAAATTTTATTGAAAAGATACTTTTGGGAAAAGACGATAAACCTTCAAAATTGAAGAAACTTAGTAAAGAGAAGAGTCCATCGAAAGATGATTTGAAAAAAGAATTGGAAGCTATGAAATCTAAATTAGAAGCGATCGAGGCACGAGGTATAAAGATTATTTCTGTTAATTGTTTCTGTATAATTTGAAACATTAGTGATTTTTAGTTTACTGCTCATCAACAGACAAGGAATCAACCATTGTATTCTAATATTTTTTAATTCTAAAACTTATTCATCATTAATTTTTATTTGATCAAAACATGTTTCGAAACATTTATCTTTATAACCGATTTATTTAATAATAATACAGAAAAATTAATTCACTGTCGTTTACAGAAAATAATAAATCTACGTCAAAAAACAAACAAAAAAAAGAAGTTGATGATAGTAAAAATTCTTCTGCAACTACAGAATCGTTGGAAGATTCTGATTCATATGCATCCGAAACTGAAACTGATGGCAAACCTTTTGCTGACATTACTAATAAACAAAAACCACCTACTGTCAAAGAAGATGATGATAAGTTAATAAATACACCTCAAAAAGATAAGGGTGAAACGCCTGCAATCTCTGGTGCTTCTAAAAAAATCGAAATTGATAATGATGGTAAGCTGTTAGATGCTGATGGAAAATCTAGTGTAAAAGACAAAGAGCTGGATATTGGAAATGAAACGAAAGATGATCCAGAAAAAGAAGATGATGAGAAGTATTATGATGAAGATATTCAGTTGTTAGGTCCTGATTACTGCAGAAAGGTATTAAATACATAATAATCAAAATGAACATTGATATGATAAGTACTCTATAATTGTAGAACAAAAATAATTGATTGTGGTTAATTGTTTAGATGGTAGATATTGGGGATGGAATTTATTGCACAGAAACGCAATTAAATTTGGCGCACAACTGTGGAGAAGGTACGGTGATGATAAGACAGCTAATGGATGGAATTTTTAATAAGAAAGAGTTACTTAATTGCACTTATAGTGGCCAGCCTCCTCGTAATTTAGGAAAAAACGAATCACCAAAAATCTTTCGAGCTTTGCATAGCAAAGCTAAAATCACAATAATTAGTAAGTAATGGATTTTTACAGAATTAATAAATCGATAAGGTCACTGTTTTATTAAATTAAAGTGTAATTCAACTGATATATGCAATGTTAAATTTTAATTGAATCTTCAGGGATATTTATTTTTAATTTAATATTTTCTATGTCAGTTACGTTGTGTGGTATGGTTAATTTTAATCTTCAAGTATAAAAATTGATTTGAGAATTCTTAAAAAATACTAATTAATATGCATAAACATCTATATTCATTTATCAACACTTCAGTTGTTTGTATGCTAAAGCTGAATTACTGGACTAATAAAATATTAATTCTTCCAGAATATACACTAAAGTACGCAGATAAAAATGGTTGGATGAAAAAAACTAAACATGATAGAGCTGCCTACAAGTGGTGTGACTTACAGCAAGCTATGACTCAGAAGGTAGGAGATATCAAAAGGGCTCACCAAAAAAATGTAGAGTTTAAGAAAAACTAATTTTCACATGATCTTAAACAGCTAAATAACTAAAGGGCATATCATTCTTAAATTTTTCCTAATTTATCCTGTGTGATTTATATGATCTTTCTCTTCGAAGTTAAAAATAATCTTTTTTTTTTTTTATAAAATTTTCTCAGACCTGTTGACTAGAAATTTTTGACTAGAAATCAACATTTTGACTAGAATTTTTTTTTATACATTGGTTAAATGAATATTTAATTCCATTGTCCTGTTGTTAGTTATAAAACCAATTCTATAACGACATCTAACTATTTATAATAAAAAAAAAATTTCCTAGTCAAATAATATTACCAATGTGTTCTTAGAATAATATTGATAAAATCACTTATCAAAAATAATAACTCATTCTGATAGAGAAAAATTTATATTGGTGTTTTCGAATAAATATTCAATTTAAAGGTTCGTTATATATTTAATCAAAAAGACTAATTTCATAATTATAACTGGTACTTTATGAAGATATAAAAAAAACATATTATTATTCTAGCTAGCCTCATAATAATATACCTGAAAGACTGTTATAATAATTGAACATAAGTTATATATCTTCTTTTTTATAAAATATTTGTATGGTTATTAAAAAATAAAAATTCAAAATGTATTAGTAATAAAATGAGCGGCAATAAAAAAAAAATTCTACAGAATTTTGGTTTATATATTTCGTCATATATTATTATATAAAATTATATATAAAAATATCTAATTTTATATGACATAAAACCCATTAAAAATAAGATTAATTTAATATATATAATTTTATAAAATTATATAAAACCATACATTTTTATATATTATGAGATAAAATTATATCATGCCAAAATTGAGATATAATTTTATATAATTATATATGGTCAACTATATATAATTTTATAAAATTATATAAAACCATACATTTTTATATATTATGAGATAAAATTATATCATGCCAAAATTGAGATATAATTTTATATAATTATATATGGTCAACTATATATAATTTTATAAAATTATATAAAAAAAATTTTTCCCGGGGTGATTCATGTTCTTGTTCATCTTGTTATACATCTATTCCATTATATTGTTACAAAGGGTAAAACCACCCTTTATATTTCATGACCACCCGATCTAGTACGTTCAAACATTATACAAACAATTAAAGTATGTCCTTTATAAACAACTAAATGATGTTACCATGAAATGCTTGTTATAAAACAGTCTTGTTCTAGACATTAAAACGAACAAACGTATTTTCCAATAAATCCATTTTACCCCCTAAAATATCATTCGCCTACGACTTGAACCTATAAATACCTTGAATATTTATAACCCATTCATAATCGTTATTATTTGTTCGCGATGTTCAGGATTCGTTTTCCTGTTTCAGCTCCTGTTCTCGTTCCTGTTCTTATTATTACTATCATCATTTTATTCATGTTATTATCATTATTATATTGATATTCATGACAGTGTTAATAAAATCAATTGAAACCGTTTAATTTATTCACTAATGACGTTAATTAGATGAATTATGTTCACTTACCTAATAATAATCGTAGTAAAGTTTTTCAAAACGCAAGATGAAGCTACACTTATTCTCTGCGAAGCGCCGTTTGCAAAATTCAGTTATCTTATTTTTTGATTGAAGTATGTAACTCTTAGCGTGGCTAGAAATCTCGACTAATGTATCTTTCCTGAGGTTGGTTCCTTATTACAGTGCAGAAGATCGTTCGACTTCACTTTCGCCTTATTCGCGGCACTAACTTGCCGCGTTGGATATGACATTTTTTTCGAACGTGGATCGGTACTGCGACTTTCCCAGAATTGTTTCACTATGTTTATAAGGAGTCAGGAGTTTTCTTTGGCAAAAATTTCGCTGACACGCTCGTACGATAGTCCTATCAAGTATCGCTCCACCATTTATCAAATAACATTACAGAAAAAGAATCAATAAATCAATTAATTTATAACAATATTGTAAATGAGCCTGTTTTGGTAAACATAGTGCCGCTTTATTCTACTTGGCACACGCCACAATTACATTGATTTGCACTAAAGCAATAGTTTTCATTAATTCATTACTCGAAGAAACTTATACACGAATTGGCAGTCGAACCAAAAATCTCTGCAGGACTGTTTCGAAGTAATGTTGACAGCGTCGACTGTAAGACTTCTGCAAGGCTGTGCTTTGAGACTTCTCAGGCGGTGAAGAAATTTGGAATATTGTCTGCTAAGTCGAAGGTGCCTCGTAGATTCCTCGTTGAATCAAATCTACGTCCCGGTGTTCCTCAACGTAGTTCCCGAAGAGATGCGACGAGTCAGTCAGTCACTGAGAAACTCCTAGCTTGAAAATAATGTCGCTAATAAATATACTACAATGATATCTACATCAATTGATAGCTTTATCATGACTTTATTACGGAATAATATCGTTTGATATTGGTTGGTTATGTACCTTTATCAAAATTAGACTCCTGAATTTCATCCCGACAGTTATTTATAACCAAATAATGTTGCAAATGAACAGAAATTTACATCTGCGATCAATTTACCAATTCGTTATCGCTTCTTTAAGAATAGATATCAATTTCCGTTCTCTAATTAGGTTATATTATACGAACAACCTCAAATATCTCACTGACAGTTCATTCTAACCTAACGAAGTGACAGCTGACGCTGCATCGTCTGATCCTCTGAAGTTTGACTCTGTGGATATGTCGATTGTTCACTCCATAACTTCGACAGCGTTGCCATTCGGTAGCTTTCGGGAGATGCCTAACATAGGACCGGTTACTTTCACGGAATTGTCACGGTAGAAGTAATCATAAGTCACATTGCTTAAAAAAAAAAAAAAATATCGAACCTGGTAAAATAACGGTGCCATCATGAGTAATTGTTGTACCCACAGGAAAATCAAAACTTTTCTCTTTACTCTGAATACAATTCAAACTCTCAAGAATCTTTGGATCTTGACGGTTTTCAGAAAAACTAGTGGATGGTTTAACGTCGGCACTAATATTTATATTTTTTTTATAAGTAGTTGGCACCAATTTTGGTGATAATTTTGTGTTCTTGACACAGGTATTGGATTTCAAATTTTCGGATTGCATAATATATTTCTTAGGCACAGCAGTGCATCTTGTGGAACCTGCCATCGCAGAAGTGCGCTTTTGAGGCAAAATAATTTTCCCAGCTGCAGCTGATGAATTTTTTATATCAAACTTTGTATTTGATACTAATTTTGGTATAGCTTTAATATTTGAAAGTAAACCTATGGGTGAGTCTGGTGTTGTCTCTTGGGTTGTATCAGATGGTGTATCTGTAGAAAAATATGTAATCCATACATGGTTGGAAGAATAATTTTTTGTGATATACAAGAGTAATTCAGATAAAATAAACTTGACTATGCTCATTATCTGATGATGAATTAGATATTTGGTTCGAAGCATTCTTAGACCTCTCTTGACTATTAGTCCAAGAGCTAGCGACACTTTTTTCGGGCTCATTTCATCCCGGCTGGAAAAATGACAGGAAATAGCTCTGTTGGTGTACAATATGCAATCGCGTGCCTGCCCGCTCGAATCGGTTGCGTTTGTGCATAAAAAAAAATTGAAGTTGTATTTTTAAAACGATTTCTGTGCTCATCGCGATCCGGATGAAATTTTACACACGGGTGCTAAGAACATTACTGAGAATGAATTCGAGTGCCTGTCCGCCTAAATCGGTTGTCAAATACCGCCTGCCTATTAAAAACCGGTGAAAAAAAAGTGCATCACTCGCCTCATCGCAAACCGCACGAAAAAAATTTAGAATATAGTTTAAAGTATTAGAAATTCATTGGCGAGTGCCTGCCTGGACTAAGACGTTGCAATATGTGCCTGCCAGCCTCATGAAAGTCGCTCGCTGTTGCGCTCTTAGCCCAGTCGGTACGTACATAAGGTGTGCAAAAATATAATACTCAGCTAGAAATTTTTGTACGGCTTACGGGGATGCCCAGGGACACAACCCTCAGTTATCTGCAAAATTTATTGACGGCACTGCTGGTAACAATTAATTGAATATTTAGAACGTTCAATTCCGAAGCTCTCTTTTTATTTATCAAGTTGAGAGAAAAAAGTTTCAGACAAAAGTTGTAGATATAATTTTTATCTACAAAATCGGTTCCATGCAAAAATCACGTAGGAGTGTTGGTTTAGGTTTGAACAGCAACAAAAGATTCAATTCGACTCTTTTGTGATCGACTCTCTTGAAGTGTTTTTAAATAACGTACCTAATATTATTGGAATGAAGGTGTCATTGATAAATTTCAATTCATTAGCAAATATATCTATCATATTATTTACGAAAAGCTTCATTTATAATTAAATATAATTATAAAAACCCTAAAAATCTTATATTTATAATATTATTTATGAAAACCTAAATTGATAATCAAATATAATTATGAAAAACCTTAAAAACTTTATATTTCATATATTATTCATTATAACCTAGTACTCCTGATTTCACTTATATTCTACGTTTTTTCGGCCCGCATGCTTTGCCGGTACCAGAAAAGTTTTTTTTTCTGGTCTCAATTCCTACACACTGACTGACTGGAGGACAGTCCTCTAAGGGGGCAGTTATTACCGTCATCGGTGGGTCCCAAAAATATATCATCGACTTTATCGTCGCTCAATAGAATATCTGGCTCTACTACATTTGAGCAAGATTGCCCGTTGCACGTCCGACACAGAATGGTGCATTTCAGGCCGGTTTTTATAAATAATATTACAAATATAAGGTTTTTAGGGTTTTTATAATTATATTTAATTATAAATGAAGCTTTTTGTAAATAATATGCTAGATATATTTGCTAATGAATTGAAATTTATCAATGACACCTTCATTCCAATAATATTAGGTACGTTATTTAAAAACACTTCAAGAGAGTCGATCACAAAAGAGTCGAATTGAATCTTTTGTTGCTGTTCAAAGCTAAACCAACACTCC
Organism: Rhogogaster chlorosoma; assembly: GCA_944452935.1. NCBI lineage: Eukaryota > Metazoa > Arthropoda > Insecta > Hymenoptera > Tenthredinidae > Rhogogaster > Rhogogaster chlorosoma. The sequence goes on from OX101802.1 coordinate 11,495,574, forward strand.
TACGTGATTTTTGCATGGAACCGATTTTGTAGATAAAAATTATATCTACAACTTTTGTCTGAAACTTTTTTCTCTCAACTTGATAAATAAAAAGAGAGCTTCGGAATTGAACGTTCTAAATTTTCAATTAATTGTTACCAGCAGTGCCGTCAATAAATTTTGCAGATAACTGAGGGTTGTGTTCCTGGGCATCCCCGTAAGCGGTACAAAAATTTCTAGCTGAGTATTATATTTTTGCACACCGTATGTACGTACCGACTGGGACAAGAGCGCAACAGCGAGCGACTTTCATGAGGCTGGCAGGCACATATTGCAACGTCTTAGTCCAGGCAGGCACTCGTCAATGAATTTCTAGTACTTTAAACTATATTCTAAATTTTTTTCGTGCGGTTTTCGATGAGGCGAGTGATGCACTTTTTTTTCACCGGTTTTTAATAGGCAGGCTGTGAGCACACACATACACCTGCTGCTCGTATCCCCACCTAATAGCGCCCCGACGCCGAAATCTTGGAATCTACGTAAATCGTTCACTCACGCTCTCTTTCGTCCCGACTCTTGACGAGAGCACACCTGTACTCCTTTTATTAAATATTATTACTGGCCAGTATATTGTACGTATTTTAACCTATATTTACACATACATATATATATATATATACATTATTTGTGACTCTCATAGTCTAATTTAGATAGGGACGTTTGAGACTTTATTAATTACATATATCGAGAGCTTTATTGCGTTACTGCTTTATCCTTTGTGACCGTTATCTATTATTTCTAATTTCCACTTGACATACGCTTTTGCGCTACATCTATTCATCTGTCTATATATTTCCACATCTACGCTATATTTTAATCATAGGCTACAATTCTTTTATTAACACATTCTGTTCAGCAAGAGGATTCCATAACCATTTCTGTACTGTAGCCTATTTTACATTTGATATTTTAATATTACATGGGAATCATTCTGAAAACGCTCTGCTCTCTTTCTTTTATATTCGTTCTATCTCTCCTGTTGTCGTTCCGTGCTGTCCTCTATATATACATACTTATTTCTTACCTATTACCTATCAACCTTCAGCGTTCACACATACATATATATTGAATATCGAACGTTACAAGGCGGTATTTGACAACCGATTTAGGCGGACAGGCACTCGAATTCATTCTCAGTAATGTTCTTAGCACCCGTGTGTAAAATTTCATCCGGATCGCGATGAGCACAGAAATCGTTTTAAAAATACAACTTCAATTTTTTTTTATGCACAAACGCAACCGATTCGAGCGGGCAGGCACGCGATTGCATATTGTACACCAACAGAGCTATTTTCTGTCATTTTTCCAGCCGGGATGAAATGAGCCCGAAAAAAGTGTCGCTAGCTCTTGGACTATTTGATTGTATTGTGAATTTAGAATTTTGAAAGTGGCGGTTATCCGCCTGGCGCCCAACATTAATAAATAATTATAATTTTCTTAGCCAATTGTCGACTGGACGACCTCGTGGTCTAGTGATCCGGTCTGGATCCGGGGTCTAACAAAATCCACGTCACACTATATACAGCACAGTTAGTACAGTATAGTAGTACAGTAAGAAACACACAACACGTATCTACGGTCTGTGACGTCATTTGTGACATCCGGACATCCGACTTGTACTTTAATATATAGATTATGTTTGAATTCTGGAATCACATGGTCGCGCATACTGTGTTTCATTATTCTGAATGCAACCTATGATTCAGTTTCTAAATTATTTTTCAGCCAACCTTATACAAGGCGACCAGCCACCTCCACCAGGCGTTACACCGCCGCCGCAAGATCACGGACACTTTTAGGGGAGCTACCCTGCGCTGCCATACCAATGGCAAGAGTGGCGACAGGCGCTCCCTCAGACTGCGGCACCACCACCGCTACCATCGCCTCCGCCACCACCGCCTCCGCCGACACCTCCACCACAACCGCTGAACACAGCTGAACTGGCAAGAATACCGATACCGGCTGAACCGGTTCCGGCGGAACCGGAACTCGCTGCCTGTCCGACCTTGGAGGTTCGTAAATATCTACAGTACCGTACACATTACAATACACATTTTTCATACATTTTAAACGTCATTTGTAATTTCTTTTTTAAATGTGACCATTTATTCGGCGCACTTAGTTGAACTGCGATGAAGAAGTTTATTATTTGACATGATATTCATTATAACAATTGTTGTCTACAGGAACGAATTGCAGGGGTATTAACGCGGATGCTGCCGCCCACATGGCCAGGAGCAGGCCGGGGCCGGCAGTCGAGAGACCGGGGACGCCGGAACCGTAGAGGTCGAGGAAAGGGTCCCGGTCGGTCGACCCAAATATTCAAAATTATAATTTATAAATAGTTATACATTATAAATAATAATAACAACAATAATGATGATAAATAAATTTATTTGTGTTACTAAAATATAGCATTATAGTCTTACTCTTTGTGAAAAAATTATTCGTTATGAATTTAATTCACTCTTTCCCATTTTTAGTTGAAACTCGATGTTTTAGATTGTTTATATCCTTCGACTTGTTTCAAAAAATTCTAGAAAATACTACTTCCCAAAACACAAATCTTAAGCCCAAAGTGGTAATGGGAAAATGATAAGTCATAACTTTTTTCGAATTTTTTAAATAATTAAATTAAATTATAATGAATTAAAATTAAAATAAAATAATAAATTAAATTAGAAATTCTTGAAAAAGTTATGACCCATCATTTTCCCATTACCACTCTGGGCTTAAAATTTGTGTTTTGGGAAGTAGTATTTTTTAGAATTTGTTGAAAACAATCGAAGTATACAAACAATCTAAAAATCGTGTTTCAACTTAAAATGTGAAAAAATCAATTAAATTGGTAACTCATAATTTTTTGCATAAATTTTTCGAAAAATTTATTTAAAAACACACAGTTAAAAAAAAATATTTAAATCTGAGTAATTCCCACCGAGTTATAACAATTTCGAAAAAAATCCCGATAGTTCAAAAAATTTCGTTGGTTATACAAAAAAATTAGAAAAAAATCATGGATACCTTTTTCGAGGGGTATAAAAAGGTAGCCAAATATCAGCGAAATCGGAGTTGCAAATTTCGACGATAGGCTGAGTTGGCATGGAATGCCCCATGTACAGGCTTGCACATTAATGGTGTATCCAAAAAAATCAGCGTCATGTAACATGAACTAAACTCCACTAGCGCCACCATGCGCCCACAGTCGATATTCAGCAGACGTCATACGCCATCTGCTAGGGATGCAAGGAATAAACGAATTGTTATTATTGTTGTGTTTTGTGTTGGGCATGTATACGCTCGTTCAGTGAAAAAGCGTCTGCTTGTCGTCTGCTCCGTGGTGCGAGTTGGAACCACGATACACGATGCGAAAATCGAACCGCAGCTATGTTCATGTATACACCATTTATGTGCAGGCCTGTACGTTGCAGTTCAGACTGAAGTATTTCTGAACAGAGCAGAATATATTTATTATTTCTCCATTAAATGACATTTCAAAAATTGTATTTTAACCCGCGTCTTATGTGTTGTGATCGGTGATCCCACGTGACGCTAAATTGCGCGCCAAAACAGCCGGCCATAACCTCGCCTCGTGACTGGCGGCATTGACTAAAGCTCGCGGCATCGCATCGTCAATCGTGTCTGTGTGAGTTGCATGCAAGTCGCAAGTAGTGTCTTATTTCTACATCTCTATTATATCAACGTGACCGACAAAATGCGGCAAGTATTCACATGATTACTAAATATAAATGTTTAAGATGAATATTAGTAATCTGAATTATATAAAAAATAGGCAGAATTATTACTGAATCTAGTTTCTGCCCAGTTCAAACATAACCTCAAAACAACCACGTGCTGCATAGCTTAGTAATTAATGTGTGCACAAGTGAAAATGCTAAATTTATTTATTTATTTATTAAAAAACTAAAAAAAAAATTTCACGTGTTATTTATATGGGAAAACGGAAAATCGTTGAGCGTCTCGTAGAGTTGAGATATCGAGCTGCGCTTTTAGGAAAATTCATTCCATACCTGAAAGAAACTTTTGAGATGATGACACTTGCAAAAAAAAAAAAATGTTTTTTTTACCTCAATAAAGTGCAAAATCCTATTAATAAATCATCTGATTATTGCATATTCTTTTGCCCCAACATATCATTTTCGCTCATATTTTTTTTCGAAATTTTCCAGGCGTGTTCGGACCTTTAATAGTACATTACGATACGAGATTAGAAGAAGTTTCTCCGTCCAGTATTGTACAAAACTTTAATTCGTGAGGTGTAACAATGGGGGTTTTACCCACGCGAAGCCTGCGTAAAACATCCATCATCACACTGAGTGAAGTAAAATCATATAAAACTAATACAATTGTTTAATATAGACAAAAATGTTCGTCAGTGCCGAAATCAATATATATTGTAACATTGCATTTTGCAACGCGTGTTACAAGCGACTCCCGAACCCTTGGACGGCCATAGTTACGTAACGTGGGATGCATGAACGAAGCATGACTGCGTTCAGTTTAGCCCCGAGGCTGTAGACTCTCCGAGAGGCGACCGTGACCGATCTAAGACTGTCGAATTTAGTATTTATTCTTTTGTTTTCTTTTACGCATTTTCTCTGGCATGTGGACGACGAGGCCAAGTTCTGGGGTCTGAGCTACGACGATTACGCACCCCGACGGACGCACCTTAGCTAAAACACCGAGGGTGTTGCCTTTTTGATGGACGCCACCGAAGCTCGTGAGGCTAGTAGTGGCCATGCTACCTCACCTATCAAGAGAGGATGCGGGGGAGTGTCGGGACACTCTGCACCGAGGGATCAAGGTGGTAGAGGAGATTCCCGCCACCGCCAAGAACCTGCAACCCGTATTCCTCTGAACGAAGGAGCTGCAAACACCGTGGCGAATTTGGAATTTCGCGCGTAACTAAGATCTATTCCCATGCGTGAGAGGATCTAGTGGTCAATACGCAAATTATTAGGCAATCTTATGACGGGGGTGCGAACGATCGACGCTCGGCGGTCTAAGATCAATCTGCCGTAAGCCTGCCTAGCAGGTAGAGCGGCGAGCTCTAGTGCTCGCTTTTATCGTAGCCTTTTGTCGTAGCCGCGAGGCTGTATTGCGATTCCCTTCGAGGGACTTTTCGAGCACATTTTTGCGTTTAGAGTTTGGTTTCGAGTCATTTATTTTTGAATGATTGAGTCTGTTGGAGCGTGTGCTGAAGGGCTAGGACCGTACCTGAGGTTTTCCTGCGAGGAAAGCTCATTGTAGCTGGACAACGGTAAGCGTTAGCTAACCTGACTCATACCTAATTTGAATCCGGCAAACGGCCATCAGCCATCTTGCCTGGTTTCGAGCCACGAGGCTTTTAGAGATCTTTGAGCATCAAATTAAAACGACCTCCGAGTCGGTAGGCCGTCTCCAGTGTCTCCCATAATAGTAAAATTTAGAGTCTCATATATTTTTGCGTAAGATCTTCGGGTTTCGCGATATTTGAGTTTATTCTGTAGAGTTCGTAGGCTTCGCACCTGAGTGCGAGCGAGATAGCCTTAGACGGTCATTGTCGCGCTCTCTCCCTCTAGAGTAGAGATTCAGGACGTTAGGCTAGGCGTGTGCCTATTATTATTTGGAATTTTGTTTCGCCTACGAAGGCAGAGTTAGGTTTAGTTAATTTATTAAATTGTAAATACTACTTCCCGAGAGGCTTCGCCTGCCGAAGGCGTGCCGATCGCCTTAGACGATCGGTAACGTTATCGTTGTTTGTTATTTTATCAACTTTTAAGCCGCGGGCTAGATTATTTGATTAATTTTGGACTGCAGGTCATATTTAGTTAAGCCCGAGCCTCGAGCTCGAATATTTTGTTGTTAACTTTGTTATTATCCGAGTAACTCATTATTGTTCGGTTATTATTCTGTTATTTGGTTATTAATTTGTTATTTATAGCCGCAGGCTACTCATTGTTAGTTCTAAGTCCCGTTGTTAGCTGTAAAGTTGATTTGTTGTCCCGTGAGAACCAGATTTGTCGAGTTGATTATTAACTAATTTTGTTCCGTTATTGCCACCCTACGTGGGAGCGTGCTAGTTAATTCTTATTATTGTAAAACTCGCAAATCGCAACCAGGTCGCCTGTAGACAACCTGTAGTCGTCCTAGATGGACGACATGTAGTCGTCGTACATGATTACTTGTTAATTTCGTTAAATTCTATTTTTTTGAATAAATTTAGTATTCTTTTGTTAAATTTGAACTTCACGAGTCGTTATTTGACGCCGAGTTAATCCTTCACAATAATCCCGACCCCTCTCCGCGGTACTGTTGCTAGCCGACGCTTCGAGTACCTGTAGTTTAATTGTGTTATTTCCAGGCTGAAAACAGGTACAGTAATGTTCATTAATGGGTGCCCAGTGGCTAACTTTTTTTCCGGGAACGAGTCTCCTTTCTTGTTTATTTTATGTGCCTATGACCGATGAAGCAGTCAACAGGAGAGCTTGGGAAACCACAACGAAGCCTCCCGCAGCTGTCATTCCGCATTCGCATAACCTTTAAGTTCGCGAGAGCACAAATAATTTTAATAATTGATTAAAATTGAATTAATTTTTCCCGTATCTTGTTCCGCATTTAAGACTCGAATATTTTATATAGTTGAGCATATTATGGAGAGCCTAATGCCCGGAGCTTTTCCTAATCAATAAATAGAATGCCGGGAACGCTGATAAGGTTAACCTGTGCAGTAATTTAAACTGTTTTCAGATTCACTGCAACGAACCAGTAATAACCCTATTAGGTATAAAATTATAACGAAGACACGCATTACTTCAATTTCATCTATCCCTGTAGATTCTGATTAAACCTACTTTGAAGGTATCAATCTAGCCGAGTCATTTAAATAATTTTACCTCACTTGACAAATACCTACTAATTTATATTTCTTAAAAAAAATATATCAAATTTCCAAACATCAATAACTGAATTTTTTCATTTGCAAATTACATTCAATGAAGCATCCCGTGTGGAAATTTCCCGGTTTGACCCTGTTTCAACAAAGTTTCTGGCCGGGCGCTAATCATGCAATATTTTCGTCAATGTGCCTAACCGGGCGCTGACCGGGTGCTGACCGGGCCGTGGTTGAGCATCTTTTGTTTGTTCAAGGCTCTGTCGGGCAATATGTTTGCCAAGCCGCCTAACCGGGCGCTGGCCGGGTGCTAGTCCGGCAATTTTGTCACGAGAAAGTCGATCCGCAAGAGGCAGACGCGGGTGATCTGAACATAGATACGAGTTAGCTCATCTAATAATTTCTGACACAACCTCAAATTCGTTGTCACTTTCCTTGATCTCAAAAGAACCCTGGTCCGTAAACAGAACCGAATTCGTTCAAAAAAAATGAGATTGATCGGACGAAGAAGACGAAATGGTCACGATGAGAGTTCTACCACTGCAGACGAATCTGGGTCAGAAATTCAAGCTAGACCTACGGACAGTGATGATAAATATGATTTCTTTTTTCGTGCTGGATTTTATGCATCTCTGTTGCCAAGGGATTATGAAAAAAGTGATCGAGTATTGGATGTCAGGCAATCTCAATTATAAATTAAATGTTAGAAATAAAATCGAACTCTCTAATCGTCTGGGATATATTAGATGTCAAATTCCACGCGAATTTCAGCGGAAAACGCTATAATAAGCTATAAGGAGTGAATCCTGTAGCCCTGTCAAAAAGCTCGTAGGGCCATAGTCGGACAAGCCGATCGGATCCCCGCCAAGCATGCTGACTGGGTCACGGCCAACCGAGCGTGACGATTCTGGTCGGGTACCGGCCGAAACGCCCGGCCAGAACCCGGTTAAAAGCCGGGCTTCCCGGCTCGTACCCGGCCAGTTTCCGGGATCATTTTCCACACGGGATATCGAATTACTCATCTTGATTTAATCGATATATGGGGTAGATTCTCATTTTTAAATCGGACTTTAAGCTTTGGACACAAATATTGATAATGGATACATGGGGTAGATTCTCATCGCGGAACTAGAACTGGCAAGGGGCCGGTAAGATGACTTCAACATTTGGACACAGATCTTGATAATGGATACAGGGGGTAGATTCTCATTTTCAAACCAGATCTTGAGAATCGATACAGGGGGTGGATTCTTATTTTCAAACTAGACTTCAGGCTTGGGACGCAGATCTTGAGAATCGATACAGGGGGTGGATTCTTATTTTCAAACCAGACTTCAGGCTTGCGACGCAGATCTTGAGAATCGATACAGGAGGTGGATTCTTATTTTGAAACTAAACTTCAAGATTGTAATGCAGATCCTGATAATCGAAACACGGGGTAGATTCTCAGTTTTATGCATGGTGATCGAATATCGGTATTCAATTGTTTAATAATAATACTTATTTTGTTTGCTATCTCCCTGACTATTCTTGCTCAAAACGAGAATAAAAGCATTCGATACGAATCGATACGAATAATAAATTTTCAATAAATTACTGATCATGGAGCGGCAGAATGGTGTTAATCTATCAGGTATGTTGCGCGCCTATTTCATAATTCAAATTTACAGAATCCGGTTGACGTGAGACATATTATTTATTCAATTGCTGCCAGGGGATTTCGTCTATAACATTTTACAAGACTTCTTTGCGATAATTATAACAGTTGATTAATTCAGTAATTAACTCAGTAGTTAATGGTGAAACCAAAACTTCAACCAAACTTCAGACCATTGTTTGATATGGAAATGAATATCCATTACGTATGTGGTTGTGATTTAAACTATTACAAGTCTGTTGTAACGTTGTTCAAACGTTTTCAGTGATTACGCGTGGACGCATCGTTGGGATGCATGAGGCAGGGTGGGACGAGAACAGGATTGCGGTGAGGCTAGGCTGTCAGACAATACAGTAAAGACAATACAAAAATGGGTGCGGAGGTTCGAGGAGGGTGGGGAGGATGCCTTGTTGGATCATCGGGTGCATAACCAAAGGCCACGTAAGACCCTCCCAGTTGAGGATGTCCAAATCGTCGAACATTTTGTGGACCACAATCCATTTGACAGTTCGGTGGCCTTTGTTCAAGATTTTCATCTGGATGTAAGCCCGCTCACCATGCGCAGGCGTTTGAAGGAAGCACACATCATCTGTGACAAGCCAGTGAAGAAAACCAGCTTGACAGATGATCACTGAGCTCAAAGGCTTGCGTATGCGCATGATTACCCTCGCGCAGAGCCTGCATTTTGGTCACGCACAGTTTTCATGGACGAGAAAACGTTTTGCACTGCTGAAGACGGACGTAAGCATGTTTGGAAGCCCAGGAGCAATAACGCGCGATTAGATCCAAACTATGTAGTTCAGGACGCCCATAGCGGTCCCATTTCGCTCGCTTACTGAGGCTACATCACTCCCGATGGTGTTGGCGAGATACAGGAAGTGGAAGCACATATGGACCGTTTCGATTACGTGAATATCCTGGAAAATCATTTCTATCCGTCGCTTGTATCCTGTTGATCACTGATCATCCGTGTATCCATTAGCAAGATCTTTAGTTTCAAAATAAGAATCCACCCCCTGTATCGATTCTCAAGATCTGCGTCCCAAGCCTGAAGTCTAGTTTGAAAATAAGAATCCACCCCCTGTATCGATTCTCAAGATCTGGTTTGAAAATGAGAATCTACCCCCTGTATCCATTATCAAGATCTGTGTTCAAATGTTGAAGTCATCTTACCGGCCCCTTGCCAGTTCTAGTTCCGCGATGAGAATCTACCCCATGTATCCATTATCAATATTTGTGTCCAAAGCTTAAAGTCCGATTTAAAAATGAGAATCTACCCCATATATCGATTAAATCAAGATGAGTAATTCGATATGCTTCATTGAATGTAATTTGCAAATAAAAAAATTCAGTTATTGATGTTCGGAAATTTGATATATTTTTTTTAAGAAATATAAATTAGTAGGTATTTGTCAAGTGAGGTGAAATTATTTAAATGACTCGGCTAGATTGATACCTTCAAAGTGGGTTTAATCAGAATCTACAGGGATAGATAAAATTGAAGTAATGTATTACATTTGTTCAAAATAATTGGAATGTCTTGTCTTGAATATTCAATGAAGAAAAATTCGAATTATATGAAATATTTACTGAAATCTGAAATAAGCTGTATGGGAAATGCTTAATGGAAAAATCAATCTAATAATAGTTGAACTCGAGGTCACTTTCCAGCTCGAGTATAGTTTTACGATGAGAAACTACCCCACGTATAGATTATCAAAATCTGCGTCCGTAGCTCGAAGTCATCTTCGAGGCCACTTGTCAGTTCCAGTCTGATCCAACGATGGGAACTGTGTATGTTATTTCGATCCCTCGACGATATGAAGTCAAAGTCGAAGCCTCAAGTCTGGTTTGAACAGGAGAATCTACCCCCTGTATCCATTATCAAGATCTGTGTCCAAATGTTGAAGTCATCTTACAGGCCCCTTGCTAGTTCAAGTATAGTTTTGCGATAAGAATCTACTCCATGTATCCATTAACAATATTTGTGTCTAAAGCCTGAAGTCCGGTTTAAAAATGAGAATCTACCTCATATATCGATTACACTGGTCAACAATGGTTTTGTTGCCCTTGATGTAAGAGTGGTTTCGAATACCTCTATGCCAACAATTCACGAAACAACGGATGGTTTTGTAAGATTGGCTCTGGTTTGTTTTTTTTTTTTTAATTTTCATATTTTATTAAAGTCAGTAAAAATCAGAGAAATCAACAAGTATATTCTTGAATATCAACTTTTCATTGAAAATTATCACACATTGTTTTGTTTTAATACTTACTTGATGTACTGTGACGTGGATTTTGTCAGACCTCGGATCTAGACCGGATCACTAGACCCCGAGGTCGTCCAGCCTACAATTGGCTAAGAAAATTATAATTATTTATTACTGTTGGGCGCCAGGCGGATAACCGCCACGTTCAAAATTCTAAATTCACAATACAATCAAACTACAAGTACTCGAAGCGTCGGCTAACATCAGTACCGCGGAGAGGGGTCAGGATTATTATGAAGGATTAGCTAGGCGTTGAATAACGACTCGGAAAGTTTCAAATTTAACAAAAATAATACTGACTTTATTCACAAATAAAATGAGATATAAAGAATCTTCGTGCTTTCACGTACCCGGGGGTACTTCCCCTCGGATTTAAGACGACTACAGGCCGTGTAAGGGCAACCTGGCCGCGATTTGCGAGTTTTACAATAATAAGAATCAACTAATTCGCTCCCACGCAGGGTGGCAATAACAAAAATAAATTAGTTAATAATCAACTCGACAAATCTAGTTCCCGCGAGACGACAAATAAATTTTACAACTAACAATGAGACTTAACAACTAACAAGCCGTAGCCTGCGGCAATAAATAACAAAATAATAACGAAATATTAACCGAACAATAATACTGGATTCGAGTTACAGAATAACTAACAAAATAATGACTCGAATACTCGATAAACAATAATATAGTCGAGCCTGCGGCTCGGAATTAACAAAATAATAATGTCAGCGGCTCAGAATTAATAATGGAATAATGCCCGCGGCTAGAAATTCAACCAAATAAATAACAATAACGTTGCCGATCGTGTAAGGCGATCGGCACGCCTTCGAGGGGCGAAGCCTTTCGGAAAGAATTATTTACAATTTGATAAATAATAAATTAACTACACCTAACTTAACCTAACTCTGCGGTAAATAATTATTCAATAATACGGTCTCGAAACCTGGTCGAAACGACCAGCGCGGAAACAAAAGGCTCGAGGTCTCGACAACAAAGCTCTTCCCACAGGAGGGAGAGAGAACGACCGTGACCGGCTGTCTTCGTCGCACTCGTGTGCGGATCGACTATACTCAATACACCTCAATACAATTCAATATATCACAAAAATCCTCAATAAAGGAACTCAAAATATATTTCTCTAAAGCATGTGGACACTGGTGACGGCCTACCAGTCAGAAATCGGTTTTTAATTTGATCTCAAATTACGCTAAATAGCCTCGTGGCTTCACAAAGGCAAGGCGGCAGACGGCCGTTGTCAGATTCAAATTATACTCGGTCAGAATGGCTAACGCTTACCGTCTTCCAGCCACCTCAAGAAAAGGATCTCCTCCCTTCGGAAGTCCATTATAGATCTCACTCGACAAAATCCCTCGGGGAAAAGCAGAACGAACTCACACACTGTGAATTAACTAAAGAAAAGCCTCTAACACAACCCAAACTCTCTTAAACGCAAAAATGGCACACGTGTGCTGGCTACGCTAGTCTAACGCAGAGTGATCTTAGTAGGGAAGGCGATCTGAGATCGATTAATCGAAGAATCGATTATTTCGAGCAAAAAAATCGATTTTTTAAATCGATATTTTGTAGTGAATCGATCTCGTGAATCGATATTTTATCTTTGAAAATCGGGATTCGATTTTTTTATTTTCATGACAAGAAATATAAAACTGTCTAGAATGAGTTGAATGTATAGTTGGACGAGAAGTCAATGTTTGGGCTATCGAGACTATATTTTATAGATGGTATACTATACACATGTAAAGACTGCTTTCCACTTAATTACGTCCATACTCGCGAGATGGCGTAATTAATGCCATGTTTTCTATAATTACATTCAAATTATGTCATAAATACGATCTTATGAAGTAAGTCGATAAAAAATCGATTTTCGAGAGATCGATTTTTGAAACTTCGATTTTTCTATGGATCGATTTTTCATACGTCGATTCGAATCGATTTAAAGATCGATCTTTTTTCGAGAGAATCGCCTTCCCTAGATCTTAGACGGCATGTCGCCGATACGCAGGGGTGTCGCTAGGCCCTCGAATATCGATTTACTAATCGACCGTGCGGCTGACGTCACACGGATGGCGCTACGCTCCTCGGCGCGAATCCTTTTGAATCATCACCACGGTGAATTAGCTCCTTGTAAATAGAGGAACACGGGACGTTGAATCTTGGCGGTGGCGGGAATCTCATCCACCACCTCGATCCCTCGGTGCAGAATGCTCTCGGCACTCCCCCGTGTCCTCTTCGAAGTGGTGAAGGTGGTGTTCGTCGTAGTAATTCGCAACCTCGGTGCGTCGGATAGTGTGCGTCCGTCGGGGTGCGTTTTAGTCGTTGCTTAGACCCCAAAACTTGGCCTCGTCGTCCACATGTTAGAGAAAAGTTTTGAAAAAAAAACAAAAGAATAAATAATCTATTTCATCGTTTTAAGTCGGTCACGGTCGTCTCTCGGAGTCAGTAAAGGCCTCGGGGCCGTCCTAAACATTCACTCGATTCACATTCATGCTTCACCCCCGTCTTAATTAGGGTCGTGTCAAGGGGTGAGGAGCGCCTTGCAACATGCAATGTTACAGTACATAGAAGTTGAAAAAAAAAAAAATCATAAAACTTATGTTAAACTTCAGAACAACGCCTTTTATTAGCTCTTCTTTTATAATTTTTTTGGGGACAATTTCTTTTCAAAGACCAGCAGTAATCTGCCATCATGTGACGGTCCCATCTACCCTGATACCTTTTTGCCATCACTTTTAGATCCTGGTGGAAGCGTTCTCGCTGTTCCTCACTATAATTTGCCAGATTCTCAGGAAATCTATCCAGATGACTGTGGCGAAAGTGTAACTTTATGCTCATGTTTGCTCCCAAAATTTTGAAGCCTTCCAACATCTTTTCCACAATTTCTTTATAATTTGGTGCTTTATAGTTTCCTAGAAAATTTTCTACCACCAACACAAAACTTCTCTATGCTTCACGTTCAGAATTAGTCATAAGTTCTATAAAGTTCGTATCTTCCATCAATGTCCAAATTTAAGGCCTATCAAATACTCGAGCTTTCAACTTTTACATACTCCGCTTAGGAAATTGAAAAGATAACAAACGCTTCATAATGATTCATGTTCTAAAGAGCCGACTTGAAGTGCAAATTATTAAAAATATAAAATACGCCAAAATAATAAAAACCAGAGCCAATTCAGTACTTTCATGAATATATTCGCAAACTGTGAACTTGAAAAGATAGAAATCCGCAGAGATATCCAGGGCAACAAGATTTTTTTTGTTTTTGTTGAGCTGTGTTATCAATATGATTACATTTATACTTCATTAAATGTAATTTCCAAATGAAAACATTCAGTCACTGATATTCAGAAATCTCATATATTTTTTTCATACATAAAAATTAAGAGGTATCTGTAAAATGAGGTGAAATTATTTCAACGACTCAACTAGATTGATACCTTTAGAGTAGGTTCAATCAGAATCTAGAGGGATAAATTAAATTCAAGTAATGTATTACATTTGTTTGAAATAATTGAAATGTCTTGTCTTTAATATTCGATGAAGAAAAATTTGAATTATATGAAATATTTCGTGGAATCTGAAACAAGTTAAATGGAAAATGCTTAATGGAAACATCAATCTAATTAGTTGAACCCGAGGCCACTTTCCAGCTTGAGTATAATTCTACGATGAGAAACTACCCCACGTATAAATTATCAAGATCTGCGCCTGCAGCTAGAAGTCATTTTCGAGGCCACTTGCCAGTTCCAATCTGATCCAACGATGGGAACTGTGTATGGATTCTCAAGAGCATTGCTCCTGACATAGAATAAACCTTGCTGCAACTTCTGTCTTATAAATTGTGGGAATTTGTTTGAGTCATATCGTCGAGGAATCGAAATAAACCTAATCGACATAAATGCTAGAAGGATGGATGATTAGTATGCGAGTAGTGAAATGAGACGAATTGATAATAAATTTTCGCGTATGAGAATCAGAATGAATTTACAAATTATGAACCCGTTTTTTTTACTACGTGTCATCGTTAAAATTTTATACCTAATAAGGTTATTACTGGTTCGTTGCAGTGAATCTAAAAACAGTTTAAATTACTGCACAGGTTAACCTTATCAGCGTTCCCGGCATTCTATTTATTGATTAGGAAAAGCTCCGGGCATTAGGCTCTCCATAATATGCTAAACTATATAAAATATTCGAGTCTTAAATGCGGAACAAGATGCGGGAAAAATTAATTCAATTTTAATCAATTATTAAAATTATTTGTGCTCTCGCGAACTTAGAGGTTATGCGAATGCGGAATGACAGCCGAGGGAGGCTTCGTCGTGGTGTCCCAAGCTCTCCTGTCGACTGCTTCATCGGTCATAGGCACATAAAATAAACAAGAAAGGAGATTCGTTCCCGGAAAAAAAAGTTAGCCACTGGGCACCCATTAATGAACATTACTGTACACCACCCTCCTGGAGCGCAGGCGATTGCTAAAGGCGAACAAGCTGAAGATATTTCTATTTCATGTTATGTTATCGAATTTCACTGTCTTGATAGTTAGCATATATTGTTAATCACCCATCGTTTTTTTGATTTTCAGAAAACACGCCTAGAGGTGTTAGAGCAGGGCGGTGGGTGCAGGACGGCTCAGCGGAGACAAGAATCGCTCCAAAGAGAAAGATATAACGCGCAATATAGACAAAATTTGGTGGACCTCCTTAGGGAGATGACGCACCCGAAATAATCAGAATAAATAATAATTTATAATAATTAATCTATAATATTTAATAAAGTTAATAAATTGGATTTCCTTATATTATTTATACGAAAAACGGGACATCTGTTGTATTTTCGTAGATCCAGTCGTCCAGGTCCTCCGTTTCGTAGTTTCAGTCGTGTAAGTCAATCTCTTCGTAATTTCAGTCGTGTAGGTCCTCCACTTCGTAGTTTTAGTCCACCAAGTGTTAACCTAGACGACTGAAACTATGAAACGGAAGACCTTGACTACGAGAACTATGAAGTGGAGTACCTACCCACACGGAAATAATATATATGTGAGAATATATTTTTCGATACATTCAAAATAGATTTAAAATACATTTGAGATATATATTATATATCTTAAATATATGTTAGATATATGCAACAAATACGGAAAATGTATTAAAAATATAATCAGCATATCCAACTTTTGGAACAAAATATATTTTCAGAATGTATATAGTGAATATATGTTGGATATGCGATTACATATATTCAAACTATATTGAAAATATATTTGCAATGTACTCAAACGACTTTTAAAATACACTTGACATATATTAATACTGAATTTTAAATATTATTGAAATATATTCAAAGGACATTTAAGATATACTTGAAATAGTTTCTAACGATCTTCGAAATATACGCCAAATATATATTTGAAATATGTTCAAATATACCTGTAATATGTTTGAAGTGTATCTATTCATATATCATCGGTTTACAACAGAAAACCGCTATCGGCGAAAATAGTGTTTCATTGCGCACGTGATAGCTTCATTTCAGAATATTGTGGAGGGCTGAAAATTTGGCGAAATGTGATTCTACGTGTGCACTCAATGGCCTGCAATTTTGGAAGATGAAGCGCGATTCTAAGTACCCATTTTGGTACATTTTGTTTGAAAGGTACCCATATAGTTAGTGCCTTTCTGCTGTAAACCGACGATATGTTCATTTTTCTTAGCAGATTCCTAGAAGTATAAAAGAAAAAATTTAAGACAACATTTATTGTAGACAACATTTATTTAAAACGATTATTTAAATTCAATATGTACAATATGATTAGTTTACAGAACTTGAATTTATCCCAACCCGCTTCTCATGTTTTGAACGGAGCTGGGACAGGGTGTTATTCAGAGCGCTGCCAAGGCCAGCCTTGTGGAACGAATTCTTCCAGTGTTTTCGAACGGTATCTAAATTAATATACGATAGTTAACTACGTTTGTGGCCCACAACTCAATGGGAGTAAAACTACCGAAGAGAATTCACAAAATTAATGATTCGAGACTTTTCTATCAACGTGTATCTATACAGGATGATTCAATTTGCGCGCACCATTTGGTAAGGGTAGATTCCTTGTGAAATTCTAAGACTAATTCTTATTTACGAAAAAGTCGTGGGACTAATAGTTTTCCGGCTACAGAAGGCCTTAGTTGACCAATCACAGAGCCTAAAACGGAGCAAGTTAGGGCCGGGTCAAAAGTATAAGACTAGCAGTGCCCGTAGCGCGTAGATTTCCTAATGCTCTAATGCTCCAGGTCTACCGCCTGTGACTATTCTTAAAAAAAAAGATTGAATTAATTATTTTAAATGATCAATCGCGCTTGCTAGCTGACTTATGACTCTAGTTTCTTGTTTTATAATTCCTTTAAAAGATATTCGTCACTTGTAATTTATGTTGGAGCCTGTCTCTAAATTCAGGGGGTCGGGAGAACTCCCCGGGCTTATTTCAATGCTTTTATTTTTACTAAACAGATAGAGGAGGAAGGTGATTTCTAAAGATAAAATCAAAGGGTTTAATGCTTATACTGGTTTATCGTAATAATAAATAATGGAACGAATATTTCTGTGTAGTGACTTCGCATAGAACGTATAATGTTTTCTAAGAACTAAATATCTTAAATGTTAAATTAATTCTATAATATTTAACTTGGGGAGAAATATATACTAAAGCTCTGTACGAGAGGATTTTCTATGTAATTGAAGCTAAGTGAGATATTTAAACTCGAATTGAGGGGTTTGTACGTTTGTTTTTTAATTTACATTTAGCCAGGAGGGTATGAAGGGAAGTTGGAATTGAGAAAATTTTGAAGCTTGCGTTATGTGGCACCGCAGACAGCCGAGAGGACTGAGGTTTCTCTCAGGAGCTTTGCTACCACAAAAAAAAGCTGAAGAGTCGCTATTTCATACTTGAGACACGGTAGAGAGGCCGAGAAATTCTCCACGATGCTGAGTTTTAATAACTTTCAGTTACTGAACGATTTACCTCTCAATTTCATGGCCGATCTGCCCGTCTTATAAACTGGACGGTACTTACTTTACTTGCGAGAAAGGTTTTCGCTGGGTCGTGCCGCGCGACGAGGCTAGCCCGCGCCGGGTGGCAACGACGGAGTTAATATTCTCGTTCAGAGATGGCGGACTCGCTAGGCCGCGCCGAATTTAAATTATTAAATATTAGCTGTGTCGTTACACGCCATGTAGTTTTCTTCCCCCAGGTCCATCGGTATGTACATAGTCCTTGTTGCGATATTCAAAATAAAACAAGTCTAATGTATTACTGCTAGTCTTATACTTTTGACCCGGCCCTAACTTGCTCCGCTTTAGGCTCTGTGATTGGTCAACTAAGACCTTCTGTAGCCCGAAAACTATTAGTCCCACGACTTTTTCGTAAAGAAGAATTTATCTTAGGATTTCAAAAGGAATCTACCCTTACCAAATGGTGCGCGCAAATTGAATCATCCTGTACATAAGTTGCATCTAAAACTGACTCCCTGTTGTAAAGTTACTAAACAAGTTTGCTTACAGTATAGTGCGTCAAGAATCTTCGGATCCAATGGCAAATGTTTGGTTGTTCTTCCCTCGACTCCACAAATCTTAGAGTTGCCTCCTCTCAAATTACTGTTTAGAAGCACTTCCATGGGGAAGAGCGACAACAGTAGGGATCTTCCCATTGCCGTGTATGATTTGGCTATTTTCGCTGTCCTCCACTGCTCGTTTTTGATAAAAATTTGACTGCCTCTCCGACCAATTTCTTGCTGTTAAAGAGTAAAGATCAACCTTAAAATAGATCTAAAGATGCATTACCCGTATACATTCACAATCACAAGTAAGTTGCGGTAAAAGTATTACGTTAAAATGATTGATTTGGAATCACAATAAGTTATTAATTATATTTATTACAAATTATAAATAAGTCACCGGTAATTTTATTTTCATCATATGAAAATAATTTGTTAATTTTTCTGTAAACATATAGAAGTGAACAAGGCAGTGAATTACCTTTGTAATCTCTTTATTGGATATCGGCTACAAAATTCTAACCACGATCATGGTATAATATTTGTACTTGCAAAATTTAAGTGGCTTATCTTTAAGAATGAGTCGAGGAATTGATTATTCAATTAGCATACAATCATACTCACCCCTTCGTCATCGCTTGATCCGCTACTGTCCGTTGAATCAGAGCGCTTCTTCCTCAATCGCCTTAATTCGCGATGAATAGCGGTCAAAGCACCAGCAATCGTCGTTTCTTCTAAATTAGATCGTATAGTAGTGTTTATAGGATTATAATTTATAAAAATGTTGTAAAATTAACCAATTACCCGCATTGTCGGAAACCGGTTTGTACAGCTGCGTCCTGGTTAATTTTTTTTTCTTTCGTGGAGTACATTCCGAAATTGTTGTTGCCGCTGATTCATCCTCTGACGAACTACTCCCTGCGTTAGGATCGATATTCTCTTTCCGATTTTTATTTTTGCTTGGTCCGGCATCTTTAGACTGCTCCCTGTTATGGTTATCGGTCGTCAAAGTTTTCTGTGGAAAATAATAACACAATAAATAATTCTTTCAAGCATCTCGTCCCGTGTAAGGATACTGTATATTAGCTGGGTGATTAATTTTTTAATTTCTATTTTTTTACGAAACGAGGGATTCCCTGTAGCTTATTGTGCAGGTTTGCTTACCTCAACGTTCTCGTCAAAACCGTCATTCGGCAATATTACCGCCTTCCTGGGTGACAGGAGGCCGTCGATCGCTTTTAGTTTTTTTTCAAGTACGATGATGTTGGCTACAAATTAGTGAAATGCAAAAAATTATTTGAGATATACTTAAGGTCGCAAACTCATCTGAAAATCTTAAGAATAAAACTGCGATGCAATTGCATATATTGTGAACCGTAAAACACAAAACTACTCAGCAAACAACAAAATAGTAACATATTTTCAGAATTGGAATAAAGTTTTTTTTATGTCAGTTCATCGCCGCGAATGGTATTCCATTTTCAACTTTTGCTCACATTCAGGGTGCAACAATTAATGAAATTGGCTTGTCAAGGTATCATTCTCTTTGCAAGAAGATTCGTTCTGTTCCAAATACAGAAATTTTCGTTCGAAGCTCTTGCGCAGAAATTTATGAGGTCGAGTAACCAAAGAAGTGTGAAAATAAAATTGTGGTGCAACGGCACAAATTGAATGTAGGAACTCCGTAAAAAATAATGTTCGAAGAAAAGCGAAATAATAAAATATTGTGAATAATGTTCGCTGCACACATGGTAAAATGTGACTGCGGAAGAAAAGGAAATTGATAAAAAAATGAATGTATACTCTGATGCGCAAGGAGTGCAAATGAAAATTTTCGACTTGGTAAAATGTGACTGCGGACGAAGAAAAAATGTCCACAAAAATGAGTGTAAGCTCTGCACATGCACTGAAAATCTGATATCGCTGTGGTAGCGATATTTGAGTCCACAGAACCTTATATAGTATAGTATAGCTCGCACAGCTATACGCTTGGTTGGCGGAAGGATCCACCTTTTATACCTATCGTGCCGATACATTTATATGCTTATTAGATCGAAACGAAATCGCTAAGAGGGCAAACTGAATGTATCGATGTGATTCCTATTCAGTTTTGTTTTCTGTATCGCTCCTACACCAATATGAGATTTTCAGTGTGGGCTGCAAATGTACAGTACAATATCCTTTAATTCTCTACTTACGTGACACGGCGATAACGTATGCATCGTATACAGGCCAGCCGCCCGGGGGTTCTTTTTTCGTAGCGTGCCATTCAATTACCCAACTCAAAGAATCATCAAATTTATCCGATTGGAAATGTTCAATATCGAAGCCCTTAATCCAATCCACGGGAACACCGGGGGTGTATCTTTTATTATCGTCACCACCAATCCATTTTACCAGTGCAAACAATTTCTTCGACATTATAATTCTTCTAAAAGAAGAAACTTACCTTTTTTAATCTTTGAAAATTTTTTAAATCAAAACTTCACTGCATGTCGTACCGACGTTTCTCGCTTATTGTGCGTACATAGATACGATAAACAATAGCGCGTTTCTTGATCTTTAAACGTCGTTAACGACCAATTAGCGACCACGCTAACGCTCAAGTTAGCGACCCCTAGCAACCACCTAATTCTTTCTAGATCGCGATCTAGCGAGTAAGAGTTGAAACAGAGATAACGCTTGACAACGGGCGTTAACAGTGATTAGTGATTAGTGATGGGGGATACGCGCTGCTATACTTTTAGGTGCACATATACTTTTACGCGTAGGGTACCACTCGAGTACTTCAGTCAGACAAATTTTTTCTTGCGACATACTCAGTCGACATAATATAATGGAACCAGCTGCTACAGAAAAGAGAGTTACCGAGGTGTCTATAAAAAAAAGAGGCCCTTATAAACGATACATTTCTTACGGTAGTACTTCTCAAGTCCCCAGAAGTACACAATGTAGACGGTAAGTGAAAGTACCATTCAGAAGCGGATTAAGGATTAATGATTAAATAAGGATTAATTAAGGATTATCATTATCATTTTATTGTTCATGTAAGAAAGAAAATAGATAATACATTATGGCAAAATAAATGAGAGCTGACGGTACACAATTCCCATATCATAAAAATTCTCTTTCACTTTAGCATTTCCTTGTGCTTTTGAAACAACCATATTCTCAAAAAAATTCTGTTACTAATATGATAGGAAAAAACATAAAACGAAACGCGAGACGACAATAACGGAATCAGGATGCCATAAAGGAACATTATCGGCTGTAAGTTTGCATCAAATATATGTATAAAGCTTTTCTGAATCGAATATTAACGTATACATGAACTATGAATTAAAATCGTATGAATTGACTTGGGGGGGGGGGGGGGGGGGTCGAAAATATAAAATATAGTTTTAACCCCTTAAAAAAAAATCACTGTACAAGAGTATCCTTGCTCTCTTGTTCCCAATTAACAAAACATTCTGAAGTGTTCTGTACAATCCTAATCCTTACATTTGAACATTTCATACAAAGGATCAAGGTGAATATTTTGAAATCGAGATGGATGGGGATCCTCGTGCGTATCCACACCATACCACGGAAGATACTGCGTTTGATGAAAACGATTTGATAGGTTCTCAGAACGTAAGTGTAATATAAAGTGTTTGATTGTCATCGTCGTTGTTTATAAAATTAATGCGAATCCGAACCTGTATGTGCATATATGTGCATTAGGGTGTGCCAAAAAATCAATAATTTTTTTTCAATTTCCGCCAAGAATATCGTAGGATATGTCGAAACAAAAATTCTGTCCAAAAGACAGCTCAAAATTTAAATTTTAAAAGATCGAACTTAAATTTTTTACATTTAAATAACACAGAAAATATGGTTTTTCACATTATTTTCTCCTGCAAGCTGTGAAGAAATTATTTTTCTATAAAATGAATGAATAAACCTTATTCAGCATTAAATTTCTGACAAAAAATGTTATTGAGTCAAATATCTATCGTTAAAATTTTAATTTCTACGGACTACAGAATTAAAATTTTTTAAGGTTTATTAACAGTTTTTTTTTAGGTTTATTTAAAAGGATTATTTTTAAATGAAATTTATACTTATACTTATATTTATCAAGATTCGCGGCAGCGAATCGCCGAGTTCCCCCCCCCCCTCCGACAGTGAAAACTCGGCGCGCCAGCCACGAAACATTTACCCGAGCCAGCTCTTGTTCTTGTAAAAAATCTGTCATATCTTTTGAACCGCTGATTATTTCCTAATAAAATTTATATGGGCGTAAGGCCCTCGCCATTCGACCTTGCTCGCGAAATTTCGACAAAATCTACCGCGTGGTTCCTGAGATATTGACCGTCGAAGTTGATCGAAAAACACAATCTTCTTCTTCTTCTTCTTCTCCTTCTTCTCCTTCTTCGTTGCAGACCGTTCTTCTTGAGACCACGATATCTGTCGAACCGTTGCACTTATGAACTTGCCATTTGGAAGGAGTGTTCTCGTCACCGAAATCTCGCCCCCTATTGTTTTTGAGCAATAATTGACCACGCGTAACTGAGTTATTAATAATATTAATTATTTTACAAAATGCGCATGCGCAGAATTATTGATCGATGCCTGATTTACAAATGCGCATGCGCAGCAGCAAATCGCGGCCGCGTGCCAGTATGATTATAATATAATATTATTATATTATTATATAGTATTATTTATAATCATATTTCATTCATCATTGTTATTATTATTGTCATTATTATTGATGCGTCACGTCTGCTCGTGCTCCCCAAAAAAATTTGTACTCAGTAATGTGTCCGCACCGCAGTTTTCGGTGTCCAGGTCCTTCGCTCCGTAGTTTTCGGTATCCAGGTCCTTCGCTCCGTAGTTTTCGGTATCCAGGTCCTTCGCTCCGTAGTTTTCGGTGTCCAGGTCCTCCGCTCCGTAGTTTTCGGTGTCCAGGTCCTTCGCTCCGTAGTTTTCGGTATCCAGGTCCTTCGCTCCGTAGTTTTCGGTATCCAGGTTCTTCGCTCCGCAGTTTTCGGTGTCCAGGTCCTTCGCTCCGTAGTTTTCGGTATCCAGGTCCTCCGCTCCGTAGTTTTCGGTGTCCAGGTCCTTCGCTCCGTAGTTTCCGGTATCCAGGTCTTTCGCTCCGTAGTTTTTGGTATCCAAGTCCTTCGCTCCGTAGTTTTCGGTATCCAGGTCCTTCGCTCCGTAGTTTTCGGTATCCAGGTCCTCCGCTCCGTAGTTTTCGGTGTTCAGGTCCTTCGCTCCGTAGTTTTCGGTATCCAGGTCTTTCGCTCCGTGGTTTTTGGTGTCCAGGTCTTTCGCTCCGTAGTTTTTGGTATCCAGGTCCTTCGCTCCGTAGTTTTCGGTATCCAGGTCCTTCGCTCCGTAGTTTTCGGTATCCAGGTTCTTCGCTCCGCAGTTTTCGGTGTCCAGGTCCTTCGCTCCGTAGTTTTCGGTATCCAGGTCCTCCGCTCCGTAGTTTTCGGTGTCCAGGTCCTTCGCTCCGTAGTTTCCGGTATCCAGGTCTTTCGCTCCATAGTTTTTGGTATCCAGGTCCTTCGCTCCGTAGTTTTCGGTATCCAGGTCCTTCGCTCCGTAGTTTTCGGTATCCAGGTCCTCCGCTCCGTAGTTTTCGGTGTTCAGGTCCTTCGCTCCGTAGTTTTCGGTATCCAGGTCTTTCGCTCCGTGGTTTTTGGTGTCCAGGTCCTTCGCTCCGTAGTTTTCGGTATCCAGGTCCTCCGCTCCGTAGTTTTCGGTGTCCAGGTCCTTCGCTCCGTAGTTTCCGGTATCCAGGTCTTTCGCTCCATAGTTTTTGGTATCCAGGTCCTTCGCTCCGTAGTTTTCGGTATCCAGGTCCTTCGCTCCGTAGTTTTCGGTATCCAGGTCCTCCGCTCCGTAGTTTTCGGTGTTCAGGTCCTTCGCTCCGTAGTTTTCGGTATCCAGGTCTTTCGCTCCGTGGTTTTTGGTGTCCAGGTCCTTCGCTCCGTAGTTTTCGGTATCCAGGTCCTTCGCTCCGTAGTTTTCGGTATCCAGGTCCTTCGCACCGTAGTTTTCGGTGTCCAGGTCCTTCGCTCCGTAGTTTTCGGTATCCAGATCCTTCGCTCCGTAGTTTTCGGTATCCAGGTCCTTCGCACCGTAGTTTTCGGTATCCAGGTCCTTCGCTCAGTAGTTTTCGGTATCCAGGTCCTTCGCTCCGTAGTTTTCGGTATCCAGGTCCTTCGCACCGTAGTTTTCGGTGTCCAGGTCCTTCGCTCCGTAGTTTTCGGTATCCACGTCCTTCGCTCCGTAGTTTTCGGTATCCAGGTCCTTCGCTCCGTAGTTTCCGGTGTCTACGTCCACCGCTTCGTAGTTTTTTTAATAAAATTTATAGGGCGTAAGACTCTGCCCACTTGATCTTGTTCGTGAAATTCCGACAAAATCTGCTGCGTAGTTTCTGAGATGTAATAACATTTATCCGGCAATTTTTTTTTCTATATAATCATAAATAATTACGTATAATTTGATATAATTCTATATGATAAAATTATCGTGAAAAAATTTTTTTTTCCATATAATTGAAGAACCAATTTTTTAGAGAAATAAATTTCCTACAAGATTATGGAAACGAAAATCCGGAAAAAAAAATTTCACACCCATTTATTTTAGAAATAAGAAAAATAAATTTTTACATGTTCGTTTTAAATCGGAAAGAGGACCCCTCCTTGCGCCAACTGAATTTCCGAGATATCGAGCTGAAATTTTGAGAGAATTTTTTTTTCCGTGACAAAGAAACTTTTGAGATACATTTATTCCAAAAAAATTATAGAATTTTTTTTCTGAAACAGTCTAATGTAGATATTTTTTAGATAATTATTACTTTCAACAGCATCCAGGATATTTAATGGAACAGGATTCAGATCACGAGCACCAACGACCATTCGTTTCAAATTTTCTTTACCAACTATACTGAGAAGCAATCGTCGAGTCATTTCTTTTGGTTTATTCTTGAAACGCATGATATCCTTCAATTCGATGAATTTTATGTAAACGTCATGTCCTTCTACCAATTTAACAATGTCTTCGTTCGGAGTAGCAGTAGCAGTAGTAGCAGTGGAAGTAGTCGGGATTGCGTCACGAGTAGCTGCAGCAGAAGTAGTGTAACTAGTAGTAGACGTAGCTGTATTAATAGGAGTTGCAGTAGTAAGATATAGATCAGGAGTAGCACTAGTCGTAGTTGTATCAGTAATAGTAGTAGTAATATTAAAATTTGGAGGAACTTGGACGCAAGCATCAGCATGGGAAGAATTATTCACAAAACCAGTAATAATTCCGGATGTATCAACGGTAAGGCTTTCCAACCAATTAACGTCTTCTACAAATTAAGGTAAGAGAACTCAAATTAATTCATGAATATAAAAAGAAAAAATTATAAATACTTTACCATTTTCTGCAACAATAACAGCGGATATAAATTTTCTCCCCCATCGCACAGTCACACGATTGAATTCGAAGCGTTTGCAGATCCACGTTGACTGAATTACACTCGTCGATCGTGCATTAGGCCAAAAAACTAAGGCATGCATGATGAATTATGCACAAAAAATATCAATATAACAGATCTCACAGTTCAGTTAATTATGACAGTTGATGCGATTACCAGATATTTTTTGTTTTTGATTATTATACAGGGTGAATCATGTTGAGCGCCCAACATTAAGTGGGTGTATTCCTCTGCAAAATCTAAGACTGAATTTCCTTTAACAAAACTTACAGGGACTAATAGTTGCTGTTTTCTGAGCAAGACTTATATACTTATATTCTGTATATACGTGATTTATTGATTAGATGAAATTACGATCATTTAATATCTTTTGTAATTAATTATTGATATAATCGGTGCTTATATATATAAGTTTGAACGGACCCGCCAAACTTAGTCGTATGACTCTGACGGTCATACGACCAACACGCTCAGGACACTCGACCTGTCGAGAGAGGCAGTTCCGTAAACGACTCCGAGCCAAAGACCTCGTGAATAGCTTATTATCGACATCTGTATAGATTCAGGTTAGTCCTAAGTCTTCCTATGTTAGTCGTATGTCTGTAGGGTTAAGTTTAGCTAAATACTAACGTGTACACACGTCATAATTACAGTATCATTCTACTGCATCTACAAGTGTCTGATTCTTTCCCTCAAATCCAAATTGGAGTGAAGTCTCTGATCCCGAGACTTACAAATCTATACAGAATGGTAGAGGCAAGGTTTCGATTCATCTCAGAAGCTGGAGCAGATTCCAAGAGCACGGTTGTGAAGGTGGAAACTATTCAGATAGTGGACCAAGAGGAATGTTTTTTCTTCCCTCGAGATAAAAGAACCAGTTATCATCATACGCAACTCTTTGATACTACAGTGGTGAAGAATGTAGTTAAGAGTTTGAAAACTCGAAATAAGTTTCGCAATGTAGTTGTGACCTTAACGGAAGAGCTTCAACAAATTTATTTAGACGAAGAAGGTAATGTTGTGTTCTACAACGAATACTTAGAAGAGGTCACACCAACACTGAATAACATAAACACAGGTATCTCTGATCAACCGAGTCGTTCGCTAGCGAAAAACATTGTTTTGGATAAATTTAATGGAGATAATTTCAAAGCAACTACATGGATAGAAATGTTCGTCAAAGAGTGTGCTAGAGTGGGTATAAATCAAGATAAGTTTGCTGAAACTCTAAGATTATTTTTAGAAAAATCAGCTTTGGATTGGTTCAATGTATTTATGAAGCAAAATTCATTAGATCACGATTGGGAATTATGGAATAACTCATTTATCAATACCTTCTCTGTACAATCTCGGTCCGATATAGCTTACGCCTACAATTTTAAATACTTGAATGGGTCTTTATTAGAGTACGCTTTAAACAAAAGAAACTTATTATTAGAAGTTAACGAGAACATGTCATTGAATACACAGATTGATTTAACAGTGATTAATTTGCCAAAGTTCATACAAGATAAACTAGAAAAAAAATCTCTCACAAGCATGGAAGATTTAATGTCAAAATTGAAACATTTTGGAAATTTAATTGATAAGAAAATAGAAAAATCTTCTAACGAAATAAAACCTTGTTCGATCTGTGAAAAGTTAGGTTATAAGAATAGATTCCATTTAGAAAGGATGTGTCGCTTAAAAGACAAGCAAAGGATGAAAACAAGAAATGACAATATTAAAATTATAAATAATGTAGATAGTGAAAATACTGTAGCGTGCACAGAAGAGGCAAAAAACGAGTAGTCACCCCACTTATTAAATTAAACATTCAGGTCAATAATACTTCAGCAATTGGTCTCTACGACTCTGGAGCAAATGTATCTTTAGTCAATAGTAGATTTTTAAATAAAATTAGAAATATTAAGAAAATAATAAGTGGGGAAGAAAATTTAAAAGGTGTGGCTGGAATTGCAAAATCAGAGGGCACTGCATTATTGAAAGTTAAAATTGGTAGAATAGAGGAAAACTTTACATTTTTTATAGTAAAAAATAATTATTTTAAAAACGATTTATTATTGGGCTTAGATTTAATTCAAAAATATAAACTATGCCAAGATGAAAATTTGAAAATTACTCAAAAATGTTCCCCTAACCAGAAGGTACTGCAAGTTAACAAGACTGAATTAAATAGTAGAGAAAAAACAAATGATATAGAAAGAGTGATACAGAAAAACAAAAATATTTTTGCAACTTCAAAATTTGATATAGGGAAAATAAAAGGATATGAAGCAACAATAAAGTTGACAGAAAATAAATACATTTCAAAAAAACCTTACAAATGCTCATTTCAAGACAAAATTGAAATTGAAAAGCACGTAAGAGAGTTGTTAAAGGTTGGGTTGATAGAGGAATCATGCAGTCCCTATGCAGCTCCAGTCACAATGGCTTTTAAAAAAGAAGAGGGAAAAAGATCACGCTTTTGTATTGACTTCAAAGAATTAAACAAAATAATCGTACCAGAAAGTCAACCATTTCCGAGGATTGAGGATCTGACACTACGCGCTAGAAATTGCAAATTTTTTTCAAAACTGGACGTTAATTCGGCGTTTTGGTCTATACCGCTGCGCGCTAAGGATAAATACAAGCTAGGCTTTGTAACACATCATGGTCACTGGCAATGGAACTGCCTGCCATATGGCTTAAAATCCGCGCCTGCAATTTTCCAAAGAGTCTTATCTAGTGTTATAAGGACAAATAACTTAGATAGTTTTGCCGTAAACTACATAGATGACATATTAATTTATTCTAAAACATATGATGACCACATAAAACATGTAGAACGGGTATTAAAAGCGTTAGGTGAACAAGGATTCAAATTAAATGAACAAAAATGCCAATTTGCTCAAAGCGAGGTAACCTACCTTGGTCATAAAATTGGGAACAACCACATAAAACCAATGAACAAAAATGCCAATTTGCTCAAAGCGAGGTAACCTACCTTGGTCATAAAATTGGGAACAACCACATAAAACCAATGAACGACAATCTCATAGCAATAAAAAAATTTCCTGTGCCACAAACAAGAAAACAAGTAAGGCAGTTTTTAGGCAAGATAAACTTCTACTTAGAATACATACCACAGCATACTATATTACTAGATCCCTTACGTAACTTGTTGAGGAAAAATGTAGATTTCCATTGGTCAAAACAATGTCAAGATAGATTTGAAAAGACAAAAGAATATTTATACTCAGCCCCGGCACTAGCAATTTTTGATCAAGAAGCTCCAATATATATATTCACGGATGCAAGCATAGAAGGAGTGGGGGCAATATTAAAACAACCCCAAGAGGATAAATCGGTGAAACCAGTATTTTTCTTCTCAAGGAAATTAACAAACACACAAAAAACAAAAAAAGCCATATTCATAGAGTGTCTTGCGATAAAAGAAGCCATCCTATATTGGCAATATTATTTGATTGGAAAAAAATTTGTAATATTTATAGACCATAGGCCATTAGAAAACTTTAACATAAAAAAGAGCAAGGATCCTGATTTAATTCAACTTTTGAATTACATTTCGCAATTCGATTTTGAAATAGTTTACAACCCGGGAAAAGAAAATATGGAAGCAGATTGCCTATCCAGAAATCCTGTCTTAGAATCACAGGAGGAAACAGAAAATGAATCGATAATTAAAACAGCTAACTCCTTAAAAATAGAAGAAATATTTAAAGATCAAAAACAATTAAAAATAGATGACTCTTGTGAAACCAAAGATGATATTATTTATAAAAAATTAAATAAAAGGAAAAAATATGGATAACGGAAGAGTTAGGTACCTCACTCATAAATAAAATACATAAAGAACAAGGTCACATAGGATCAAAGCAACTAATATTGACAATTTGTCATAGATTTTACTTTAAAAATATGTATAGACATATCAAAACTATATGCAGAAACTGTGAAACTTGCATAAAAAATAAATCTAGAATAGGCTGTTTCAAAGCTCCTCTGTCACAACTAGCCCCAGCAAAGGAACCACTAGAAATAGTATCTTGAGACACGATAGGAGGGTTCAAAGGTAAAAGGAGTACCAAAAGATATCTACATTTAGTAATTGATCACTTCACCAGATTTGCCTACATTAGCACGTCAAAAACGCAAATCGCAAAAGATTTTATTAATCTAGTTAAAAAGGTAGAAAAAAGTGGAAAAATAACAACAATTTTAACAGACCAATACGCGGGGATAAATTCTGCACAGTTTAAACACTATACAAAAAAACAAAATATAAATTTAATATTTACGGCGGTGGACTGTGCTTTCTCAAATGGCCTCAACGAAAGAACGAACCAGACACTGGTAAACAGAATAAGATGTAAAATTTATGAAAATAAAAACAAATCATGGCCAGTAATAGCAGAAGAATGTGTTGAAGAGTACAACAGCACGATTCACAGCACGACAGGGTTTACTCCTAAATACCTACAAACGGGAACAGAAAACTCATTCTTACCATATCAATTGAAAGAAAACTGGGAGACAAATCTAGAAAATAACAGGGAAATAGCATTCGAAAACTCTAAATAAATACATAATCAAAACAAAAGTTATTATGATAAAAAAGTAAAAAAAATTGAATACAACGTAGGAGATCTTGTATACATTCAAAATAGTAATAAATTAAACAGAGACAAATTAGATGTAATAAGAACAGGTCCGTATAAAATAAAAAAAAAAAAATATCAGAGACAATATTTCTAATAGACAGTAGGTTAAGGAAAAACGAATCAAACTTATTTCACGCCAGTAAATTAGTTCCGTATATGGCAGAGTTCCGCCCTCAGTCTTGAACGGGGGGATGTAAGTTTGAACGGACCCGCCAAACTTAGTCGTATGACTCTGACGGTCATACGACCAACACGCTCAGGACACTCGACCTGTCGAGAGAGGCAGTTCCGTAAACGACTCCGAGCCAAAGACCTCGTGAATAGCTTATTATCGACATCTGTATAGATTCAGGTTAGTCCTAAGTCTTCCTATGTTAATCGTATGTCTGTAGGGTTAAGTTTAGCTAAATACTAACGTGTACACACGTCATAATTACAGTATCATTCTACTGCATCTACAAGTGTCTGATTCTTTCCCTCAAATCCAAATTGGAGTGAAGTCTCTGATCCCGAGACTTACATATATATAATATTTGTGTAAGACAAATAAGGTGTGGGGAATTGCAAAATAAAAATACAGAATTACGAAATTATGAAATATAAGAAAGCTTTTTAATTTTTCAGTTAAGTTAGTGGTTTGCACGTAACATCTCAAATTTTATTTCAATAATGTTGACTAAACGTGAATATTAGGATACAATAGAGGCAGAGATCTTGTTTAAAATAAATTAAAATAACACATAATTACAACATCAAATATTGATATTTTATTTGCATTTCGTCAATGAGACGAATGAGTGAATTCAAGTGCCCTTTGATATTAACAATAGGTTTTTAATTATGCAGACACATTTCTTGGAGTTTAGAAAAATATCAAGGGTATTGAAATTCTTATCATAAATAAAACTCGAATTTGATACTAAGACGAACACAAGACGGCACAGTACTCTTTAGGGATGTAACAATCAGTTTTAATATAGAAAAAAAATGAGTACGGACAACACATGTGGTATCATGAAATTTACATGGAACATAGAATAGTATTTTTCGTATCAAGTGCGTAAAATTTTATCCCCGCGTGTGGTCGCCGTGTGCGAGGGTCGGCGGAGCCAGCCCGAGTGATTACGGCATCACACGAGGGTATAAAGTATTACGCCAGTGTTGCGAACGATATTTTTCGATGCAGTTGGCGTAAAATCGGATTTGACGCACACTGCAACGAAAAGCGATGTAACGTTTACATGAATCAATTAATGTTATTCAAGTCATGACGGAGCGATCACATGTTTTATACTTAATTTAATTATAGTATTCCCTTATTCAAAGTCTATCCAGGGTACGAGTTTACAATAGGTGTTGATTCATTCATAAAAATTAATACATTCTTCTTTTATACTATAACGTATCGTTAATCAATGATCAAATAATATAGTGGAAGACTTTAGACAGACTTCATGGTACGTCTGTAATTGACGACGGTTCTCGGTCAATAAAGCGACTTATTACATGAACCTGGTAGATCGGCAATTGCTCAAGTATCGTAAAATATCAGTGCGTATTACGCAACTACGCTAGTCAGTGGTTGGCGCTTGATTTAAAATCTAAAATCACACATACAGTTAGTTACAGCTTGACTGGAGAATTCAAAGAATAACAGTTTTTTTGGGCTATTTGCTACGGTTATCAATAAAATTAAGATATTTTACGACATGAACAAAATGTATTTAAGTGTAGAAACAGGTCTAGTATGTAAATTTAAAATGTCGTCAAATTGATTGAGCGACGAAACGTGTTACAACATGAAATTTACGTAAAACAGTTCAAGGAGACAGGATGAAAAAATACGTCTCTATGTATATAGCAGAGTAAGTAGCTAGCGGGTTGTTCTATCGGCCTGTCAGACTATCCTGGCATATTTATTGAATTTTCAAATTTTCAAGAATAGTCAAATGTTTGAGTTTTGGGTAAGCTTGTTGCAACAAGTTTATTGCTCGTACCATGTAAGGTGCTGCATCACTGACAAAAAGGAGCACTTTATCGTACCGAATCCCTTGCGGCCATAAAATTTCTAAAATGTTGTTTAAAAAGCCGGCCACATTTTCACTATTTAGAATTTCATATAAATCTTCAATGAGAAGTCGTTGTATTCCAGGTGCGTGCAAGTGCGGTGTCGAAACTATCGCATGGAAAACGCATCGCTTCTACACATCCGGCGTTTCGTCAATCAAAATGAAAATTGGATTGTAATCTACTTCTTCCATTAATATGCGAAAATAACAAATTGTTATGGATTGTCAAAGGAGGAACGATGAAAAAATACGTCTCTCTTGATATAGCAAAGTGAGAAGCTAGCGGGGTTGTTTAAAACTCTGAGCCTGTCCGACTATCCTGGCATATTTATTGAATTTTTATTACCACAGTCTAGCTTGAGAAGTAGGGAATAGCTAGGGGTATTGTTTCGGCAATACTATCTGCCCTTTCTCCATCTTCAAAAAAGCACAGATGATGGAGTAGAATTATTAAATTCATTTTGATAAATTCATTATGAAATCATCAATTTCCACTCAATCGGGAAGTGGACGACTAATGTAACGTCCGATGAATTCTATGAAAGCTGGATTATTCAAATCGTCAATCGGAATATCCGTGGCCATGACGAACTGTGTCAGCTCCATAAAAAATGGATTTTCACGGACTGTGCATTACTGCCACGATTCTTCTGATGGGCCTTAAGAATTATTAAGAAGCTCAACTGCTGTTGAATGTTTTAATGTTTCGTACTGACGTTCTATACTGACTCTAGACACTCTACGAAGAACGGCACAGCATATCAAACAGCGAACATGAAGATAGCAAACCTCAAGATTATTTATTTTCACCAAATGTAGCAAGTAGATTTGTGAAGAAATGGATCAAAAGGCTGGATTATTCAATTTATCAATCGGAATATCCGTGGCCGTGAAGAACCGTGTCAGCTACATGAAGGATGGAAAGTATGAGACATCCACTCGGGGGCAAGTGATCAGCTAGAATGATTAAGAGACTAATAAATATATAGCAAAGTGAGAAGCTGGCGTGGAATATGTATTAAGGGACATGAAATTGAGGTTGAAAACGGTTTACAACATGAAATTCACGAAAAACAGTTAGAGGAGGAACGAGGAAAAAATACGTCTCTTTGTGTATAGCAAAGTGAGAAGCTAGCGGGGTTGTTTAAAACTCTGAGCCTGTTCGACTATCCTGGCATTTCGATTGAATTTTTATCAACGCGGTATAGCTTAAGAAGTGGGCGCGATTATTGTGTAATTTTCGTGGATGTTTTTAAAATATTGATTATTTCGTTGTCGTTGAAAATATGTTTTTACATTCCGCACAGATTGGGAATTCGGTGGAAGTGCTTCGATAACTCTATTCACGTCATCATTGTGATCGTGGTAACAGGATGGTGCATTTATCCAAGTACCCCATCGAGTGATAATTGGTGATGGAGGTAATGTCAAGTTTGGGCACATACGATGAAACAACTCTACTCTTAACGGTGCGATAATAAATACTGATTTTGTTTCAGCGATAATATTATTGACGTCGGGAAAACATTAATGAGGCATGCAAGTAACTGTTTTTAGAACAGATTCAATCGTGATTAAGGGAACACGTGTATGGAATACTAGGAGAAACATGGAGGAACGAGGAGAAAATACGTCTCTCGAGATATAACAAAGTGAGAAGCTAGCGTGGAATATGTATTAAGGGACATGAAATTCAGGTGGAAGACGGAACATGGAGGAACGAGGAAAAAATACGTCTCTTTGTGTATAGCAAAGTGAGAAGCTAGCGGGGTTGTTTAAAACCCTGAGCCTGTCCGACTATCCTGGCATTTCGATTGAATTTTTATTACCGCAGTATAGCTTCAGACGTGTGGAATAGCTCGGGGTATTGTTTCTGCAATACTACCTGTCACTTCTCTATCTTTAAAGAGACATGATTGAAATGTAATTATGTACAAGTTGCTAATTCGATGTAACCCATGAGCAAGACGAGTCACATGTTTCAGTTTTGGGTAAGCTTGTTGCAACAAGTTTACTGCTCGTACCATGTAAGGTGCTGCATCACTGACAAAAAGGAGCACTTTATCGTACTAAATCCCTTGCGGCCATAAAATTTTGAAACTGTCATTCAAAAATACGACCACATTTTCACTATTTAAAATTTCATATAAATCTTCATTGAGAAGTCGTTGCATTCCAGGTGCATGAAAGTGCAGTGTTGAAACTATCGCATGGAAAACGCATCGCTTCTACACGTCCGTCGTATCGTCAATGGAAATGAAAATTGAATTGTAATCTACTTTCTCCATTATTATGCGAAAATAATAAATTGTTACTAAAAATGTTTTTGTGATACGTATTGGTAATACGTCTCTCTGAATATAGCAGATTAAGAAGCTA
Source organism: Rhogogaster chlorosoma (assembly GCA_944452935.1). Classification (NCBI taxonomy): domain Eukaryota; kingdom Metazoa; phylum Arthropoda; class Insecta; order Hymenoptera; family Tenthredinidae; genus Rhogogaster; species Rhogogaster chlorosoma. The sequence goes on from OX101802.1 coordinate 11,530,595, forward strand.
GCGGGTTGTTCTATCGGCCTGTCCGACTATCCTGGCATATTTATAGAATTTTTATTACCACAGTCTCGCTTCAGAAGTGGGAAATAGTTAGGGGTATTGTTTCGGAAATACTATCTGTCCTTTTTATATCTTCCAACAAGGACAGCTGATAGAGTAGAATCAGTAAATTCATTCTAATAAATTCATTTTCGTAGCCAAAGAGGGACTGAATCGAAAAATGGAAGAAATGATGGAGCTGAAGGATCAAATCCAGCGAGATATTTACAATAGATTCATCCACCATACTAAATTCCAAGAAGGAAAAGATCATAGAACTTGCAGCAGAACTGCATAAAAGTAACGGAATAAACCTGTCAGATGATACGGTGAAACTTTGCGAAGCTGAAACGCCAGCTCCAGCTCCTAGTCCGGCCGACTACATTTGATGTAGGCTAGGACCCCAAGTCAAAAGATGAATCCAACGCCAGCTCCAGCTCCTAGTCCGGCCGACTACATTTGATGTAGTCTATGACTGCAGGATGTATTGAAACTCCTTCGCAGTACGTCGTCGCCAAAAATGACATGAGCCATGCGCCCCATAAACGCCATGGGCGTGATCCTTCGGCTGAAGCGTAAAACATCGTATTCCTGCTGAGAGATACACCATCCCTCGCATGCGTGAACCTGCTAAACGAATCAGTTTTCAATCATTATCATGGATATCCATATCGTAACGTTAATCAAATTGAAACAATAAAAAATAAAAAAAATTATAATGAGATGCAACGAAATTAATTAATATTCGGTGCATGGGATTATAGATTGTTTTTTATAAATCGAAATTGAACATGAATTATTATTAATATATACACGTATACTAGGGTTAACACAACTTTCGCTTACTCGTGGCCACGATGTAAAAATAACCGTCCCTGTTGCTCAAGCTGTAATGGCGTCGGCGTCGCTACCACGACACGTGGGCGTCCTGATCGTTCTTCTTTCAGAATGTTGTCGATGGTCTTCATAATTGGTTCAGTTGGTGCACTTTCACCGATAAGAGCCAGGCTGAGAAATAGATTCACTAACTCAGTAATAATTAACTTGTAACAGGGTGATACTGAAGACTCACGCTCGCTAGTAAACTCCACCCGCGAAATTTATGGCCTGCGATCGTACCGGATTTGGCGGACAGCGCCTCTGGTATGTCGGAGCTGAACCAGCTGCCCCCCGCCTGCCGCATGATCTCCCGCACAATTCAAATACACATTGAGAGTGTTGGGTACAGAATAAATGAGACGTTCGCTCAAAGAATGACCTTATTCACTTTTGGTCGTTTGGATAAAAAGCGATTTTAAAATTAAACTTTGTAATATTAATCACAAATTACAAGTAAAAATATTTATATGGTTTTATTATGACGATATACTATTAAATAATAGATACTAAGCGTAAAATCAACAATTAAAATATTCTAACAATAAAAATATTTTAACAATATTCAAATCGATAATTCAGTCAAAATGAATTAGGTCGTTCTTAAGCATCTCGTTGGGTATCTTTATGAATATCTTGCTGAGTATCTCGCTGAGCATCTTGTTGAGTAAGATACTCAGCATCATGCTTAGCTAGATACGTAGCGAGATATTCATCAAGCCAGCCAGCAAGATATTCAACAATATACTCATAAAGATATTCAGCAACATACTCAGAAACACTGGCCACAAGATGCTCTGCTAAATACTCAGCAAAATGGTCAGCAAGACACTCAACAAGACAGCCAGCAAGATGCTCAGCAAGATGCGCAACGAGATAATCATCGAGTGATTACGTAGCTGATGATCCCAATAGTAATTTCGTTGATCGTCTTGATGGCTATCTTACTGTCTCTTGCCCGTTATCTTGGTCGTCGACAACTACGATATAAAGTAATACAATTACTGAAATTCTTATCACGATGACTAGCAAGACGATCAGCAAAAGAACCTACCTGATATTGATACAGAAATTAAAAATTTTAAGCTATATAAATGTAAAAAAAAAATTAGCTCATGTGTTATGAATTGAAATACTTTAATATAATATAATTATATTTTTATTATATAATAAATATAATTTTATAATATAATTTTATAATTTTTTTAATTTTAAATATAATTTTTTTATTATCATATCACTTACAGTAAACAAACTTTACTTTTCATTGTTTATCCAAGAACGTGAAGTTTGTCATTTTACTTGGATATCTCTGATTGTGCTTGATTCCTCACATATCTTTTGTTTATTTTCTTGTTGTTATTGTCAACAATCGAATAAACAATCGTATCGTAACCCTAAAATTTGTCTATTCATATTCCATTGAGAGAGAGTATTTTATCAAGTATTTATTGCGTTTCGTTAATTTTGATTGATCACTCATTATTTGACATTCATTTTCAACAATAACTGTTGAAAATGGATGATCCCGGTCAAGCCGAATTTTTAGAAGAATGGGAACGAACGCGTGAAGAAATTGACATTGCACCCGGGGTGTTTCAGGCAAGGATTAGATTTTTATAATTTATTTTCATTATATTTTTATTATTTTAGATACTCCTCTTTTTGAATCTGCTTTATACATTTCATTAAAAAAAAAAAATCTTTAGGTTTGCTATCTACATGTTCGCTGTTTGATATGCTGTTCCGTGCTTCGAAGAGTGTCTACAGTCAGTGTAGAACGTCACTGCGAAACACTGAAACATTCAACAGCAGTTGAGCTGCGTAACAATCCTGATGGCCCATCAGAAGAATCATGGCAGTCATGCTCTGACCGTGAAAATCCATTTTTCGTCGAGCTGACACAGTTCTTCATGGCAACGGATATTCCGATTGATAAATTGAATAATCCAGCTTTTATCGATTTCATGGAACGGTATATTCGTTGTCCGCTTCCAGATGCTCGTACTCTTCGCGAAACTTATGTGCCAAAGGTACACGACGCCATCATCAGTCAAATTCAAGAGGAAGTGGATGACAATCCTATTTTCATTTCGATTGATGAAACTACGGATGCCGAGAAGCGATGCGTTTTTCATGCAATAGTTTCACCTCTGCACTTTCGGCAACCTGGAATACAACGACTTTTGAATGAAGATTTCTACGAAATTGGAAACAGTGAGAATGTGGTTGAATTTTTGAATGACAGTTTAAAAATTTTATGGCCGCAAGAGATACGATACGATAAAGTGCTACTTTTTGTAAGTGACGCAGCACCTTACATGGTACGAGCAGGACACTTGTTGCAACTAACCTACCCCAAACTCAAACACGTCACTTGTCTTGCTCATGGGCTGCATCGAATAGCCGAGACTGTGCGAGAATGCTTTCCTGAAGTAAATAATATTATCGCTGAAACGAAATCAGTATTTAGTAAAGCACCGGTAAGGGTAGAGTTGTTTCATCGAATGTGCCCAAACTTGACATTACCTCCAGCACCGATTATCACTCGATGGGGTACTTGGATAAATGCAGCATCCTATTACCACGATCACTATGACGACGTGAATAGAGTTATCGAAGAACTCCCACCGAATTCGCAATCTGTTCGGAACGTAAAAACATATTTTCAACGACAACGAAATCATCAAGATTTCATTAACATCACCGAAAATTATACAATAATCGCGGAGTCTATACAGCAGTTGCAAGCTCAAGGACTTTCGTTACCTGCATCGTGTGAGATTATCCGTGAGGTGAGCCTTAATTTAATTCAAAATCCAGTGGTTGACGATCGCGTCAGAATCAAAGTGCTGCAAGTGTTAACTAACAACAGCGATTTCTACGATGTGTTAGGAGTTGCTGAGAGGTGTTTAGTGACCAACAATTATGAGGACCTTCCACTAAATTGGGACGCTAACGATGTTAGACACATGGCGTTTGCTCCCGTAACATCATGTGATGTTGAAAGGTCATTCAACCACTATAAAAACATTTTTAGTAGTAACAGACGAAGTTTTACTCAAGATAATTTGAAAAAATTTGTGACCGTTCATTTTAATAACATTCAAAATTAAACATAAATTGTGGATAACGGTTCAAACCAAAATTGAAAGACTATAAAACTATAAAAGACTTTTAGGTTATCTCGCTGATCACCTTGCGGATAGTCTAGCTAAATTGGCGGCAGTGTTGCCATTTGGCGGTACGGGAGATCATGCGGCAGGCGGGGGGCAGCTGGTTCAGCTCCGACATACCAGAGGCGCTGTCCGCCAAATCCGGTACGATCGCAGGCCATAAATTTCGCGGGTGGAGTTTACTAGCGAGCGTGAGTCTTCAGTATCACCCTGTTACAAGTTAATTATTACTGAGTTAGTGAATCTATTTCTCAGCCTGGCTCTTATCGGTGAAAGTGCACCAACTGAACCAATTATGAAGACCATCGACAACATTCTGAAAGAAGAACGATCAGGACGCCCACGTGTCGTGGTAGCGACGCCGACGCCATTACAGCTTGAGCAACAGGGACGGTTATTTTTACATCGTGGCCACGAGTAAGCGAAAGTTGTGTTAACCCTAGTATACGTGTATATATTAATAATAATTCATGTTCAATTTCGATTTATAAAAAACAATCTATAATCCCATGCACCGAATATTAATTAATTTCGTTGCATCTCATTATAATTTTTTTTATTTTTTATTGTTTCAATTTGATTAACGTTACGATATGGATATCCATGATAATGATTGAAAACTGATTCGTTTAGCAGGTTCACGCATGCGAGGGATGGTGTATCTCTCAGCAGGAATACGATGTTTTACGCTTCAGCCGAAGGATCACGCCCATGGCGTTTATGGGGCGCATGGCTCATGTCATTTTTGGCGACGACGTACTGCGAAGGAGTTTCAATACATCCTGCAGTCATAGACTACATCAAATGTAGTCGGCCGGACTAGGAGCTGGAGCTGGCGTTGGATTCATCTTTTGACTTGGGGTCCTAGCCTACATCAAATGTAGTCGGCCGGACTAGGAGCTGGAGCTGGCGTTTCAGCTTCGCAAAGTTTCACCGTATCATCTGACAGGTTTATTCCGTTACTTTTATGCAGTTCTGCTGCAAGTTCTATGATCTTTTCCTTCTTGGAATTTAGTATGGTGGATGAATCTATTGTAAATATCTCGCTGGATTTGATCCTTCAGCTCCATCATTTCTTCCATTTTTCGATTCAGTCCCTCTTTGGCTACGAAAATGAATTTATTAGAATGAATTTACTGATTCTACTCTATCAGCTGTCCTTGTTGGAAGATATAAAAAGGACAGATAGTATTTCCGAAACAATACCCCTAACTATTTCCCACTTCTGAAGCGAGACTGTGGTAATAAAAATTCTATAAATATGCCAGGATAGTCGGACAGGCCGATAGAACAACCCGCTAGCTACTTACTCTGCTATATACATAGAGACGTATTTTTTCATCCTGTCTCCTTGAACTGTTTTACGTAAATTTCATGTTGTAACACGTTTCGTCGCTCAATCAATTTGACGACATTTTAAATTTACATACTAGACCTGTTTCTACACTTAAATACATTTTGTTCATGTCGTAAAATATCTTAATTTTATTGATAACCGTAGCAAATAGCCCAAAAAAACTGTTATTCTTTGAATTCTCCAGTCAAGCTGTAACTAACTGTATGTGTGATTTTAGATTTTAAATCAAGCGCCAACCACTGACTAGCGTAGTTGCGTAATACGCACTGATATTTTACGATACTTGAGCAATTGCCGATCTACCAGGTTCATGTAATAAGTCGCTTTATTGACCGAGAACCGTCGTCAATTACAGACGTACTATGAAGTCTGTCTAAAGTCTTCCACTATATTATTTGATCATTGATTAACGATACGTTATAGTATAAAAGAAGAATGTATTAATTTTTATGAATGAATCAACACCTATTGTAAACTCGTACCCTGGATAGACTTTGAATAAGGGAATACTATAATTAAATTAAGTATAAAACATGTGATCGCTCCGTCATGACTTGAATAACATTAATTGATTCATGTAAACGTTACATCGCTTTTCGTTGCAGTGTGCGTCAAATCCGATTTTACGCCAACTGCATCGAAAAATATCGTTCGCAACACTGGCGTAATACTTTATACCCTCGTGTGATGCCGTAATCACTCGGGCTGGCTCCGCCGACCCTCGCACACGGCGACCACACGCGGGGATAAAATTTTACGCACTTGATACGAAAAATACTATTCTATGTTCCATGTAAATTTCATGATACCACATGTGTTGTCCGTACTCATTTTTTTTCTATATTAAAACTGATTGTTACATCCCTAAAGAGTACTGTGCCGTCTTGTGTTCGTCTTAGTATCAAATTCGAGTTTTATTTATGATAAGAATTTCAATACCCTTGATATTTTTCTAAACTCCAAGAAATGTGTCTGCATAATTAAAAACCTATTGTTAATATCAAAGGGCACTTGAATTCACTCATTCATCTCATTGACGAAATGCAAATGAAATATCAATATTTGATGTTGTAATTATGTGTTATTTTAATTTATTTTAAACAAGATCTCTGCCTCTATTGTATCCTAATATTCACGTTTAGTCAACATTATTGAAATAAAATTTGAGATGTTACGTGCAAACCACTAACTTAACTGAAAAATAAAAAAGCTTTCTTATATTTCATAATTTCGTAATTCTGTATTTTTATTTTGCAATTCCCCACACCTTATTTGTCTTACACAAATATTATATATATATAAGCACCGATTATATCAATAATTAATTACAAAAGATATTAAATGATCGTAATTTCATCTAATCAATAAATCACGTATACAGGGACTTTCTGTGGTGGCGGCACAGTTAGTTCCATTAGCCACCGCCACTACACACAAGCTCGCTTCGTCCATGTGACAACCGAAGACTTCACGCTTATGGTTGCTATACTCTTTGCTCTGTTCAAGCTGCATCATTCTTTTTTTCGGTTGGTATCCCTGGCACACGGACGAAGCGTGCGTGTGTTTGATGGAACTAGCTGTGCCGCCACCACAGAAAGTCCCTGTATACAGAATATAAGTATATAAGTCTTGCTCAGAAAACAGCAACTATTAGTCCCTGTAAGTTTTGTTAAAGGAAATTCAGTCTTAGATTTTGCAGAGGAATACACCCACTTAATGTTGGGCGCTCAACATGATTCACCCTGTATAATAATCAAAAACAAAAAATATCTGGTAATCGCATCAACTGTCATAATTAATTCTACAATTTGTACTCGGCAGTTGCAGGTCCTGGTCTTTTACCCATCGTAATATTCAGGCATTAGACGATAGAAAATACCGGTTGCATAATATCGTCGAATTTGTGTATTCTTCAATCTTAAACCGGCATAGAAATTTATAATGACGCCTTATCAAAGTTTAGAGAGTAACGATAAAGAGCATAAGTTAATGAGAGTATTCACAGCCTGCGGACAGCAGTTTCATGTTCATATCTAGCGAGATCGTAAGCGAGATGGTCAGCGAGACGGCCAGCGAGATGACCAGCGAGATCGCCAGCGAGACGGTCAGCGAGATGGTCAGCGAGATGACGAGCGAGATGGCCAGCGAGATCGCCAGCGAGACGGCCAGCGAGATATTCCGCTGGATATTAGAAATTTATCCGCGTGGAATCGGCGATAGATTAGATAAACCTTGGCATAGAATTCTCAATTGTATCAAATTCTGCGTGAAAAAATTGCACAGGGAATTGTTCCTTGGCAGCCAAAGAGTTTTAAGAAATCGTTTCTTTCGCGCGATAAAATTCTACAATTTTTACTCTACAGTTGCAGGTCCCGGTCTTTTACCCATCGTATATTCTTTCTTTCAATAATTCTGAAAGAAATTTTTTTTTCATCTCTATGTTCGTTGTTACACATCTGAACGACAGATGCATGAAATATATTCTGATCGTATGTTAGGTTAGATAATTTAGTTGTTATTGACAGTTCTGAATTTGGTTGCTGTTCAACGTGAACATCGATTTTTCAATATCGAAAAATACACGTACAGCGCTTGTTTTTATTTGAGTGTATTAGTATTACCCCCTCCATACGAAGTCCCTGGCCCTGTTCATAATGAATCATTATTTTTGCTATAATGACATCTATAACAATTTCAGATGAAAATATTGCGTGCGGTCTACTCTACGTAACAGACCAATCATTTTAGATAGACGATAGCTTTACAATACCTTTTTTGTTGTGCATTCAGTTCTCTACAAAGAAGTCCGTGATGGCATATATCTATAGTAGGGTGGTTCATAAATAATTTAAAAAAAATTTTATCATCCTTACCCCCTCAAATGTTAATGGTTTGAAAGAAAAGAATGCTCCCGAAAAATGGTCTCTCTAGCTCAACTCTATGAGGTCGCACTTTTAATTTTAATTTCCCATTTACTCAACATGGACAAATTTTCTTTTTCATTAAAAGTTAAATTACTCGCAAACTACTTGATATTTTTCGGATTCATGCATAGATCCTTGAAGCTGATTCTTTAGGCTTTCCAAAACTCCATAATATCGCATAATTATCATAATCAAAACACAAATTTAAGCCATCTGAAAAGTACTGATTTTTAAAGAAATCATTAATTATGATTATTTTTTGTTTTTTTATTTGTTTTTTGGTAGAGAGTTTTGGAAAGCTTAAAGAATCAGCTTCAAGGATCTATGCGTAAATTCAAAAAATATCAAGTAGTTCGCGAGTAATTTAACTTTTAATGAAAAGAAAAAATGTCCCAGGTTAAGTAAATGTGAAATGAAAATTAAAAGAGCGACCTCTTAGAGTTGAGCTAGAGAGACCATTTTTGTGGAGGATTTTTTTCTACTAAGCCATTAACATTTGAGGGGGTAAGAATGGAAAAAAAGATTATAAATTTTTTTGAACCACCCTAATCTATATTCGATCTATAGTCAATATTCCATTATTCTTCATTAGGCAGTAAGCCTAGTCTAGAACAGTTGAAAGTGTGCACGGATGGCTATGCATGGACTCCTGGGCAAAATAAGACTTCAGCACATTTGGCTACTGCATTCGAAAAGGATGCCATACAAATAAATTTACGGAAGGACCAGCAAATTATAAAGGAAGGACGACTAGCAGACGAAAAATCATTAATGCTGAAGCGCAATATATTTTACGAAGAAGAGACTAAAAATTCGTACATAAATTATCACGACCAGGGCGATAGCGAGTGTGAAGTTGGCGAAGATGGAGACGCTGGCGACATGGAGACTCAGAATCAGGAGAGTGACAAGGATTCTCCGTACGTTAGCGATAGGGACTCCGAGTTTGTTGAAACGGAACGAGTGATTGAAATTTCTAAATCAAACAATGACGCTGGGCCCTCTAGGCAACATATTAATCAACCGATGGAACGAAGTATAGATTGCGAGACTTGCAAAGCTTTGGCGCGAGACTACCCCATCATAAAAATATTTTTAGAGCATCAACTGCAGCATCTGCAGATGCTGACTGGTGGCGCAGAAAAACGTGGGACAGCAATATCGAAAAGATATTCGGTGCCGGAAAATGAAATGGTACGTAAAACGGTATCAGGATCTCCTGGAAGAAGTAGATACATAAGAATGTCGGATTTATTTATCGTAGGTTAAGCTCTTGCCAGACACCGATATTTATATCAGCAATGTGGACCTGGAGCACGTGACCACAAGGTTTAGAAAAAATCCAGGAGAAATGACGAGACGACTGATGAAAATTATAATTGGCACGGAAGCATTGAAGGTAATGACCAGAACTGGCAAGAACAATATGCGGCAAATTCCGCCCAACGTCTATAACGCCGTCCAAGGTAGCTAAGATATCACTTGACTGATAGACTAATACACAAATGTCGCTACGACGATGGAATCCAATGATCTAATATGACAATGAATTACTATAACGTATAGGGTGCAAACGAATATATATTTTTAATATCTTTACTTTTCAGAGTACGTGAAATTGAACTCTAAGAAAAAAATGACTACGGAAGTATTTGATTGCTGTGTTATACAAATGTCTAATACCCTGCGCAGAGTACAAAATACCGCAAAAACAAATAAGGAATCAGAAACGACACAAGGACGGAATGAAGAAGAAGTGATGAACAGGCAACACACGGATAACAGAATGACGGTAGAAAATGAGATAGAAAATGATAATACAGGAGCAAATACGGAAGAGCGGCAAAAGGAGACAGAAAAGCTGCAGGCGATAGAAATCGAAAAACAGCAACGAAAAGACATCGAAAAGAAACTTGAAAAAACAATAAAGGAATCTTCTAAAAAATGCAGAAGTTATTGAAAAATAATCACAAAAAGAGAATAAAGTGTACCGAAGCGACGAAGCCGGAAATGAGGGGAATCATCAAAAAAGAGACATCGGACGCAAAGAATATAGCTCACGGGATAAGCAAGAACGAGACGAACGAGAACGCTTCCGAGAACGTGGATGGTACGACTCAGAATGGAGGCATAAGCGTAGAAGAGAAGACAGCGTCAATAAAGATAGGAGCCGTTCTAAATATCGTAAATATACATGATTTACAGTAAATACATTCAGTAGTTCACGCAGCTCCAAATATGCTCCAAATATGGAAATTAACAAATTAACGTCACCTTACAGTTACTGTTTCAAACGCTTTAGTTCGAAGCGGTATATACAGGGACTTTCTGTGGTGGCGGCACAGTTAGTTCCATCAAACACACGCACGCTTCGTCCGTGTGCCAGGGATACCAACCGAAAAAAAGAATGATGCAGCTTGAACAGAGCAAAGAGTATAGCAACCATAAGCGTGAAGTCTTCGGTTGTCACATGGACGAAGCGAGCTTGTGTGTAGTGGCGGTGGCTAATGGAACTAACTGTGCCGCCACCACAGAAAGTCCCTGTATATCAGAAATATGATGTATAGTTTTGCGAGATTGTTAAAAGATGGAGTGTTTCATAATTCTGAAAGCTATACACGGTTGAAAAAATATAATTCGTTATTCGTAATCTTTAGTTTGGACGGTATAGATCGCATGGGTATTGTGCATGCCTTTGTAAAAATTTCTGATTGTGTTTGTGACAGTATATCGACGGCTGGGCGGAAGAAGAGCCTATCTCAGAAAATCGGTGAAGAAGAGCCTAACTCAGAAAATCGGTGAAGAAGAGCCTATCTCAGAAAACTCGTGAAAAAGCGCTTATTTCACGTTTAATCGCAGAACATGCTATCTCACAAAAATATTTCGCTTGGAAAATTTTGTAGTGGTACCCCTGGCAGCGGGAGTTGCATCAACGAGATAGCGGCACTAGAGCGGACACAATTTTCAAATAAATGCAACTCCCGCTGCCAGGGGTACCACTACAAAATTTTCCAAGCGAAATATTTTTGTGAGATAGCATGTTCTGCGATTAAACGTGAAATAAGCGCTTTTTCACGAGTTTTCTGAGATAGGCTCTTCTTCACCGATTTTCTGAGTTAGGCTCTTCTTCACCGATTTTCTGAGATAGGCTCTTCTTCCGCCCAGCCGTCGATATGTAGAGAATACGATCTCGATGCAGAGTTTCTCGCGATATTGATCCCGCTATACACTGTCAATACGTTCAGTAGTTCACTTCCGAGGACTTCTTTTCTGAATTATAAATAGATGACGGATCAAATAAAATTAAAAATTTATTTGAATTATTAATAAATACATTTTATGGATACTTCATTTTCTTTGACCCCGTCCGCTCTCGAGTTAAATTAATGGCAATCACTTTGAGTACAGCTGGAAACCTGTTTACAATCTGGTAGCACCCAAAAGTGTTGATCTTTGCCGAAATTCTCGCCTTCTTCTAACGTCTGTGATAATTCTTGTCCAAGCGTCTCAGGTAAATAGAGTACTAAAATAGCTGCGACAAACGAAATAACGCCAAGTGATAGCATGGGCAAACCAACCCAAAAGGTAGCCTGGAAAATACAAACAGAAGAAGAAAGCGTTAAAAAATATTACAGAGTAGTTAATTTATTTCCATTGTTGGAACTAGGATATATCAACGCTGAATCAGAAAAAGAGTAGCATGGCGCTTGATAAAACAAAATTGGTGTGCATTAGTGGTAAAAAATCGAAGAATAAAAAGGAGAACATTGAGAACGGACAGGGCAGAAAAAAGGCAAGCAGAAAAGGAAGAGAGCAAGGAATGGGTAGAGAACTTCGACTGAATAATCCTAGACTGCTAATGCTCCCCCACTACTCCCATAAGCCGTACAGCAAGCCCATGTTTCCAATATCCACCCCACTCCTCGGACTTCTCGACTGTCACTTAGCGGAAAATTTGAATAGGTGATTATGATTTTCAATAAATACGGAACGGGACTGGAATCGTTTATCGAAGCATATCATTAGCTAATACAGAAATACTATATTCTTGAGATTAATGAAGAATATAGATCACGAAATTGTAGGAAGTATTTACTTAAATCCTTAATGTCATATGCAGGAATAGAAAGTGGTAAGTGGAAAGTGGTAAAAAATTGGCGTCAACGTAATTTTTACAAATTGTTTTATCAGCCCGTGAAAATAATAGTTTTGGTCTGATTATTTCTTTCAAAAGTCGTATGGTGGCGAGTAGTGTTAAGTTTGTCCATGTGAGACAGTTTCACTTTGCTGAATGTTTCGATGATCATTCTAATGACAAAATATTTATGATTCTGTAAAATATCTAAATTTTTAACGTGGTCATCAAAATTCGGGAACAGCGTATCAGAGTTAATATTTCTTATCGTACCTAAACCATGGTTTAGGAAGCGAGAGCGAGAGCGAGAACGCGCATGCGCGCCAAGTTTTTCATGAACACGGGCATACAATGCGTATAGCGCATTGCTGGGCCGTGTTTTAGACATTGGCTTTCAGTGACGGCACACGGATTCCCGATGTTTTTCCGTCCGTGTCTAAGACACTGACGACCAATGCGCGAGACACGAGTAGGCCATGTCGAAAAACGAGCGGCCCGTGTGGAGCGCCGCTCGTTTCGGCTAGACATTGCCTTACAATGTCTTGCACATTGGCCACCAGTCTTTACTTCTCTCTGTGTAGGCGCTCACCGCCGTATCGCTCGAGCAAGACAACTTTGTTGCACGAGCTCCGTGCAACTGGAAGGGTATCACTGAACGCTATGGCTCTGCCCGCCCAGCCCGAGGAGGTAAGGTTAGGATCTCGAGACAATAGGGCTCGAGCTTTTACGAGCGCCGTAACGACCACAAAAAGAGAGACACTTTGCGAAGCGACATTTTTCGGGGTGCGAGTATAATTTTTTGAAAAATTAGGAATCAGATTATTTTTGTTCGAAAAATTTGCGTTTGTTCAGAAATTTGTAGTAACTTCGTCATAAGAGAGTGCTGATAACGGCAACTAAGCTGATAGAATTGACGATTATATAACAATTTTTTTTCGCATTTTATTCATTCTTTTCTTTCTTGTATAATTGTTGACACAAAAAAAGTCGGAATATCATAAAAAAATGAATTTAGATCAAATTATTATTTTAAGACTTGGTGCCCATTTTGCCCCTAATTCACAGATTCAGCCAAAGTGCCCGGTTCGGGCCCCTGTTCGGTTTGTTCTCATCACCCCCGTTTCCTAAACGTCAAGAAACTGGAAAAAAACGTTTTAAAAAAACTTAAGAGGGTGCCCGTTTTGCCCCCGATTTATATTTGGCGCCCAAGTACCTGTTCTGCCCTCGTGCTCATTCTGTCCCGCTCTCTCTCATATATGATATCATATATGGACCCAGGTATGCGGCTGAAGACGAACAGACACGATAAAATCAAACCATATCGCGCGTCTGATGACATAGGCTCGTAAGTACAAAAAAGGTGATTTTGGTGGCATAGATCGTACAATTTCTCTTTTAAGCCGTAATTCACTATGGAATGAATTTACAATTTGGAAAACAATACATGGTATATTTTTCTGTTTGTGCAACACTCGAGTTCTGAAGGGGAACTTGTTTTATGGATATTAGGTAACGTGGTTAGAGTGGGAAGATACTAAGACAATAAGGCGAGGAGAAAATGCCGAGTACGCAAAGGAAAGTGTGTGAAAGAACCTAAGAGGGAAAGAAGAGTAGACGATGGGGGAGGGGGAAACGGGTGGATGAAATGAATAAATCAGCCCAGATAGCGTTAGGAGGGAGAAGAGACAGAGAAGAAAAGGTGGACAAAATGAGAACGAAGTAGATGAATAAATAAGGAGAATTGAGTCAAGAAGAGGATGGGGAGTTGAAATAAAGAGAAAAGTATGAGGGTAAAAAGTGTAGGATTGAGTATCGTGAAAATGAAAGTAAAAGATAAGAGATTTTAAAAGCCGATCGGGTTTACAAATTAGTGTTGTGAAGCCGAGAAACAAACAACAAACAATTACTATGTATTAATACTTTACCAAGTCTACAGCGTACGGAGCCACGATGTGCGCAAGTATACCGAAGACATGGATCAAAGATACACCTTGAGCTCGTATCGGGGTTGGTAAGAGTTCTGCAGTATATTGGAGGCCAACGTTAGCGGCCATGTTTAAGCAGAAACGTGCCGAGATAGACACAATCAAAGTTCCAAGCCCTGTGAAATCATGTAAATTAAAAGGGGTAGATTATGATGAAAAAGAAAAAACGGATGATCAGATGAATTTCGTTTTACTCTGGTTTGCATTTCAACTATTCAACTGCTAACAGAGAAAAAAATGCTAAATTTGCTAAATGCTAAATGCTTGTTGCTAAATTCAGGTAGGTACTGTTTTATTTGGAAATGGCTTTTATTCTACATACCTGTCTCTGGAAGAAACAAGTTTGTGATACTCAAAAGTCCGGTGAGTAACATTGTACTGAATCCACAAAATCTTCTTCCCCATCGATCGAGTATAAGTGTTAGGAGAAGAGCAGCGGGCAATTCTGTCGCACATGCCAACGAAAATGATACGAACACGGAACTATGCAGGAGTTTCAACGAATAAACGTGTCCGTCAAACGCTAAGACAACAAGAGACCTACGAATTCAATAAGCCGAATTATTGCGAGAAATCTATGAGCACGTTACGGATAAAAAACTAAATTCAACTCCGAATTTAACCAACCAGAACATTATCAAAACAACCATCATCCTAGCAAGCCTGGGCGTTCTGAATAAGTCGACCAACGTGGCCGACTCCGTCTGCACTAGGGCTACGCGTCTGCTATCCTGAAAATCAAGAAACTGTATGTAGCATCTGAAAAGTTCACTTGACACCCTGATGAATTTCTTTCGCATTTGGATCCAATACTTACAGCGAAGTTCTCGTAGACTTTGGGATCCTGAACTTTTTTATTCACGTCACCAATTCGTTTCAGAAGATCAATCACTTTCTTCGTCATCCCCTTGGACATGTACCATCTGAATGAGGACAAAATGCAATGCTTACATTTGAGTACGTTATCAAAACTTCTCAATTGTTTTTATTTATCAAGTCTTTCTCGTGGATCGAGACATAAGAGTTACTCCACTTCCTACAAATTGAACTCGACGATTCATTGAAATCGACTGCAAAGTCCTTAGCAACAATTTCTTCACCGGGGTATGTCTGAAGATTGTTTACAAAAACAATCATTTCCCGATGGATTTCTACTAGCAGACTGTATAAATATTTTGCGTAGGGCCTTTAATAGGAAACGTTCATGAAATCTGCAATAAATTGCTTTGAGCGACCGCAAGGATGTTCAGCAGATTATACAGTGAAAATCTGCTCTCATTGTCAGTAATATTCTTCGTAATATTCTACCGTAAATTTGTAGACAGTCTTTGGTCAGATTAGTACTAGTGAAGTCAGATACTGAAATGCAATATCTAGAAGAGTGACCATGCCAATGAATCACCAAATAGCTATACTATACTATATATATACTATACTATACCAATAAATGATGAAATTACATGAGTACTTCAGCGTATATTGAAAAAAAATGTAAAATGACCGCCTGAATATAAGTGTTGGTAATTTCGTTTGGTATTCAGAGATGACACTTGAATTTTTTTTTTTTTTTCTACCCCAATATCTGTACTATACGAAAGAATCATTCAATAAACTTTCGGTGCAAATCTATGTTGAGAAAATAAGTAGCATCCCAGAAGACAACATTTATTGTATAACGGTAATGCTACATGGTGTACAATGTAACATAACATCAGTATCACACCAGTGTAACATAGGCTCCACGAGTTAGAATTGCCTACTCACTAATAGTATAGTTGGTGCATAACGAACATATAACATTGTTGCATTATGAGTCATCGCTGTTAGATAACAGCAATACGTTCGTTACTATATAATAAGTGTCACTGTTATACCGAGAGGATCACGGAAATTTACCCGTTCCCTCACGCAGGCACTGATTTATTCGACTCTCGTTGACTGGCACAATCGTGCTAGCAACTCCACCAACTTCTCAGTAATATCCCTAGTTCAGTTGTCTGCTAGATTCACAACAAACATAACCTCTCCCTGCCACGGTCTGGCGCCATTTGTATTTGACAAGAATCGAAAACAAATAGTAGATCCACGCTAGGGATATTCGTGGCAAATCTGAAATTAGCGGCTCTCCTAATATTCGAATAAATCAGCGCCTGTGCGTTAGAACGGGCCCATTCCTGTGATCATCTCGGTACAACAGCAATACGTATGTTACACCAAAAAATTAATATGGCTTCGAAATAACAGCAATATCGGTCATTGAAAATTTACAAAAAATTATGAATTTTACATGAGACTTCACGCGCTGTAGAGGAAATACACATGTAATTGTAAGACGAGACTATACGCCGAAAAGTTTTTTTTTTTTTTTTAACCAGGGGATTTGAACCAGGGACGCTCGCGACTCGTATTACTATAGTCCCACGCTCTAACCATTGCGCCATACTCCCGTGCAGAAATTTGAACTGGCATGCCAGCCTACTGTCCAGAGCCTGATAGGGTTTTACTAGCTAGCGCAATCTCTACAGGGTGTGATTTGGCACTGGCCAGACTGGCGACACGACTTCCATTTTTAACCAAAACTCTTCAGGAAATAGTGAGCAATTATCAGGAATGGCTAGCATCATATAATTATTGCATTAAATTTTTACTTATTGTAATCCGACCTTTGATTACTCATGTACATCAAGATATTTGTGAGTTCTTTTTTTTCAAATATTTATAATGAAGATGTAAGAAAAAAGAAATATCGACATGGATATTGTGACGTCCCACAGTAGGTCAAGACCCAAGAAAAATTGCTATAATTCGAATTGTCAACGAAATTGTATGAAACAATATACTAAGATGTTTTTGGGGTCGCTCATCTCGAATCTGATGTCGAAATGGTGAAATTAAAAATGGCTGATCTGAAATGGCGGATTTTACTTTGAAAAATTCTAAAATTGAGTATTCTGATACTTTTTTTTTTCATTAAACAAGATCTTTCCCTCATATCAATTGAAATTGAGTGACCAGAATATTGGAATTGAAGATCAAAATATAAAAAATTAGAAAATTGAAATCGAATAAAATAAAAAACAAAAAGTGAAGTTGATTAATGACCTGAAGTTAGTTGATCCCTCTCAAAAACTTCAAGCAAAGAAGATTTCTCTTTCTTATTTTTTGTGTCAATCTTCATACCTTCTACAGTGAGGTTCACTGGAAACTGGACAATCCTAACGTTAAGCAATTCGTATAAACACGAAAATGGCAACGCTGTCGAACGCATAGAGCGGTCAAACGACATATCCACAAAGACGGACAATTGCAGACTGCAGCTGTCACGTCGTTTGGTCAGAATTAACTGACAGAGTGACATATTTGAGGCTAATCATAATATAACTAATAAGACAACGGGAATCGATATTCATTCGTAAAGAATTAGTGGTAATGAATTAGTACAGTCGGCTCTCGTAATAGGGCCGGCCATGGGGCTGTAGTGAAAGATGATTTCAAGAACTGCGGTTCCCGCACCAACGCTTGATTCTACAGTCGCCGCGTTTGGGTACCAGACGCTCACAAGTGGGCAAGTGGAAAAGTGGGGGAAGATGCCGAGCGTGATTGAGGGGAAGCGGTACTATTGCGAGCGGCTCTATTGCGAGAGCCGACTGTAAATTGATTGCAGATGCCAATTTCGTGTTTATTGTAATATTATTTGGTTATAACTATCAGGGAGAAATTTACGAATCTAATTGTAATAAAGATACATAACCAACCAATGTCAAATAATATTAATTCGTTATTAGTAGATGCACAAGGCAAGTTCTGGATCAACGCGTGTTGGTGTACACGTACACGCACATACACACATGAGCGCGCCGTCCGTGTCCGTGTGAGGGCGGGGGAGATGAGGAGGGGGGAGTCCGCGGACCCCTGGCGATGACGTCACACCCTTGACCTCAGATGCCCTCAAAATAGCGTCGCCACCCTGAAAATAGCGTCGGCCACCCTTAAATTACGGTACACACCTTTAAATTGGCGGCACACACCCTTAATATGACGTCACACTCCCTTAAACTGACGTCACACACCCTTGATACGACGTCAGACTCTCGATCCTCCGATGATGACGTCACGCTTCAGACTCAAACCTCTAGAAATTTCTATCTTGAGTTTGCAAGAAATTTCTATCTTGAGTTTGCAAAAAAACCGCGTTCGCATCGGTCTTCGAACGGGTGAAGATCAATTCGTGTTTAGCGTTGACGATGATCTTGCGATAGTCTTCGGCGAATCCTAGTATGATCTTCGACGGTATGCACACATCAAAATTACCGTCGACATCTACATGGCCTGCGTTCACATTCAGCCAACCAGCATTTTTCATCATCCAATTTTGTCCAGGTTTCAGGAGCGGGTAACCTTTCATAAGACTCGCGACGCCGACGTTTTTGCTTCTGTCGATCTCAACAGCATGTATCTCATATCGTGCTTCTTCAAACAGGTGGCAAACACCGTTGCTGACCAGAGCTGTGGTAGCCGACGGAGTTCCATCAGCCTTCACTATCTTTCCATACACATGCAACGAACCCTTGCTTGGTAACACGCACAGGTCTTCGTGTTGAACAGCGATACGAATCTCATCATTATTATTGAAACTTGATGAGCCATCAGGCTTGTGTGTATGAACCTCGTAGTGTGCGATAGACTCGTCAAAGACTACAGGTGTTTGAATGTCTAAGATTTCGGTCCTCCATGGTATACAGCAGATGATACAGATGCAAAGGGAACAACGATTTATTTTTTTCGTGCAATCTTGAGACCTAAACTTTTTAGAAGCAGCACTTCCTGAGGTTCAGCTCTTTGAGTAACGGTTGACAACTGAGTGTTCTTTGTGGTATGTTACTGAGCGTCACAAGCTAAACCGTGAATGAGACTGGTACACGACCGTTCATTAGTATACGAATTTCCCAATAAGCTCATGTGTAGCGATAGAAATAAAATATGTGGAAGTATTCATTAACTCAACGTATTATAGGACGATATCATTATCCTAGCCTTAGTATTATTATAACAGATTAAAGTTCATACTTTCGAGTTTCTACAGAGTTTTTCAAAATTATTCCGACAATATCATGAAAATAATTCGATATCCATACGTATACTTTTTATCAATTTGTTCATGTGGAAAAAGCATTGGCATTGAATGAAAAATCAATTTCGATCATTTCAACGAATTCGAAAGATCAATCCCTCGCTAATTCCGATGCCCACTTGTCCGTGAAATCTTTTGCAATCGTTTAAAGTCTTTTGAAATATTTGAAAGTCGTTTGAAAATACTTGAATTCGTTAGGAATCGCTTCAAAATCATTTGAAATCTATTTGAATCCTTAAAATTACTGGACATAATTTTTCTAGAATTATTTCGGTGTCATTTAGAAAGTTTAAAATCATTTAAAACCTTTGGAAATCATTTGAAATCCTTGAAAATTATTTGGAATCTTTTGATTAGGGTAATCATATTTTTGCATTCCAAAGTAATTTGATCAGATTCAAAACTTCGCAAGTCTCACAGCATGCTGAAACAACTACTCAAATCTCACAGGGTACCGATTCCAAGAACTGTTTGTCCGGAAAATTCCAAGAAGACAGGGAACCGTTATTTCTGAGAATCGCTAAGGTATTCGGGTGACGTCGAAAGTTCTAGATGTTTAAGTCCGAAGCGTGACATCATCATCTAAGGTTCGAGAGTCTGACGTTGGGTGTGTGACGTCAGTTTGAGGGAGTGTGACGTCATATTAAGGGAGTGTGCCGTCAAATTAAGGGTGTGTACCGTCATTTAAGGGTGTGTGCCGCCAACTCAAGGGTGTGTGACGCCATTTTGAGTCGAGGCGGGTGACGTCATCACCAGGGGTCCGCGAGCGGGACTCAGACTCCCCCCTCACACGGACACGGACGGCATCTACAAGACATCTCTGACATAGCAGACAGTACTCCGCCTGAGAAGTCTGTAAGCACAGTCTTGTGGTAATCTTACAGCCGTCGCGGTCGCTGTAAACCTCACCTCGAAACAGTTCTGCAGAGATTTTCAGATTGACTATCTATTTGGGTATAATTTTCTGCGAGTAATGCATTGATGAACAATATTGTTTTTGTGTAAATCAATGTAACTGTGCCGTTTTACGAGTACAATAAAGCGATACCATATTTATGAAAAAAGCTCATTTACAATATTTTTATAAATTCAATATTACTTATTTGTTTTTTAATACAACATAATTTAAAAAAGGACCGACTTCTTCGGCGCAAACGATTAGAAATATTGTTAAGAAGTTCCGGGAAGGTGACGGTACTGATCCACGTTCGATAAAAACGTAATATCCAGCGCGGAAAGTTAGTGCCGCATATAATAATAATAATAATAATAATATCAGTCAGGGACTATTTAAACGTGGTGTTCCCTAACCGTTGGATTGATCGGGGTGGGCCGATTCCATGGCCAGCTCGCTCCCGCGATCTATCTCTCCTCGACTTCGGCCTGTGGGGTCTAGTTAAAAGCAAGCTTTACACCGGAGGAAGACTGGAAAACCTGCCTGCGCTGGAAGCTAAAGTATTGGAGATAGTTGAAAGTATTACACTGCAAGCTATCTCCAATACAACCAGCTTGTTCTGGAAGCGACTGGACGACTGTAGCGCAGCGCGGGGAGGTCTTTTTGAACAACGAAGGAGAAATAGACCCCCGGCCGTAGTCGATAGCTCTTTGTAGCTTTTATTCGAGATTCCGAATTTTCATCATTTCATCACAGATCATTTACAGATAATTGAATTCATTTGAACGACTCGTTCACTCAAACTGGGCTTAAGGTAAATGTCCCAATTATTGAACAGGTCCCAATCATTGAACATTATCTTGTATTTTCATTATTTCTCATTCACCTGCATGCATTTACTTATTTATAAAAATTTCATTACATATATGAAACTTTTAGCTATCGAAATGTTACCTTACTTGTGCAAAAAAAACTCCGAATAATAGAGAAAAGAATTATTTAATCAACAACGGTGACCCGATTTGACGTCTCGTGGTAACTGCCTATCGTTTTTGCTAAGACGCACCATTTCATACGTAAGGGCATAAAAAATTCAAAAACGGTCGCATTTCAAAAAGTAAAGGCATTTCAGATTCCTCAGAAAATTTCTTACAAATAATGATTTAACAAAAAAAATTTTAATCTTAATT
Source organism: Rhogogaster chlorosoma (assembly GCA_944452935.1). Classification (NCBI taxonomy): domain Eukaryota; kingdom Metazoa; phylum Arthropoda; class Insecta; order Hymenoptera; family Tenthredinidae; genus Rhogogaster; species Rhogogaster chlorosoma. The sequence continues at coordinate 11,552,300 of OX101802.1, forward strand.
ATTTGTTAAAAAATACGGTGTTCACTCATTGGAACATAGAAAATGCAATGTGTCCCAATTGTTGAATACTCGAATTCTCCAAGATGGCGTCATTAAACCCATCAAAACATCGAGACAGTTAGCGTGTGGCATATCGTGTGGATCGGATTTATTCAAACAAAAACTGTAAGTTCTTGAATAAACTTACCTTTATTCTTCTATTAATATCTCTAAGATCGTGAAATATATTTTTTATTTGTGTTTTCGTGCAATAAACATAAAAAGAAAAGTAAAAAGAAAATATAACCTAAATGTAACCTAAAAATACGAATGTAATGTGAAAAAAAAAACAAAAAAAAAAAAACAACAGAACATAAAATACGAATGTAATGCGAAAAAAAAAAATCAAACAAAAACAGAACATAACAACGAGGAAGCTTAAAAGAATAATAAAATAAAGTTCGAGTTGAAAATCAAAAATAAACCAGATGTTAATGAACCAAAAACCTGTCAAAAGAGACTAAATATATATTTTTGTATCTTTACATGATTAATAAAAGATTATTTGAGTGTTTGATTTTGCTTTTATTTTTTAGTATTGTACCCAAAATAATATTTTCAGAACGGAAAAAAAATTCTCGAGAGTGTTCAATAATTGGGACTTTTGCATGCTTCACATTTTTACTCTTTTTTTCATTTGAAATCATTTAAAAATAATTTGAAAGGTGATTTTTCGAAAGTAAAAATATCAAAGTATCATTTAAACATGAAAGCAATGGTTTTTTTCTTGATTATATATTTTTTCTCACCGAATTCAATCCCACAGATCCTTAGCTGTTCGATAATTGGGACATTTACCTTAATTGGAATATAAGATAATATAAAAAAGAAAATTCTTCTTCATGCACCAATACAGACCTGCCCACACGTTCGACTTCTGTTGGAACTGCTATTGGATTCGACGAGCAAATGAAGATTTCTGCTCGAATAGACCATCAAATTCTGCCAGCTGTGGTTACCGACTAGCAGAATGGTGGACTCATCGGTGAAGGATATTCTGCTGATGCCTTCATCTTTCCTGAGTCGGTTCCTCATTATATTGCCGAAGATCATTCGACTGCCGGGATCTAGTGGTTTAAGCTGCTGTCCCTTAGCGTGTTTGAAGGGTCTAACTTTCGCGGCCTTAACGTTCCGTCGTATGGACGATTTAGAGATCTCAACCTCTTGCGCGACTCTTAAAGCTGGTTTGGATGCGTTCTCATCAAGCACGCGGAGTACTTCCGCCTTATTTGCGGCACTAACTTTCCGCGCTGAATATTACGTTTTTATCGAACGTGTTATGGATTTTCTCGAAAATTTATATATCAAAATAATAATGAAAAAAAAAATTAGAGATTTTTTTTCGTTCAAGGGATCATTCCAGGAGTGACTTTGTGACCCCTTGATGTCGCACCAACGCGTTCTTCAACTCTTTCGCGGTCGCTGGCGTACGCCACTGGGACTCTTAACCTTCCGAACTCAAAGCAGCGCCTACGTTAGCCTCGTTTAAGCACGGTTTATTTGCGCATTTGCTGGACACTGAAGATGCTCGTCCTTAACTTTAACTTCATTTCTCTTTCTTGCGGCTCTTACCTGTTAGGTGTTGGTTAATTCTAGCTTCTAGTTTTTGCTTTTGCTTTTGAGTACTCATGTATTGTATTTTTGTACCTTTTCTCTTCCACAGTCACAGGGTAAGTTATTTTGTAATACTCTGTGACTTTGCTTGTCTAATATTGCTATAGACATGAATAAATGATCTATCTATCTATCTATCTGTCTATTCTGGTTTATAATTTTCAAAAAATCGATTTTTTTTTCATTCTTCGAAAGTATATACAGGGACTTTCTGTGGAGACGGCACAGCTAGTTCCACCAAACACACGCACGCTTCGTCCGTGTGCCAGGGATACCAACCGAAAAAAAGAATGATGCAGCTTGAACAGAGCAAAGAGTATAGCAACCATAAGCGTGAAGTCTTCGGTTGTCACATGGACGAAGCGTGCCTGTGTGTAGTGGCGGCGGCTAATGGAACTAACTGTGCCGCCTCCACAGAAAGTCCCTGTATATCTAAAAGCATTATATCAAAAAATTATAATGATCAAAGCAGTCTAGCCATATTATTTTGTGACCTGTTCGTAACAACTCTTACTACCCGAGTGCGCTCGCCTGTATATCTTTTGTTTACTCTCCCTATACCTTTATTCATTGAAGCAGATGTTTTTGCTCCTGTTCTTATCGTTAGAATGAAACCTTACTAACAAGAGTAAGTCTAAAAATAAAATAGGTAAGTTAGAAACATTCAAATTAGTATAGTAATATCAGTTATTGCTCAAACTTTCAACGAGCAACGTCTGTCCAAGTCTGATTAAGCTTTAAACGAGCTTTTCTCAAAACTATGTTTTTACCGAGGTTTTTACAGTCGCCGGCGGTGATTTCTCCGAAACCACTAAACCGATCATCATGAAATTTCAACCACATATTGTACACATAAACAGCTCTAACATGAACCACGATCGAATTTAAATTTTGATTTTTACTATTTTTTTTGGCCCAAGAACAGTGAAAAAAATACCTCATGTTTGAATTTTTTTTTCAAACGTCCAACATTTTTATATTTATCGGTAAAAACTAATATCCGAGGTTCGAGCTAGAGCTACACGCATACTGAATGTAAAAAATGTTTTTTTTTTCAATTTAGATGAACCATCATTGAAATATCACCGCCGCCAGTGAACTAAAAGAGTGAGAAAAAAAAAAATATTTACAACAATTCCTTCCTCAATAAATTAATGAAAATAACCTTTTTCTTGACCGCCTAAACCAGAATATATGATCCCTTAAACTATGTGAATCTATTAGACAAGATGAGCCAAATTAGTGTATGTGAATGCAAGTGTCTCTAACTGAAGCAAGATTCTTCCTCTATTCGAGCGTGCAAACCGCAGCTAGACCGAAAAGAACATTTTAAACGATTTTGTTACGTGCCGTATTCGCAATTTCATGCCATCTTTAATTTACATTTATTCTTTGATCATTATAAGCAACGCTGCACAGCATCATGAGGTTTCCCTAGTTGCCTATAATATATATCATTGGAAATTGATAATTGTCGTCGGGGGCATCGGTGCCTGGCACCCTGTGGTACTCCTAGTTGCCTAAGCGTTAATTTGTTGCATACCGGAAATTGAAGCCGGACAATTTCGCAATTGAAGTATCAACTTGCTTTCGAAATTCCTCCTATTACGAGTCGTCATCTTTGCAACTATAGCAGCAGTGGTAGTATAAAACAAAGGTGCTGACCCAGTACCTACGGTCGATTTAAGCTAACTCTCTTGTAACTATTACAAATCTTCCATCAGGAATTAGGATAATTCCTAAGCCCTAGATAAGATACCGATTAAGTAGGGTTGATTATAAGTCTTATGAGTAAATACTAAGAAATTCCATGTAAATCTAAGTTAACTAAAATTATAATACTAGCATGTACAGACTATGGTGAAACGTAGGACCGTAGTGCATTCGGGCTTTACTCCACCGCGGCAATTAGATCCTGACTTCTGGGAGGGGTAATTTGGTACCTCATTGGCTAATTAATCGCTCATTAATACATATTTTAATGCAACCGCGGTTTCCTGGATGGCCAAGTTCAGGACGAGGGGTCTTTCGTCTGTCAAGTCGCGAGGTGCGTAGACGTCAACCCGAAGTAGCATCATCCAAGGTAGAGTCTTGTATTGAAAATCTCCTAAGTGACGGTCTTGAAAGTTTTGGGCTCTTCGTTAACGAGCAAATCTTGAGATATCGTTTTAGGTCTCCTGATGGACTTATATTCTCTTTGATAAAACAATTCAACTTCTGTGCACGGACACATTTCAAAATTTTTGCAACTGACAGTTCAGTTTAGATCTAGATTTTTGTGGTAAGCCATCTCGGTCTACCTCCTATTAAGTTTCATACTAACTAGTTACCAACATCATTTAATTTCTCTTCTTTGAACGTTTCGCAGAATTTCATCGCTATCTTTTGAATATTAGCGCACGAGTGATTAGCCAGCGAATCATATCGACAAACGAGGTATGGCCCCTGAATCAGCTCATCTTCCGACAGTACTACCCGACGGATCGCGCCTCATCATAGTCTCCCTTACCAGGCTAAGTCTTTTCTCTATTTCTCTTCCGAATCGCTTTCTCATTTAAAATTGTAGTTCACTCTACGAACCCGCGTCACGAGTTCGTATCTTTAATTTTTGTATCAATTATTGTTATGCAATTCACTTTATAATTATTTCTATACTTTTGGCTGGTTAGTCGAGTCGGTACCCTGTGCCTTGAGGATTCCCTAGTCTCGACTGGCTATTATTTATATCATTTTACTAAGGTGCTTGGATTAAAAGAGTTTCACGGCGTTTCAACCGACCGATTGCAAAATATCTATAGCTAGTTAACCCGACCATTGTTCCTATTGATAGACTTGTAACTGTTTGTCGCCATTATGTTCATGTGTATAATTACGATTTAATATTTAAGCTCTGATCATTCAACTTGCCCCAGGTGATCTTATTGTTGATCGTTCTGGGAATACCTATCGTATCGTTTGCATAATATACCGAGAAAATCAGCTGAAACAGCCCGGTCCAGCTCGGTCCGTCCGCCCAGCCGGCGATTTACTAGCGTTTTTACAGCGGGAGCCAACAAGCGAAAAATATCCCTAGAGTTGGCGCCCGCGTCGGATGATTATTTATTCCGTGTAAATATGAATTTCGGTAGCCATTAATGGGGAACGGCTGATTGTTGATATTTTGCGTAGTGTAATGACAACTATGGTTATGTTCGTCTTTTGATGTGAATAATAAATTAAGTGACTGAAACCCACGTGAATCAATCTTCAACGTTCATTGAAAATAGCTACTTTAATTAAGATTAATAATATAATACAATAAAACAACTAAATCTAGCGGTTTTGTCAGGACGCAGGAGGTTGTGTTCGTTGCTTCGGCTCTAACTTGTAATAAAGTGATACAAACACTATACGAAATTCTGCAATTAATTCATGTTGATAATAAATTGTTGACTAAGTTGAATAATCCGATGAACTCGTTAATTCTAATTAATTTCCAGTCATAGCGAACACAATCCTCTCGCGAACGTGATTCATCACCTTTCGTGATAAAACCCTTGGTGTTAATTCGTTGATTCTATTAAGTCATTACTTGAAACTAATCAGCTGATTTTTGAGAAATCTCCATGGGTTATATTTACTTTACTTAACATTTACTTCGAATGAACGAACATAACCACACATGTCAACCTTACGCGAATTATCGATAGTCAGCTGGCTTCTATCTACAATGGCTGCTGATTTCCATCGACCGCGCGCCAAAATCACCCTAGGGATTTTTCTGCGCAACGAGTGGTTATCCCCCATAAAATAGGAATTATTCGCCGGCTGGGTGGACGGACCGGGCTGTTTCACCTGATTCTCTCGGTAGACAAGATTTCACCAAATATTTCACACAAATATTTTCAATATTTCGGATTTGCGAACATAAAAATGATTGCGGTCCTCCGGATGAAAGTGAATAAAGTTTTGCCTTGGTTTCAGGCGCGCACGCTCGCTGAATCGAGTCAGAACACTTCTCCAGTTAAAGCATCACTAGACTGCGAGACTGACGGGCGAAAACACCATACCAAAGAATTAGTCAACACCGTCCCTATCTGACCTTTGTAATTTTCGAACTGGAAGAGGGATCCGCTACAAAATAACTTTTTTGTGGGTTTTCAGGACATCAAGACATAACTCTTGAGTGCTAAGGACATACCCAGTTAAAAAAAGATCATTATTCGCCCCGCTCTACTATCATACTGCTTCTTGTGCAAAGTAGGCGTCTGGTTGTTGTAGTTGACAATAACTTAGACCGAAACTTTTTGAATTTGATTACTAAATCTGATATTTGTATACCTACTACAGACCGCGCAAGAATATTTGATTCTAATAGCAGAGATGTGTGCACATACCTCGCACTCTCTGGGAGAATCCATGGTGTTAGGATACAGCTGAGGAGTGGAAAGGCAGTAGCGTAGGCTAAAAGTCTCCAATCAGACATGTAGTAGGCTATCCATGGTAGAGCAGTACTTGCGAACGCAAAATATACTCCAAAGCTTAGATTGACAACCAAAGTACGTCTCTTCACTGCCACATATTCCATAACTATGCAACAAATAATGAAGATATATATGTTAACATAAGAATGTGAGGGGTTCGCATCACTGATCTCTATAGATCAGTCGTCTGCATCAAGCCTGCTAGACTGTATCAGATGTGATGATCCAAATGTCTGAGCACGAACACTTACCAACGATTAAAGGAATGTTGATACAGTTGTCATAAGCCATACCAGTCATAAATCTGCAGAGCGCAAATGTTGTGAAGGAGTTTGTACGCGCTGTCGCAATGGCGGCAAAAAAACCTATACCGTTGCAGAGGATCAGCGCAGGGACACGTCCTTTTTGATCAGCGATCCATCCGAAGAGAAAGCCACCGATGATCGAGCCGCAGAAGAAGATGGATTGAGCGGTGGAGATTAGGTAGGCTCGGTCGCATACCCAATTCAACTAATTGGAGAGGGCAATTAAATAGAAAAACAATTGTGTTGGATCTTATCATTTCGTTCGTCCCAAGTAGCAAACCTCCACGGCTAAGCTGGCGTACGGGATTTGAGTAAAGTTGTACTCCCACTGCGTGCAAGGGATTGTCTCAGAAGTATTCCACATCTCAGAGTCTGTGCTGACCCGTTGTTCGAGGAGTTTTGCAAAGTTCAAGTTCTTCTGCTGACATACATCGTAGCCGGGATAGCTCGGACTCTTTGGTATCGCCATACTTATTCTGCAATTAAGGTATATTAGATTATATGAAATTAGAACAATTTTCATTTTATAAGCTGATTTAACCAAAGTGTAGAATATTTATGCATTCAACATGCGATGTCATTTAATTACCTCTGTTCTGTTGTAAAATTTGTCAGCTCGTCAATTTTACACCAATGCTCGTTTGGCACAATCGTCAAAAAAAATTGCGTGAAGTACAAAGCAGCGTACGCTACGCTGTACGGAAGTAACGCCAATAATAGTAGCCATTGATACTTTCCAAAGTCACCGACTCTTGACAAAATATCGTTGAAAGATTTGGATTTTCCTATCAGAACAATACGTTCATCGTCGCGAGTTCCGTCCAGAGAAACCCTTCGGTACTTTGTCTCAACGGAGATCTGTAAGAATTTGGGTAAACGATAATCGACGCTACAAATACAACGCACTCGAACTTCTCCTACGTTAGTGGTCGAAACCAGGCTACCTCTCAAGAATTAACTACTTTTAACGTCTGCCCTCTGACTATTCACACATACAACAAACTCATCCGCTTCCATACATATTTGTGATGGAACAAAAATAGTGTCAAATACATAGTGACAATGTTAATAAATAAATAGATAGGTAGATAGATACAGTTTTGATTAAGCTCCCTTACAGCACGACAATTTTACAGTGCATAGATAACAGAAATAGGATGTATATAAAATAAAATATATGTACAATAGAGCTCTCGGTAGCAAAAACAACAAAAATAAGAATAATAATACTGAGATGAAGTACATAGATAAATTGTATACAGGGTGATTCACTGCTACCGAGCCAAATTAAGTGGATAGCTTCCTTGGGTAATTCTAAAACGAAAGTTCCTCAGCAAAAACTTAAAAACTTGAAAAAAAAAAAAATTAATAAAAAAAAAAAAAAACTTTTTCGTGGTCGACGTAGACGACAAAAAACTATGGTGCGCATGACCTGGTTGCCGAAAACTATGGAGCGGACGACCTGGCTGTCAAAAACTATGGAACGGAGGACCTAGACGGCCGAAAACTATGGCGCAAATGACCTAGTCCGTGAAACTTATCTGGTGGTCGACATAGACGGCTATAAAACTATGGAGCAGATGAGCTAGCTGCCAAAAACTATGGAGCAATGGATAACGAGGATATTCGATAACTCGGACACCGTTGATCTCTCGAATTTTTCGCTAAGAAATATTCGTCTTAGAATTCTTCAAGGAACCTACCCACTCAATTTGGCTCGGTAGCAGTGAATCACCCTGTATAATGAGTGATAGTAAGTAATAGTAGTGAATAAGTAAGTAGTAGATATAGGTAGAAAGTGCAAATAGGCTCAAAATCTCATTGAATGATTGGAGTTGATGGATCCAGAAATGACGGACAAAGAAGAAGGTTACTTAAACCAAATTTATTATAAACTCAAAAACTGATAATTTCAAAGAAATAAATTTTTGACAAAACCAAAAATTAAATACTAATCTCCGAACCGAACGGCTCTCTTCTATAAATTTGCTTTGAATCTGGATTTTCTTTTATATTTTACTGTAATTTTAAATGAGTGCAAACGCAGCTTTAGTCATTGCCTCCAATCGTTATTCTGGTATTGCTATCCTCGAATAAAAGTGATAGACTTTTCAATATCTGATTTGTATGAATATAATTTAATAAAGTGAATATAATTTATGAAACCATCGGCTACTTTGACAAACTAGTTGATTTTATAATTGAGTTGACCGCGCGCTTTGCCTCAAGTCGCTTTAACGATAAGGCTGGGCAGCTGTGAGTCGATCGTGCAACTCAAATATTCGGCGAGTTCGGTAAGATCGGTACGTACCAGTTTGAACTGGATTGACTATCTCTGTCGCTTCTATGCCTGACTAGCTGGAATCGTTTCACTAAATACACAATTTACTATTCTATATACTTTCAGTATGTGTTCGTAACTAAATTTCTGTCACACTTTCTTCGAATGTCCACGAAAATCTTAATAATTCAATGAAAGAAAATCTTCATGCTCTGTATGAAGACAGTCGTGTAATAAATGAATGGATAAATAATGTAAAATAAGTTATAAAAATGAATTAATATGGGCTAGTTCCTATGCACAGCAGTTTCACGCAGTGGCCATATTCGGAGCGGAAACATAGAGCGAGTTGAAGGATGAAAACAAATCACAACTATTTTAAGCAGAGTTATGGTAATGGGGGAATAGCAATTCTCAGAAATATATTCCCAACACCCCAGAGAGTGGACATTTTCAGAAAGTCGATTTTATGTGTTGAAAACAATTTCAATCTTTCGCGATGAAAAAAAAATGAAATGTATGCGCAAGGAACCTTTCGCAGAAAATTTCCTACGCACCGCCGCTAAAAATTTCTTGCGCATACATTTTCATCGCAGCAGATTGCGAGATTTTTTCAAAACATATACTACCATAATCTAAATCTTGATGCAGGGCATTTTTGATTAGATTTTTTGTAGGTATTTTTGTAGGTAGAAAAAAATGCTCAAATTCTAGTTGAATGCTTTTCAAAATAATGCAAACATAAATTCGTTAATATTACTCATCATGTCTCAGCCCGTCATGTCATAGCCCGTTTTCAGTAGCGTAATTAAATTTTTCATTGACCTAGGTCTCTAAAATGAAAAATTTATAAAATGAGCCATTTGTTGAGATAATTTACTATCGAAAAATGGCTCATTTTATAAATCTTTTATTTTACAGGCCACGGTCCATGAAAAATCGTTTTACGGACTGAAAACGGGCCGTAAAAACGAATTTTACGGCTCTGATACCAAGAAATATATTTTAGCGATCAACTGTTCGGAAATAGATACAGCACTAAAACAACAAACCTCACATTTCCCCTAACCTTCTTCCCATCGACATTTCAAGTAACGTGTACTCCTGACGAGGGGGCCTCCCCAGAAGCGAATGTACCTATTAATCGAGTGGCCTTAGATATACCCAGGGGGTGATCACTTCTGCCCCCCACCATGCCCAATTTTGTTAAAGTGGACTTACCTATGAATGAAAACTTGATAAAATAAATTTCCCCGAATTCAAGCACGCTAAGCTAGCAGCTCTGTAAATAATAATAATAAATGAAATTTCTGCTTGTTTTCGTGCCTCGTAGCTTATTGCAGTTTATAGCGCTGCTAATTTTTTGGATCACTGTTGCCTTACTAATATGAAATAACTATAAAAAATCCAGGAATTGTGGATCGGTACGTTCAAGTAAGTATTGCAAAGGTCGGCTGACTCACGAAATTGGGTCCTATCTAAAAGCATTGAGTGCTCGCCACCTGGATACACCACTGTCTACCGGCTTCTAAATCCCACTGGAAGATTAACCACGTGTCCCGCAATTACCAACTAAATTTTGCGTTATGTTATGTCATGTTATACTATCATCATTTTCAACAGTTCATTGATTAATCAGCGCGCATGCGAAATGACTGACTTGAGGTGATTGTGACTATCAGAATATTCAAGACTAGATGTTGCGCAAGCTGCCAGACTACGCTCTAACGCTTCGGTCCTGCTCGCAGACAGCTGCTAATCGGAATCATGTATGTGCACTAAAGCCGAGATGTGTATCCGTTATAAACTCAATCCGTATATAATATATGGCATGTACAGATAATACCATTGATCACCTCTTTCTGAAAACAAGAAAAATTTGTTCCATCACTTTTGGATAGGCAGTATTACTAATAACTCATAAACAATAATGCAGATAAGTACGAAAATCATCATTATTCCGTTCGTACAACCCTGTAGTAAATATTTTGCAACTTTCACGCAGATTAGAAGATGCCTGAGTTCGTCTGACGTGTATCACACATTTGTAAATGCTCAGTAGGTCGTTGCACACTCCACACAAAAATATTGTTGAATCAAACGTTATAATTTAGAGGGCATGATAACTAATGAATAATCTGACTTGAGCCGCTTTATGAGAAAGTTTGTGTGCAGAATTTTATGTTGAGATTATTGGAAGACTCCATGATAAAAACCATAAATTGAAAAAATACTACAAAGACCAACCAATTGCGTCATGTCGTTATAATGAAGCAGAGTAGAATATTATGATAAATATTTTTTATAATTATATAAAATAAAAATATATGAAGAATATTCCTAATACGTCTTAAAACGTCGGATATTAGGTATCGTGGTTTCAAATAATTGACTCGCACTTTAAACAATTTACTTGTATAAAATACAGAGCCAGTAGATTTTTCGCATACAATTCGATAAGGTTTAGGATTTTAGCTGAAGAGTTCGTGACCCAGTAGTATATTAGTAGAAATTTCGTCGGAGAAGGTCAATCAAAATAAACACGAATATGATTAAGCAACGTTTCAGCTGGGTCCAGCCAGCCATTCTTAGGCTATAACAATTATTTGTTGCCATTAATAGTATCCGATATTCATCATTACAGTAAATTTATAGTGGCATCAACTTAAGATCTTTCTAAATAATCAATATGTATTTCAAAAATCTAAAACAGAAGGGATTATTTGATTATTTTCACGAGACTGAAATTACAGACTTCCACTACCTGCCAGATTAACACCGTCTATAAAATCAACTCCAAGGATTGCACCAGCTGTTACATAGGTCAATCCTTATACATCTAAAGAAGCGCATTTTAAATCACAAATCCGATATTAGATCTCTGGACTCTGAGAAATCGGCGTTGACATCTCATGCCTTAACTAAAGGACGTCTTTTTGATTCTGACAATGTAGAAATCATTGATAAGGAGTCTAATCAACATAAGAGGTTACTTAAAAGATGATCCACATTTCCAAAAATAACTCCATCAACAAAAGGACTGATATATAAAACCTTAGTCATTTCTACTCTGATCTCTTATGACGCAGTTATTTTGGAATGTATCTACCTCACCTCTTGTCGATATCTCTATTATTGTCTAGTGCAGAATCTGTGTCTGAGTATTGAATACACCTCTAATGACTTATTACATAGTGATCTATGATCTTCCATATTGTATGTGGTGAACTCTTCACTTCCTCCTCTACCATGAGGCTAATGACAGCTTAGGTGATAAGGATAGTCATTTTTGCTATGAAATTAATTAAATTTTAATGAATTTGTCCTTGTCAATTTAGACTGAGAAAATTTATTACTTTGATTTTTCTCTTGTGTTAGATTTTTTAAATATATATTGATTATTTAAAAAGATCTTAAGTTGATGCTACTATAAATTTATTGTAATGATGAATGTTCTATACTATTAATGGCAATAAATAATTGTTATATCCTGAGGATGGCTGGCTGGGCCCAGCCGAAACGTTGTTCAACCAAATTTATGTTTATTTTGATTGACCTTCCCAGACGAAATTTCTACTAATAGTTCAGGATTTTAACGGTAAATTAATACTTTTCAACTACTGCAATTTAGTTTAGTATCTACTTATTGTTATAACGTATCCTTCATTATAATTGAAGAACTCTTCTGAGTTTTATATATTAATGGCTGTATAATCAAATGTCATTAATTGGAGTGGAGCACGGATTTAGGATTAAATAAATTTGCATAATACCAATGGGTATATTTCATACTTTAACCCTAGAACGACAGACTTATTTTTTCTACTTCTAAACGCCGAATTGGGGTGAATATTCACCGCAGGCTTTTTTTTTTTGCGTAAAATCGTTTTGAAAGCAGTAATGAGACTCATGAGTACATGAATTTCTTCGTTTTTGTCATACAGAAGAGATCAAGCCGATGGGCTATTCACTGCCAAATCTCGTGACACAGTGATTGCTGATTTCACGTGATTTCCGGATGATTTTCAATGATTTCTTGAAGTCGTTGATTTCATGTGATTGCATGAGAATTTTTCGGTGATTTCACGATTTCATATGATTTCTGCATTTCGAGTGATTTTACCTATCCATGTAATAGGGTAGGGGAGCATTGGGCTTAATCAAATCTCGGTGTCAAATAAAACGCGACAAAAGAGGTGAAATATAAGAATCATGTAATTTTTCATAACAAATAGTATCAGTAAAAATAATTTATTTATTTAATCAAATATAGAAACAAAGTACATCTCGGACATAAACCTCAGTAAATTATATCAATATGTGATTGTGATGTGATTTCACTTATTGCACGTGATTTCTTTCGAAATCATTTGAAATCACTGAAATCTCACCATTTTATTGATTTTACTTGACTTCGACCGATTTCATGGGATTTCATGGGATTTCATGGGGTTTCATGTGATTTCCAGCATGATTTCTTTCTACAGTGACACAATGATTTCAAGAATGAATAGACCCTCGGATCAACCAGAAAAGTATTAGCTTCGAAATTTCACGTTTTGTGGCGGTATCACAGACAAGGACCTCCGGTGGCCCCAAGCAAACTTCAATTAAATTACATACCGCTCAAGAAATTAAAGTGTACGGAGATAAACATTATGATTTATAGGATATTCCAATGTTTTTGTTTAAATCTTGTTAGGCCATCCTTTTAACACTACAAGCATTCATAACTCTGGCAATCGTGGAAGGTCTCTCACGATCGTGTGCCCCAAAGCCCATGTGGAAATAAGGACGATATTTGTATCCAGAGTTTGTCCTACTTTTTGATACTCCGTAGACTCAATTATTGTAAATACAAAAATGGTCGGGTAGGTCCGTAACTAAAAGGGATACTATGGTATCAACAGTAGATCAGTTCGGCTTGTACTGACGCAACGATACTACAGTACTGGCGAATACTTTAGTAGCTGGGGTTTAAGCAGTCTTGATTTAGACCGCACTATCTCCGAGTTCTGTCTAAAATCGAGGCTCTACTGTAGAACAATATTTAATGTATGATATTGACTTGCAAGATTTATTGCTGTATCAATGATTTAGTTACGTCTATGTGATGAAACATGTTGTCAACTGAATTCTATTATTGTTAACGATATCACAACACGTTTTGAGTCAACAAGAAGCTCTGCGGATTGATACAATACTATAGATCGTTGCTATACCATTTTTCTTGGTTTATTATCTACCGCTTAGCGTGTATTCGATATTCGATGTTGTCATTGGTACTATTCTCGTCAAATATGAAATCTTATTGGTTGTACTTCGTGACTTCATGGTTCATATGTGCGTACTAGGGTGTATTCGCAAATTTTTTATTTTTACGAGCTACCTTTTGAAACGGCAGCGTATATCCCGTAAAAGATTCTCTCCAAATTTCAGTCCAATCGATAAAGATTTAGAGGTGGTTTAATCAGGTTTAAAAATAAATTTGAGCGTGTCATTTAAATTAGAAATATAAAACCTGTTTTAGCCACCTCTAAATCTTTCTCAATTGGGCTGAAATTTTATGAGAATCTTATAGGCGATATACGCTACCGTTTCAAAAGGCAGCTCGTAAAACAAAAAAATGTCAACACCCTAGTGTGTACCCCAACGAATGTTTGACTAAACTTTTCCAGCTGAGTTTTTCACAAGAAACAACTCTATCTACTTACTTTACGTGAATTGACCGACACGTTTTATATATCTGTTGGAATTGCCGAATGATGACTTGCACAGCATTTTAAGATATATGAAATAAAAAAGAGCGTCAACAGTTTCGCGTAATTCTCCACCTGGGTCAAAGCTAGTCACCATGCAAACAAACAAATGATAATTCATTATCATCGCTCAATGCACGACTCTTTTCCAGTATGGTTGTTCTCAATAATCTCGGTCTTCCCTGTACAGCGTGTTCAGATGATATACCGACGGGTTTGTACATTTTGACGATGCATGTGTAGCTATTGTGTGTGAAGACACGTACAGCGACTTGTTTGAAATCCACGCAAATCTACTATGCCAAAAATGATTTTTTTTTTCAACAAAGAGGTATAAACAAGAACAGCAAAGTTTTTTTTTCTCGACTGATATGCGTTTTTTAAACAAAGTTAAGAGTCGAGTCATTTATATATCGTGAAATACGCAACAACCTACGTTGACCGATATTTTTTCTGTGAAACAACAGTTTACGAAATAAATCAAGGTGAACGTTCTATATTTCCCACTACCCAGGATCAAGGATGTGGATGTGAAAAAAATTTGATCCGTTTTACTTGAAAAAGCTTGTTCTTATATTCTATTGCATTCTTTGTTTTCATTTGAAATTCAAATATTTTCAGTATCACCATTATAAATAGTGCCATTATTGACATTCACAGACTGATCTGCTTCTTATTTGAATAACTTTACAAATTTTTAAGGAATATTTAACTTATCCACCAGACAATTATACCATTTTATTTTTATTTTGAAGGCAGATTGATATTGAACCTCATATATTCTCACTCTATAAAGCTGCAAAAAAGAGTTTGGGATGAATACAGTTTTTCAATGCGAATCCTGGAAAGCTATGGAAACCATAATTGTTTGTACAAAACGAAAAATGCAGCTTTAACCATGCGATATTATTTTTGTAATTTCTGTCTTGTGTGCTATATTATCGTAAAATTTTCCCCAATTTAGAAAAAGAGAAGCTTCTACAGTAACTTGGTGTATCATGGATTTCACTTTCTACGTTGAATAAAAACAGGGAGACGCAGAGTGGACTGAAACGCTGGATTTGCGGACATAGCCCGAAAAAAAAAATTGAAAGATAAGAAAATACGATTTTTATACAAACTAGCCAAGTTATTCTTATATAGTTTTGGATCCACCATTTTGCATCTCGAAAATTTTGACCTCGGATTTGAAATCAGCGACCCAAAAGACCTTCGAGTTCAAATTTTTAGCCTTTTTCAAGATAAATGCAATGAGTTCTTGAACCATGTCCACAGATTTGGCAATTCAGTCCACAGTGAAACAAAGAGAATGAAATAAAAATCTGAAAATATTAAGGAATTTTTTTCACCATTTGGAGCCGATTTGACGGGATCCAACATGAATTTTTTTAGGCCCCACATAAGGACCACCCTATCATATAAACAAAAACATGTATTTTCGAAGATAGGATCGCAATTATTTCAACCATGAAATAATTTAAGATAACCGACACGTTCATTCATTTTTTTATTCTTATTTTTGCCATTCAATGAAGTTACTGTATCAATAAAATCTGACAGCCGTGAAAGTTTGCGTCCAGTTTGCATGGAACCGACAAAATATATACCGGAAGTATTCGTGAAATCACACATAGAGACGTGAAAACACCTGCATACAGGCAACTCAAACTTCAAATGATTAGGTTTTATTTCTCACGTAGCCAATACTCCTAGTATGTAATACTTGCCTGAAAAAAAAGAAGTGGCCTTCAAATCATGAAATTTCTGCTGCTATCCAAAGAGTTGCAAAATTTTATCCAAAGCCACAACTGCACCTGTCATTGTGGGTAAAAATACCTTCCGACTAAACCTTCCGCAGACTTTACATGTCATGTCATGTCATTGTTATAAACCTAGCCATTCTATGATTTGAAAGTATATAGACTTACAGTATGGAATTGATTGTGACGAAGGTGATATAGTGGCAATGTTTTCGGCAGAATCGAAGATGTTGGTTTCATTTAGTTCAGTGATAAAAAGTTGCTGCATTAACTGTATTTTTAAGTTTGTTCGAGCATCAGAATTAATATAAAATTGAATTCAGATATTTTCTGTATTTAAACTGTTTTTTTATTTTTATTTTTGCACCTTACTTATTGAAGAAAATACCCATTTTGAAATAGAGAATTCTGATGAATTTCGGATGTGTTATTCTACTCATTTTTTCACAAATTTCAGCCTGAATGAACTTTAGATTAGCGTTTTTTTTTTCGTATACCCAAATATGACTAGACTATGTACTCTGCACAGAATTTGCTATCTGCGGAAGGCAATCAGTTCATTTTTGTAGACTGTTAACTATGGTGCATTGTTCTTGGACATATCAAAAGATATTCGTGCTCATTGTATATATTCGCCCAAGTACAGCCTATATCAAGTTTCTCATAAGGTTTGTAATATCGGATTATATTAGTAAAATCGACTAGCTTCACGTTTCGTACAAGTAATCTAATACGGTGTATATACTCTCACGTAAGTGTATTTCATTACAGAATTATAACTTATTCCTGAAACGAATATTGTTTGAAATAAAAAAGATGAATTAATTATGGTACACGTTGCAATTGCAACTCATAGTTACGCTACATCATTACACTCGAATGTAAAACATTTTAAACGAAAGAACGTAATCCATTTTTGAATCTGCTCAACGCAGCTAGAACTCATACACTGCGCAGCTAGAACTCTATTATTTGTTGAACGCTAATAGATAATATAAGAAAACGAAAACTTACGGACATATTTCACTGACGTTGAAATTATAGCACGGTTTAATATATCACAGCAGTCAACAACTTATCCACGAACTGACTTCGAATGGTTTGTCGACTCCATAGACTGAAGAAAGATGAGCGAATGCAGATATCGACAGTCCAGACATATGAACAGTTGCGTGAACTGCCTGGAGTGGGAATTCAATCCGTTCGTGACATAATAATATAGAATACAGGGTGTAACATAATTATCCATATAACACCTATTGGTGTATTCTTGGTAAAAGACTGATACGAAGTTGCAGTATGAAGTGCCAGTGAAGTCGACCAATAAGCACCCTCTATATTAAGCACTCTTGACGTGTGGACTCACACAACTTCGCTGTAGCGTCTCAGACGGCGAATACCCATTACAAGGGTATAAGATTCTTTGGTACACCGTATGTATGTATAACAGTCTAAGACATAGGGTCGAGAGTTTACAGACTGCTTGAATGGGCCATTGCAATAATCGTATTGGATTTCGAGTGTCCCATAATCGAATTCACTATTAGATGAGTGGATTCAAACAGTTAACTGTACTCGAGGGCAGAGCCTTGTGAGTACCGTGAATAAAAAATAAATATAGATCAAGAAATTCTCGGACTGGACTCCCGTGAGAACGATCAAGTGATATAGTAACGGATCAAATTGACAAGTCATAGTACCGACTGACATCGACCTGTGATGTCGTTTAAACCGGTGGGTTGTATGGCACATAAAGAAGACTAAAGAATTTTATATGGGATAAAATGCCCTATAAAATATTCGTAATAGTCAGATATAAATGATTCAATATACACTCAATAAATTGTACAAACGTAAGGCTGACGTGGAAAGGTCGTGTCTCATTATGAATGTGAACTAATAAAAGCCCGATACTTCTCCACTCCTATACCACCCCTTTTTCTGCAAATCCTAATACATCTCAAGAGCTACTGATCCTATATTTACTGTGCGCACTATTAATTAACTGATAGCGAAAATGTTTTCCGCGTCAATAACTCCAACATACGCATTTATTATCAATATTTACTAAAATTAGATACGGTTAAGGAGTATGTACATAGTACTATGTATTCACAATGTAAAAATTAAACACAATTTTGGTATTGTGGTGACTGAAGTAATTAATTCATATAGATGGCCTTTTTTCGTATCTTTATTTTACATGATGTAATCTCAAAATTAGGATGTTAAAACTCTACCTAGGTATCTTCAAGTTGTGACTACCAGGCAATCGTCGCTATTTATAGAAAAGAAAAGGCATTTTACAAATTTCATTTGATATAAATTGGCTCTAGAAGTTTCTTCGTGTTCCTTGCTTCTCTATATGGGGTAATAGAAATCATCCTGGGACTTTGACAGGTAAGGGTTTTCTCTGCCGCCCATGTGACAGCTTTTAGAAGGGTTATACATCTCATTGAAAACAAATGATTCAGCATGTCTTTAGTCAAACAAATCTCATGATTTTATGATTCGCGAATACCGCTGTTACACGTCCGTCGAGTAGCGGCAAACGGCAGTCTGACGCGCGCCATTGCATTCCATGCGGCGTCGACTCGGAATTAGCACGCACCGCCATCTTTAGTGATTTTTACTCGAAAACGACGCAAAATACATTTGTGAAATTAAATCACAGGCTGCAGTATAATTCAAAGTATACGACCATATTTTTAAAAAAAGCCGAGTGTTTTAATAGTACTTTTCGATACCAGTGCGAAAGGGTTGATTCTCGGTGAAGTGTGAGGTTTTCGCCCGAGCGAAGCGAGGGTGAGAATCACACGAGTCGAGAATCATCTTTCGCACGTGTATTGGACTTTGTTTTTCGATACAACGCGCGCTAAGTTGGATTTCATGCACGCGAAGCGTGCGCAAAATCGAACTTTGCGCACGCCGTGTGGAAAAAATCTTTATAGTATTTTTCGATAAAGGCGTCTTCGACTCGCCTTCGGGTCCGTGCTACGCCTTCACACTCGATTCCGCATTGCCGCGTTTAGCACGTGTGTCGATCTTTGTTTTTCTCAACACATGCAACGGAAGGTCCTCGTCTGTGTGCCGTCGGTGAGCTCATAAAGAGATCTTACGCGTATCAGTGCAAGAAAAACTGCTTTTAGTGCCTGCAGACGGTGCATAAAAGAGGACTTACGATGCATGTATTAAGAAAAAGATTTAATTGTTAAGTGAACAATTGATAATCAGACTTTTTCAAAAGTACCGCAAGAATCAGATGAAATCTCCAGGTCCGTTCGCCCAATCAGCGGATAATTCGTATTTTATGGAGATAGCCACTCGTTGCGCTGAAAAATCCCTAGGGTGATTTTGGAGCGCGGTCCATGGAACTCGGCAGCGATTGTAAGTAGAAGCCGGCTGTAAATATTTCGCGTAAGGTTGACATGTGTGGTTATGTTCGTTTATTCTAAGTAAATGATAAATAAAGTGAATATAACCCATGAAGATTTATCAAAAATTGGCTAATTAGTGTCAAATAATATCTCAATACAATAACTTGGACATCGTTGATCGGACGAAGTTTTCGAAAAGGAAATTTCGTCTCAAAATCCAACGAGGAATTCACCTATTCCTTCCGGTCCGGGGGTCTTGGGTCACCCTGTATAATAACGGATTTTTGAGAATTTTTTCAGATTCCAAAAAAAAAAAAAAACGGTGTTTTATTTGGAATTTTATTTCACTATAAGGGCTAATTGGGAAATTCGAAAAAAAAATTAAGGGTAACGTTTAGACTCAATGCAATTGTACGGGTTCACACACTTGTGATGAAATTTCATAAATTAGCTCCTACATCAATCGACATAAAAACTTAAAAATTGACGCGCGCATTCGAAAACCTGTTTAGAACTGTTAAAAAACAAGCGTTAGATTTTTTATGAATTCAAATTTTTAAACCAAAAATTTTTTTTATTTCTGAAGTGATGTTCATCATCGATCTAGTGCGGATCTGTTTTCTAGTATAGAACAGTATATGTGGGCATTTTTTCAGATTTTCAGCGCGGATAGGGACAAAGTTTTTTCGTAGAGGTAAGTACCTCTTTAAATTTATACTAAATCTAATGTTTGAATCTTTGCGATCATGACTCGCACCCTCTGTATTTGTTCATCAATATGCATAGAAGTATACAAAATATTGCTACTAAGGCTTGACATTTTTTGTGCTTCCGTAGCCGTGGTTTATGAATGAATCTAACAGGTGAGAGTTGTGATGAAACAAGAAATTTATTTGAAAAACAAAATATTTTTCACTCTCAAACAAGAGGTTTATTTGAAAAAACAAATATTTTTCTTCTCCTTGAAATAATGCTAATTCTTTTTAGATTATTTTTAATTTCGCCATCTATATATATTTGTTCATCAGCCAGATCTGTGGAAGCACACGAAATGTCGAATCCTAATATTATTATTCAGTAATCGCTTGAAGACTTCCGAAACATTTTCTCCCAAATTAGGCTTACTTCTGTGGACATTGACGAAGAAAACAGTCGAGATCAAAACAAGCTGGTTCGGGCTGACCATGTGCCAGCCTTTGAACCTCCCGTTTTCATACTTGTTTTGAACTGATATGAAATAGAAATAATAATAATAATGTCATTATCTTATCCCAACGTTGGAAGCACAATGTCAAATTCGTGGCCAGCGACTAAAAAACCCTCAAGTACACGAAAATCAGACGAGTTCTGGGCTTTAGACTATCATATCTTACCTGCACTTTTAATCTTGCCCACATTTTCAAAGACCTGCTCAAATATCAGACACTATACAATTTTTGGCACATGTCTTAAATTTCTAATTCCAGGTAACTAGGTTTTGACTCCATTATAGGTCAATGATATAAATATGAGGTAACGAATGAAACGATTTGGTTAATATATTATTACTTTACTAAGTCAAATAATTTACAAACTATTACAACAACAATAGATCCCTCGTGGGAAGGATCATTCTCATATCGAAGTCAAGCCCGCGTACTCTCTACTCTGCGAGGTTTTACAAACTCTAACATAAGACCTACGATTAGGTTGAATCCGAATCTTCGATCTAATGACATCAAATAACAAAGTTTTTGAAAATTCTGAAAGTTCCCAGACTTCCGCCAAACGGCGAAGAAAATCTAACGAAGTGAAGAAGAGAAGGTTGGATTCAAAGTCTCACAAGTCGTATAAGCACTCGATAACTATTGAGGGGCGACTACATGATGAGCTAATCTCCTGTCCCACAATACAAGCTTATAAATGAGATTTACTTCAATATAATTTAGATTCGAAAGGTACCGTGTGAAAAAGGCACGGCGCAAAAAAAAAATATATATTTCTCAAGGGTATTGACAGGGACATGCGCACAGGAATAGCAAACACTTTGAGCCAAATCAACGATTTTCCATAAAATAAATATTAGTGATGCAACTCTGAATAGGCATCCCTCATTTGAAATGTGTCTCGATTATTTGGTACAATATATACATAACATTCTCTATAGTTAAAAAACTACCAAGATTATCACCATGATATCACTATAGATTTCTAAACTTCGAATTTTGCCGAGGGCTCGTGAAACTAAATACTCATTTTCGAGCTTAGTCTTTTGTTTACTGTTTTTTTCCATTCGTCAAGATTATTTCTTGTCATATATAGCTTCGAATTTCACGCCTCGAAAATTCCGAAGAATGCTCTCTGATGAACGCCCAAGCCTTACAACCTTTCCTCCTGCACCGGTGCAGTGACGTTTCGACGTGACTTTATGCTTGATCTTTGAATCATGCTGCTTCTGAGTGCCTCGCCACGCAAAGATGCTCGCATGGAGCCTCGTACACTTCCACGAGCAAATGATCTCATCATATGCGGCGGAGCTTCTTCGTCGTCGGCTTTCCTACGGGGAAAAAATATGAGAATTAAAGTACAGTCACAAATTGAAGAAAAACTCAACAAATTAGTGAGTGTTTCAGAATTGTGCGCGAATTTTTCACATACTTCGTTAAACAGGGCATATCCCATATACCCTGATCCCTTCCAAAGTCTTCGCCATCTTGCAGCGTCTGCGGAAGCTCCTTGTCAAGAGTTTCCGGTAAGAAAAGAGCCAGTCCTCCGCCAAAGATAGCGAGGATACCGAGAACGAGGAGCGGCAATATGGGGGATAACACAGCCATGTAAACGATGAAAGGTGCAACGATACTCGCGACGTAACCCATGATATGAATCAAAGCGACACCTTGGGCTCTAACAACAGTGGGTAGAAGTTCAGCAGCATACTGTAATCCGATATTGTACGATATGTTGACGCAGAATCGTCCCATAATGGCTAGACTAGCCGAATAGATGCCTGCGGGTGCAAAAGTACACAATAAATTAGAATAAATCGAGTAAATGGACAGAATCGATATCGGTTACGGAACTGCAGTTTCACTTTGTAATCTATTGTATGGGGCAGTCCAAATCAAAGTGTATCAAAGTGTCTATTGTCAGTGCAAAAAGGTCTGGCCCCTCTGTTTGAGTGATCATAACTTCTACAGAAAAATTGATAGAGCATCGAGTCTAGAATGATCGTAAGGCGCCAAGTTTTCTGGGTCTGATGGTTATTCGAATATTTTTGTGTAAAAATCGTGAAAACCGTTATGATCTCCGAAAAGTTGAAAAACGTAGTTTTTTCGGAGTCCATTGCCGTACGTCAATTTCAACTCGTCACTGTTTGTCCAAAATAAACATAAAAAATCTGGAAACATTCAGGAATATTCCCTGAAGATTAACGAACATGTTAGCGCTTGGAAATTTCGAAAATATTCACAAGCCTGTACGCCAGGCGCAAAAAAAGTCCAATGGTGTGATTTGTCTAACAGATTGGTACGGGCGAACTTAAGGGGGTATTCTGGTCTAGAAATTTGGAAAAATCGATTTTTTTCGTTCTTCATATTTCCAAAGTTTAGACATTCAAGAATATGCCCTCAAAAGGATTTTGCAGAATTCCAATTATTTACTGAGTTACAGCGGTTTTTGTGGCGCGGCATCTGAACTGGTCCGACCGGAATAAATTGAACAATAGGCGGTAGGCTATTGCATTTTCGAATTTTTCTCCGTTTTTACAACACTCTCATCATTAATTCTGTGTTCTACATGTAAGCAAAATATAAAATAATACAGGAATCACCGATTAAAAATATGTAAGCATACCGTACCATTCTATAAGTAAAACTGCCGGAAACTTGACTCAAAACTTGAAACGCGTTTTTCTCGAAACTGTCTTTTTCAAAACGATACCCACGATTTCTCAGGTTCTACTGGACCGATTTACCTGAAATTTTTAGAGAGTCTTCTTTATAGACTTGTCTACGTCTGGAACTATCCACATCCCCAAATTTCAATTTTTACTATTTTAAAAAAATCGAAGAATGTCCAAAAAAGTGGTTCAAAATTTTTTTTTTTCTTTAGGCAGTCGCCATTTTGTAAAAAAAAATTTTCCAACTTTTCCGTAGTTCCAGACATTGCGACATTATTATAGATTGATAATCTTTGTTATTTTTTGGTTTCAGATTGCTAGGAGAGTTAAGATCGTGGGTATGGTCACGCACCAAATTTTTGAGACTCCCCACTTCATCAGCTGATAACTAACGGAATTTTGAATTTTTTTTACTTTTGAATTTTTTTTGTATGCTTCTAATGTGAATAAATAGTGTATAAAAAAATTGATACTAAAAATATTGCTTGCTTTTTTTTTTACAGCACTTCAAAAATTACCTAAAATTCATGTCTCTAGACCAGAATACCCCCTTAAGGCAGCTCAAAATTTTCGTGCGAATATACGCTTTTTAATTCCGTAATTGGTTTTTGGTTCGCAATAGTGAACTTCCAGTAATCGACGTCAACAATTTTCCAAATTTGCGCGGGGCCGCATGTGTTCCAGTCGCGATATTCGTTGCTGATTTCCCCCCTCGCCGCGCCCGTCTCAAACTTAATTGTTACTCGCAGCTTACGCGGCCACTGATATACAATGTGTATGCAGCCGTGAATATCGATTTTAATACCAAAAAAATCTGTAGGCGATCGAAATGAATTAAATTAAAAATTAAAAATCAAACTGAATTTAAAAATAGTTTCGGTAAAGGATTAAGAATGCTGTACCAATAAAACCAGGGTCGTTGCAGAGTAAATGTGTAATATATGTCTGTACGGTGGTAAAATATTATCAGATTCGTTTACCTGTTGGAACAGCGCAAGCCCAGAGGCTGAAAATTCCTGAGAAAACCATCGAGCCACAGGCTAGCCACCGGCGACCCCACCTGTCCAGGACAGCCGTAAGAAATGTATCAGCTGGAAGTTCTGTCGCGGAAGCGATGGTAAAAGTCATGAAAACGTTCAGACCCAGGCTACCAACGTTCCGGACATGGCCATCGAAGACTAGAGATATCGCCATCCTGGACAAATATTCATGACAATCTCAAAATCAACGCTCAATTGATACAATAGAAATTTGATGTAAGCTATTAACTACATAGTAGACAAAATTCATGTTTGCCTGTAACTACTCGTATCTACGTGTTTGTCCGTAGCACAAGAATGCGATAATTGCTATTCAAATCTATGTTTTAGGAAAACTACTGCACAAACGTATCGTCGAAAAATCATTGATTGACCAATGATTTTACGGTTTTGAATGACACTTATTGTGGGCGGCATGAAAAAAATACTACGAGGTAGCGACATACGTAAATAACACAGCTCAACAAAAAAAAATTCATTCCTTGTCCTAAAGTTTATTTTATGATTTTCTGGTTAATTAGCCACAAAAACGATAAAAAAATACTTTTTTTCTATATAAAGTTTGCTTTTGTGATAACTGTCGTAATTACACTCATTTTCGAGTTTTTATAGGAATTTGAATTGATTCTTTTTTGTAAGCTAGTTTAATAGTTAAAATTAATAAAAATAATGTATATTAATATTTGTATCGTTTTTTTATAAAATAAAAATAAAAATCACAAGTTTTCAAAAATATCGTTTAAACGTTCTCCTGGATACAAAAGCAAACTTTTTCGAGCCATATAATTTTTTTTTTTGTTTAACTATCACCTAATTCATCGAAATTTCATACTCTAATGTTAAGGTCAAATTTTGTGTTGACCCGTGTAATATACCGTACCATTTGTGACACCCAGTTTTCATCTGTTTTTGAATAAAAAATTGAAAACGATAAAAAACCGCGGTTAAATCTCGGTGAAAATCAGCGGTTAGTAACAGCAATTGCGATGAGTTAGTTATTGGCTAATTGCTTGGTTCTTCAGTGTTGTCACTGTGCAGTACTCATGCACTACATACAATTACCGTGATGCATTTTCGTCGTTAAAACAATAAATTTGAATTTATTTGAACAATATGTATACAAGATATGTATTCCATTCTCCTAAAAAATACGATTTATCTCCCTTCAAAAAATTCTTGGAGCCATCATCCACTACATTTACGAAATACTATTTCTTCAAATCAGCAAAATAAATATAAGGAAGGTGGTTTCTACTTTCGAATAGGGCTCAACATAATAGTCTTTGGACATAGAATTTTCGTGATATTTTTCAAAAAAAATTCAAAAATGTCGTTCTGTTTGACTTTCTGAAAATTCTTAAATGAATGACGATTCGGAAAAAGAATTTAAAAAAAATTAGGAGTGGATGTTAGAGTTGGAATAAGCGTACAAAAAATTTTGAATCAAATCAGAAATAGCGAGGAAAAATCATTGGTCGAATTGGCATGCGTATATATTATACATATATATATATATGGCATTATATTCCAAGCATATGATCACCGATATTTGGGAATTTCATCATATTTAAAAAATGGTTTTTTATTTCGTAAAAAGCATAACGGCTGGTTGGAAAAATCTCAAAAAAATTTAGGGCGCCTTTGGAACTCAAAGCAATCATAAAAAAAAAAACAATGAGCAAATTCTGAGAGGGTTAGGGTTACGGATTAATACACTTGGAATAGAATGCCCCATATAAAGTTATGTATAGGAATTGCAGTCGTACCAAATAACTATCAGAAGTATAGTGACGTTACGAAGTCGCGGCGTCTTGAAGAGATCCAACACAGAATAAGATTTGTCAGTTTCCTCTTCCTTTTGGACTCTGGCGCAGGTATCCTATTTCAAGATAAAATCATCAATAAATTATTGAATTTATTTCCAGAATAGGTGTACGAGGCTGAACACCAAATTCGCCATACTTTTGTACATATCCGTCTAGGACTTTTCATCAGTTTTTTCATAGTACATGTCTAAAGAAACGAGCCTTAATTGCTCAGAGTTCGGGGATCTCTTATCATTTTCTGAATGTAGTGTTTGACTTCTGTTTATTCATTACGTGATGGGCAGAGGTAAAAAAATTCGCAGCAGATACCTTCGGGGCAGAAACTGTTTTGTCTTATGCAATAGACATTTGGAAACGTGTTCTTCAATGTGAACCTAATGTCAACTCACACAGCTACAAAATAGCGTCGGATATCAAAGTACAAAAATATGTCAAATTTGGTAAAATGCCTGGAATATATTTTTTTAGGAAAACTACCGAACAAACATACCGTAGAAACTTTATTAAATTTAACGAAGTAGTTTGTAAGAACAATTGCAATGAGTAAGTTATCAGCTAACAGGGGAAAATGTCCTTTATGTTATTGATTTTATACGTTTTGCTTTTTCAAATATACCTTGAAATCTTTGTAAACGCTCTCGGGGACAGTTCTTCCATTGATACGTTCGAACTTCTTCATGATTGAAATGGCTTTGTCAACTTTACCCTGACTGACCAACCATCTTGCGCTTTCTGGAACCAGCCATGGCGTCGCGATAGCCAGAACGAGAGGCGTGGATGTCGCGATACAAGTCAAGCGCCAGTCTGCCAAGAAATAAGCTATCCAGGGTAGAAGACATGCAGCGAAGGTGAAGAATAGAGCGATGGACATGTTGGCAACAAAAGTTCGCCATTTAGGCCCCACGTATTCAAGAACTAGAAGAAAGAAGACAGAAATACTAAGAAAACAAGTGGTCATTAAATCCCTTAGAAATTACAATTCGATTTTTCATTCCGGTTCAGTAGTTTTTTTTTTTCATTCCATTCAATTGTTTTATATCTGAGTTATGAGTATTTCGGTGGACTAGTGAAAAATGTGAATGCATATGTACACGGTATTTTCATGGATGAGCTCCACAGGGAAGTAAGAACGCCTGCTTATAGTCAACTCAAACATCCAGCAATTAGGTTTTATTCCCTACCGAGCGAATAGGCACGCGATATGTGTAACGAAAATCGGTATTTGCGCTCTGAGTTACTTGGGGTCCGTATGGGGTGTATCCACGAAAAGACCCAGTATATAGTAACGATCCAATTGCGAAAACTTAGTGAAATAAATAGAATTCAGAAGTGTATGAAGGTCCAAAAAGCACCGGTTAATTATCATTAGTTAAATCGGAGAAAAGCCATGTAGCTATACTGATGACGAGATTATCTGTAGAATTGTCTTGTATTGTGGAATCAACAATAAATGAGGAACAATGCCAGCACATGCGAAGCGACAATTAAGTATTAATTAAACCATCCCAATAATCGTCATCATCCCCCCCCCCGCGCGATCCTGTAGCACTTATGAATATACCAAAGACCTTCGAGATAAAATGAATCGGCAATTTATGGCACGCTAGAACTCAAATATTCGGAACATACAAGAGTTATCGCTTCAGAATACTAGTTGTAAAGAAATGAAGACTCACATCCGTGTGTAATAATATCTCTATCAGAATTTATCTGATAGAGATATTATTCTGATATATAGCCCGTTAAGTGCGTCACTCACTGACAAAGGGCAAGTTGTATCGTAATGCGAGTTTCAAAACATAATGCGAACAAAAGGGATGCTGACTATTTGCATGGACAAGTCGGTCGTACAGGGGCGTTCCAATCGGAAATGGCGCCTAGCGCGAGCATCAGAATTGCGCCCTTTTATAAATTATCTAGATATAAAATAAACATATTAATTAAATAAAAAAGTCATAAATTTTACAAAACATTTTCATTTCCTATCCTAAAACAAAAATTAGTCTGTAACATAGCACTTGCAATAGTCTTAAACTTACAATTGCACCTTTTTTGCGAATTTTACGCCCCCTATGAATGGCGCCCAGAGCACGTGCCCTAGGTGCGCCACTGTTGTGGTATTTTCAACTTAACAACAGTACGTGTAAACTGACACGGTAGAAGTTTCGACAAGATCCGGCAAACAGGCTACAGGTATATTACACATAATTATCGAAAGCCAATATAATAGTGATATTGCTTATTCAACTCCAACCGAATATAATGTTGCCTTATTCAGTTAAGTAAATATAGGCAATTCTGAGGAAGCAAATTGATTGTAAGTTTTTTTTTTTTTTTTCTCTTCAAGTGAGAAAAATCAACAATGTTTTTTGAAGCAGCTTTGCAAAAAAACATTTCATACTGATATTTGTGGACGCAGATCACACCTTGATAGCCATACCATGAGTACTTTTCAATATACCAGAAGAGGACCATTGAAATGTTAGCGAAATCTCGAAAATATCAAATTTCAAACACGACTAGCTTGACCTAATTTTAAGTATTCGTGAGTAGCATTGTGTTTAATGTGCAGTAGATACACTGTTATTTTCTTCAATCGAACGTGCAGTCCTTACGTGCTATGTTTGATACTGACCAAATACAAATCAACTTAAAAACTAAGCATACTACTTTTATATCCTAAAAAAATTGTAGTGTAGTTTATACTACGGAATGTATCAGTAGTGGCAAAACAGTGACTGCGTGGAGCTAAAAATCTATGATATTGTAAACTGGTGAAAAAGTAATAGCGTTCGGAACTGCCTGCAATAAAAAACGGCTAATTCATATCACTAGTACGGGTTCAACGCTAACTGAAAGAAACGCATAAAAACGTAATTTAAATATTTAACTTTGCGGCAGTGCGTGATTGAAAAAAAGCTATGTAAAAAGAACAGAGATATCGGTTTGAAAGTAAGAAAAGACTGATTTGATTTTTCGGGCTTTATTTGAGCGCCAATGATTACCATCAAAATTCAACTATATATTTCAATTCACTTCACAGTGGCACCCGATACAAAAATAAAAAGCATCCGATTTCAAAATCTCATAACCCAACGAAAAATATGTATAAAACATGTGGAGCTGGTTAATGTGCACGTCATTGACTACTTCATCACTTGAGACTGACTAATTGACAATACGAGAATAAATTGAGTGATTATAATTAATTTCATGACCGCCAATCAATATAGCACACAAAAATTGTATGTCTAATTTTATGCTTAGCTACTGTAGCGTTAGTGGACGGCGAAACAATATGCCACAAAAAGTGCATTACCTACACGATCAAGTAATGCTAACAGCTCTTACCCAGGATGTACATCATCGTGAAACAGTTGTCAAAAGCTAGTCCGACGAAAAATCGGCAGAGTGAGAACTCCCAGAATGAAGTGGCAAAAACTGTAGCAATTCCTGCGATGAAACCAGCCATGTTTGTGCCGACGAGAGCCGGAATTCTTCCATATCTATCAGCAATCCATCCGAAGATCAGTCCCCCGAAGATTGCCCCAACGAAAAATATACTCTGAGCAAGAGATGGCAGCGCCGCATTATCGCAAACCCATTCCAACTGGAAAAGAGAGGAAAAATTATCTTGAATGCAACATAAGAATCGGCTTGAAAATATGAGAAACCACACAGAAAGGAACGGGTGATTCAAAATGGATTTTCATCCGAAGATGGTATTCATGCGTTAGTTTACATCTGCTACGTGGTTTATAAATTATTACCTTTGGCCTCACTACAGTCAAATACCATGATAATTGCATAATGAGAAGAAAAAACTCCCATACATTAATGTTTTATTCCAGTATGATTTATCGATTTGTCGAAACGAAAGGCGGCATCTGAGCATCTAGCTCCAAGGTTGAGCCTGTGCGATAAACTTTAAGAAACACCACATGACCGTCAAAGACATAAGTATCCACGATTATTCTAGTTCACTCGTCCTTGAACTACATAGAATAATCCACTCACCTGCGCTCGATAGTTCTCCAGTCCGTTGACAAATGTCATTCAACCGTAGCTCAGTATGAAATGATTTCTTAATGAGAAAATATATGAATGAGCCTTGTCCACATTCTAATCAATAAATCTCACAAGAAATAATAATTTCCACTTGAATCGACGAAGAAGATTCCTTAATAAATGAAACATTCTCTTATTCGCGTAAATAATTGTATCAATTATTCCTGAGTATATTGGTAAGACTTTTTTTGTGCACAACGACAATAACTGAAGCAAATAATCTGAAATCTATTTGTGATTACAATTATTCAACAACAGGCTATAGTATCATTGTTAGAAGAGAATCGATCGAGAAGAGAATCGAATCGATGAAATTGTAGATCTTAGAATAAACGGAAGTTGGCCTTTCTAAGAATATTACAATATCGACCGTGAAGTTAAGTTCATCGTAATCGAATAGAAAGGTGAATTAACACGGATTTTGATCGAATAACACTGAAAATTCGGATTTTCATGTTGGTTAAATATGTGCCGACAAAGGGTCTTGGTAGAGAAACAGTCAATTTCAAAATACTCATAAAGCCGAACACCAAGAGTATGTCAATGTAGAAATCGTGGTTCGATACGAAGAATCAAACGGTCACCAAATAAGTTTCCAAACCATTGCTGCTGGGATGAAATTATGTAACTAAGCAGAAGAACCCTAATTAGTGCAGTTACTTCATTCTGAGTGTTTTTAGTCTCGCACTTTCCATAGCTTGTGGTTTGTAGTTTCTTATAGAGCCCAACGTTACCTACTCGCCATGGGGAGTGCTTACGTTTGATAATGGCAGATGGCCCTTCACTTATTTTCACTACTTTAAATTTGCCAATTTAATAGTATACAGAAAATGATAGATTTAATCAAAGTTAATCAAACTCATAACTCACGTAAACCCACACTTAACATAAACTCACGGTAACTAGTTTTATCACAATAATTGTATCCCAGCAGTGGTGTTTTCAACATTTCAATTCTCAATCGCTGCATACTTCGTAACGAACAGTGACTTAATGATTTTCAAGACTCAATGAAAACCTCATGCTTCTAGTTTTCATCTACAAAATGAATAAGAAATCGCCTTAATTGTTCAGATTCTATTCATTTTATATATTTGGATTTGGTACGTTACCTCAGCTGCAATACTGGCGTACGGAATCTCCGTGAAATTGAATTCCCATCCATGTTGGCATTTTTCAATCGGCCAAGACGGATCGGCCACAATAATGCCTTTTTCTAACAGTTCGGTGAAGTTCACGGCGTACACGGAGCATCTCGAGTACAGTGTGAATGCTTCTTCGCCATTTCCAGATGTAGCAGCCGGAGGTATAGCCAGTGCTAACCTAGGAAAAATCAGTGCCAACTATAAGTACATTACGCGCATGAAAACAAATGTGAAACTGGTCTTTCAATAATAAATGCTGGTTCTCTTTAGATGATTAATTGAAATGCACTTGCATGGTTCCACCATGATTTTTTTTCAACTTTTTTTCTGTTATTTTCTCTGAACTATATGTAAATCGTTTCATGATATAGCAAATCAGTGGATAAGGTGCTCAAGCATATCGTAATGACGAAAGGAATATATTTGTAGCGAATACGTATCTGCATTCACGCTCTCATTAATTCTGCGAAGGTTCTTCGGAACTATTATATAGTTGCCTACGCTCTATTCATGACCACGTGTTGGACTTCCATAGCAGTAATAAATGATACTATTGGGTGGAAAGCTTGAAAAAATATAGCTCTGCACTTGCAAACGGTATTCAAATTAGTGTGTATGTATGTCACAGGGCGATTCAGAATGTACTCTCCTTCTACTAGTGGATTCCTCCCAAAAATTTAAGACGTAAATTATCAATGCTAAAATATCGAGGAGAAGCCGTTTTTATAGATAGGAGCCGTTAGAAGTTAGCCAATACGAGAGCAGGTACCAGACTGTTTTGGCGGTTCTCTCGACGCTCCGCCGGTTGCTACGATCTCGCCAACTAACAAAACGACGATGAGACGGCTGCGGTTGCGATTGGTCGGCTGTTTGTAGCTAAGCTATATGCGGCCGCAGCCGTCTGATCGTCGTTTTGTTAAGGTAGAGTATTCATCACGCGGCTAAAGGGATTGAAGCCTCACGGCTGTAGTCGCGCGACTTCAGCCGCGTCGTCTCCTCCACTGCTATACATTCAAACTATTGAGCCTATTGCCAATCAGGCGATTCTAGTCGTACGGCTTCAGCGAACTTGGCAACGCGACTCCAAATCGCGCAGCTCGACTACTTCGAGAGCAGTCCAGTAGCTGGGCCACGGTGAACTCGAGCAGAATAATCCAAATTTATCGCGTTGATTCTGTGTTTTCAAAGTTCAAGATGAATGATTCCCATTTCGTCGAACCCGCGAAATTTTTTTTTTTTTTTTTTCGAAATATCGTTTCATCTTGAAGCAGATGTCTTTCGATTAAAATTTTGTGGAATTTTTTTGTTTTTCTTGCTGTAAACAATTCACTTGGACTATTCCTATAACTACCATTCAACAATCAGAGCAGAATCTCTTCTTCTTCTTCTTCTCCTTCTTCTTTTTCAATTGCATGAACAACGATTAGTGCTTCTGCGTCCATGGCCAAGAAAAAACTCGATTTCTACTTCTTCCGCTTCTACTATCCGCTATACTTCCGCGGCTACTATCAGCACCGCGGCCGCAATCGCGCAGAGCGAATGCTGGAATGAAAGTACTGCATTCTGAATCGCCCTGTACATAAGTTTTGGAGCCCACCACTTTGGATCAAATCACAATCACAAGCAGAGCGTAATCCTAAGACATACTCGATGATAAGGTATTAAAATTATAAATTTAATACAAACAGCTGAGACTTGCAACTAAAATTCCGTGGATGAGAAAGATTTTACTTATTCATACACATAAAGTGTTGAGCGATGCTGAAAATTTTTCATCGGAAATATTATTAGGTTGAAAGAAAGACTGGTCAATGCCTTTGATATCGACGCTTCTTATGATTAGTAGCATGTTTCAGATTTTTTACTAAGACTATAACGTTTCGATTTTCAATACAAAGACTAGCACGTTTCGGATTATAATTTATTTCTCTCGGATCTCCGAAAAAATTATTCAAACGGTTATGTCGAATAATACACATTATTCGTGTTTTTGAAGTACACACTTAAATAATGATAAAATGTTGCAAAATAGGGCTATTGTTCGTTTCAGTTTGACAAATATCCTACTTTTCATGGTGCAAACCGTAACATGCTAGTTTTTGCGGTGAATATCAAAACGTGTGTCTTCGTAAAAAATCTGAAACGCGCTACTGTTCGTAATAAGCGTCGATGTATTCTTCACAGCGTAAACTCTTTTTGTATGAACTTAAAAACTCAGAAGATTACAATATACAATGACTTGCAGCTTATAGAAAGTCTAAAAAATCGGGGGACTCTCTAAGTATTCCCGAAGCCACGCGTTGGTTTTCTTTTCGCAAATCAGCATTTACGTGCGGAGTTCAAATTCTTCAAACTTGCAATGCAAATTTCTATAAAATAGTGCAAACTCAAGAATGAGCTGAAAAATTAAGAGTACCTAGACTAGCGAGAAACTCAAATGAATACTTTTAATAAATCCAAAAAAAACTGAGATGAATCATGGACTCGTCGGGAGCTGCAGGTGCAGCTGGTATATTCAAGCAATTAACGTGATGTTCCGTCGATACGAGTGTTATTTCCAACGCAATAATCGACAAAGCGCGAGCTAGGCAAGGTTAGAAAGCCTCAACGTACATATGTTGTGTAAAGTGCACGTGTGGCAAGGTATTGCAACAAATGATGCTCTCCTGGATATAGCGACGTTTAACAGATACATTACGATATCTTGGATCGATTTAAATTATATACCGACTTGTTTCAATAAATGTGAAGGTAATATTAAACTTTATACTTCCAAGGTGACATATATCCTTCAACTCTAAGTACATAATATTCTAGATACGATGACCGTTAGAATTCTGAAGAACGGGAAGTTGCGTAAATGTTATACCTATGTAGGTAAAATGTACATTCAGATATTGTGTACAAAAACTTGACCAGGTCTATACGTCTAGTAGACGACCGCCTGAGAGTTACGTAAGAAACTCCATAATCTAACTAAAAAGTAACGTAGTGTCGCTCACGATCATTCGGTGCTCGCTAGACCGTTGAGGTATAAGGATAACTGTGATGGCCTTATTTTGTTTCATATCTTTTCAAATCTCTGTTGTAACTCTTTCTCTACCATCAAGAGATTTAATCTTATCTATTCTTTGAGTTCGAATTGAAAATACTTCATATTGTTTGCATCACGGCAGAAGATTCGATCGTACTCATTTACTGCCGGAGAATTTCAATGAGGCGAGGTATCTAATCACTCACACTTCTATAGTATTTACATAGCCGCTACGTTAGGCGAGTGTTGCGAAGAATTCAAAATGACCGTGAAATGAGAGCTCCTCATTTAAGCGGGTGGCAATGAACGTGGTTCGTAACGTAAATCTCAGCCGAGTTACGGGAAGATGATGCACTGCAGAGTTTATCGGAAATATTTCTCTATATGAGTACATTCGCCTTTTGTTTCTCGTACTTTTTTCCTTTCGATACACGCAATCACCTCAATCCCGTGATGGAAACATTGCGAAGACATTTTATGGTAACAAGTTTGGGGTTCTGGCATTTACTCACCCCTAGTTGTGAATTTTAAAGTCTTTAAGTTCGGATTTTCGCAACACCAAACTGTCAGCCCAAAGTATAGATTTCTCATGAGATTGCAAGTATTCCACTAATCGTATACGCTTCGACACAGTTCGTAGATTGACATTTTTAAAAGAAATGCGTCCAAGGAGAAAATTAAGATTTTAATGAGCGTTTAATTCAGACTTGAACTTTGAAACCTTATAAGTAGTTTCGAAACTTACGAGGTATCCTACGTGCTTTTAAAATCTCCAAAGTAACTTGGCATTCCGTCAATTGCACAATTTCTGGACTATGTACTGCAGCGTCGTACTAACTTATACGTGTAGAGGTACCTTAACGTTGTGTTACCTTATTACTGGACTTCTCTGATTTGGTTTCTAAAATTTCGCACTAATTTTAGTGGAGTGTAGAAGTCAGTGCAAAACTGAATAAACAAAATCTTTTGGTACCGCACATTATCATTTCTTTCCAACCCACGAGAAAAGGATTACTTAGAAACTTTCCAAACAATCAATGTCTTTATTTTTCAATGCAGTCTTCTATTAGATTAGCAAACTCAAGGTTCTCAGAAAGTTTTTGTTGGTTTTTACTTTTCAATTGAAGTGTTCCAGGTATATGCAACTATGAAGCTCTTTTTTCTGCGTTTAGACTTTGTTTTTTGCATGGCTGACCGGTTTGAGTTCTGACTTCATTTTTAATCACTACATAGTGAATGTGTTTCTACTACAAAATAACACTCTGACAGAAGATCGTAGCAATATGTGAATAACGAATAAAAAAGCTTGTGATTTCGATTTTCAAAGACTATAATTTCCATAGCCATTATTTTTTTTCATATCCAATGAAGTATTTTTACATGAAATTTCATTCAGTTTTACAGTCATGACCTTTTATATAAACTTGTTCAAAAATATAACACAAAGTTTGCTCAACAGAAAATCTAGAAAATTAAATTCCGTTCTGTCAAGAGATTCGCTGACGTTCCATTACACACAGTTGAGATGTGCATAATTCGACAAATTTCAGGAAGCTGAAAAACGGATAGGTACTTTCGGTTTCAAGCCTCTTTATTGAAAATTGATACTTTAGATATTCACAAACTTGGAACCCCAACACGATCAGTAATTCCTCAGTTCTTTTGTAAATTTTTGCTCTATTCTAAGGAAAAAAAGAAAAAATAAGTCTTATACATATGAAAGTATCCTACGCGAGTCTATAGAGGAAATTGATGAAAAACCAATACAAATTGTAATAAAACACAAAGACAGTTTGCACCTCGACAGACGAACACAAACCGATTCATTTGAAATTTATTCCAGCTAACTAACTCTACAACGGGCTTAACGTCTCAATTATCACGTGACTCTGCAATAAGATTCAACTCAATGCGTCGACTTATGTGGAAAGACACCTGGATTTCAAAATATGATCTGAAAGACCTGTGGTGTTCATAATAATGAAATTGAGTTTGAACACGAAGTCACGTACTTCATGACGTATTAATCACTACACGGATATACGGCTTTGTTCAATTTTCAAAAGGCTATTCACATTGGTTCGTGAATTTAAAAAAATAAATAACTTATGAGATTTGAATAAAAAATTTGATCTTTACGCTATTTCGTCAACGGTATAAAAATGTAATTCCTGTATGTCAGCACGAGCCGTAATGTAATATAGTCATGAGAAATTGGGACCGGAAGGTACCATGATCTGAATATCCGTTTAACCATTTCGTCCGAATTCAGGACACTACATGAATGTAAGTAAATGGCGAGAAAAATTCATGGGTTGTGAACACTATTATTATTATTCTGGAAGCACATAATCTTGAATTTTCTATTACTTTTCGTTATCATTATTTCGTAATATTTCATGAAACATCTACTCAGAGATTTGTATTTAAAAGTACTTCACGGATCGGTAAACTCTTGTCAAACCGAGAAGTTTCAATTGTTTTCTCGTTTCCGATTTGCAGTATTGTTAATACATAATAAACCCAGTCGTACGAATGTAAATATTTGTACCGTCTCTCATCAATACCAACGCTGGGTAAATCAAACATATACCACGATTACACAAATGGAGTTGAGCGTTGATAAAAAGTCCATGCAATCACGTATGAGAACGCAACATAAGGATTTATTGATTTCAAGTATGCATGGATATTTCCTATATATTCCATAGACATAGGCCATTCAATTAAGAAACATTCGTTTCACCCATTTTTCTAGTACTGAAAACATCGCAAGGCTTCAATCATGTTTATCAAAGCGTTCTACAGTTCTGTGCGTCTAGACAATACCCCGTTCTTCGCAATCATGTGCCCCAATTTTTATCAATAGAGGTATGTGTCCTATCAAACAAGCAAGTAACACAATAAGAGCAATCGTAACCACAATATGAAAATATTTATTAAAACTACTGATAACAGTGTTTGACAAACATGAATACTTATCGTGTATTAGCAAGATGCTACCCAAAACCTGACAGGCATCGCAATACACTATATCTAAATTGATATCAGTATGAACAATGGGCGAAGCGTTCTTCGATTAGAAACTCAAGACAGTATAGCAATCCGAAAATTTTTCATACCTTTGCTCAACCGTCAAGTTCATCAACTCTGGAACTTTGCACCAATGTTCTTCGGGTATTAATGTGATGAAAATTTGTGCAAAATACACCCAAGCGACGAAGAAGGCAAAAGGGATCATAAGGATGAAAAGTATCTTCTGATAAAGCCCAAACTCTCCAACATGTGGAAGTAAGTCATCAAAGTCCACATCCCCGTTAAGCCTATCATTTTTATTGGCACTGATTGATACTGCCGATTCTCCCGATTCATCGGGTTGACGTATCGTTTCTTGAGAGGTCGAACAAGCATTTATAACAAGATTTGGGCAAGTTTCTTTGTCCTCGCTAACACATTCTGGCACATTGCTTTCAAATTTCTCCTGTGGAGGCATGGTGAATGTTTGATGGTGAAAACTGTCAACTTTTACGAATTTTTGATCACCTTCATTCCAGTTTATACTCAAATTCTTGTAAACCTGTCAGCATTCTCCATCAGGTCAAGTTGAGTTCTACTGGTATAGGTAACTTTTGATCTAATGTAGATTGAGTAAGGTTGAGCTTCAAGCTATTTAATCGATTATATGAAAATAAAGAATGAATAAAAATTTACAGTGCAACCAAATATTAGCTTTCCTGAACAGCATACATATAGAGTAGATTTCTTTGTCAATTTGTTTTACCAACACTTTCAAATAGCCAAAAATTGTATACAGATAAATTTATTGATTCGTTTCATATTACTTGAGTAATGAGACTCGTTGCAACACCCTTTATAAAGTATAAATTAATACTTTCACAATTAGTTACGAATAAATCAAAGACACTATTAAAAATATCACCAATTTTTACTTGTTTTATTTTTCTCTTTTTCGAAATTCTTATTGATACCAATTATAAAGTATTTCGTTAACAATTTGTTAACTTAGCTGCAGGGAAGCTAGACTAACCCCGTCCGGGTAAATCCAAGCTCAAGGGAGCAGCACTGCAGTATAAGATAGACGCGCGTCCGAATATATAGGCTGTTGCCACTCTATCGCGCCCCTCTACGCGGCCGTTCGGCTACCTGTCTCCAGAAGAATATTCAATGCTTATGAATTGGCATTGAACGTTCAGACACCGAGTCCGTCTACGAGTACATCAGAAGAACGCAGAATGCGCAGATTATAGGTATTATCGCAGGTGGGAAAAGAGCCTAAGTCGAAAATTATAGCTATTATGAAATAAAATATATAAGAACATCATTTCCGTATGTAATATTATTTAGCTTGCGCGTCACTTTCAACAATATCATTATTGTATAATATTGTTGTATGGTATTTCAAATATGAACAAATGTCAAGGCTTATAGAATGAGGAGGAAACATCGCATGCAGCCATTTCAAGATTTTGCTAATTGGATTATGTATGCGAGGTTGGATACTGCTTTGGGCGCAGGGACTAGAGAGGAACTAGTCTTGAGCACTTTCGGCCTTCTCTGTGAGACGTAAGCCGCAGTATGCACCGCAGCACCGCAGCACCGACGAACTCATGTATTTGTTTGCATTTTTGTTCACTATTCGTAATTAATTCACATACAAGCCGAGTATCTAAAACTTCGTGAATATATGTACTGCAATTTCGGAAGTTATGACCGATTGAAAACAGACTGAACAGTTAAAATCTTCATTATTGAAAAAGTCATATCGCGAAAAATAGATGGGATGAGAATCTAAAAGACAAATAATGGTATTCCAAGAAATATGAAAAACGATTAATGCGATAATCGAAAGGGTCAATGGTGAGTCGTTAAAAAGTTTACATGTTTTGCCTCATGTTGATGAAGTGTCGGCAAAATCATAAATGTACTATAAATGTACTACTTGGCACGAATTACACCAAATAATGTAGCCTTCGAGATACCTACAAATTATATTTAACCGCATGTATCGATGAGAATGTGTTTCTCTGTGGTCTTATCAACAAAGAAAAAGACAGTCGAGTGTCTTGCCATTTTGATAGGAGTCAAGTGAAACGTGGTTGTGAATAATTGCACGTAGCCGATTCGACGTGTTAAAAGTTTCAGCTTCCGCCCACAAGAAGGGCGCTATGGGACACTGGACGAGTATTGCATACAGTACCCTCAAATTCAAAAATCTTGGGATTTGCCACGTAACTTGTTAATACAGTAAAACCTTTCACACTTTAACCGGTCGGGATTGAGCGCATTCTCACATTTTAAGTTTCCCCACAGTCTCCACTCTCGACTTTTTCGCGCAAAACGCCACCCATATTCCATACTAGCCAGAATATTCGAAAATATTCAAACATTTCTAAACACCACTTTCAAACTCACTACGTCTCGGTTTGCGCAGCTATACTGTAATCGGTCAGAATTGAGGACGGTAATCAGAATGGCGAGGGAACTCGGTCGGCGAGAAGTTGAGTTGTGAGAGGGCTAGCTTTTTGAAAAGTGAGAAGTTTCAAAATCTAAGAGATTAAAATGTGAGAGGTTTTACTGTATAATCAAATTTTGCAAAGTGAAATATAATCGATCGTCAAGTGGAGCCAACAATCCATTCAACCGTGCGTACAACGTTTCTTATATAACCCGCATACCACTCCCTAACTGTATAGGGTGAATCAGTTTGAGCGGGCCATATTTTCAGAGTAGCATCCTTGTGAAATTCTAAAAGAGTTCCTTTTCGAAAAATTCGAAGGTTCCATAGTTTCCGAGGTACGGAAGATCTTATAGTTGACCAATCACAGAACTTATCCCTATATCTCGCATGGATATTTATTTCGAAGCAAGCAATCCAAAAACAGTTAATAATTCTTCTGGAAAAACCAGAAAACTTACTTCAATAGCACAAGCTCAGCGACCAGAAAGACGAAAGCATTTGAAGTACCTCTAGCAACAGAAGCCTGAATCTCCATGAAACATACTATGAGCCACCTCCGCAGACTGTAGAAAAAACTTTTACGACATAACAGACACGAAACTGCACACAATTTTTCTACAGGTGACAGAACAAAAGAATACATAGTGTGAACTACAGAAACGTCAACATCCTCGACAATGGCCATAATTTACTATCCTTGCGTGAGATATTGTGTATAAAATATGAAAACAAGGCTGACATACGGGTAGCAATACATTCAGGGTCGAACTCAACCACTATAAAGAGGCGATTCCCAAGTTTTCGGAGCTTACGATTTGAATAGTCTAAAGCGTCATAGTACACCAAACAGCAATAATCCAAATGTGGAATCAAGGATCTGACTATGAGGACTTTGACTTGGGGGAAGAGATTCCCCGTGAGAATTCAGTTCATGCAAGGTTGCATGGACTCTCCTAGAAATTTAGGATGCATGATTATTCCAAGTAAAATTCGCTGATAGGTAAAGACCTAGATTTCGGACTGAGTCGACATAAGGAACAGTCTGGTCATGTACAACCAGTGGATGAAGATTCGAGCGACACATCTGACCCAAAAACAGTACATATAAGTAGGGTAGGGCGGGGCTAGTTGAGCAATGGGGCAAGTTGAGCAATCGAAATATCTCAAAAACTAAGCATCCTACAACAAAAGTGTAAATGGCGAAAAGAAGGGGTTGTGGGAGGCTAACACATCGCGCGACTGGCAATTGCCGTCCAGTGCTTCAATAACATAAGAGAACCCTTTGTTTTTTTTCGGCTTCAAAATAAAAAAAATAGGTCGTTATAATTTGTCTATTATACTCCTATGAAAACATTTATTTGTGATCACGTAAGTATTTAACGATTACTTAATTATTGCTCTCTCAATTATGAATGGTTATTTATTTGTAACTCCTATCATTTGTTTATAACCCAATTTTTGTTCCGTTGCCTCGTTTGGGGCTAGTTGAGCAACGCGATATTAATAGTGAAAAATTGAATTTTTCTTTGATAAATTAATAACAATCTATTAATTTGTGCATATGATGACTGTACACGACGTGTACTATCTAAAATAATTTATATCGATAATTGTATTAATAATTATTATAACATTCTAGGATGCGTACGTATAAAAAGAAAACCTCAAGAGTGCCAAGCGTTGGTCTGACTTACGTCTGTGTGGATTGCGATAGTTGGAGTTTAATTAGAGTTCATTTACTTCTGTTGGAATTTTATTTTATTTTATCAGAGATATAATAATAATATAAATAAATATTTCAGAGATATAATCATAATAAATTAATATTTCCTTGTTAATAACAATTTTATTGTGTATTCAGATAATTCTCCACAGCCATTGAGTCCATTTTAGCCATTGCTCAACTAGCCCCATACCTATGCTCAACTAGCCCCACTAGTGGGGCATGTTGAGCAACTTGGAGCGCTCTCGGATTTCCAACAATAACTTTTAAACTTGCACTCGAATCATTTTTGCGTCGCTAGACGATTTAAAGAAGAGTAAATTATGAACGTAACAGAGAAGGAATCAATTGAATCCGATGCACCTTCTTAAAGTTATGCGAGGTCAAGCGAAAAGTTGCTCAACTAGCCCCGCCCTACCCTATCCTTGTAACTGACCCACGTATTGTAGACTACCAAGAATAATAACTTTGGTTTCAGAAACGTTCAGTTGTGAGCCATTTTCTCCTGCCCAATTTAAAACGGCTTTCGCGTCAGAGCTAAGTCTGATAAGCGCGATATTGATGTCACCTGGAGTTGAATGTAGATAATTCTACGTTCGTCCGCAAAGATCGTAAACTTTGCATGGCTAAATACTTGGCCGATGTCGTTCATGAAAAAAAGAAACGGAAGGGGCCGAGAATAAAACCTTGGGGGCACCTGAATGATTGGTTAAAAAGCTCGAGTGATTCCCGGTAAGATGACCTGCCTGCTACATAGGAACAAAACCACCTAACTGCCTTCGCGGAAAGCCAACAGCGTATGAACTTGAAGCGTTTTCGATTTACTGCCCTCAGTGCGCACTGAAAGCATTTTCCTCAGTTTCCAGCCAATGGTAGGACTGTGTTACTGGGGAAATTGCACCCAGTGCGCACTGAGAGCAGCAAATCGAAAATGCTATTAGTCAACAGTAACCGGTGATCTATACTGAAATCAAAAAGGATGAG
Organism: Rhogogaster chlorosoma; assembly: GCA_944452935.1. Classification (NCBI taxonomy): domain Eukaryota; kingdom Metazoa; phylum Arthropoda; class Insecta; order Hymenoptera; family Tenthredinidae; genus Rhogogaster; species Rhogogaster chlorosoma. The sequence continues at coordinate 11,595,074 of OX101802.1, forward strand.
GGTTACTCTCCACTCATCGGCTACAGCCCTTCTAATGTCCTCCAGTACTCCAAACAACGTAAGTTTGGTGCTATAGCATTTTCGAAAACCTGATGGTGACGGTTTTAAGATTTTTCCTCATTTAAAATCGTGAATTTTTTTTCCAATACCCGCGTGGGCAATGCGACTTCGGAGGCTCGTTGAGAGTGGACGAAGCGAATCATTCCTCAATTGATGATGTATGCGTGGAATAAACTCAATTTCTTCCACTAGTACGAGAAATAAATAGGAGAAGTGCCATCTATTAAGTCTCTCAACTCGCTCCAAGCCCTCAATTCGATCGCGGTAATTGGCAAAAGTATGGTATGCAACAAGTGCGGGTTGGCGATTCCTGACTCATGTGTATGCAGCACTCGCCTTCCGCTCATACCGCAACTTTCACATTCGTAAGAAATCGCCAACTTCCCGCACTCGTTGCACAATATATTTCATTCAACTTCCTACAAAATTTATCTGTTAAAGTGAGAAAAAATGAAAAAAACGCCTTTTAAAATTTTCTAATTTTGTTAGTTTGCAAACAAAAATGACCAAAAAAAAGTAATCCTGTAAATACAAAGGTGACCATTTTTCAAGTGGATTAAAAACAAAAATTGCAAAATGTGCATTTTTCGATTTTCTATGATTTTCCGAAACGCCACAGGCCTGCATTATCCCTGCGGCTAAACTATGGAGCGTGGAGGCAAAAACCTTCAGACCTGTTTGATGCGAAATTTTTTCTCCACAACTTTCTCTTGGAACTTTTTTTTCATACCTTCCCCCGTTTTCCAAGTATACGCAAAAAACACATTTTCAGGGTGGTTTTCAATTGCTTTCAACCCCATTCCGAGAGCCCAGAGCTGAGAACTTTACCACTTTGTATAAAGTTTTGGAAAGGTCAAATACAACTTCCCTTAAAAAGTTAGCCTCTCAGCTCGAAACATATATTTCAGACCGCTCTTGACTGGACTAAAGAATGACTATGAATTATTCGAGCTGCAGCAACAATTGTCTTGAAAGCCGTCAGATCACAGGTATGAGATAAACTAGTATCCACCATCAGATAAATTTCTACAGAATGTGAATACATTCATTCTCCTGAAACATTGCATTCGCTTCTGCAAGATGTAATACTGAAAAATAAGCGAGGCCCTTTAAAGTGGCAGACAAAATACACTGCTCTGTCTTATTCCATAATAATATCTGCGGTAAAACCTCGATCATTCTGGTCGCTTCTACAAGTTGGAGTTGGAGCATTGCTGTATGGAAAATTCGGATTCACGCAGCTAATAAACATTTTGTCATCGCTCGGACTTCCTTCCTCTCACAGTTGATCCATTCTTTTTGAAATACGCCTTCGATAATTATGATTAAGGTAAATACGTTCTCTTAATTCGGATTTGGCAATGCCGATTTGAATATCAACACTCTAGAACAACTCAATGCTTTTCACACCATGAGAGGTATTCATTGCGTTTGAAGGCTAGCTTGAAAGCTTGAAGGCTATCGCAATAGCAGACTTTGAAGCGATTCCTTCTCTCTCTATTAAAGTGGTTCCGTGGTCTCATGAAATTCTTTAGCTTTACGGAAAGTGGGCGCGATACGTTGGTGGGATGGTTTTATGGAGCAGGCGAAAAATGCCAAACCGTTCCGAACATTGCAGGTATTATGATGACCACTCATGCCTATCGACTATGACATTATTTTCACTGCTCTTTGTTCAGCTTTGGGGGAATGTCCTTTTTTCAAATCATACAAATTGACTTTGTGACATTTGACCAATTGCTATGTATAAAAGTTCAAGATATCATTTCTAGTTGCGGTCAAGAATGTGATTCGACTAATGTCGTCGTGAACTTGGAAAATTTTACTCCTGGATGTTCTCCATGAGATCCATACGTTACATAATGTCTGGAAGCGGGTTCAAGGAACTTTGTGTTATTTACGCGCAGAATTCAGACAAAAAGATGTTAACAGGCCACGCGTCTGCTCGTGCATTCAAAGCTCATGTCTTATACCATCTCGCTTTGGTAAACTTTGTTCTGCAAATAATCGATTTCACAGAAGAGGATTGTTACACCATGGAACTCATACTTGGCGACGTAAACAGATCAGTGATCTTTACCGTAGAAGATGAAAATTCCTACCAAACTGTCGCGCGAAAATTTCAAAAAGGACTTCTCGGACTTGAAAGGAACGGTCCCATAGCAAAACTTTGGATGCAATATTTTCATAGGGTTACTCTGATGAAACACTCTGTTGAAGTAGAGCGAATGAGCTGCAAAGAACTTCATTTGGATACGATGGAATAGTATTGTTACAAAGGATGGATCCACCCCTTATATCAACTTTATATTCTATAAATTCAACGCCACCCAAACTCCCATATTTTAAACAACCTAATAATAATTAACTTCATTCATCTTGTAGAAGATCAGATGTTGGATGTTATACGACCCCCTTTTTGTCAACAGTCTTGTCCCAGACCTTAAACTGGACACTTGTACGTTCCGAATATAACCCCAATCTGCTTTTTCCATTAAGTTGTGCTTTCAAGTCTTCTTATTTCGCTCAGGAACTCACAGCTCGAATTATAAGGTAACTCCTAAAGTAACAGTATATTATGTATCAAGGGGGTAAAATCGTACGCCCGTAGTGCATAGCATAATTTTTATAACACGTGCATGAAGAGCGGGACAAGTGCGGGTAGTTTAGCGGGACGAAAGCGACCGATTGTATGCCAGGACTGCAACGCTAGGCCTACGCATGAGCAGTCCACAATTATTTAATTTTCGCCCCTTGGGAGATATTTCCTTCACTTTCGTCCAGGTTTTGCAGGACGATATGACTGACTGTCACTGGGCCGAAAACGATACATAAGTGATCTACCGTGACAATTCCGTGAAAGTAACCGGTCGTATGTTAGGCATCTCCCGAAAGCTACCGAATGGCAACGCTGTTTGATATCTACATCAATTGATAGCTTTATCATGACTTTATTACGGAATAATATCGTTTGATATTGCTTGGTTATGTACCTTTATCAAAATTAGACTCGTGAATTTCATCCCGACAGTTATTTATAATCAAATAATGTTGCAAATGAACAGAAATTTACATCTGCGATCAATTTATCAATTCATTATCACTTCTTTACGAATAGATATCAATTTCCGTTGTCTAATTAGGTTATATTATACGATCAACCTCAAATATCTCATTGGCAGTTCATTCTAACCCAACGAAGTGACAGCTGACGCTGCGTCGTCTGATCGTCTGACGTCTGTCTCTGTGGATATGTCGTTTGTTCACTCCATGACTTCGACAGCGTTGCCATTCGGTAGCTTTCGGGAGATACCTAACATAGGACCGGTTACTTTCACGGAATTGTCACGGTATAACTGCCACGCGTGTCCAGCTTTTCATGCACTTATTATAAAAAATATCGTGTCTAACTATAGGGACGAGGGTTACACCTCCGTCGCTAGTTGCACGATATACTATTTTGACACAGTGGGCGGAAAATTCGCCTTAATTTTACGCTCTCGAATTGAGGGACGTAAAATTAAGGCGTAACAACGAATTTTACAACCATTGTGTAAATAGAATGCTCTCTTATTTCCATGGAAGTGGTAATTTCTTTTATGAAAAATTCTGTATTTGCAGAATATACTGAGTTCAAAAAGAGAAAGTGGAACCTATTAAGTATAAAAATTTTACAAAAAAGGGATATTTTATCATCAGGCGCACCGACAAGTTCTGGTCAGGCATTTAGCCTGACATGACCATCGAACACGCACCAATGAGGTCCATGGTAACCATTGGCAGTCTCGCTTGTGGACGTGAATTGACGGACATTGGGACTTGTATACTTACACAATGTTTGTGATGAAACTGGGAATTTTTGTAGAATATCCATAGCATAAACAGATCAGCACGTCACATCATTCCCGACAATGGAGATTTGAAAAAACAGATTGATTGGTTCTCTCTACACCTTTTCGAATTGATAAATTGATGTCTTCACGCGATGTTGGTATTCTTGCGATTTAAAAAATAACTGACAACAACTTCGACTCCGTGAAGCTTAAACGTGCGGACAGAGCAATTTCTATTGTAGCTATTAACAGCAGCATCAAAATGAAAGAAGATATAATTTTCATTGGTCTGCTATTATGATTCTAAAGATTGCGTATTGCCAAGCAATCAGACGAAGAGTGGCAGTAGCATCTTCAATTCGAACTTGCCCAATTTGCGTTCTCACTTTTTTGTGCGGAGGGAATGCGTAAACGCACAAAATTGTCACTTTACGAAGAATTTTTGCCGAAGGATATTTGTTACATAGATTGGTATGGCATCGCAACGAATCGTTTACACCGATCTGCATAAATTACGTTCAATACGTCCAACGGCATTATGGTTCGAACTCAATTATTGTTTTTGACAGGTATCCAACTGATGCAGTTACCAAGAGTGCGGAGAGCGTAGAAAGGCCTCGTAGGACAAAAGAAACAGACTTCCGCAGACCTACATTTCGACGGATCGGTGATTTCATCTGTGTCGGTTTTTCGCGAATAAAACCAATAACATTCCCTAGATTTCGACAGTGACGAAGACATTCGAGGACTCGAATTCCACAGTGAAGCAGGCTCCACAAGCGAGGTCTATAGCATAGAGAAGCAGTTGTGAACAACATACTGTTTTTGCACGCGTTCAATGGCAGTGACACTACATTCTCTCTGTTTATTTGAGAAAAAATTAAATTTCTGAATATACTTAACCCTTCGTGTGTACACTGGGTCTTTTAAGGAACAGTCGAAATTTGAATTTGTCGTTTCTTTCCACTCTTTCGACTATTCTTGAATTTTTATTAACAACGGGTTTAAACTTTTGACTTTAACAACTTCTGGGCCATATAGTAGACACTTCAAGAAGTAACCCAGAATTTTTTCAAATTTTTTCAAAGCATGGAAAACTCCAAAAACTCGACTGTTCCCTAAAAGACCCAGTGTTCACACCGCGTAGCGAAAAATAGAGTGTACACACGAAGGGTTAATAAGAACGAATACCTGAGCCAAACTGTTTAAGTATTTAAAAAGTCAAATGTAGGTCACAGAATCATAACTACTGCAGGGCAAAATTTTCTAATCGCACTTTACCGACTTTTAAAAGGAAACGTGACGTGGGCGCTCTCCGCTGTTAAGATTTTACAAGATCCGCGATAAAAAGTAAGTTTAACCTTACTGCTTTACCACCTGCAAGAGAAGCAGCATGACAACGTTTATTCCGGACGTGCCATCAAGGGCCGACTTAGTATGATATATCAAAGAATCCAGATTACTCACGTTTGAAGATGAAGAGGAAACCTCAAAAGGAGAATTAGAAAAGGAGAAAGGTGATCCTCAAAAAAATGCTAACATCAGTCAATCTGAACCATCTGAAGCATCAAAGCGTACTAGACGACAAAATTGAAGAGAAACGCGTGGATTATCTTCTACGATGAAAGTGGACGCGCGATAGATTTTTGGCAGCGGTACGCAGGAAATCTTCTGTAAATGGTTTCATACACTTTCATGGTGGCAAATCGACATTTTTTTTCAGTGCATCTATGACGTCTTCCACGGTAACTCACTCAACGTCTGACTGACTATCTCACATTTGATCCATGTTTTTCGTATTAAGGCTGTCCGAGGGAGTCGCATGGTGGCGGTAACGGCCGCTTTCCGAACTACATTTGCAAGGCCAAGTTCATAAAGACATGCGGTGCTTTTCATTATTAAATCCAAGTTCTCACTTATTGATAACAATTGTTTGAGTAACACTTCACAATACTGGAATTGGCTTTCCTCTGTATTCGTGTACGTTTTGTATTGGATATAAATGTGTGGGACCGTGTGGGTGAGACGAACGGGGCCCTTGAACCAGCCAGCCAGCCTTAGCCAGCTATGGGCCCTCGTTGTCGCTCGTTGTCACCTGCCAAATTTCGCCCCCTGAATTCTCAGAATTCAGATCACTTTTCAACTTGGGATCGTGATTGAACTATTCCAGCCGTAATATTATTGTGCGTGAAATAGTCCTCGGTAACCACACTGATAGAAGGATTTAGTACGGACTAATAAACTGATTTAGTAACAAAATTTTTAGTCATTTATTTGGGAGAAATAAATATTTTGTACTCATCAATATTATTTGTTACAGCTTAATAAATCAGTTATTTATCTCAACTAAATTATATTAATACAAACAAAGCCTTATTATCTCCAAATAAATATTTGTTTGCACCATGGTAAATATTGTTGGTATAGATGGCTGTGCTGGAATTAAAAACTGCATATGAATTTATGCATCTCATCTGTTTGACATACTGTCAAATGGCTTGAATGTCATTTCTCAACGGAGTTTAATTTAAAATTATCAGTCTGTGTATTATTTATATATTAATATCTTATTTAATTTGAAATTTGATGTATGTCTTGAATAAAAAATGATTTCACGAAATTTTTTGCTTTATAATTCATTATATTTTTAATTGAAATTATTAATTTTAATTATTTTAATTTATTTTTGAGTATAAAAATACTAATCAACCATTCATTAAATGATAATAAACCATTTATTGAATACTAATAAATATTTATTTGGTGGAAATAAATGGACTTTGATAAATGATTTAGTACCTATTACTAAATATTTATTAATGAAAGGTTCGTTACTAAATCATTTAGTAAATATTACTAAATCTTATTAAATAGAACTAAATCCTTCTATCAGTGCAGCGAGCGCGAAAAATCATTATATTGCCAAAATGTGATTCCATGCGTCTGATGCGGCGGCCATGTTTATTGCGTCAGTGTGTGTATCCGTGTGTTAACTGTTATAACCAAATTTTAATAATATTTTATTACAGCCTAGGCTTATTTGCGGCTAACCTACACTGTTTCACGCAGAACAATTTTAATGAAGGACCGGGGGGCGCCTCCCGCACGCTTTGTGTATGACTGCATTACAAAATCGCTCGCATTACTAGTCACACGCTCTACCAACTACGCTAAACTATTCACTGAAATGTTTTATCATTTTTTCGTATTTATTTTGAGCTTGGTGTCTGTCTTGATGATATCAGTGTTTTAATGCAGCTAAGATGTCTCAACTGACCATCAGAATCACAAATATCTTCCTAATGCAATTTTTTCCTAAAGTTCCAACAGTTCTGACTCACTGTAAAGTTCACAATAAATATATGTAATAATATCTATCACAATCTAGTCTCCGTTACTATTTTCAGTGGCTCAGTATAAATTGAATTTTAAATAATAGTAGACACAAGGACGTTGATTGACCATAGTTAGTATTTTAATAACTAGGTCCATCCAAACAGATGAGTGAAGTTAAACAGTTAGTTACTCTTTAATAAAAAATGAATTTTATTGAACTGAAAATATAGTTACCTTTACTCGAAAGAATTAAGGGATCATTATGGTTTAGGTGGTCAAAAAAAAGGTTATTTTCATTAATTTTTTTAAGAAGGAATTGTTGTAAGTATTGATAAAAAGCTTATGCAGGTTGACTAATACACTCTTATAGTACATAGACATTTTTTTTTTCACTCTTCTAATACTTCAAAATGGCGGATGAAGGTAACTCCGTGAAATAAAGATAGTTCGCTGGAGGCGGTGATATCTCCTCAATAATGGCTCATCCAAAATGAAAAATGAAAAACTTTTTACATTCAGTATGCGTGTAGCTCTAGCCCGAACCGCGGATGTTAATTTTTACCGATAAATAAAAAATGGCAGACATTCAAAAAAAACATGTCAAAAAATAAGGTTTTTTTCAGTGCTTTTGGGCCAAAAAAAACAGTAAAAATCAAAATTCAAATTCGATCGGGGTTCATGATAGAGCTGTTCATGTGTACAATACGTGGTTAAAATTTCATGAAGATCGGTTCAGTGGTTTCGGAGAAATCACCGCCGCCGTCTGTAAAAACATAGTTTTGAGAAAAACTCGTTTAAAGTTTTGCGAGCGCACTCAGATAGTAAAAGTTGTTACGAACAGGTCACAAAATAATATGTCTAGACTGCTCCGATCACTATAATTTTTCGACACAATACTTTTAGATATATGTACTTTCGAAAAATGAAAAAAAAATCGATTTTTTGAAAATTATAAACCAGAGTGATCCCTTAAACATTCAAAAAATAGTAACTCGAAAAAATTAAGCCTAGCACAGTAGACTAAATAGTTACAGTGACTATATTCAAGAAAAGTTGAATATACGGCCGGAAAAGACTGTTTATGTTACCGAATTCCAGGCGTAGCTATTATTACTAAATCACAAATGTTCGCTCGCTGTACCTCGATTATAGTTACTTCAACGGAAAAAAATCACACGGTTACTATAAAATTTCAACTGTATCAAAAATGTTGATTTTGCCCATTGAATTTCTCTCAGTGTATTATACTGGATTGCAAGCGTTGTCGGAATCAAGTGATGGTTAAAGTGATGGTTAAAAAAGCGAAAAGTCGCTTCTCATTGAATAAGTTCTGTAGTATGACGGGACCATGTTGGATATGGATACTGCTTTATGCTCGACGTGGCCATGTGGCCAATGCTATATCTTGGCCTAAGCCAGATCACTCTAAGTTACCTAATAGATCACGATGAATACATTTTTATCCGTATGCCTAAGGCTACCAGATTTGAACTATGGAAATGCGGGACACCACTACCCCCCCCCCCCCCCCCCCCCCCCCCCCCCCCCCACTGCACCGAAATAATGTATGCATTCAATCATTTAGTTGTTCAATTTTTTTATTAATATTTTTTCCATAATACTTGACATGAGTGTATAGAGGATTTTGTATTTTATGATTATGACATTTCAAATAAGAATTGAAGTTTTAATATATTTTTTTATATTTTATAATCTTAGTATCGCAGACTAGCATTCTTTAGTCTCAGACTCGTAATACTATTTTTTTTATTGTTGTTTCGGGTCGTATCGATGCCTAACGAATACTTGGAAAAAAAAAATTGAAACGAACTCGCACATAATTCGGGACATGCGGGACAATTTTTATAAATGCGGTACGAATTTGGGGTGAAAAAAAATCCGGGACACTTGGCTGAAATCCGGGACTGTCCCGCCTAATCCGGGACGTCTGGTAGCCTTACGTATGCCTATCTTAGCACACGGGTCCATCGTGTTTCACGACCCCCTAAAGTATGTGAAACGACCTAGGACATGAAAAACAGGAATTCGAAAGGTAAGAGATGATGCTCCGTCCTAAATTACCATACTTTCAGTGGGCTTTATAATACTGTGACGTCAATTTCACACATCAGAATTTGAAATAAGAACAATAAGAATAAATTATTTTTTTTTGTCATCTTCCAGAAAATAAACGAACTGAAATGATTGCAACGCTTTAAGACATGTTTTCTAACACCCAAAACATTTTAAGACTCTATTTAGTTCTTATAAAGGGCGTTCGTGATGATAAGTTTTGTAAATTTTTGGGGAATAATTGCAAATCCTCATTAAATCCTCATTGAGTTTTTCTTCTCAAGTCGCATTATGTATTATGACATATATATGTATAGAGATATGTATAACACCGTAGGAATATACCGAAATAATTGATCGCTTATCAGATATATTATTAATCGCTTGAAACGTACGGGCACACCATACAATGACATCTTTATACAGATAGGGTGACATTAGGGTGGTTGTTATATCGGGGAAAAAATTGAATTTCCCGAGCCGCCCCCCAAATCGACTCTAAATAATTATAAATAAACCCTGTAATTTTTTCAGATTTTAATTTTAACGCTTGATCCTTGACCACAGAGGATGAACTTTCCCATTTGAAATACACGGGGTTATGTGGTCTTCCCAGTTATGATTTTACTGGGGATTCATTATGGGAATAAAAATTTGAAATTCTCACAAATTAGTCCATGAAGATGCCGCTCTGTGAAAAAAAATTGGCACCACCCTGCCCTCAAAATTTCGTATGGTTTATCCCATGCCAATGTGATGATTTTTTTTTTCTTTTCAATTTCATCGAATGTAGCTCAAAAACATTAAAAATATATGGTTTTTCAACATTTCTTAAATATTAAACAAAAAAACAACAAATTATCACATTGGTATGGGATGAACCATACAAAATTTTGAGGGCAGGGGGGTGCCAAAGATCTTTTGATGGGAAGAAAATATTTTCAGAAATATTAATTATTTTGGTTAGTTCATTTTTTGATAGGTCAACAAAGACCATGAGTTTTCTGACACCGAATATCATAGTACCAAGCCTAGATTGAGCCTGAATAGTTATTCAACTATCGTCCAAAGCTAGTAATTCCTTTGAGATCACTTGACTACAAGGTTGAACGTCTATAGCTATAAGATGTGAAAGTGATTCGCTGATTGCTAATGTGCTGCATATTCTTGGACTTCGTCGCTTTGTAAATGGGATTCTTGGCGAATAGGCAAATCGAGGAGAAAAAACACAATTTTTGAACGTTCTAGCTGACTCCTGAACAGGCCCGGCGACAGAAATGGCGAGGCTCGTTACTCCGATTCCCATGTGGGCCTCCCTGGTCACTATTTTTGCGTCTTGTAGTTAGTATATTATAGTAGCAGGTATAATAGTTTGTTATAGTGTCGTATAGTACTTAGCTTCAAATGTATTTGGGTAGGTACATAAAAAATTATACGTCATGGTAAATGAGCATGAAAAAATTAATTAAAAATTAATTAAAATTAACTAATAAAAATTAATTAAATTTAGTTTCCGAAAAAATTTAGCTAGAAGAAAAAGAAGTTGCACTTCTGTACTGCCCCCTCAACGGTAGTCGATTTTTTTTTAAATTTATTTGGTAATTCTTTGCATGGGGCCCCCTGTCATCCGGGGCCCGGTACAGCTGTACCCGTAGTCCCACCTTGTCGCCGGGCCTGCTCCTAAATGTATCTACTATAGAAGCTGGATCAAACCAAGAAAATACGGTAGAGTGTCGATTATGCGAATCGTCAATTATCCGAACGATGATTCCGGTTCATCCCAATGTTCGATTATTCATAATGTGACATTATTGGTGTATGATGTAGCGAGTTTATAGACTTTTAGGAGATTAGAAGATGCCGGCGAAACAATGAGCTAGTTTGTTGAAAAATAAAAGAAATCGTTGATAGTAAGAAATCGAAAAAAATGTTCCATTGATAAGATAATAATGTTCATTCATGCAGTGACTCTATCGTCCGTGTACTTTACATTCATTCATGCGGATTTATCAGGCATGAATTGACAAACCGACATTAAGACAATGAACTACAACATATAGAACAAACAAATAGAATATAGAATCAACAGAATCAAACAAATTTCAAGTAAAGATTCCTTCGGTCTCTCGGTGGTCTAATTAGATCAGGCGTCGCAGTACAAATGTGAAGGTCCCGGCTCAAACTTGGGCCGAGGGGATTTTTACTTGAAAACAATTAGAATGTTTCTTTCATGTGTTTTCGGTCTGTCTGAGGTTTGCACGCTCGGATAAAAGAAGAATCTTGCTTCAGTTAGAGATAATTTCATTTGTGAAAATAATTGGGCTCGTCTGGTCTGATGAATTCACGTGGATGAATTAATGTTTATTGTCTTCACATACATATATGTATATTCTATCACAATGACCAAATTAGAGATCTCTTATTTCCCCACGAAACATGGCTGTTCGATCATCCGAACGGGACCAGGTTCCAATTAGTTCGAATAATCGACCCTCTACTGAACTTATATTACCAACCTTGAAATTCACATTCATTAAGTGGCAGGGTATTTGAGTATATATTAGTTTATGGATACAGGTGAAAGATTGATAGATAACTTCATCCAAGTTCAACAACTTTCGATTACCTATACGTATATACATCCTATACCTATATACATATACCTATATTTGTATTACAGCTACTTCGACAAGAGCACAAAGCAGTGATCTATCAAGACTCTTATTAATTTCGCAAATACGTTCCACGCTCTTTCTCTTTCTGTCTCTATCTTTGGCTCTACTCTACTCGAGTCTATTCTCTCTCTCACTCCGTTTTCATTTTTTTTTTTGTTAGCTTTACCTTGAGGCTCGTATAAAGCTACATACATTAAGTAAATGTATGTACAAAGGTATTTAATCTCGTTTTCCTTCTAGGTGTGAAAACAGGAGTGTGGGTATGGGAAGCCAGTAGCTTCCTGGGTTAATTAGTAACGATTGTTGATTGGTCCAGGAACTGGGGCCGCGAGAACCGTCACCGTTTATCATGACTAATAAAAAAGGCAGTACACATCAATGCAGATTAATTAGAACGCACACTAGTATAGCTTCCGGTAGGGAATCGGAATGAAGTGAATATGAAACAAGATACGTGAAGCAAGGTTTTAACCTTCCGACCATATAGAGAATTTGAACCCTATTAGCAGTGAATTAACTAAGATCATTATCTCGCAAAACTTGTGTGAAAAATATGTTCCTGAAACTGGGGCAAAAACTATCACAATCATTCTTACGCTTCATTAATGATCAAGTAATGGGTATAGAGAATTTGCAATAATCAAAGATACATAATTCATCTGGGTATGGAAATCTCAAGCAATCAGATCCTGGCTTATAATTGAACGATTCTAAAGTCTTTACTCGTGCTATCAAGTACGTATGCAATAGATCACGTTAGGTATCAATTACGGCTACATTGCACACATGATTGCGATAAAAATCAAGGTGTATATTTCTCGCCTTGGATTCCTGGGTTGATTCGTTAAATTTTGTCATTTATTTTTTCCCAGGACGAACACTTTACATGCAGCATTGAATATTGAGTTCCAATCCAACGACAGCAATGAGAAACGAATCATTATCACGAGAGGGTATTTTTTTTTTAGAATCCGTGTGCCCTGCAAGAATTTTCGACTAACCTAGTTTGACTAGATAAATTCACTAGATTCTTGGAAGCCGTGACTCACAAATGAGTCTTAAGGGGAGGGGGGTGGGGGCTCTAGTAGAGTTTACCCACCCATCCAATTTCTCAAATATCTCCGAAACGGGGCTACCAATCGGATTGTCATTTTAGCAGCCGATGTTTGACAAGGAATGAGATCGAGTTAAGTCTTGAAATTGGATAAAATCGTTGTTTATTTTCTCTTGTCGCAAAATGTGGACGTACCACTTATTTCGACTTATATCAAAGCCTATACGCATCGAAAATGCAAAATCGGCTGCCCGAGCCCCATTCTCTATGTATGGAATCCCAAGCATAACCATCCTAAAACATTTCTGTTTTCGACGACAATAAAGACAAAATATGTATTCTACGGTTTGTAGTAATTAGCGATTGTCAACGGCTAGGAGACGCCCTGATGTTAGCCTGGATTCTGGATTCAGAGCGGGAAGTTGGTGATCCCTGTACGAGCGCAGGGTCACCGACCCGCCGTCGTTACGTATATTATTTTGTCTATCAAGGGCGCAAAAGGCTATTTTACGAGTATGCAATTTGCGGCACGAGTCGAAGGCGAGTTGCTGTAAAAGCAGACTCGTCATGATAGCTTTGCGCCCATGATGCACACGATGTTTTTCTCACACCTGGTCTGCAAAAATGCCACTTTTCATACCTCTTGAGCGGGCGGAAAACAGCTGTTTGCGCCCGAGGGCAGGAAAATAGTCGGTTTCGCCCGCTTTCAGTCGGCGGAAACGACTTTTTCCGCCCTAGGGCGAAACGAGCTGTTTTCCGCCCGCTCAAGAGGTATGAAAAGTGGCATTTTGCGACCGGGTGTGAGAAAATAACTATTTCAACATAGAGTAAGGGAGAAAACAATGAGATAACATAATAACAAAGTATAGCCGAGCGCGTTCACGCTCGAGTCTGCAATACAATATGGCTGTTCAGCATACTTTTAGCGTGGCATTTATTGATAAATTAAGTTACCAATAACAAAATTTCACGACTTTTGCCGCAGTCCTCGCGCGTATGAAACATCATAAGTATATAATATACGAGTACAAGAAATTTAGTCTCAGCCAAGCTCAGCATACGATTTTATTTTCACAATGAAAATTTGTGTCTCATTACGGTTCAGTACAGGGATCAATGACTTCTGCACGCTCCACAGGCATGGAAAAACGAACGTCCCGCACGCTGTATTAAAAAACGTTATAACGTCGTGGCTACCATTCACAATGAGTTGGGTGGAGTTAAAGGTGTGATATTTGGCCATAACGACTAGAGCGATATTTCTGGTAACAATTTTTTGAAAATCTGTAATTGCTGGGGGCGTTTCATGTGGAGGCGGAGAACCCGAATCTGCACTGACGTCGATTTTGGTGGCCTTGCGCTGAAAGCCGTCTCGTTTCACGTGGAATACGCTGTGTGTATATACAGGGTGGTCCATTTAATTCTGCCACCGCGAATAACTTGGTCATTATTGATTGTACTGAAAAGTGTCATACGAGAAAGTTGTTGCATTTGAAGGGGGAAAATAAGTTTTGGAAGTGAATGTCATCTGAAGGTCATATCTTATGAGATCTCGGTGTTTGCGATGGTTTTTTGAATGGGACTACCTATTTTTTTGCTCACTACAAGGAAGCTGACATCAAAACGCGTCCAACCATGTGCAACAACATGACCTTCAGATAATCTTCGGCTCCGAAATTCATGATTAAGTGACGGAGGTGGAAATTCCAGGAGAACGAATTGTTTCGGCACATTCAATTCTTCTTTCACGTAATTCATTTCATCAAATGCTCATTATGTCAAATCAAATCAAATCAAATCCAAAAGGCCGTATGTGTGCCCAGGGCTTTCTCGACGTTGGTGAAAAATTTAGTTATGCAAAATGCAAGGAGCCAACAGATGACCACGGTCAAACTAGATGCCTTCGATTTTACATCGGATGCAAAAAGTTCACCCATTACTGCCCATGGCAATGGACCCCAGCCCAAACTGAAGGTAGAGATGTAGACTACCAACGATACGACTGGGAGCCAAGATAGACTTGACACGTCTTGCTCTATAACATTTTTCAGAAAGAAGTAAAGTCCGAGGGCGGCCTGGAAAGATTCAAAACAAAATACATCTTAGGATTGTGTCAGTATTAGATAAAGGGAAAAATTGCGAGCACCTATTAGTATTCGACAATATTTTCACGAAATTTACTTTAGTACTTGATGTTACATTTTTGGACAACATTTTGAGCATTTGATAAGATGAATTACGTGGAAGAAGAATTGAATGTGCCGAAACAATTCATTCTCCTTGAATTTCCACCTCCGTCACTTAATCATGAATTTTGGAGCCGAAGATTATCTGAAGGTCATGTTGTTGCACATGGTTGGACGCGTTTTGATGTCAGCTTCCTTGTAGTGAGCAAAAAAATAGGTAGTCCCATTCAAAAAACCATCGCAAACACCGAGATCTCATAAGATATGACCTTCAGATGACATTCACTTCCAAAACTTATTTTCCCCCTTCAAATGCAACAACTTTCTCGTATGACACTTTTCAGTACAATCAATAATGACCAAGTTATTCGCGGTGGCAGAGTTAAATGGACCACCCTGTATATGGCTAAAATATCAAAACCTCCCTGAAGCGGACACCTTCACTAACGGACAACTTTAGCTTGGGCGGTCACTGTCCGCTATACAGAGGTTTTACTACGGTATGTTTATGTCTGCTGGCGTTGCCTTTAATTTATGTATTGTTATATATAATTCTTACAGATCACACAGTCCTTTTGAGTAACGTCTCTGAAATTACAAGGTGAAGGCAACTCCCAGAACCTAGACAAAGAGTATACGGTACTATTTATTGGATTTTTGTGTAAATCCTTTAGAACGATCATAAAAAACTATAGGTTTTGATAAGTATCCGCCTCATTTACTTTTCATCTTCACATCACTAAATTCAGAACATCATATACCGTGACAATTCCGTGAAAGTAACCGGTCCTATGTTAGGTATCTCATGGAGTAAACAAACGACATATCCACAGAGACAGACGTCAGACGATCAGACGACGCAGCGTCAGCTGTCACTTCGTTGGGTTAGAATGAACTGTCAATGAGATATTTGAGGTTGATCGTATATCATAACCTAATTAGACAACGGAAATTAATATCTATTCGTAAAGAAGTGATAATGAATGCACGAACGATGAAACGATTCAATGCAATTCAATGCAATTCAGAAGAATTTGTCTTTATTTGTTCATCAGTTATTGGTTACACTGATTAATAATAATTTCCATCGAAATGTAATAGTAATAACATTATTGTTCGTTCGTCAAAAATCTTGGAAGTTGTTTTCATTTGTGGCTAAATACATTAATTTGCAACCTGAATGTAATTCACTCTCTGTTAATTTAGTGACTGTAACATAAAATTGTCTTTATTGCCTGGTACAATTTATCCTTCTCTACACTCTTTTACAGGATTCGCTAATAAATATTCTCGTGACTCAGCTACTTCAGTTTCTTCTGAATTGCATTAAATCGTTTTAAAAGTATTATTTATTCGTCGAATAATAATGGACAGATTATCGGAACAATTTTTTCATACTGGAAATCCTAACCGCAATCTAACCATAAAATCGTACTCCGCGCGCTTTGCCTACCTGTTAAAGCAGAAGGCAACCAGCGTGAACAAGGAACGGCGGAAAGGCAGTGCCGAAACGCCAAATTCTGGATCGGGCGGATCCATCCGACCCGCATACACGAATACTCACGGTATATATTTTTTTTTTTCGTAAATATATGAGGTGTTCCATACCATTTCGAACGGTCAAAAAGTTGTCGACTCTCGAAAAAATTGAAATTTTGTCAGATTATTCAATTCTATGGAAGCTGCCCCTCATTGGACATTTCGATGGCTCCTATCGAAAAGAGCGTAACTCAGCAGTTCAGGAAAGAAGAGCGTAACTCGGCGGAGCAGTTAAGAAAGGCGTATGTCCCCTGTGACGCCCTATGACAAATGCCTTTCTTAACTGTTTCGTCGAGTTACGCTTTTCTTTCCTGCACTGCTGAGTTACGCTCTTTTCGATAGGAGCCATCGATTTCTATTTATCTTCTACCTATTTCGATTTATAGCAGCCAATTAACGTGTATGACGAACTTTTGACAAAGAAAAATTTAAGATCACGAGGCATGTATTTCGAGTTGAGAAAGAAAATGTCATTGAATAGATTTTGTTTCATTCCTAAATTCTAATTAAAATAATTAAAACAAAAATTGAAAAAAAAATCAGAATTTAG
This sequence comes from Rhogogaster chlorosoma, assembly GCA_944452935.1. NCBI lineage: Eukaryota > Metazoa > Arthropoda > Insecta > Hymenoptera > Tenthredinidae > Rhogogaster > Rhogogaster chlorosoma. Next base: position 11,612,380 of record OX101802.1, read on the forward strand.
GATAAAAATAAAAAACTGTATTCAATGTGAACGTTTCTCTCTCAACTTCAAAATTTTTTTTTATTTCAATCAAAATAATTGAAATGAATTTTTTTTATTCCAATTAGATCTCAGGAATAAAAAAGAATTTATTCAATGAATTTTCGTTTCTCTCTACTCGAAATATAATCTCCATGATCTCACATTTTTTCTTGCAAAAAGTTCGTCATAAAGGTTAATTGGCTGCTATAAATAGAAATAAATAGAAAATAAATAGACAATCTAAGATAGCTTTCACTTAATCTACGGCGCTCAGCCAGCGTGAGAATGACTTTCCCTATGAAAACTAAAGTCTTAAGGGGTTGAAACTTGGAGCATAAAAAATCAAAAAAGTTTTTTATTTTTTTTGAACATCGTAATGTATACGCATTTTGTTCTATCACATATGTCACTCATCAGACTCAAATCCGCAAGTTTTAGTGATCTAAATCGAGCAATCTCGAGACAACACTGAAAACGTTAACAGTCACCCACTATTCAGGCTATCTTGCATTGTAAGGCTGAAGGTCAAAACAGGAACTAGGTCAAATACAAGCCACGCGCCACTGCGGAAGAATACAAACAAATCTATGACTAACGTTAGCGGTACTCCTCACAATACCCCGCCACTGCCATGTTCGCAATCACTTAAGTAGCGACTTTGATAATCAATACTTGCTTTATTATCTCTGCACCAAATTACTGTGACTCCTTTACTAGGAGTTCGAAGATCACGTTTTTATTTCCACTAGTTTCTCTTTCAGAATTCAATTGTACCTAATTAAAAAAACTTAACTTGATCAACCTTTCTAATAAATCACCCTTGCGTTTCCTGATTTCGTGATTGCTCAACTACTAGGATAACTTAATTTTGTGTATACCTGAACCTAAATTTTTATTGGAGAACACATTGTGTGAATACGAGAAGTCATTTTTTCACATCTATTTGAATTAGGTATGCATTGATTCGATTCCCAACTGTTTTTCGTATATTTAATTTGCTAATACAAGACATCAAAAATCAGTAAAAACAATGGATCAAATGTGAATTTGTAAAGAAACATTGTTACCAATCATTTAGACTTGTGTGGATTCTAGTTCCAATTTGATCTTACTTTACTTCCCAACGAAGTTAACAGTAAATAATAAAGAAAGAAGAAATGAACAAGTGCCACAGGAAAGTTGAATTCCGGGGTTCAACAATCGATATAAGCATACAAGACCAGTCTACGGTACGACGAGGGATGAATCGTGACAGGATTCAACCTTTGATTAATTAAAGACTTTCAAGCTCAAAATTATGTGAAAAGAAACTTGGTATGACAACTTATGTGAAAACTTAGTAGTCAATTATTCAGTGATGTCAGGCAAACTAACGTATCCTTCAGATAAATTGTATTAGGTAATTAGTGAATAAATTAATTAATGTCAGTTGCAATTAACAATAAACGGTTTTATTGTTTTGTTTAGTTTCTCACGTTCTCAATGTGCAGTCAATACAAGTTCCTTGCCGCTAAAAGTGCACAATTGGTTGTCTCGGGCAAAGAATGTGAAAGGTGTTTACACGAAAAAATATAAAACTCGCATCCGAGTAATTATATCATTATCAATTATATTTGATCTACAAAGCGTCGTTATAACATTTTTGTATTGAACGTCCACCGAAGTAAAATTTTTGTCAAAGTATAAATCCCACGATTGTCAAGGCTTATCCACACATACTTCACAAAACGATAACTATAAGGTCAATTGTCCTTAAATGTTCCAGTGACTGTAACGTACACGAGGCCAATTTAAATTACTGTGCTTAATTCAGAGATGGCAAAAAAATTCAGATAAAAACAACACATTAGAATCGCCGCTTCACAGCAATTAAATAAAATTATATTTTTGCTTGGAGTTTCTACATTTATTGTCAAACTAATTACAAGTCATAGTTCCATGAAACATCATGTATCTCTGTGGCTTTAATTAATTACTAAGTAAGTGAGTACTTACTTACTAATTAATTACTATACATAGGTAATTCTTTCGAAAAGCAACATAGGTACGAATATCATAGTCATCGATTTTTCTGTAGTTTCACTGGCTCGATTTCCAAGAAGAAAAAAAATGTTTTCATTTAACTTCCTTTCAGCCAATTGCTCAAATGTTATCGATATTGTAAGCTCTTAAGCGTAAGCAATCAAATCATCACCACATTAAAATGGATGGCAAATTTATTCAACGTTTTCGGTTGAATAAAAAAGGAAAAATTGCGATGTCAACATAGGAAAAATTCCTATGTGATTATAGGAAAAATTGCTATGTTACATGGGAGGAATTCCTATGAATTATAGGTATTTTTACCATTTTCTCATGGGAAAAACTCCCATTTTCGCATGGTAAAAACTCCTATGTCAACATACGAATTTTTACTATGCGAAAATGGGAGAATCTCCCATTTTTTTTTATCCGTGTAGTTTCATGAACCATCAAATTTCTCTGTAACCTTTAATCTCTCTATATGTATATGAAGCATTCTCCATCAACCCAGCCACTTTTTTAAGTGACCCTCCACAGAATTTTCCAAACTTGATCACTTTGTAGAATTAGTTAAAGAGACTTTAAGTTAAATTCTTTCAGATTTTTAAATCCAACCGTTTGGGAAATACTATATTTCTTTTAAGTCAACATATCTAAAAAAATATAGCTCGCAAAAACAAAAAATGATTGAACGTAAAAGTTGTAGTTTTCTATCATCTCTTCAACGAAATTTACGTTGTAATTTTATCGTCCTTATAAACTAGATTTTTCACTAAGAAAGAAGACTGCAATTTTTCTTCATTCAAACAACACCACATTTATTTTGCTGCTAAATTTACTAAACCTTTAGGCACATGTGTGGATTCAGTAAAACCTTCGCCAGAAAGGGACCGTCAAGGTTTATGGTCTAAAAAAAAAAATCGTGTGAAATCATGGAGTCTGACAAGCACCCTGTTGAAAATGTTTCATTCCCAGAAAACTATCGATTATTTCACGTTGGCGACTCATTGTTAGTTCAAGAGTTTTGATACTCTTGAACTTTTAGAGGTAATAAAGAAAATGGGTCTTGAGTTTTAGGGTTTTATTTCTCTGACCTAAATTTTTTTTTCTTTGTTTTCAGTCCAGAGCCCTCGACGATTCCATTCTGGCGATTTTTTTGTTGATTCTATGGATATGTCTTTTCAATGATATGAGTTGCCTATAATTTGGGGTCCCTACGGGACGTATCCGTATGAAATTGAAAGTAAAATTCACAGGCCAACAAATCGTCAAACAGAACGACATATTTCTGAAAGCCCGGTTTTCGGATTCTAGGAGGGTCGAAAACATAGATTCGTTAAAATTAGCAAAAGCCACTTTTCGACCAAAACCAATACTTTTCTTATCTCACCATAAGTGATGAAAAGTAAAATTAGCGACATTGGAATTTTCCAGGCTTAAGGTTGAATCCCACCTTTGCGTCGCGAACCGCTGCGCTGCGCGGCCAATTTATTCCTTTGCGTGTTATCTTATCGAGGTGCGCTCACTATTCCGCAGCGAACCACGGCGAACGGCTGCGAAACGCATTTCGGCGGTGCGCCGCGTTTCGCCGCGTGTCGCTGCCGAATAGTGAGCGCACAAGGGATCCACGCATTGTCGTTCATATGACAGTGAAGGCAACCCGCTTCATAAAAGAGAACAACTACGAAAATTTATTCGTCTCACGACGAACTGTTTATTGCGATTTGCCGTATGAAGTGAATATGTGAGCCATAAAAAATTGACATCGTGAGTTGCAGATATAAAAGCACCGCTCGAAAATTTCGGCGTGCATCGACATTATCGGCATTAGGCCGCAACACTGAGCGCACCACGCCAAAAGTTCGCCGCGCGGCGCAGCGGTTCGCTGCCGTTCGCAACGAAAAGGTGGAATTCAACCTTTAGATGCATGTCGAGTTGAGGTGAAGAGCCCGTTATGGATTCCAAACCCGCACCTTTAAGTACAGTCGGGGAACCGGATTCTGAAGCTCCTTATCCCGCGCCGAACGCAACTGAACATACACCTTTAATTTAATTGATGTTTAAGTTGGCATGAGATTACAACGACATTAGCTCAACTGATAAGTTAGCGATCTGCTCTGCTTTTCTTCAGAGAATGTCAATTCGCATAACCTCTTGAATGCACAAGTGATTGAAAAATCTGTCACATCGGATAACCCCAAAATGCGCGTACGTTTTTTCGAATTAGGTTGCTCCTAAAATGAACTAGTGCTCGTAAAGTGTTCATATCGTTGAGGGAGGGCCCTAATGAAACTTAATATTATATTCTTTCATGAAACCGGATCGAATTTTAATCATTTTAAAGTGCTAGCTGAAATTAATAAAATCAGCCTGCGAAATTTTAAATTCAATCTTAAATATAGGAGGATTACGCACCAACGATAAATCGCAGGCTATTCAAAATTTGGCAATGTATTCAGAACACTTAGGCAAAGAATCCCAAGTATCGGATCTAATATCGGTCGTCTCGTTACTCAGAAAGCATAGTTAACATTTTTTATTTCAAAGTCTCTACAGTTCATTGTCACAAGTGATTCGGAACATAGGTTTCATATGACAGTAATATCTATACCGCACTTTGTGCTTAACATGTGTGTGAAGGGTATGCTCCGTTTGGGAAGCTAATTGGAATACGAATTATATGCAAGGAGCAAACGGCGTTGCTAAAAATCTATGTCAGTAAATTGCATTCTGATGATCGGTAAAAATCGTCTCGGTTTCATGAAAGGATATAACATTAGCTTTTATTAGGGCCCTCCCTTGACCCTATGAACACTTTACGAGAACTAGGTTATTTTAGGAGCAACCGAATTCGAAAAAACGTACGCGCATTTTGGGGTTAGCCGATGTGACAGATTTTTCAAGAGCACTTGAAAATGATTAAAAATCGGTCCGGTTTCATGAAAGAATACAACATTAAGTTTCATTGGAGCCGTCCCTTGACCCTATGAACACTTTACGAGAACTAGGTTATTTTTCAACCACTTGTGCATTCAAGAGGTTATGCGAATTGACATTCTCTGAAAAAAAGCAGAGCAGATCGCTAACTTATCAGTTGAGCTAATGTCGTTGTAATCTCATGCCAACTTAAACATCAATTAAATTAAAGGTGTATGTTCAGTTGCGTTTGGCGCGGGATAAGGAGCTTCAGAATCCGGTTCCCCGACTGTACATGCAATTGTTTGCTGAAAATCATAAGCATATATACCCATGTAGGAGCTCCCAGAGTTGAACGACGGGGCCGGGTTTGGGCAAGCACTGGGGAACCTAGCTTCGGTGTACGTATATTGGCCCATGCTTGGGTCAAGACTGGGTACTGTAACGCAGTTTTCTATTAGGAAGAGGAAAACCTTTGACTCCGTCACAATTCGGCGCTTCCCGTGTTAATTAACTGAAACTTACCTAATGTTGGGCGCCAGACGCTTGCGCGTCGTTTCCTTACCAAATTTTTACCATATGATACGATACGATATGATAACTAAAACATACGAGATGCGACGAGCGACAACTCAACTAGCTCAGTTTTCCAAAGCCTTAGATAGAGGGGCAGGGTACACCATTTACATAAAACAATATTCGATATTTTACTTGAGATCACATCAATCAGATTTATTTCCTTTTTCGAAATTAGACAGGTTCGATAGAATCGATAACAGAATCGGTATTAGTTTCGTTTATTACAGTAGTCGATCTAAATAACGGGACAGAATTTAATTCTTTTACGATATTAGTGAGAGGCGTGTGTCAGAGACGACTCGATATAAAACAATTTGACTAGACTCCAGACTTGGTATCACAGAGCGATACTTCGTACCCAAATGCAAATTTTATTTATCATAACGCAGCCAAACACTAGTATGCGACTTTTAGCCGAAATCAGATGACGATACTCAATAATGAAACGATACAGGTTCCCTAATTATTAATTAGTGGCACGCTGAGCCTTACAATAAACGATATTTCAAGGTCTATCAAAAGATAGGGACCGCAGGGTCATCCAAAATACGCAAATTACTTAGTTCAGCGATAACAGATTATTTCAGGAACGATAGAAAGATAATAAACCAGATTCTACGATATCTTAACGAAAGTTTCGATACTAGATTTTACATAGCCAAATTTTCTCAAGCGATAATAGAACAGAGATAATTACTAAATTATAACAAACGATAATAAAACTAAACTATAACAAAGTTTCCGTAACGCGAGGCCTTAGCCCTCGCGGCTAACTTCGCTCAGGGTACTCCAGGAAAGGTATTTTATACTATTTTCATGCACAAGCAATATTAACAATACTAGAAATGCTGAATTTACAAAGCCATACGATAGGTAATAGCCAAAAAGCAATATAAGATCTACGTAATTCAGTCAGACTCGAGGTTGTTCGATAAAGTAACCATAGACGAGCTTCTTAGCTCAAAAATCCAAACAATAAACCAGACTTTTATACGAACTACCTCGTGTCTTCACAAAAAGAATCAAGACCTTACCTTAATCGACTTCCAGATTGCACAACACAATTTTAAGTAATACTCGATAACGTTAGTCAGTACGATACGATACTCGATGACTAGTAGACAGCGTAGCGTAGACTGGAGCGAAGAATAGGCTGAGTGACCGGTGCGTCTTCCTTATATAGCCTTTATTTCTACGCATCGGATCATCCCTCTAGTAATTAGGTCACGTGACGTGTCAGTGACTTTTAATTGGCTCTCGGTACTTCTCGGTAGTTTCGACGGTTGTCAGGTGTTCTGACGTATTCCGGGAGAATCACACCTACCCCTCCGTTGCTGTAGACCACTCCTATTCCCGCCTTCCGTTAGAACTCCCTGGTGCTGGATCTACCGGAAATCTCGCTCACCAGAGCTATTCGATAAATTCCGATAGGGCCTTACAGGATTCGTCGATCCCTACGGAATGGGTAATAGCCTCGCGCTGGATCACAAGGATCTCGCCTACGATAAAGTCCTTCAGGTCGGAACGCTGATCCGGGGGTTTTCTGGACCAACCACGGCCGCGGTAACAGTTTCGGAGATAGTGCAGATGATCGGTAAACCTGTTGTCGACAGTTCTTCGGGTAGGAGGCTGTGAATATGCTTTCGCATGACCCTATACGCCACCCTCAGACTGGCAGGTGATGTAGACGGTAGCTTCGCCGGATGACGGGAGGATTTTTGCCGTGCTTCTCGCACATCCCTGTACGCCGTCAGTCCGTTACGTTTGGAGCAGTGCGTTTTCCGGCTCTAGTGGAGGCGCTGGCCTTGCCGCTTTCTTGGCGAATCGAAGACTTGCACGCCGATAGGGCCGTCTGCGACGATACGAGAGGTTCTTTAGGCTGCATTTGCTGTACTTTCCATCGGTAGTTCCCACGTCGGTAGAGACCTCGTGGTGCATCGTGATCGAGATTCATAGATTTTACAAAAATAAAAAGTGCATTAGTTAAAGCTAACCATTTTCCCTAAATTTTCCTTTTCCTGGAGTCCCTGTCCACGCTACGCTGTACTTTTTTCGAGTTTTTCCCTTGTAACTGGGATTTATCAAAATACCACGTTACAACTCTTCCCTCCCAGGGGAAGGCCGACAAGGCCGTGATGCTTTAGTGAAGACAGAATTTTACATATCAATTGCTAAAAACCGATAGTGAACTCGGGTCTGATGAAGTACGCAGGACGATAACTAATTTTTTTTTTCGAACTGAACTTTAAGCATGACTTTTCTCTGAAGATATCCTTAGCGATAGCGTGATTTCACTTTTTTCTTAACCAAAACTGAACTTTTTCTTTACCTAACCTAAACTTTATTTCACCTAACCTAAACTGAACTTAACGAAAGGTTGTGCTTGGCACGCGAAACAAGAGGGTTTTTTTTTTCGATAGGGCGCGGGAATTTTTCCGCGAACGGACGATAGGGCGCGCGGTTTTTTTTTTTTTTTCTTTTTCTGGTTCAAACGAAGGTTAAAGGATTGTGGCGCTTTGATTGTATGACCTAGTGTCTCAGGTTTGATAAATAGTACCGGTAAGTCGCCTGATTCTTGCGCTGAAGCGCAGGTTGATAATTCCGGGGGGTTTTTTCGCGGGCTAGATTTGGAATTCCGCGGTCGCCTTTATTGGCGGTTCCCTGGCTGGTTTCTCGAGCATCGAGGGCACGTTAATTTCGTTACGTCAGGTTTTCCGCATTTAAAACAGAACTTCTTTTTATTTTCGTTACATTGAGGGAATCGGTGTCCGGTTTTTCCGCAATTCCAACATTTCCCTGTCCACGGGGTGGATTCTGAATTTTCTCCGATCGAATAAACAACGTTTGCAAAACTTACGGGATCGATAGATGTCGTTGATGCGGTAGGGTTATTAGTTCGAGGGTTCTGTTTCCTATTTCCGGTATTTTTATTAGTTTGCGGCTTTTTATTAGCGTTAGGTTTCGATAATATAGCGGCGTTTCTATGATCGGGGTCTTCGATATCTATACTGCAAGCAGCGAGTGCGTTGCGAGATTGTTTCGGCGTTGTACGAGCTCCGCGGTAGGCTAATTCCGGGAGCAAAGAATGTTCGGCAGTAGGAGGCGCGTGGTAGCGTCTCGCGACATTATAGCTGAGTTCAGACCTTCGTGCTAGATCTTCTAATATGTCGAGATTATAAAGTTCTTCTCGTCTGATTAGAATTTGATATTTCGGTAGTAAATTACGATAGGCGTACTCAATCTCTTCTTCCTCACTCCAGGGAGGGTGTAATCTCGTAAAATACGCTCGCATAAACGTTAGGTAATCTGCGACAGATTCCTGTTCGCCTTGAGTCCTTCGCCTTATTTCTTCCCTGAGTGCGTACTGAAGGTCAGGGTTTCCAAAACGAATACGCCATGCGTGTTCGAATTGTTGCCAAGTTTGCCAACTATTACGCTTCGACCTAAACCAGTAGATAGCGACGCCTGATAAAAAGAATGGCAAGCTATTTAGGATGTCTTCATCGCGAAGATTAATTAAAACTCGACCCTCCTGAATTCTAGATAAGAATGCTTCTGCATCTTCGTTACGCGAACCTGAGAACGTGAGATTCCACTTACGCATAACGTCGTAAGCAGCTGTGGGGGACGGTACATGATTGCTAGGTGACCTAGGATAAAAACTCGGTCGCGAACTGTTAAATTGAGGACGATAGGGTGTCTGATCGGCTGTAGGCGTGAATTGACGGGCATTAGGTGAAAGATTTATCGGCTGTTGTGCTTGATCTGAATCGATAGGACGATTGAACGATACATTGTGCATTTGCGGCGGTGCAGTTGCATTTTCGATATTTCCGGGATTATTATTGTTTTCGATAAGATCGTTATTTACGGGATCTTCGGGATTTTCGTTGTGGTCGTTATCGTGACTGGATTCCGCTCGACCATCGTCGCCGGGTCCGTGTGAATGCGGGGATTGCGGGCTATCTTCAGCTGCATTCGGATGCAGTTGACCTGCGGGTGTTCCGGGATCTGACATTTCTCCGCGTTGATTTCGATAGACGCGAATTAACCGATCTCGTAAGGTGGGAAGAGTTCCGACAGGTGAACGGGATAGACGAATTAATTCGTGACGTAGTTCGTCAGCTGATAGTAAATAGATCCACGCGTCAAGAGACGACGGTTTTGACATAGAGAGTTTGTAAACACTCTAGCGCTGGAGGTTAGCGCGTAACGGTCGCGAGTAAGGATTAGCGGTTTCGAAGAATATGTAAGAAATGTAAATACGATACAGGTATTAAGGGTTCGATACAGTCAACAGCTTTTGTTCAAAAGCGTATGGTAATCCTTTTGTTATGTTCGATAGTAATGGCTTTTGTTCGGAAGATTATATTAATCTTTCTGTTATGTCTGTGAATAATAGCGCACACTGTTAATCCTTTAACGATAGTTTTTCACTCTCTCTTTTGTTTCGGGTGCTGTGGGTTGTTTTTGTTTAACGGTATTTTTGAAAATTTTTGAAATTTTCCCTGATTTTTCTCTGATCTTTTTCGCGAAATTTGATTGATGTATCTCGAAATCTATCTCCTCTTTGGCGTGGCCCCACGTTGGGCGCCAATTTGTAACGCAGTTTTCTATTAGGAAGAGGAAAACCTTTGACTCCGTCACAATTCGGCGCTTCCCGTGTTAATTAACTGAAACTTACCTAATGTTGGGCGCCAGACGCTTGCGCGTCGTTTCCTTACCAAATTTTTACCATATGATACGATACGATATGATAACTAAAACATACGAGATGCGACGAGCGACAACTCAACTAGCTCAGTTTTCCAAAGCCTTAGATAGAGGGGCAGGGTACACCATTTACATAAAACAATATTCGATATTTTACTTGAGATCACATCAATCAGATTTATTTCCTTTTTCGAAATTAGACAGGTTCGATAGAATCGATAACAGAATCGGTATTAGTTTCGTTTATTACAGTAGTCGATCTAAATAACGGGACAGAATTTAATTCTTTTACGATATTAGTGAGAGGCGTGTGTCAGAGACGACTCGATATAAAACAATTTGACTAGACTCCAGACTTGGTATCACAGAGCGATACTTCGTACCCAAATGCAAATTTTATTTATCATAACGCAGCCAAACACTAGTATGCGACTTTTAGCCGAAATCAGATGACGATACTCAATAATGAAACGATACAGGTTCCCTAATTATTAATTAGTGGCACGCTGAGCCTTACAATAAACGATATTTCAAGGTCTATCAAAAGATAGGGACCGCAGGGTCATCCAAAATACGCAAATTACTTAGTTCAGCGATAACAGATTATTTCAGGAACGATAGAAAGATAATAAACCAGATTCTACGATATCTTAACGAAAGTTTCGATACTAGATTTTACATAGCCAAATTTTCTCAAGCGATAATAGAACAGAGATAATTACTAAATTATAACAAACGATAATAAAACTAAACTATAACAAAGTTTCCGTAACGCGAGGCCTTAGCCCTCGCGGCTAACTTCGCTCAGGGTACTCCAGGAAAGGTATTTTATACTATTTTCATGCACAAGCAATATTAACAATACTAGAAATGCTGAATTTACAAAGCCATACGATAGGTAATAGCCAAAAAGCAATATAAGATCTACGTAATTCAGTCAGACTCGAGGTTGTTCGATAAAGTAACCATAGACGAGCTTCTTAGCTCAAAAATCCAAACAATAAACCAGACTTTTATACGAACTACCTCGTGTCTTCACAAAAAGAATCAAGACCTTACCTTAATCGACTTCCAGATTGCACAACACAATTTTAAGTAATACTCGATAACGATAGTCAGTACGATACGATACTCGATGACTAGTAGACAGCGTAGCGTAGACTGGAGCGAAGAATAGGCTGAGTGACCGGTGCGTCTTCCTTATATAGCCTTTATTTCTACGCATCGGATCATCCCTCTAGTAATTAGGTCACGTGACGTGTCAGTGACTTTTAATTGGCTCTCGGTACTTCTCGGTAGTTTCGACGGTTGTCAGGTGTTCTGACGTATTCCGGGAGAATCACACCTACCCCTCCGTTGCTGTAGACCACTCCTATTCCCGCCTTCCGTTAGAACTCCCTGGTGCTGGATCTACCGGAAATCTCGCTCACCAGAGCTATTCGATAAATTCCGATAGGGCCTTACAGGATTCGTCGATCCCTACGGAATGGGTAATAGCCTCGCGCTGGATCACAAGGATCTCGCCTACGATAAAGTCCTTCAGGTCGGAACGCTGATCCGGGGGTTTTCTGGACCAACCACGGCCGCGGTAACAGTTTCGGAGATAGTGCAGATGATCGGTAAACCTGTTGTCGACAGTTCTTCGGGTAGGAGGCTGTGAATATGCTTTCGCATGACCCTATACGCCACCCTCAGACTGGCAGGTGATGTAGACGGTAGCTTCGCCGGATGACGGGAGGATTTTTGCCGTGCTTCTCGCACATCCCTGTACGCCGTCAGTCCGTTACGTTTGGAGCAGTGCGTTTTCCGGCTCTAGTGGAGGCGCTGGCCTTGCCGCTTTCTTGGCGAATCGAAGACTTGCACGCCGATAGGGCCGTCTGCGACGATACGAGAGGTTCTTTAGGCTGCATTTGCTGTACTTTCCATCGGTAGTTCCCACGTCGGTAGAGACCTCGTGGTGCATCGTGATCGAGATTCATAGATTTTACAAAAATAAAAAGTGCATTAGTTAAAGCTAACCATTTTCCCTAAATTTTCCTTTTCCTGGAGTCCCTGTCCACGCTACGCTGTACTTTTTTCGAGTTTTTCCCTTGTAACTGGGATTTATCAAAATACCACGTTACAGTACTTAGCATTGGCCATTCCAATGATTACCCGAGCTTGGGCCTAGACAGGGTAACCTAGCATTGGCCATTCAATGGTAATCCAAACTTGGGCCAAGACTGGATAACTTACCATTGGCCATTCCAATGATTGCCCATACTTGGACCAAGATTAGGTAACCTAACTTCGGCCATTCAATGGTGATCCAAGCTTGGGCCAAGACTGAGTACCCTAACCTCGGCCATTTAATGACAACCTAAGCCTGGGCCCAGGCTGGGTAGCCCGACCTTGGCCATTCAATGGTAACCCAAGCTTGGGCCGAGACTGGGTAACCTACCATTGGCCATTCCAATAATTCTTCATACTTGGTCCAAGACTGGGTAATCTAACCTTGGCCATTCATCAAGAAATAATATAATGGTTCATAAATGTGCCAGCATTAAGTAACCTGGTCTAAAGCAGTTTGTATTTATCATATATACTTTGACTCAAATACAAATAATAAGCCGTAATACTCCATCATCACATAGGATTAGCTTATAACAATGATGAGATGTGATATAACCTATCGGTCGTATGGCGTAGTGGGTTAGGTATCGGTCTGTCAAGCGCGCGTCCCGGGTTCGAATCGCAGTTAGGGCAAATGCGATTTTCACTTTACTTCTATAAGTAGCGAATTTTAGGTTTGAAATAAGTGTCCAACGTCCTTAACTTGCATTAGCGCTTATCAGGTTCAACAAAAAGTAATTAATAATCTACTTTTTTTTATTAAATTCTGCAGTGTTGGACAAGCCTGGGCTTCCTTTGGCATACAAACTTGGGCCAGTCTTAGTTGAAAAGCGTGGGCCAGTCTTGGCAACCAAGCCTGGCACCATGTTATCATTCCAGGTTTCTACCAAGACTGGGCCAAAACGGGTTTACAAGCATGGGCCAGAGTTAGACAGCCTTGCACCAAGCCTGGCCCACCTCTGGTCCCGTTGTCTTTTCCTGTATGGGTAGTTTCGTGAATATAGTGTATACAGGGCGATTCAGACTGACCGGATAACCTTACGTGGGTGTATTCCTCTCGGGAATCTAAAACTAAATTTCCTTTACCAAAACTTCGAGGGACTAATATTTTCGGAGCTACAGAAGATCTTAGTTGACCAATCACAGGGCTTATAAGTGACCGAGACAGGGCCGGTTCAAGGGTGTAAGTCGAGCAGTGCCCGCGGCTGATCGCTTCCTATCGCACGAAGTGATCATTCGATTTCTGGATGAGTATGATGGCGTCGTCTCTTGGAGATGACTTCGTACGGCGTACGCTTCCGTTCTCGTCATCCTGATCCTCGGCATCGTAATTCTCGTAGTCCAGGTCCTCCGCTTCGTTGTTCTCATGGTCCAGGTCCCCGGCTTCGTAATTCTCGTAGTCCAGGTCTCCGGCTTCGTAATTCTCGTAGTCCAGGTCCTCTACTTTGTAGTTCTCGTAGTCCAGGTCCTCGGCCTCGTAATTCTCGTAGTCCAGGTCCTCCGCTTCGTAATTCTCGTAGTCCAGGTCCTCCGCTTCGTAGTTTTTGTGGTCCAGGTTCCCGACTTCGTATTTCTCGTAGTCCAGGTACTCTGCTTTGTAGGTTCAGTCGACTAGGTCAACCTTTTCGTAGTTTCCGTCGTCTAGGTCTTCCGTTTTGTAGTCTTACTCGTCTAGGTCCACCGCTTCGTAATCGTTCAGGTTCTCGGCTTTATGATTAATCATTGATAAGCACTTGGTATTCTACAAATAAATTGGATTCACTGATCTTTCGACAGAAAGTTGTCTTTTCCCGAACCGATACAACCTATCAAACCTACAGCTCTTACGAAGAATCGGGCGTGATAAAAAAATAATGAAATACCCTTCATATGAGTACCGGGAAATTAATAATGTACGTCAGTACGCCAGTACGTTTCAAACAGTACGCAGAGAAATTCTGAGCACCTGCGTGAGTAGTTTTTTTGATAATGATGAAAATGATTGCATAATGCGTAATGAACAATGTACAGTACACATCGAACCACGATCAAGGTAGAATCAAGAAGAAATGAAATTGTAATATCATACAAGTCGCGTTTGAGAATTACTTGTCAGTGAATTTCAGGGGAGAAACGAATGAGTAAAAATTATAACGTTTCGACGGCTGCTGCAGGGACAAACAACAAACAACAGCAACAACAACAACATAATGACCAATAAATAATAATTATGCGATAAGCATACTAGAAAATAATGTTTACATTGAACTTTTTTTTTTTTTACGAAGGAGGGGAAAATGCCTTATGCACCATACTCACACCTACTAAAAAACCCTCTCCTCGACAGGGATGAAAGATTCACTTGCTGTGAGCACGTTCAATGACCACTAAGCATAGGGTTGACCCTGAAAAATTTCAAACAGAATACTATTTATAATTTGAGTATAACGACCATCGCAGAAAAACTAAATTACGGAGACCAATAATATTTAACAGACAATAAATTATGAATGGCATGACTCGCCTAAAGCAAGTGCTCAAAGTGCCCTCCTCGCATTTCAATGCAGAGGTTTGCGCGTTTGATCATGTTGACCTGTGCTCTGCCCAGCATTTCCGGCGTCAACGTCGTGAGGGCCTCGTGGATCGCATCGCGCAATTCCTCGATGTTATTTATGGGGTGGCGATAAACGCATTCTTTGATATGCCCCCATAAAAAAAAATCCGGGATAGTGAGGTCCGGCGATCTGGGCGGCCAGGCAACGGGTCCAGCGCGGCCTATCCAAGTATTCGGGAATTCCCGATCAAGCACCCTACGCGGGTGTACTGAAAAATGCGCCGGTGCGCCGTCGTGCTGATACCACGTATTCTCATCTATGATGATGCCAGCGTTCCCCAGTAATTCCGGCAAGTCGTGCTCAAGAGAGTCTGTGTAATTCCTTCCATCCAGTCTATGTGGTAGTTCAAGTGGACCGATCTGAAAATAATAATGGCCTGTTAATTATTCACTCGAGGTGCATGATGCAGCCAAACTGATTATTTTTACAATCATGGTGTAATTTTATAACGTCATCGTTCATGTTTAAATTTATTCTGCGTAAAAAATTATAGGAATAATGAGCTTACCAAATCGTTGCCTCTTGCCCCAGCCCATAAATTAAGGGGTAACACCACTGTAATGACCTAAAAAAACGCTGTTTTTACGAATTTTTTTTTAGTTGGAAGGAAAGGTGATACGAAAATACAATCCAAGGAAGTTATTGAATATATATTGAAGTATATTACAAAAAAATTTCATCCAAAAATATTTAAAAATGGCGACGCTGGAGCCATTCTTCGGAGCCATGACGGCGCACCGCGGCACGCAGCATAACTCGAATAATTTTCATTCTTTTGATTTGAATTTTTGACAATATCTTTAAAATAACATTTGGAAGAGAAAAACATACGGGATTTTCGATAAGTCAATTTGAACATTTTTTATTAACAAATGATTGCCTTTTTTTTTTGCGAAACAGGACACCTTCTGTTTGATTGCTCGCCAATTCTACAAAAATTAATATTTTTGAAATCCCGTACGTGTTTCTCTTCCAAATGTTATTTTAAAGATATTGTCAAAAATTCAAATCAAAAGAATGAAAATTATTCGAGTTATGCTGCGTGCCGCGGTGCGCCGTCATGGCTCCGAAGAATGGCTCCAGCGTCGCCATTTTTAAATATTTTTGGATGAAATTTTTTTGTCATATACTTCAATATATATTCAATAACTTCCTTGAATTGTATTTTCGTATCACCTTTCCTTTCAACAAAAAAAAAAAAATTCGTAAAAACAGCGTTTTTTTAGGCCGTTACAGTGGTGTTACCCCTTAACTCCAAATCGATCTTGAAAACTTTGTGGCATTATGGCGTGTGGGTTTTCGGAATCCCAGATATGATAATTGTGCGAATTGAAAGTACCCTCTCGTCCGAAAGTCGATTCGTCGGTAAAGATAATTTCGCGACTGAAATTCGGGTCTTGAATATTCTGCGCCAGCAGCCATCTGCAGAACTCCATACGCAGCGGGTAATCGCCCGCCTTCAAACTCTGCACTCGTGTATAGTGGAACGCGTGCAACTCGTTGTCCCTCAAAATCCTTTGGGTAGTGGAGTAGCTTGTCCCACACATCCTTGCCATTTCTCTAATTCCCAGCATAGGATTATTTTCGACGACATCTAGCACCATCTCTTCTCTTGCCGGCAAATGTGCATTTCTCTCGGCTCCCATCGCATTCCCGTCATTACTGTTTCGGAGGAGATGTCCTGTCTCCCTGCTTCGACTGATTGATCGTAAAATCACGTTCGGATTCGGCCGTCTACGATTTGGGAATCTCGCAAAGTATTCCGTCGAAGTGGCCAGCGCATTTAGCCCACACTCGCCGTATAAAATTAACATGTCACAATATTCTGATGCGGTATAATCCATTTTATTGTTGAAATATTTTCATACGACAAGATTGAATGGCTATAACAAGAAGAATGCTTTGCAACCATTAATTGTTTACGGAAACAAAACATTGCGAAACAAAAAACTATCACCCAAAGATCGAGCGTGGGGGCAAAACCAGCCACCATAAAAAAAAAATAATAATAATAATAACTGAACGGTATTTCTGAATTAAGGGGTCGGGGAAGTTGATGATTTCCAGAAAATGGATCTTTAGTGTATTTCAGTTTCTGAAAGCAGAATATCTCGAAAGGATTCCCTAAAAATTGCAGACCAATCCAACAATTAATTTCGGAAATATATGCGGATAGTGGAGCCAGAGGCTCGTAGGACTCTTGTGGCCTTCAGAATGAATTTATTGTTTGTCTCTGAAAGATACCGCACCACATTATGGTTCCGGAATTGATGATACTGTGTAAGTAACTGAATAATTGTTTTTGTAAAATGCAAACTTTAAATGCGCTTATCTCGATACTACATTTTTGAATCGGTGCCAAAGACTTCTCAGAAATGGCTCAACCGATCGTTCTCAAATTCATATCATTCATTCAAAATATTTACATCTTATCCTAGATCGATCAATTTTTCGATTTATCAATTATTTTTTGTTTTATAGCCAAACAACTAAGGGTTTTTTTTGTCGAAAACCATACTTTTTTATCAAAAGTGACCCCATTTTGTCAAAAATCCAAATTTTTTAGAAAGAAAAATTTTTGCTTTTACAGAATCTATCCTGCGCAGCGCTGGGAAAAGTTTCCTGCACATACACTTTCATCGCAGAAGACTGAGTTTTTTTTAACAACATATTCTACCATAATCTACAATTGTTAGTATTACTTTTTAGATTGAACTTTTTTTGTCCAATTGAATAATAAAAAACTGCTTTTCTCCAAGATTTCAGTAGGGCCCGCCCTTAATCATTCGATAACCATGTTTGTAAACTTTTCAGTAATAGTTTCAATAACTTAACATAAGTATTACTCATTCAAACGATAATGGTAATAGTAATAATGTAGAAAAATAATATATGGCATGTTTTAATTGAAAGCCTAAGAATTTTTTTAACAAAGATTGTACAATTGATGAATTTCAGTTTGTATAATGAAAAATTTTATATGCGGGCTACATCTGAGCCATTTAGATTAAAAATGCGACTAAATTCTAAGCATCAATTTATCATATACAGTTAAAGGAAAATCGTAAAGGTTAGTCCATTTTCATCCAAAACTACAATCTTTTAAAGAGGAACGAAGATCAAAAAAGTTTCATGATAAAAATCATCAGTGAATATCGTAAAGTTTTACATGATTCAAAAAAGGAGACATTTCTGCAAAAAATTCAACTATTGGTGTATCGTGGATTTCATTTTATACTTCAACGAAGACAGGGATACGAAGGGAATGAAATAAAAATCTTCAAAAATTATTGAATTTTTTTGTCACTATTTGGAGCCGATTTCACAGGATGCAACATGAATTTTTTTCAGAACGCATATAAGGACCACCCTAGTGTGCATGCTTTTGATAACTACTCATAGGGGAAACCGGGGCATGACGGACCACTTCTAAAATTTAATATAAAAAATTTTGCTTCATCGTCAAGTTATTGTAACTTTGACGTACATATTTGCCAATTTTCAGAACGACACGATTAAAGTACCGTTAGCGTACCAGTTATGGAACTCCTTACGATTGAAATCCTTACAGAATGCGTTTAGATGGGGGTTCGGTAACTGGAACAAGGCGATTTTGAGGTGTCCTAGCAATAGAACCGATATTTTTTTAACGAAACTGATTTTAATTATGATTTTGTATGATTAAATGATTTTTTCTTGTTTGATCCCTTGACGGCTCTAAAGATATGAAAAGAAATTCATAACAAATATGAGCTCTTCACTTTTAATTTTAAGTACTCGCCCAATGAATTTAAAATGTTCCCATTTTTTTAACACGTAAGTTAAAAAAAAAAGTTTCAATTATCTAAAGCTTCGCAGCATTCTACGATATTCAATTGGCAATACACACCGGTCATTCACTGGACTAAATTCGGTCATTCAATGGACCAAAGCAGTCATTCACTGGGTCTTGCAATATCACACTAAGTATTATTAATTTAAAAAAAAAAACTGTGATAAGGTAATAGTCAATAGGGGAAAGGTGTACGAGATGATCCACTTAAGGGGGGGGGGTAAGGGTTTGCACTTTCGAAAATTCGAATTTTTTTTTGTCTCATCTTATTGTTAAACATTTCAAGAATATATTCTCAAAATTTTAAGTCGATTTGAGCAAAACTCTTGAAGTTATTGTTAACACTATAGCTCTGACAGCAGCGGGCGTTCGGGAAGGCAGTGCAGCTGTCGAGCAGGTATACAGCTTATTCACTTCTATTCTTGTGGTCAATTATCCTGTTTCGAGAATATTTTATTTAATAAAGACAGGTAAGTAAAGCCATAAAGACATATTTTATATTTGTACGTATACTTGCTTCTTTACTTTTGTAGCTCATAAACTTTTAAACGCGATTTTCTCAAAACTACTTGTTCAAAGTCCGTGTTCACTGCCATTTGAAAACTACTTGACCGATTCAATTCAAACTTGGTACACATTTTCTAAATATAAAATACCTCCCCCCAACGTTTAGTTAAAATTTTTTTTTTTCACATTAAGGGGGTTTCCCACCCACAAAATGGTGTAATTTTCCGTGGAAAACAGCAGTTTACACTTCAGATGGCCACCAAAAATTTTTAAATGGAAAAAAAAATAATCATAAGACGTTGGGGGGAGGATTTGATAATACTTTGACTAAATTTCAATGGTTTTTGATTTCAGATAATTTCCAACCGAGATATAGTGAACACCGCAAATTGTTATTTTTCTAAGACGTTCTCGGGCAAGCTCTGTCACCGGCTTGTTTTTCAATATTTCCGCATGAAAAAATTAGAGAATATCGTTGAAAGTATACTTAATAATTTACAAAAGGTTTGAATACATTTGTTCAAACCATACTTCTAAAAAAAATTCACAAAAAAGGTGTTTTTTTTTACGCTGAAACCCTTACCCCCCCCTTAAGCGGTAATGAGTGCAGTTTAAATGATATTCAACTTAATGCAGTTGTAAAAGCAATTATTTATTGCAAATTCATCCGTCTGCAAGTTGTCATTCTCAAAGTGTTAAATATTTAGATATTTCATTATTATATTTAACATTTTTCGAAACTCTACCAAAGAATCATCTTGTACGCCCCGGTCTACAAGATGATCCCTACGAAAATAAATCCCTATAAATAAGTAAGAAAAATAATAAATAAATAAATAATAACAATAATAAATAATAATAAATTCCTATCCCAAAATAAAGCCATAAACAAAGATACTGATTTGTTATCCTTTACATTATACCAACTAGAAACCATTTGACATGAACCCAAAGTTATTCTTACCTTAGATCAAAGTCACTAAATTTATGTTTTATTCCATAAAAATGTTCTATGTCGCTCACGGCGCTATTACGATTGACTGTTGCGGGGGGATCGGTTAGTGCTAAATTTGCCGAAGAAAACAATTAGATGGCACTAATAGTCCTGTTGCAATAAAAAAGAATCATCTTACCTCAACGGATCATCTCGTACACCTTTCCCCTATTATGATGAAAATTGGAAGAAAAATAATTTCTGAATACGATTTTAACGGTCAGATCAAGTTTTGAGGTTGATTATCATGATTGTAACTGAAAATATTAGCTCCTACAACAAATCGGTCATTCACTGGACGATTTACCCTAGCTAATTTGTTTTATATACCGCCTCGCCGTTAAAATATCTTGTAGCCGATTTTTCATAGAATTTCATGATTTTTTTTGTTTTTTTCATAAACCACTAACTTTACAGCAAAATTGTGAAGGACTTTTTTGTAGGAAACCTGATTTCCCACAAAAAAGGTTATATAAACCAAAACCATAGAGCTCGTAGTTTTCAAGATAAATCCAATTGATTATGCTAAAATTTGAGATGAAAGAAATTAAAATCTAATATGAAACAGCGATTTCAAAACAACTTCTACCCGGCATGCTAAGGTTAAAAACAAAAAAAAAATAATGGCCCGCTTGGCCCGGTGTATCTCGATCTCCCCTACACATTTACAAATAGTAAGACTATGACTATAACTTGTGGGATAATTGTAGTTCAATGACAATGCAGTAGGTTGTAATAATAATAATTTTTAATAATTAAGGGGATATCCAAGTTTCAAACAGAATAATATGTATACTGTCTTCAAAATACAATAACTTTGGGACTAATGGAGGAAAATGAAATCGGCCGACAGGGTTTGAAAGTATTTAACTTTAGCTTTATTTAAAAAAAAAAAATGTCATTTATCTTGAAGACCGTGCTCTCCGTAGGCCGCTCAAGTAAAGGCTGTGCAGAGCGCCGGAAAAAACAGTGACCACGATTGCAGCCAAACGCAGTGTCTGAAACACAAATACCAAAATGCATTTTATTTGTAATTGAACCCTCTAAGCTCTCACAGAACCGATTTTTCATTTGACTCTCCGTTTTTTAGAAAACAAGCAAAAACAGAGATTAAAATCATGAAATAGTTTTTTCTCATTGTAAAAATCGATATTTTGACCAAAGTACAATTTATCAAAAATCGGTTCTGTGAGAGCTTAGAGGGTTCAGTTACAAATAAAATGCATTTTAGTATTTGTGTTTCAGACATTGCGTTTGGCTGCAATCGTGGTCACCGTTTTTTCCGGCGCTCTGCACAGCCTTTACTTGAGCGGCCTACGGAGAGCACAGTCTTCAAGATAAATGAAATTTTTTTTTTTAAATAAAGCTAAAGTTAAATACTTTCAAACCCTGTCGGCCGATTTCATTTTCCTCCATTAGTCTTAAAGTTATTGTATTTTAAAGACAGTATACATATTATTCTGTTTTAAACTTGGATATCCCCTTAAATAATAATAATTTGACAATAAATAGAATATTGAAAATTAATTTACGAGGGCTTTAATTATAATAGTTGAAAACTTGAACGCGGCCACGGCCTCCGCGGCCTTTCCGGTGTCTGTTCCGGCCAGCCCCTTGCCGCGCGGGCGGCAGTATGCTGTGAACGATCCTCGCGATCCTTTCCTGTAGACAACCCAACAATTATTATAATGAATAAATGGACCATTCAGCTACGACTTTTTGTCACAGCGATATTCAAGTTTCTGTACCGATCGAAAATTCCAAAGGTGATTCATAAAGTTTGCACGGTACTATAGGTATTTAAGAACTTCTAGGGACGAGCCGGAAGACACATCTGACGGCGCCGGTGTCGGTGTTGGTGACGGCACCATTGTTGCCCCTATCTAGAAGAGCGCCTGCCGCCAATCTTGCCATCGGTATGTCGGCGATGGATAGCTCCCCCAATAATGATGGTGGCCCGGCGCGGGCGGAGGGGCATTCATTTGATAATGCGCGATGCCTGACGGTGGTGGTTCCGATGGGGCATTTTCTTGGTCGATTGGCACATACGGATTACAATCGGCTAAAAAATAAATTAGAAAATGAATCACAATATGCACGCCCATGTTATTCCATAATTCAAATACCGCTTCATCTAGGATACTCTATTTTGATTTAATTACTCCGAATTCAGAGAATACTAGATCGTTGACAATTAAAACTTATTGTTCATTTTTTTTTATTCTGATTTATTTATCATGACAGCGTTTCACCTGTTTATAACATGCTGTAATAGGCATTTTAACGAACAATTTAGGTTCACCATTAATTTTTTTGCTACGTGTACTATTAACGTTGGCAACACCAATTATGCGGAACAATAAGTTTTTTTCATAAATAAATGGTTTGGTTTAAGGGGAGGGACCAGTCGATTTTTACCGACCTATCTAAATTCTCGAATATCTCCGAAACGGGGGTATCAATCAGATTGTCCTTTCGGCAGCCGATGTTTGAGGAGTAATAAGATCGAGTTCCCTTGAAAAATGCATGAAATCTTTATTATTTTTTTTTATGCGTCGAAAAATGCGGGCGGGTGACTTATTTCGACTAGCATCAGTGCCCACGCATCATTGACGCGGATAAAAGTATGTAACAGCAAGTCTATACGGTATGACAAGCACACTCATTACAAAATATCTCCGTTCCATGCAGTAATAAAGTGGAAAAGTGCAAAATCAGATTTCGTTGTAATTAGCGATTGAAAATTGTTGGGCAGCCATGGTAAATGGTTGGGTTGTCATGGCAATCCTTAGTTTCCGAGATGCAACAATGCAGTCTACCGTCTGCAGTACCGACGCAACGACTCTCGCGCTGTCCTCTTTTTCTCGGGCATCTCGGAAACTAAGGATTGCCATGACAACCCAACCATTTACCATGGCTGTCCAACAATTTTTAATCGCTAATTACAACGAAATCTGATTTGCACTTGTAATATTTAATTTTATATTCGTTATTATTAGAATCTATTTATTAGAAAGGTATTGGAAATAAAAGAATACTTTCAATTGATGAGACTATTATCGGTAAAATAATAAAGATTTCATGCATTTTACAAGGGAACTCGATCTCATTACTCCTCAAACATCGGCTGCCGAAAGGACAATCCGATTGATACCCCCGTTTCGGAGATATTCGAGAATTTAGACAGGTCGGTAAAAATCGACTGGTCCCTCCCCTTAACGAACGAATTACTTTTATTCTTTGAATAATCTTTTTCACAGCTGATTTATGAATGGCATTTTTACATTGAAAATGTAGTTTTATCTTGCGGATTATGTGATTCAATCGATACAAACGTTATTCTTATACATAGAAGAACTAGATTTGTGAAATAACGGCTCATTTGCCGTGTAAAAATACGATACGTAAATCAGTGAATAAAGTAATTCAATTAATAAAAGTTATTCTTAATTTGTGTAATCAGCCATATAATGAAATACTTGCGATTCATTCTTATCGCTGTTTGACGAACGACTGACGCTCTGCAGAGTTGGCATGACGACACTGTATCACTGCAGCTGGGCTCAGTTGTTATATCATTTCTGCCAATCAAAGCGCCATAAGTATGGCACAATTTTTCTGAGGTGTACTTTTATATCAACTTTCGAAAAATCGTAATGCCATACTGTAAAAATACGTTTCGAATTTTTTTTTTCCCCAAATCTTAACGACAATGCGGTAGTCTTCAGCCCCATTGTCACAGTATGGGGTATTTTTTGTTCGATAGTGTAATATCGGAATCGACTGAAAACAATGATGCCATACTGTAATAAATAATTTTACGTCTTACCCTATCGTTCTTTTAATAATGTTTCGAAAAAACAGTTTTTAAACTTTTGCACTCGACGTGAAGTATGGCTTGTAAATTTACGGTAATATTGTATCATGAACATTTAACAATCCAAATGCCATACTGTAAAAAATCGTTTAGCAGATTTCAAAAAAACCTTCTCCTTTACGGCAGTATGGCGACTATTTAGACCCGTCAAAACGGTATGGCGTGGCGATTTTCGTGAATGTAAGTTTGAAAATAATAAGTTGAAAACAAAACCTGTGAAAAATCGTTTGAAAAAAATAAAAAAACTTACCTGTTTCGATCAGTATGGCGGACTTTAAGCCCCGCCGCATGGGTATGGCATATTGCTTCCGTCGGATTTTTTTTTTCATAAACTACCGGAAAATGCAAGATTTTTTGTGTGAAAGATCGTTCAAAACCCCCAATTTATCCGACTAATTCCGACATGTTCGATTAATCATCATGTGATAATGCCCCGACGACCAGCGCTATGACCATCATTTTCCGTTCATTAATTATGTAATTCGACCCCTCAAGGGGTGCCATACTTGTAAAAAATGAGATGCTGCCGACGTGCACCATCTCCCGGTCTATTACGCCAATGCCGTTTAAACCCGGATACTGGTGTGATATCAGATTAAAAAATTGTTATGTATTATTAATATAGTAATTGTTACATATTATCTAGTTATCATACACAGCGAATTTTGAACGTCTGCCTGCCAAGAGTGGCGTTCAAGTGGCCAAGACTATAGATCGGCAAATGTTTGCTATTTGGCAACCAACGAAGGAGTCGGTAGCCACTAATCGGTAATTGTTTTTAGAACAGTTTGTTTTAGTGGCTACCAATTCTGCATACAGAAACAGATAATTTATATTAAAAAATATAATATAATAAAATCAGCCGTTCAAAATGAATATTGCGAACGTCTCAAACAGCGATAGAACGGAGATGATATTAACATACGGTGCGGCTAATAAAAATGCCCGTGAGGCTGCTCGTATTTACGCAGAAAAATTTTCGGATCGTCAGCATCCGTCTGAATATATTTTTCGGCGCCTTGAAATATCGCTTAGAAATAAAGGAACTTTTGAAGCTGCGAAACAGACAGGTAGATTAAATTGAGTACAACTATTGAGCGCGAAATTCGTTTGTAAAATCATCAATAATTAATATTTTGCGTGGCTGTTGGTGTGCTGAGAAGTGGGTGGAAGGGCCACCCATTTACACGTTTTGCCTTCTTTCTCCGAGTGTACGCTCGGACAATGCCCACTGCTTTTATTTAATAAAATAATAATTTGAAAGTACATGATCCCACCTTTCAGATTCTCAACAACTCTTGCAAACTATTAATTTTTTCTTGCTGATCTTTAAAAAATTTAACTCTACCTATTGCTCCTTTTGAAATACTATTTCGATTAAATACTTCAAGGTTAAGGGGGGGAAAAGGGTCTGAGATAGAAAAAAAGCATATTTTTGTGATTTTTTTTTAAGAGTACTGTGACGTTCAAAACGCACAATAAGGAATAGCAATGATGGATTCGAAACTTAGAGTCACCGCGTATATACATGTACCGTGTGAGCCCACGCTTAACGTACGCTCATTTGTTCAAACGTGTAAAATACTAACTAAATATTAATATATTTCAATTTCTAAAAGCACAGACCGAAAATAAAGAACTCAAGCTTTCCGATGAGCTATTTTTGGAATTTCTATTACGAGAAATACCAAAAATAGACCCCATAGAATTTCATGGAACATCACCATGAAATCTCAAAGTCATCGGATTACAAATCCGATTGCACGAAACGAAAGGTCATAAAAATAGAAGACGAAATTGTATATTACACATATAGCAAAAAATGCATCGTTGCAATTTTAGACCCCATAGAAACTCATAGAACAAAGCGGATTAGCGCGCCGCGACTATATAAACCGCGGCACGCTCAGCAGAGTAAGCTAGTCGGCAAAGCGCCACTAAGCGAAGCAGATCGCTCCAACTCAATCCAGATACTCTCAAATTAATATTCTACTTCAAAGTACAATTATTCAAGCTCATTTAAAATATAATAAAATCCTGATTCACAGACGCTAAAATCTGAAATAGATTCGTTTGATATAACATCTTAAATACAGGTAAAATCCTGGTTCACAGATTTACTCATAGATAAACCTGATTAAATTCATAGATAGATTCTTGAATTACAACATATTAAAGTCATAATAAAATCGTAATAATATAAATTTCACTCATACGCGAGTCGGCAAAGCGCCACTCGGCCAAATTAGCATTTCTTATAAAACCTAGAATTTATTTCACGATTATAAAGATTTCTATTATTTCATTAATTGTTTTCGTTTCGATTTATTATTTTTGAATAAAATCATACTTTGTTTATATTCAGTATTTTGCAAAGTTACTGCATATACTCCAAACCAAAGCACACGCTAGGCTCTATAGGCGATTCATCGGTCATTGCGACACGCTGGTCGTTTCCTATAGAGTTGACGACAATCAGAATACTCTAAATCCGATTCAACAGGCGATTTGCTGACTATTGCAGTACGGCGATCGTTCCCTGTTGAACTTCGGTAACACGCACTATACTCTGGTCCGGCAACCGATCGTTGACTAATGCAGTACGGCGATCGGATCTTTTCGGAATCCAGAAAACACAACAGAATACTCTAAATCCGATTCAACAGGCGATTTGCTGACTATTGCAGTACGGCGATCGTTCCCTGTAGAACTTCGGTAATACACATATCACTCTGGTCTGGCAACTGGTCGTTGACTATTACAGTACGGCGATCAGCTCTTGTCAGAATCCAGATAACACGTACAGTAATGTTCATTAATGGGTGCCCAGTGGCTAACTTTTTTTTCCGGGAACGAGTCTCCTTTCTTGTTTATTTTATGTGCCTATGATCGATGAAGCAGTCGACAGGAGAGCTTGGGAAACCACGACGAAGCCTCCCGCAGCTGTCATTCCGCATTCGCATAACCTCTAAGTTCGCGAGAGCACAAATAATTTTGATAGTTGATTAAAAGTAAATTAATTTTTCCCGCATCTTGTTCCGCATTTAAGACTCGAATATTTTATATAGCTTAGCATATTATGGAGAGCCTAATGCCCGGAGCTTTTCATAACCAATAAATAGAATGCCGGGAACGCTGATGAGGTTAACCCGTGCAGTAATTTAAACTGTTTTTAGATTCACTGCAACGGACCAGTAATAACCTTATTAGGTATAAAATTATAATGATGACACGTAGTAAAAAAAACGGGTTCATAATTTGTAAATTCATTCTGATTCTCATACGCGAAAATTTATTATCAATTCGTCTCATTTCACTACTCGCATACTAATCATCCATCCTTCTAGCATTTTTGTCGATTAGGTTTATTTCGATCCCTCGACGATATGACTCAAACAAATTCCCACAATTTATAGGACAGAAGTTGCAGCAAGGTTAATTCTATGTCAGGAGCAATGCTCTTGAGAATCCATACACAGTTCCCATCGTTGGATCAGATTGGAACTAGCAAGTGGCCTCGAAAATGACTTCTAGCTGCAGACGCAGATCTTGATAATTTATACGTGGGGTAGTTTCTCATCGTAGAACTATACTTATTGAACCTACTTTAAAGGTATCAATCTAGTTGAGTCGTTGAAATAATTTCACCTCACTTTATGAATACCTCTTAATTTTTATGTCTGAAGAAAAGTATATGGGATTTCTGAATATCACTGACTGAATGTTTTCATTTGGAAATTTCATTTAATGAAGTATAACGCATTAATCATCTTGATAATCGATATATGAGGTAGATTCTCATTTTTGAACCGGACTTCAGGCTTTAGACACAAATATTGTTAATGGATACATGGAGTAGATTCTTATCGCAGAACTAGACTTGAACTGGCAAGGGACCTGTAAGATGACTTCAACATTTGGACACAGATCTTGATAATGGATACAGCTGGGTAGATTCTCCTGTTCAAACCAGACTTTAAGCTTCGACTTTGACTTCATATCGTCGAGGGATCGAAATAAACGAGCAACGCTCTTAAAAATCCATACACAGTTCCCATCGTTGGATCAGACTGGAATTGACAAGTGGCCTCGAAGATGACTTCGAGCTACGGATGCAGATTTTGATAATCTATACGTGGGGTAGTTTCTCATCGTAAAACTATACTCGAGCTGGAAAGTGACCTCGAGTTCAACTATTATTAGATTGATTTTTCCATCAAGC
This sequence comes from Rhogogaster chlorosoma, assembly GCA_944452935.1. Taxonomy (NCBI): domain Eukaryota; kingdom Metazoa; phylum Arthropoda; class Insecta; order Hymenoptera; family Tenthredinidae; genus Rhogogaster; species Rhogogaster chlorosoma. The sequence goes on from OX101802.1 coordinate 11,640,769, forward strand.
ATTTCCCATACAGCTTGTTTCAGATTTCAGTAAATATTTCATATAATTCGAATTTTTCTTCATTGAATATTCAAGACAAGACATTCCAATTATTTTGAACAAATGTAATACATTACTTCAATTTTATCTATCTCTGTAGATTCTGAATCAACCCACTTTAAAGGTATCAATCTAGCTGAGTCATTTAAATAATTTCACCTCACTTGACAAATACCTACTGATTTTTATTTCTTAAAAAAAATATATCAAATTTCTGAACATCAATGACTGAATTTTTTTATCTGCAAATTACATTTAATGAAGCATATCGAATTACTCATCTTGATTTAATCGATATATGGGGTAGATTCTCATTTTTAAATCGGACTTTAAGCTTTGGACACAAATATTGATAATGGATGCATGAGGTAGATTCTCATCGCGGAACTAGAACTGGCAAGGGGCCGGTAAGATGACTTCAACATTTGGACACAGATCTTGATAATGGATACAGGGGGTAGATTCTCATTTTCAAACCAGACTTCAAGCTTGGGACGCAGATCTTGAGAATCGATACAGGGGGTGGATTCTCATTTTCAAACCAGACTTCAGGCTTGGGACGCCTAGATCTTGAGAATCGATACAGGGGGTGGATTCTTATTTTCAAACTAAACTTCAAGATTGTAATGCAGATTCTGATAATCGAAACACGGGGTAGATTCTCAGTTTTATGCATGGTGATCGAATATCGGTATTCAATTGTTTAATAATAATACTTATTTTGTTTGCTATCTCCCTGACTATTCTCGCTCAAAACGAGAATAAAAGCATTCGATACGAATCGATACGAATAATAAATTTTCAATAAATTGCTGATCATGGAGCGGCAGAATGGTGTTAATTTATCAGGTATGTTGCGCGCCTATTTCATAATTCAAATTTACAGAATCCGGTTGACGTGAGAAATATTTTTTATTCAATTGCTGCCAGGGGGTTCCGTCTATAACATTTTGCAAGACTTCTTCGCGATAATTATAACAGTTGATCAATTACTGAGTTGATGGTGAAACCAAAACTTCAACCAAACTTCAGACCATTGTTTCATATGGAAATGAATATCCATTACGTATATGGTTGTGATTTAAACTATTACAAGTCTGTTGTGACGTTGTTCAAACGTTTTCAGTGATTACGCGTGGACGCATCGTTGGGATGCATGAGGCAGGGTGGGACGAGAACAGGATTGCGGTGCGGATAGGCTGTCAAGTTGAGACCATACGAAAATGGGTGCGGAGGTTCGAGGAGGGTGGGGAGGATGCCTTGATGGATCATCGGGTGCATAACCAAAGGCCACGTAAGACCCTCCCAGTTGAGGATGTCCAAATCGTCGAACATTTTGTGGACCACAATCCATTTGACAGTTCGGTGGCCTTTGTTCAGGATTTTCAACTGGATGTAAGCCCGCTCACCGTGCGCAGGCGTTTGAAGGAAGCACACATCATCTGTGACAAGCCAGTGAAGAAAACCTGCTTGACAGATGATCACCGAGCTCAAAGGCTTGCGTATGCGCACAATTACCTTCGCGCAGAGCCTGCATTTTGGTCACGCACAGTTTTCATGGACGAGAAAACGTTTTGCACTGCTGAAGACGGACGTAAGCATGTTTGGAGGCCCAGGAGCAATAACGCGCGATTAGATCCAAACTATGTAGTTCAGGACGCCCACAGCGGTCGCATCTCGCTCGCTTACTGGGGCTACATCACTCCCGATGGTGTTGGCGAGATACAGGAAGTGGGAGCACATATGAACCGTTTCGATTACGTGAATATCCTGGAAAATCATTTCTATCCGTCCGTTCGTCGCTTGTATCCTGTTGATCAGTACCCAGTGATCAACATGGTACACGACAATAGTGCAGTGCACACGGCCCACCTCGTGAGAGACTGGATCGCACTGCACCCAGATATTCATGTGCTCCCACATCCTGCTAAGTCACCCGACCTGAACCTCATAGAAAATATGTGGGCAATAATGCAATTAAATAGAATATCTGGAGAAGCTCGAACAATGCCAGAACTACGAGCCGTGGTCCAACAAACATGGGAAGGCTTACGGGAATTTCCCGCGATTGTAGCCAACTGCATTACCTCAATGCCAAGACGCCTTCAAGCAGTTATCGATAATAACGGGTATTGGACAAAATACTGATGATACAGCCCAGTAATCATCTGTTAAGCTGGTTTTTTTCACTGGCTTGTCACAGATGATGTGTGCTTCCTTCAAATGCCTGCACACGGTGAGCAGGCTTACATCCAGGTGAAAGTCCTGAACAACGGCCACCGAACTGTCGAATGGATTGTGATCCACAAAATGTTCGACGATTTGGACATTTTCAACTGGGAGGGTCTTGCGACCAAATGTTGAAATCGGATTTAAAAATAAGAATCCACGCTCTGTATCGATTCTCAAGATCTGCATCCCAAGCTTGAAGTCTGGTTTGAAAATGAGAATCTACCCCGTGTTTCGATTATCAGGATCTGCATCCCAAGCTTGAAGTCTAGTTTCAAAATAAGAATCCACCCCCTGTATCGATTCTCAAGATCTGCATCCCAAGCTTGAAGTCTGGTTTGAAAATGAGTATCTACCCCCTGTTTCGATTCTCAAGATCTGTGTCCCAAGCCTGAAGTCTGGTTTGAAAATGAGAATCCACCCCCTGTATCGATTCTCAAGATCTGCGTCCCAAGCCTGAAGTCTGGTTTGAAAATGAGAATCTACCCCCTGTATCCATTATCAAGATCTGCATCCCAAGCTTGAAGTCTAGTTTCAAAATAAGAATCCACCCCCTGTATCGATTCTCAAGATCTGCGTCCCAAGCCTGAAGTCTGGTTTGAAAATGAGTATCTACCCCCTGTTTCGATTCTCAAGATCTGCGTCCCAAGCCTGAAGTCTGGTTTGAAAATGAGAATCTACCCCCTGTATCCATTATCAAGATCTGTGTCCAAATGTTAAAGTCATCTTACCGGCCCCTTGCCAGTTCTAGTTCCGCGATGAGAATCTACCTCATGCATCCATTATCAATATTTGTGTCCAAGGCTTAAAGTCCGATTTAAAAATGAGAATCTACCCCATATATCGATTATCAAGATGAGTAATTCGATATGCTTCATTGAATGTAATTTGCAAATAAAAAAATTTAGTCATTGATGTTCAGAAATTTGATATATTTTTTTTAAGAAATAAAAATTACTAGGTATTTGTCAAGTGAGGTGAAATTATTTAAATGACTCAGCTAGATTGATACCTTCAAAGTAGGTTTAATCAGAATCTACAGGGATAGATAAAATTGAAGTAATGTATTACATGTGTTCAAAATAATTGGAATGTCTTGTCTTGAATATTCAATGAAGAAAAATTCGAATTATATGAAATATTTACTGAAATCTGAAACAAGCTAAATGGAAAATGCTTAATGGAAACATCAATCTAATTAGTTGAACCCTAGGCCACTTTCCAGCTTAAGTATAGTTCTACGATGAGAAACTACCCCACGTATAAATTATCAAGATCTGCGTCTGCAGCTAGAAGTCATTTTCGAGGCCACTTGCTAGTTCCAATCTGATCCAACGATGGGAACTGTGTATGGATTCTCAAGAGCATTGCTCCTGACATAGAATTAACCTTGCTGCAACTTCTGTCCTATAAATTGTGGGAATTTGTTTGAGTCATATCGTCGAGGGATCGAAATAAACCTAATCGACAAAAATGCTAGAAGGATGGATGATTAGTATGCGAGTAGTGAAATGAGACGAATTGATAATAAATTTTCGCGTATGAGAATCAGAATGAATTTACAAATTATGAACCCGTTTTTTTTACTACGTGTCATCATTATAATTTTATACCTAATAAGGTTATTACTGGTCCGTTGCAGTGAATCTAAAAACAGTTTAAATTACTGCACGGGTTAACCTCATCAGCGTTCCCGGCATTCTATTTATTGGTTATGAAAAGCTCCGGGCATTAGGCTCTCCATAATATGCTAAGCTATATAAAATATTCGAGTCTTAAATGCGGAACAAGATGCGGGAAAAATTAATTTACTTTTAATCAACTATCAAAATTATTTGTGCTCTCGCGAACTTAGAGGTTATGCGAATGCGGAATGACAGCCGCGGGAGGCTTCGTCGTGGTTTCCCAAGCTCTCCTGTCGACTGCTTCATCGATCATAGGCACATAAAATAAACAAGAAAGGAGACTCGTTCCCGGAAAAAAAAGTTAGCCACTGGGCACCCATTAATGAACATTACTGTACATATCAAACACAAATCCGATTCTGCGGGCGATTTGTTGACTATTGCAGTACGGCAATCGTTTCCTGTAGGATTTCGGTAACAAACTACTCAGAACACGATCTCACAGGCGATCTGTCGATCATTGCGATACGGCAATCGTTCCCTGAGAGATCACACAACACACACACACACACACACACACACAGACGTACGCACACGAACGCGTGCACCAGAAGAAAGGTAACTCCCAAATCATACGCTCTACCCCAGCTATCCCAGGGACGGGCAATTTGGGACGTTACAGTACCTTATTTATTAATATTTTTATAATTTTTGTACATTATTAAGCATTATTCCCAGAAGATTCTGATAAATTTTCATAAAAAAATGTTGGAAATTAAGCCAGTGGTAGTGGAGTCACCTCGTTCCATGCGGTAGTCATTAGGATAACTCATGATTGCTTCATCTGAAATTGAAAAACCAAAAAGATTTCTTTAGTACATAAGTCTATCTTGGATTTGCAAGAAGGAATTAACAAGATATTCATTTTTGAATTTTTGATAAAGATGCAATCAAAAAGACTCTGTTTTTGACGAAAATTGCTCCTTTAGTTTAATTAATAGATAAGTTGTGATTGAAAAAAAAAATCTGCGTTCAAATCAAAGATAAACTTATGTACTAAAGAAATCTTTTTGGTTATTTAATTTCAGATAAAACAACCATGAATTATCCTGACCACCGCATGGAATGAGGTGACTCGGTTCTCACCACTACTACTGGCTTAATTTTCAATATTTTTTTATGAAAATTTATGAGATTATTTTTCCGACCCAAATATCGACCAATAGAATTGCACCATTCGACGTCACGTGGTACAACCTACATGGTATTATACTGATAATTTTTTGAAAATTTTCTCTGGTAGTTGCTATATATAAAAAACAAAACATGATCCAGTCAAATTAACCACACGTCAAACTGACAGGTTGAATTCAATTGTGAAAATTGGAGATTTTGCATGAAAATGAGTCGATTTGGAGTTTGTTAACTGTACATTTCGTCTCATGGTGCAATTCTATTGGCCGACATTTGGGACGGAAGAATAATCCCCCGAATACCACACGAGCTTCAAAATTATCTGGCATTTCCCTCAAGGTTCCCTCCAAACAAATAAAATCGTCAAGTTTTTCAGGAAAAATCACTCGCGCTTCGCGCTCGTGATTTTTTGACCTGAAAAACTTGACTCCTTCATTTGTTTGCAACGAACCTATCGGGAAATACCCGATAATTTTGAAGCTCTTGTGGTATTATAAGTGAATATTCTCAGAATAATTCTTAATAATGTACAAAAATGATAAAAATATTAATAAATAAGGTGCTCTGAAAAAAAAATCATGAAAATATGCTCAGACCCTTTGTACCCCTTAAGCTATTCAACAGACTCTTGGAACATAGGCCATTTTTAAAGCCATTTGCTCCATGGCCCAATAAACACAGGATCGTTGGATAAAGGTGTAATAATCGTGTTCGAGGTGGAAATATGGTGTACGTGGATGATTTACACGTATATACGTCCCGTGGATATACGGTCCGATGTCCGCTCGAGACACGTGATTTTCATCATTTTGAGAAACGCATAATACACGTGCATAATCTACGTATATTTCGCACACGATACTTACGTGTATATTTTAGGATTTTGGGTAAGTGTTATCCTTGAATCATATGCAGCTAGATTAAACGTATGTTTACTTCCGCAAATGACGTGGAATATACGTCTACAATGTGTACAAAATTTACATATATTCGAAACGTGAAGTGCACGTGAAATACACGCACTTTGTGAACACGTTGATTAGGCGAATTTTCCTCTTTAAAATATACGTGTTCCAGGCTGACATCGTACTTACGAATTCGACGTGTCGAACACGTGTATTCTCAATAGAATCACATGGGGTCGTTTCAACATTCTGGACACGTTTCGTGGATACGTTTATGACATATGATATCCACCACTGTGTGTTTGTTGGGGGGGAGGGAACTATGTTTTGCAAAATTTTTTTGATTTGATTTGTTTTTGCAAATTCACTGTTAGGATTACCAAGGACACTGCGTACTAGAGTAGAGCAGCCTGTTCTGAACAGCGTAGAACTGAATCCTCGCACCAGCATTCGGGCCTTAGCACGTGACCACCAAGTCAGCTACAAAATAGTGTGGCAAATACTTAAGGCTGTTGGATAGCGTCGGCCATTTTTTGAGTCGATCTCAGCGCCGCTACGCGTTGAGATTCCAAACTAAAATTATCAGGACCATGCCAAAATATGGGTGCAAATCAGAGGGCCCTAAATTTCACAAAATTTTTTTTTAATTCAAATTTTTGCGTATCTATAAACAATCTTTCAGCCAATATTTCACAATACTGAAATTATCTATCCATATTTCGACTTCAAATTTGTCTATAACCTAGATATATCAGAATTAATGGTAGACCTGACAGATTAAATGTTAATCCAGTAATTGTACTGGCAGATATCGCCTAGAGAATTCTAAATTTTCGGTTAAACGTCTGATTATTTAAATTATTACAATCAAGGACAATAAAAAAACGGCGAGTATTTGAAAAAGGCTTTTAATTTATTCATCTGGGCTATGACGGCAGCTAATCTGCAACGATACAACTGATGTGAGATTTTTAATGACTCTTTTAGTCAACATGACTAAAAAGATACACTGCAATAGATGTGAGATGATAATATTTCAAATTTCCATGCATTGTAATATAGGTAGATGGATTTTGTGTAAACAAACTAGGAACCGAGTCAACTTATAATCACTAAACACACAGGGATCTGCGACTGAAACTCTTACAAAAGCCATTCAAGTTTTTGCAAATTAATAAAAACGGTCTAGTGAAGAAATGCTTTCTACAATTTTTAGATTATGGTAGTACTGGGACATAATTTTCAATTTTCTGTGATGCATCTGGATGCGCAGGTAATCTTTTGCAGGTCTGTTATGTATTGCTGCGAAGGTCCCAGCGCTAAAATTTCATCGCAGAAGATTGATCAATTTTTTCCATACTAATGCACCGCAAGGTAATAATTGTGGTAACTGTTTTTATATCGATCCTTTTATATTCAGTTGCAAAAATGGAAAATGACTTTTTTAAAAGTTTTAGTAGCGTTTGCCCTTGCATGATAAAAAATCAAGATGCAGAGTCTTTTATCCGAATGAAGATATCTAACCAGCCTATGTTACATAAAATTATGTAAAAAATGTGCAACGCAGTCTATGCATGTTGACATTGCTGAGCACAAATAATTGTCTACAATTATGATTTAGTACAGCTAACCGTACAAATTAATTAATAAATAGTGTAATTGCTTCAGCGTTGATCTCATAATCCTGAGTCACCACAAGTCAGGTCATCTTGTATCGACAGCGAGAGCGACAGGTACCTGTGAACAAAAATGGTTAAATTAGTTTTGACAAAGACAATTGGTGTGGCTTACCATGCGATCAATTCATATATTGGTGCATAGTATATCTGGACAACTGTTTCAAATTTCATTCCATCGAATCAATTCTTTTTGATAAGACCATTGTACAAACAGCTTTTGGAATTGTTTTTTTTTTTTTTTTGTAAAAGCATGCCCACTCAAAAGTCTATTATACTTACTTAGTGGCACAAGTAATTTGGAGTAATATGAAAATCTCGTTGCTGTACATGATTCTGCTCTGCTGCGGACCAACTTACTTGCAATCCCTCTTGTTGTCCGGTTTGGTTGTAGTATCACCAACCATTTCTGTTTCTGTAATAAAAGCATAACTCATTAATTATCGAATATAGATTACTGCAGTTTGAATACACTCTCATAGATAATCTAATCGCTACATGTGTATACATACGTAATCGTAGACCACTATACGGAGTCGTACGAGAACGTCAGTCAAACTCATAGTTTCTAGTTGTTATTTGACGTGAGTGCTAATCCCTGCAATACAACTGTTGCTAGGTTAGTCCACCCAGTACTCTCAAGAGGATTAGAGCAGCTATGAATTCGACGTTCGCTTTTTATAATATAATACAAAAAATAGACGACTCCACAATACTTTTTTTTATAGACACATTCATCTCACTACTTGTCTACTTATAGATGGTACTTTACTTAGACTTGTTTCGTGCATCGAGTATGTACTGTGGTTCTCTAAGTTCCATATTTCTCAGATGTCTACCATCTATCATTTCTGGGAGCATGCAAAACTCATAGAATCTAGATAGATAAGGCAACATTTTGTTCTGCCAAAAGTTATCATCTCTAAAGACTTTGATTGTTTTCATACCTTTTGGTGTCCACAGAACGAAGGCACAATATTCTTTTTGTGTGATGATTGTTGGATGATTTTGGTTCCTCCTGTCGGGGTCGCTTTTGTGGTAGATCCTTTGCATGTCTCCAAGCTTCTGTTCGATTGCTTGCTCCGGAGTGACATCTCTCGCACTGAGAGGGCATTTGATCTCGATAATGCCGTCGTCGCCTTTCAATCAATCGGGAATCACTGCCAAGTAGGTGTATGAGGAGTGAAAAGGCCACACTCTGAAACTTGTATCCCATTGGCTTCTTCAAATTGCTTCCACGCTTTTACTTCGTTCTGCCTGCCATACTGCAGAGCAGGTAAAGGTCGCTCTTGTGGATACACAATAGTTTTTACTGAGTTTGCCGAAGGTGTAGTTGGCCTCATGCGGCAAACCTTGCCAAAATTGGAAGTTGTGAGTAGCTTTCTCCGTAAGGATTTCCATTCTCCGCTATCACTTCGACCTCTCCTGCGTGCTTCGATGAGGTCTCGTTCTGCCTACTGTTCGGCCAGTTTTCGATAGTGCTACTCGACTTGCACTTCATATTCATCCTAATGGAGATCTGGCTTGTTGCAATTCCGACCATAGTCTGGGTTCGAGTTAGGTTTCTTGCGAGAGGATCCCGCAGCAGCCATGACTATCTAGGCTCCTTCTTCTTGTCCTTGGCCTTTGTCAGCCGTTTTAGGTTGCGTTCTTTTTGTTTTTTCTGCAACTCGTGGACCATTGCAGTGGGCGCCTTATCCATCGCAGCACTCAATTTCTGATACGACTCCTGTGAGTTGAATTGCACAACAGAGCGAGCAGCTCGGACATTATATGAGTTTCTTTTCTCGAAGTGAACACGTTTTCCACCGATGAATTTGCTTACGATAGCATTGTAGTTTTCAACGGAGTTGCTAGTGAAGTTGAAGAGTAGACTCTCGGCTTTCCAACTTAGTTGAGTGATGGCTTCGCAGATCATGTCGTATAGATCTAACCCCATCAATATTGGCACTGCATTTTCTTCTTCATCTGTTGGAGTATCATTGCAAAAGTAGCCTGATTCGGCACACTTCTTGTGTTCGCCAAACACATGACTTTAAACACTTTTTCGGATTCAGGAACTTCTTCAGCCCTGCGGTGTTCGCTTGCTTTCACCACAAGAAAAGTGTAGTCCAAGCTCAAAAACCGACAACAAATTCCCGATTCTTTTCTACCAAACGTGAATAAAACTCGAATTGTATTTTCGTGTATCATTGGTTGCACTTAGAATTATTAATTATTCATCATCACGTTACATCATGTTGGTTTTAAAACTTATAGTTAGACATATTTCGAACTGGCAGCTAATTATGCCTGCAATTCGAGTACACTACTGTTGATGCCTATTCCGTATTTACTATCTGATCTTCCGTGTTTATTAATTAATAATTAATTCGAATTAATTCTGACAATCGCTGAGCAAGTTACTGATGCTAACAAACGTGAAACAAATTCCAATCTGTAGCATATTCACGTAGCGCACTGATCCAGCCGCGCGCCGTAGTGTACGTTTCGTATAACATGTAAATGCGAGTGATTGTGTGAGTGAAACGGACGAGGCCCTCGGAAATTTGTATTCGGCTATGGGTCCTGACGGCTCGAGTAGATTTCAGTCAACGAGTCAATAGTGGCGCCATCTATTGACTAGAAATTTTCGCACCCTAAATTCTCCGAATGTAGACTGCTTTGCAACTTGGGATGGTGATTTAACTATTTCTAATGTAATATTGTTGTGGGTGAAATAGTGCTCAGTACACGTCGAGTGCGAGAAATCGTTAAATCGCCAAAATTTAATGTCACTCACCTCACGCGGCAGCCATGTTTACTGTGTCAGTGTGTGTATCCGTGTGCCAGCTGTCACGAGGTTATTCTATTAACATCTCAACAGAACTTCAGGCTACTTTGTGTCTAACCTCCACTATTTCACCCAAAACAATTTTGAGTAAGGAACATTTCTACCACCTCAGATTGTCGAAATAATTTTTCATACTCGAGAATTTAGGGTGCGAAATTCACTCGTAGGTGTGTACATGTGTAGGTGCCGTACCCCCACCATACCCACCCCTATCCAACAGCCTTAAAGAAAGAAAACTTCACCCCTTCAAGCCAAGCATTCACTTGCAGGCTTGTGGATAAATATTGTTACAAAGGATGGATCCACCCTTTATATCGATCTTATATTCTATGATTTCATCTCCACCCAAACTCCCATGTATTAAACAACCTAATAATAATCAACTTCGTTCATCCCGTAAAACATCCGATGTGGGATGCTACACGACATTCAATTTGTAAACAGTCTTGTCTCAGACCTTAAACTGGACACTTCTATTTTCTGAATATAACCAAATCTGCTTTTTCCATTAATTTGTGCCTTCGAGTCTCCTTATTTCGCTCAGGGACTCACAGCTCGAATTATATGGTAACTCCTAAAGTTACAATATGTAGAAGATCCAAGCTTCGTGAGCCAGATTTTGCTTAGAGATGAATGCCCGTTTAAATTGGATGGCAATGTCAATAGACATAATAAACATTTCTGGGCAGCGGAGAACCCACATTTAGTGAAAGTCGTCCGTGAGTGGCGAGGGGGCTCAGTAAATGTGTGGGCGGGTATCCGCGGAAATCAAATCATAGGGCCCGTTGTCTTTTTAAGCAATCTAAACGGACCGACGTACGCAAATTTTCTAAGGAATGTTCTTACTGCCTTGCTGGTGGACGTTTCACAGGCTGAGAGACAGACCATGTGGTACCAGCAAGATGGCAGCAGCAGGAATCCGAAAACCGGACTTACAGAAATATGTCGTTCTGTTTGACGATTTGTTGGCCTGTGAATTTGACTTTAAATTTCATCCGGATAAGTCCCGTAGGGACCCCACCCCCACGGAAAAAATATATATTCGTAGATATGTGCATTGGATATATTTTGGCATATATGAAATTATATATGCTTAGATATACTCAGTTTTGCCCAAAGATATATGCTGGGATATATGTAGATATAATATATCCTAGGATATATTCTAACATGTATCCTAGGATGTATGCCAGGATATATGCTAGAATATATTTTACGATATATGCTAGAATATGTTCTAAGATATATGCTAGATTATGTTCTAGGATATATGTGCAAGTATATATATATTCTCGGGCGTACGATTTGATTTCTTTTAGGAAAAACTATTATATATGTATAATATATATTTCAGGATATATATCGGGATATATAATTTTATATATCCGGATATATATGCCAATATATATGCCTATATATATATATAGGCATATATGCCCAACATATATGATAAGGATTGCTGCGTAACGTGCATATATGTCTGCATACATACTATTATATAGGCGCTAATACATAATGATTGTAGAACAGAATTCGAGACCATTATATTCTGGTGCTAGCAAAAAAGTTATTTATTTTTAATTATATAAAAGTTTTTTTAATGATATATAATAAAATGAGCATTCATAAAATACATATTTATATTTCATGCCGATTAACGCGAAACTTACAACGGCAAATAAATTTATTGCAGTCATGAGTTTTGAGAGTCGTCATCGATACCATCTGGAGTTTGCTTGATTGATGTCTGGAACATCAAAATTTTGTCCAATGTTAATCTGCAAGTAAACATCACTAGTTTACTCATTGCATTTAAAACGACAAACGATAATAAAGTTGATAATCTATAAGAGTTTATGCTTGATATCAAATCTATCAAAAAGTTTTATTTACCTTGACCTGATGACTGTTCTAATTATAGCTGAATACACTTCGGATATAATTAATACGCAGTTTATAAAAATGAAAAAAAATGATAGTAATTGAAGACGGCGAAGACCAAGATTATACTACGCTGTTTTTCGCGGTAAGGGTACAGCCATAATGACGTTTATGTTGGCGGTATTAATGAATAGGGGTGCGATTCTCGATTTTTTGGCGTTCGTTAACGACGGTCGTTAAGGTGTAGTTAGCGCCCTTTCGCCTTTCAGCCAATCAGAAACGCCTATTTTGTACCGATTACGATGATCAGTGGCGGATTTACTGGTAGGCCCGGTGGGTTCGGGTCTAGGGCGGCAAATTTTGAACGTTTTTTGATCGATCATTGATGAGACGGACTGGTGGCATGTCAGTTTATAGATTTGATTTAAAAAAAATACCATTTCTTGTTTGGTTTCCCGATGAAAGGGGTGACAAACTTCCTAAGGCATAGGGCGGCAGTATAGATAAATCCGCCACTGATGATGATAGGTTGCGAGTTATGTGCTAGCTTTTTATTTTTATAATAACAATCGAACAACGTTTGACGAGTCCAGTCTCTTTGGCCAATCAGAGGTAGCTCGACGCACTACTACTGTTTCCGCAATGGCTACGACTTTACTTGTATCAGTTTTTCCGCCTGACGTATTACTAGAGAGCAATTTATTGCGAAGATGGTGCCCCAAGAGATGCAAAAGATTTAACCGTTTGTCACAAAGCATTCGATGCGCAAAAGCTCAGCGGCATGAGAGGTTCGACATTGTCTCTACGATTTCGTTGCAGAGTTTTTGTTTAACCACTTAACCAATTATTCGTTTCGTTTTATGTATGTATTTATTTACAGCAACTGTCAAACGTCGTTTTAAAAGTGCTTTCAAAGAAAGCGAGATCACCAAGGCTATCAATGTTAAATGCAATGAGTAAACTAGTGATGTTTACTTGCAGATTAACATTGGACAAAATTTCGATGTTCCAGACATCAATCAAGCAAACTCCAGATGGTATCGATGATGACTCTCAAAACTCATGACTGCTATAAATTTATTTGCCGTTGTAAGTTTCGCGTTAATCGGCATGAAATATAAATATGTATTTTATGAATGCTCACTTTATTATATATCATTAAAAAAACTTTTATATAATTAAAAATAAATAACTTTTTTGCTAGCACCAGAATATAATGGTCTCGAATTCTGTTCTACAATCATTATGTATTAGCGCCTATATAATAGTATGTATGCAGACATATATGCACGTTACGCAGCAATCCTTATCATATATGATGGGCATATATGCCTATATACAGGGTGTCTCGAAATTCGCGCATGTGCTACATACGGGCGGATTCCTTGCGAAGAATGAATACGGAATATCCAAGTAAAAACTTCCGCGAGGACTTAGTTTTACTGTAAAAGCACTTATTAACGAACCAATCAGCGTTCATCTTTAGAAGACTGTCTGAAATCCGTATCGCCGTCCGCCTTATTAGCGCGAGCGAAACAATAATGTGTGGTGTTGCCCGCTCGCTTGTCACAACGCGCTCGTATATCTGACTATGTGTCGCGCTCACGTATACGCGCGCGTTGTGACAAGCGAGCGGGGAACACCACACATTATTGTTTCGCTCGCGCTAATAAGGCGGACGGCGATACGGATTTTAGACAGTCTTCTAAAGATGAACGCTGATTGGTTCGTTAATAAGTGCTTTTACAGGAAAACTAAGTCCTCGCGGAAGTTTTTACTTGGATATTCCGTATCCATTCTTCGCAAGGAATCCGCCCGTATGTAGCACATGCGCGAATTTCGAGACACCCTGTATATATATGGCTCATTCTCAGATAACTGTGATTTTTTATGTCGAGTATATTATTTATCATCCAACAGAGTTTTTTTTCATCAAGTAGTCATTAATGTCATAAATCTGATAGTTTTCTACAACCTACATTAAATATTAGAACATAAGTGGTTTCGGATTATTCATAACTGACGAAAATATACTGGAAATGTCAGTACCGTGGCATGTCCGATTCTCATTTTTCAAACTAAATGTATAGATTTCTATCAATATTCGTTTTGTAATATAAAATCAACCTCTCATAACTTAAGTCTAATGTATACTCAATCAAATTGTATTGCAATTATACGAAAATATTGATTGTTGAGAAAAATAATCATCATTGAATTATGTCCGGGAATTTTATTCAATTTTTAAATTTGAAATGTTTACCGCCTAATCGCTGTCTTAATTTAGTTTCATTGGCTCTATCTGGTGTCATTTTGAAGAGAGATTATTGGTGCATTGTTTATAGCTGTGTGTTTATTTGGAAGTTTAAAAAATATGATTAAAGCAATTTGTTTAGTTTTTAAAAAGGTAAGTCATAAAATTACATGTCAGTACCATGGTATTGAAATTTAGGGTTATTATTATGATGTTTGAATTAATTGTACTGAATTCTTATTTGCTTTCACGTGAAACATCAAAATTATTTGGGAAATTATTTGAACTATCCGCATTATAAAGTTAGGTCAATTATAAATCCAAATGTCAGTACCGTGGATGTCAGTACCATGGCAAAAATAAAAAATGACTTATTTATTTGTTATTTAGTTTAGTTGAAAATGGCTAGAATACTCCGGACGAGACTGAAAGACATACCTGGGCTCCAAAACTTGTGCAATAATAATCAATTAAAAAGAAGAGTGAAGACCCAAACCAAAAAAGTAACTAAATAGGCCAGCAAAAATAGACGTTTTTTTTGGTCAACTTTGCACTAAATTGCTGATCCAATTTTTTTTCTTCGTAAGGTTTAGGACCACATACTGAGTATAAAATAAAAAATAAAAAAATATAATATTATAATAATATAATATAAATATTTTTCAAATATTGTCATAGTTTTTGTTCTGTTATAGTTGTAGTAGAACTACATTACAGGCTTAGTTCTGTGTATAAGTGAAGCAAGAAAACACCCGAAACATGCGTCTTAATACATTTTTAATTTTAGAAAAATTTAAGTTTTAAAAATCACAGTTATCTGAGAATGAGCCATATAGGCATATATATTGGCATATATATCCGGATATATAAAATTATATATCCGGATATATATCCTGAAATATATATTATACATATATAATAGTTTTTCCTAAAAGAAATCAAATCGTACGCCCGAGAATATATATGGGGCATTCCACGCCAAATCGACCTGGTCGTGACCCTCGACCTTTCAGATCTGGTTCGCGATTTTTTGTAAAATTCTTCAGACCTTGAGTAGCAATCACAATTTTTTTCAGATTTTTCAAAATAAATTTGAGTGAGTCATGAATTTTTGAATTTTTTTATCCAGCACCCCGATGGCCGTGATCGAAAAATCTGAAAAAATTCTCGAAAATTTTGTTTGAGAAATGAAAATTTTCGAACTAAAATTCAAAATGTCTGGGCTCTTGCTTCGACCTGTTTTCTTTTTAGGTTTTTTTTAGAATATCACTATGAATCCGGAAGTTGTTCCGATATATTTTTTTTTTGACGTAGTCAAGTATAGTTGATTCATGACCGATCACGAACAGTGATCGCTCTCAATTAATCACAATTTCACGTTGAGATTCAAGAAAAAAAAAAAAAAAACGCTCGAAAATCAAGAAGCAAGAGCCCAGACATTTTGAATTTTAGTTCGAAAATTTTCATTTCTCAAACAAAATTTTCGAGAATTTTTTCAGATTTTTCGATCACGGCCATCGGGGTGCTGGAAAAAAAAATTCAAAAATTCATGACTCACTCAAATTTATTTTGAAAAATCTGAAAAAAATTGTGATTGCTACTCAAAGTCTGAAGAATTTTACAAAAAATCGCGGACCGGATCTGAGAGGTCGAGGGTCACGACCAGGTCGATTTGGCGTGGAATGCCCCATATATACTTGCACATATATCCTAGAACATAATCTAGCATATATCTTAGAACATATTCTAGCATATATCGTAAAATATATTCTAGCATATATCCTGGCATACATCCTAGGATACATATTAGAATATATCCTAGGATATATTATATCTACATATATCCCAGCATATATCTTTGGGCAAAACTGAGTATATCTAAGCATATATAATTTCATATATGCCAAAATATATCCAATGCACATATCCACGAATATATATTTTTTCCGTGGGGGCAAATTATAGGCAACTCATATCATTGAAAAGGCACATCTATATGACAAGACCTATAAGTATAGCTGACCTGAAACGGAGGATCAGCCTGGCATGCGAGAAAATCACACCGAAAATGTTGGACTGAGTGCACCGTAGAGCAA